>OY776299.1:25129043-26329043 GCA_963675345.1 Trididemnum clinides | reverse complement strand
AAGTTGGCCGAATTTCGGTAAAAGAACGGGAGAGGTCTTAGCTTGATGTTCCAGCCTAACAACGGGTTGGAGGCCTTTCAGTTTCACAATCTGGAATTAATAGCGCTTTTCAGTCGTAAGTTGAATACTTTCTGAATTCAGTTTTGATTGACAGAAGATGAACACCTACGTGACGGTAATGCAGGAATGCTGGGTGGCGCGTTACGAGTCGCGATTGGCCATGCTCCGCGTGCGCAAAACACTCCGCGCTCTGCACGAAGGTTGCAACAAGCTTTCTGAAGAAAGTGCTGCTACTTCGGACAGTGACAGAAAGCCGTCCGCCTCATCGACCTCCCTCTCTGCCTCCTCAAGCGCAATCCCTGAAAACTCCTTGATAATTCCCCTCGAACCTCCAATACAGTCCACTTTTGTGGTTTGAAAAGCTTCGGAAAAGTTCGGAATGCACCGAAGAGATCGGGTCTTACAAGCAGGATGATTTAGGAACGTTTGAATGGGCTGCCCAGAAATGATCTGATCGGTGATCTTGCAATACGAGGTAGAATGACTCGCGTGGGTGTGTGAACGCTAAACAATACTACATGCTCCGTGCTGTATGTGAAAAATGTTCAAAGCATACGCTACCAAAATTGTTTCACAAAATTGAGTGACAGCTGCTACTTCGGAAAGCTTACACTGTGCTGAATAAACAACACTGGATCGTCTGTAAGCAACTAAGCGTGCTTGCATTTTGAAATTTTTTCGTTTGGTAGAGCAGCTCTAAGGTTTACGTTAGTTTTGCTTTACACTACGCAGTGGTCATATCCAGCATTAAATGCTATGGTGCCAATTGGCGATTACAATGTATAAACCTAAGCTGAACAACTGTCACCTCACACTTGTCAATGGAAACACAAAACTAGTCTTGTGATGCGGCAGGGATCACATGGCATAGACTGGATATGCTTCCTGTGATTTTATTTATTTAAAGGTACATTCCATTGCTCCTGCGTTTTTAGCAATGCAGTCAGATGATGCGAAAGGTCAAAAAATTACGATCCGCGAGATGTTAGTTCTTATGTTTTTGGTGAAATTATTTCCTGTAATTGGTTTTAGCTTTTGACATCGTTTTGGCAAAAAATCGCATGTTTTCCTTTTTCGAATACAGTGCCTGTCATAAATCAGTTTGGTTACTCATTACAATTCAATTAAAATTTGTTGAATCAAGAGAATTAGTAATCGAATCTATCTCTAGATCGTATAACTCTCTGCATATTGAAAACATTGTTGTAAGTACAATACATCTAGACCTACCGTCGAACTATGGTCGTTGCTTGTAGGTGTAGAGGATGACCTGACGGGGCCAACGCCTTGATCGGTTCGGTATTCCAGCGCTGCGTTTGAGGCGATTGATGCTGCTCTGAATTTACGGTTAAGGCCTTAAACGGTTATGGCGCTGGCTTCGGCTAAATCGTGCTCTAAGCTGTAACGGCTGTTCAATGATTGGTGTAGAAGTGGATTTGAATCTCACTCCCAGCATTGTTTTTACATGCTGAGAGTTGAAAGATCTAGAGAAAGAACAAATTATTAATTCTCTTGATTCATTAATATGTGGTACAGATTAATTGTTATCACTTCTAAATATAGAAGGCATTTTGCTACGCGGACTGATTCAGTAACTACATGTACCTTAGGATACAGCAATGTGTAGCAAGATTTGATGCGTAGAAGCTGTGCCCCATTTCAAAACACTAGACTTCGATAGTTGCCGTCCTGAATGTCCTCCCTATCCCGAAGTTTTGCTGGGAGGTTGTTACTCCCTGGGTTCGATCCAGTTTAACTCAAGTTTTTCGACTCGTTATCGGTAATGGCCATCGAAGCATATTTATTGACGAGTAATTGTTTGTTTGCTTATTTCTTGTTTTGTATTGTGGTTCAATAAACCTATTTCTTTTCAAACGTTGATTTTAATTTTTACGAGCTCTTTGGTCTCGGCCACTTGAGTGTAGCGATGTGTGTTCATACGTTGATTGAACGTACAGTAGAAAATGTACGACACAGCACTAAACCCTTCGTTGTGTGCGCAAGGTTGAGTGAAAGCTTCGTTTGCTTTCAAGGCCGCGCTTTAGGTTTAAAATTTAAAGTGGTTCTCAACCTTTTTTTACCCATGGACCCCTTTTCCCTTCTTTTTTTCCTGGTGGACCCCTTCATAGCTGTTGGACATAAGAACAATCACCTTCGCTTGTTCTTGCCACTGACTGATGGGTGGACCCCTAGTGACTAATATTACATGGACCCTAGGGGTCCATGTGGACCCCCGTTGAGAACCATTGGTTTAAATCATTGCTTGCGCCAACTACTGACTCCACGACCACAAGGTCACTTCACAATCTCTTCAAAAAAACTGCGTTTGTCTCGCGTGCGATGAATTGGTGATGTTTTCATTATTTCATGTTTGCGGTTAGCTAATACACTATTATTAGATCGCAAATATCTTCTCAATCGCTTCATCATTGATGCATCTCTAATGGCATAGTAAATCAAATTATGACACGAAATGGTTGTAAGTGTTCTCTTGCTATAGCACAAAGTCTTGAATGGCTACAACAAAAATTGGTAAAACATAAAATTTGCGACGCAAGGCTTCGAGGGATAACCGCGTTTAAACGCTGCAACTCATTTCGAAAATTTATCTGCCTGCTTTAATTCCGATTATGCGTTGCTGGTTAGTCGAGTAGTTTGAAGCGCTGTTAGTAGTATCAATGTGCTTTCAAATCTCCGAAGTTAAATGCAAGCAGCATTCTGACCAGCATAGCTGGTAAAAGCGTGTTTTTAACACTCAGGCATGGAGTTTATGTCCCATGACGGGCTGGACCAAAGACTAAACTCGTTTCCCGACTCCTTTGGAAGGATGGGGGCATAATAAAAGACCAAGAAGCCCCCAAAACTGGGCAACTCTCAAAGGCTGCAGATAAAAACGCAGTCGCAGAATAGTAAGGGGCGCTAAAAGTCCGTGGCTGAGCTGGACAGAACGTGAGAAGTGCCCATACTCATATGATTGCAGTCGCTGCATAAAGGATTTTTAATATTAGAGATAAAAAGAGTTTCAACAAAAGGCTGTATCCGTAGTAACGAAGACGAGAAAAATCATAGCGAGCGCGTGTTCTTCAGGACTTGTGTGTCCTAGCTGGAGCAGCGCAACTCATTGGTCGTGTCGTTCCCGGAAGAAGTGAGTAATCGATTGTATCCAAATAGAAAGGAGAAAAAGTCGATAATTTCAGCCAGATTAGCCAGTGAGTATGAAAAAGAAAGAAGAACGGAGCTGAGGAAAACGCAGGAAGGATAAAGCGAGAGTCGGAGAGAAGAAAAGTGGCAAACTTGGTGATGTTGCCAAGACCAGTAAACAGCTTGCAGACTCTTCCTTTATTATCAAGCTATATCCCAATCCCGGACACTCGTTTCTCCGTGGAACGACGCTGCTGATGAATTGGCCAGACGGGGAGCACTACTCATGCCCTTGCGGTCTCTCTCCTATTTCCTCTCGTATCCATTTGTCTTTTCCAGGATTGGAGGCGTACGGTCTTGCCTAAATTCTTTGGCTCACAGGTCTCATTGGTTTCTACTGAGGAACTTGTGCTCCCTCGCCATACTCGCAGTGTCCTCTCTCGCTTTCGCTGCAGTACATACAGCCTTCTGTTAAGCTCTTTATCGCTCTAGGACTAGTAGAATCGAGTATCTTTCATGCAGCGTCTGCGGTCATTCGATCCAGGACACCTTTCATCTCATTTTGGATCTCCACCAACGAACTTTTTGCGCTGCTTGCTCTTTGGAAACTCTCTGTCTCTCTACGACCTCTGGTTCAGGCCCTGGAAAATTTTCCCGGTTTCATGGTTTTCCGCCATGACCCCGTTCCTCGGAAGGGGTCAAAAAACAAGAGAGCAAGAGTTTGCAGAATGGCCCAGGCTCCAGCAGAAAAGTTAAAACACTCTGGGCCTGCCAGATGGGAAAGGGTGGCTTCAGCGACACAAAGTAAGCAGTTGGCAAAGACGCCGGAGCCGCCTTTTCCAAAACGAAAAGAGGATAGAGCCATCAATCCAAGTGGTGAGATCGTGAGATAGGATAGAATCAAGATGGTAAGAGCCGCACTTTGGCGAGAAAGAGAAGAGTCAAAGCGAGAGCATGGAGTAGAAAGAGTGAGCTCCACACCAAAGAAGCCGAGTTTCAAAGAGGAAAGACAAGGCAAGAAAAAAGATTCCCTCAGGAAGATGTAGAAAGCATAAGCGAGGTTGTGTATATTTAGATCTAAAATAGAAAAAGAGGTTGGAAGCCAAAGGTCCTGCTTATAAGAGAACAGGGCAAAATGAGTCAGGGTGACTTGTAGGGAAAGCAGGGACGCTTTATATAGAAAAGTGGATAAATGAGGAAAGACAAAAGAAAATGAAATTAAATTCCGAATAAAGTGATGGGCTGAAACAGCTTTGAAACGCAGAAAATGAGAGAGATAGACCAGAAGGTAGCAGCTGAATTGAGAGGTTTCCCATCTTGTAAATGAAAGTAATACAGGAACACTTACAGATAGAAGGAAAGGAATGCAAAGACCAAGAAAGATGGAAGATGTAAAGAAGATCCATGCTGAGCAGGGAGATGCTTGGACATGGGTGGGTAACTCTGTCGGGGAAGCTGACAGTGGAAAAGGAAAGGTTGGCAGAAGATGCGAGAAATTGACTGTGGGCGAAAGTAGAACAGTGAGAGGAATGAGACTTCTCAGGGCATGAGGTACGGCGGAGCTCAGACAAGGAGCCTCTGGCGCAGCTACGCAGAGCCTTTGGCTACCACATAGAAAAGTGATACGTCAGGTACTTGGCATAAACCGATGTCAGCTTGCTGGGAGAATAATAGAGGGGAACTTAGGAGAAGAGGAGAAAGAAGAAGCAGAACCAGCAACAGATCGAAGGAGAGAATAGACAGATTTAGAATCAGATTTAAGGGAGGAAGAGGAACATGTCTCTTGCCTGCCATAGCCTTGAAGATGACCAAACGAAGCATGCCGAGAGGCTGAGCTGTAAATCTGGCGCTCTTTGTCACTTCTATGTGCAGAAGCAAAAGTCTTGTATTTTTTTTTATGTTCCTTTTACTTCGGAAGACCACGAAGCTTGAGATCGGCATTTGACGCAGCTGAAAGGTATAGAAGATTTGGCAGTATTCAATGCCAAATAGATAGAAAGTTCAGCTATAGAGGAAAGAGAAAGATGTGTTTTCCTGCAGATGAACAGTAAGAAATGATGTAAAAAGCAAAGCCATCCCAACCGGTTTTCAAAAATTGAAAGAAGACGCTTATTGGGATGAGAGAGAGTGAAGAAAGAGGAACACTGAAAAGAATTAAAAGGTGATCAGAACCCCTGTTTTGAAAAATTTTTCAGGTGCAGGAAAGGGCAAAAGAATAGGGAGAGAAAGAACTGTCAGGTAAGGAAAGCCTTCCGGAGGAGCAATGAAGAAGAGATGGAATGTAAGCGCCATTGAGGGGAGGCTATCACAGGAGATGACTCAATCTATTACTTCATCCCCACCAGAATCTGAAGTACCTCTTGATTTCTACACAGGGTGATGACAATTGAAGTCCATCAGTATGAAAAAAATTTTGGAGGAAGAACAGTGGGAAAAGAACTAGTTCCAATATTCGCAGAAGAGGAGTAAATAGAGCAGCGTAGACGTTTACAAAAGACAGAGAAGAGTTTTTCAGAAAAATGTCGACCCCAACGCCCCCAGAGTAAGGGTTATGCAAAGAGAGAGAAAAGTTTGAACGTTTAGAAAAAGGATGGACCCTGCTTGACGAAAATGACGACTGCACGGCCAGCCTGAGAGTCATCAGATGGAAGGGAGTAAGTACATTTAGATCACATAGCACTATACCCACGGATCCTGAAAGATTAAAAAGAAATGAGGTAGGACTCCAGGATATAGATAAGCTTGCCAGGAAAAAGGGAAATATTCTACTTTTCTGGCACCAAAAACTTCTGTGCTTTGTTGGAGTGCCCTGAGTACCTTAGAAAAGGCAGAAGGTAAAAAAAAGGTGCCGAAAAAGGAGGAGGGTAGTAAAGAATCCAAGAAAGGTATTAGATACAGAGCAGAGAGATTTTTAGGCGAAGAGAGGAGAGCTACAGTACATTGGAGGTTGGCCTGGTTGCATTCTATAGGGAAGGTATGCGTTCTGGAATCATTAAAAAAAGATAACACAATGTTGGTGGAATGCGGATCCCAGGGGAAGCCGAGATGAAGCAACGAGGACAACTCCAGAGTAGTGGTTTGAGCGTACGGTTTGCAGTTGGTAGACCTAGGATTCATTCCCCTTGTCGAGTTATATCATAAGACTTTAAAAAATGGTATTCACAGATTCCCTGCTTGACGCTCGGCATTTAAGGGATGTTGTGAAGAACAAGCCGGCAAGCTCACTCGTTGTGTCCTTGAGCAAGGCACTTAACGGGAAGCCCCCCACCATTATGTGGCAGACAGGTGGCCCAGACACCTCGGAAATGGCAACTCCCAAGCAATTGCAGACATCTCGTGCAAAAAACAGCGATACAATTCGCTTTCTCGTGAATGGCGGATAAATATGGGCAAATAAAAACATAAATACAAAAACTGAACTCAGAGCAGAAGGAAGGTACGCTTTAAATGTATCCATTCGAGATAGGTACAGCACTACACTAACCTGCTTCTCCAGGTCATGTTGCTGGCGCAAACAGAACAAGGAATGATAGAACTAGGGTTGGAATAAACGTTACCGCTCGTCAAAAGTAGAAAACGAGGCAGAGAAAGGGAGGGGAAGGAGAACAAAAGATGAAAAAAAAGATGAGCAATTTCAAAAAAAGGGGGGGCTACCTTTCTGAGCTTATTCAGAGGGCAGTACTGCAAAAAATGTTTGGTTTGAGTAGTGCCTGGGGTATCTAGGACCCTGAAAGAGGCCAACAGCTACTTCACTCTTACGCAGCAGGGTCGGGAATTGCACAACCACGTCAAAACGACCGTTAATTACATTAATATGCTTTGCGTTCACAGCATTGCGGTCTGGCCCTTACATTAAAAGAAAGTTAAAGGGAATTTGTGTTAAATATTTTGTGCCAGTTCGTTTCAAGTTTTTTACTGCTGCAGCTCTGTTTTACAAGCTCTATTTGCCGACTCTACTCGCGATATAAACTACTTTTTCTCCAAAATTTCAATATTTTCTTCCCATTGATCGTCAATAGCTTTCAACCTCAATTTCTACGTCTGACATAACCACGCACTAAAAGTGAAAACCATGAACTTGAACGGGCATGCATAATAAATTATAACGCATATAATTTATTTAATATATAGCACACACGATAATATAATAAGTCAGGGGTTCGTAACTTTTTCGCTATTCCAAGCTGCATTACAAATTTCATTTTAATTTATGGCCGCCAGCAATTCCAATTAGAACTTTTTAGTTGATGTGAAAGTGCAGATTTTTTTTCTTCTTGAAAATCTCAATTTTGAAAGAAAAATTTTCTGATCGTGAGCAAAGTTTTCGTCCAAATTAAGTTTTTTCTGTTTACGTAAAGATAAAGATCTTTTTTTGGGAGGGTATCAACTTTAAGTATATGTGCACGGCCGCACAACGTATTACCCAAGGCCGCATGCGGCCTAAGGGCCTTAGGCTGCGCACCCCTGAATTAAGTGCTTCTCAATTCTTATCTGTAAATTTGAAGTATTCATTAAATATTATAAATTAAATTACTACAAACTTATAATGCAATTATTATCGTAACTCACGGGACGACGATGGTAATAATTAGGGATCAAGTGCTAAAAAAAGAGGTGGGGAGTCGCACAGAGTACAAATATAAATCTTCCAGTGAAGTTAATGTGAAACAGTATGGAAACGCCTTTCCCACGCCACTACGCCCCTAGTGGCAATCACAGGACAAATTCTTCAAAGTTTCCAAACATGATCATTGCGTTTGAATTGCTCCGTATTATTTCATAGAAATTTACAGCTCGCTAGAAGACATCAAGCAGAAAAATCATTGTAAGGTATCTTTCACAAGGCCACAACAAGACAGCCATAAATTTGATGTTTGAACGCAAGGTCCTACAATAATGTGATTGTCATATTTTACCACCACCAACTCGTTACACACTGAAAACGGTGGTACAGCCCTATAGGTTGGAGTACCGTTTTAAGACGTCGATGATTGAATGGTTGTGACTTCAAATCTCACAGCTCCAACGTTGTTATGCCTTTGAGACAGGCTTTGTGCGAATTATTTCTTGTGCTTGGTAGATTCTAACAAGCAGTAAATTCATCAAGATATTGGCAACCTCTTCAAAAGGGAGGTTTAAATTCAGGAACTCTGTGCAGATCAGGACAATCATCGTAACATTTACGGTCGTAGTGCGTGCAAGAATAAGGATACAAAGAGATTATTTTACCTCTTCAAAATTTAAGCCACCAAAATCGAAAAAGCATTTATCCGATAAATGCACAAAAACGAAGAGACAAAGAAGCATCGAATACGCAATAGGTTTACTAGTCTTGATGCTCCCGGACTAAAAAATATCCTGCGAGTGTGAATGATAACAACACAAAGCAAAATCATTAAGAAACTGAAACTGCTCTTTCTAGCAATTCTGCTGAAGGAGGGCTTAATTACAAATAAAGCGTAGAATTTAACAGGTAGCAAACTGCAAACTTCTTAAGATTTCTACAGACATTACGCAAAGGGTCATTGAACCTCCCATCCGACCCCTTAATAAAGGTCACGATTTACTCGTTATGGCTAAAACTATCTGAACAGCTCACAATGAACAAGACCTAACGGTTTACGGTTGCAAATCAAAAAGAGAACTCATAGCAAAAAAGCCTCACATTGTTTTTTACACATGGTCTTGGTTTTACTTTCAGTCCATGATTTGGATATCTGGGGAGGCCACATAATAAAATACAATAAAGGTGTAACTTTTTGATAAAAATATAAACAAATTTACATGTGATCCTGCAAAGTAGGGCCGTCCTCCAACACCTATTTTCAAAAACAATTGACCTGAAGGATGTTCTTGAGAGGCAAAACACAGTTCCACCGGATGTAGCTGTTAGTGCTGTTAACACGTCTACAATAATTAAAGTATACAGAAGTAATGCTGCTTTATTTTTACACTGAAGTTGTTCAATTTCGCAGTTGAAATTTATTCTCAGGTGTTATTGTCAGATATATAATTCGGGTTTTCGAATCTAGTAGAAGCACCAACATAGATTTTGCTTTCCACCTGAAAAAGATTTTAATGCTAAAGTCGGTAAACTCTGTAGTTTATTCTGCCATAGGCTTGAATGGGTCGGTTTATTAATTATCTCTAAATAATTAGCAATTTGCTATAATTTTCCGTTGATTAGATCAACTTTCCCGTTAACTGTACGTTGCATGTGCTGTCAATATTTTACTCCTGCCTCCTATCTCAAATTTTTTCAAGGTCGTTTTCTCACAATATGTCGTAGTGGTCTTGCAAAAAACCATCAGTTCAAGTCAGTCGCGAGCTAAAAAAGATTGATAAGCAAGGGCTTGAAGTAGCACAGAACAATAACTACAGTAAAACACACCAAGGGCAACACTAAATCAAAGAAAATGCCAAGAAGAATTCAACTCATCGAACACCGGTAAAACACACAGCATCAACCAATTAACATGCAACCGTCTTTGCCAACGAAGAATTTCATAAATCTTACCGCCGCCCATTTGCTGCTTTTCACATCATCTAGAAAAGCCTTAAATCTGATCTTATCACGATGATTTGTGATCAGCCTCCAAGCCACTAGGCCCAAAATCCCAATTACCATTACGCCACCGGAAACCGGTAGAACAATAAGCAACGGATCAACAGGTTGTGGACAATCTGTAAAATTGTAAATACGTAACGACGTTGTTACACAACCCCTTCCTCGGGCCGGGATCCAAGAAGACCGGCAACTCTCCACCTCTTGGGCCAGAGATCGCAAATTGGAAAAAAGTCGGTGAAGAGTATGCATCGTACAGAGTTCGCAGCAAGACAGAACAGATTGAAATATGAAGACTCAAATAAATACCGGGGCTACATGTAAGATTCTCAGTATAGTGATATGTGAAATATGTAATCGGTATATCAGTCGGTAAAATACCTCAGTCCTAACAGTGTTTCCGCAACCAAAAAAACGCATTTGTGAATTTCTAAAGACCGTTTGGCGTCATTTACATGAAACATCAAAAGTCAGCTTCGAAACACTATCTTATATAGTATAGATCACCCTATAGCTGTTTTACAAACAAACACTTCGAATTCTAATTTAGCTCACTGTATCACTTATTTACAATTTTTCATGAGTGCATTTCCATGCTTCTTTCGACGCTATTGCAACTAAATCTTTTGACCCAACTCACTGCGCATGTGCAAATGTGAGCATGGAAAAGAACTTTTAGAAAAACTTTTCCAGACATTTGATCAGACTTGATTCGGAATCGAATGCATTTTAGCAGCAAGGTGGTCCAGTGAATTGGACCACATCTTACGGCATCAACAGTTATGAGTTCAAGCCTCATTGTGACTAAGACAATAAACACTGCAACCAAGAAGGTAATTTTTATTGTAAAGCATCTATTTAAGGATAGATCGCATGGAAACCACGGCCATACGTTTGCGAGCAGGGTCCTGCAGCACCGAGGTACGCTGTCGACTTGATCGGTGAAGCAACGCGAAAATCTGCTCAAGATGAAAGTCTTCCTCTCATTCTATCCTGTCCTACTACAGACTCTTTTCGCTAAGCTCTCTATGGAAACTCTCTCTTTATGCAGCCTCTGGTCCTTACCATGGGCAATTGTCAGATTATTGGGGCTTTATAGTACTTTGCCATGCACTATCATTTGGGGGGAGTCAGGTAAAGCGCTTTCTTGTCAAAACAGGAAAACTTGGGCAGTTTAAAAAAACTACGAAGACGGTAGTTAGCTAGAACAAAGCTTTAACATAACTTTACAAAAAGATTTGCAGGAAATTTTTCGTAAGGCACCCATCAGTGGCAGTATTAAGTCATATGAGAGGAACCAGAAGTAAGGTACTTCCTTTGGGCCAGGTAGTTTACAGATCACGTGCCAAAACTGTTGAAAGAATCACAGTGCCTTTTACATGTCTACCAAAGTTTATCTGTGGACGTGTTAAGAAACCCCTGAAACACCTATGCCTTTCAAAGAACGAGCAATGCACGAAATCATTTTTGGTAGCCAAGTAGTGTAAACAGTGCAATACCGAGTTCGTAGTTCGCTTGCTGAACAAACAAAAGGTATCCGGGTGGGTTCTTGTTCCAACCTATAATGTATGACTTCTCGCATTGATCAACTTCTCCTTCAAAACTGCAAGCGACTGGATTCAGTGCATTTCTGTAATGAACGATAGATGTAATCAAAGATTATGCGTCAAAGCTCTTGACAGCTGTGTAAATCAGCAACGTCACCGACTGGGTAAGACCGCCGTATATGCTTGCAAGTATTGTGAGTTCAATCCTCGCGATGGCTTGTGTCCTTGAAAACCACACTTTACGCCGACGTCTCTTACATGCTGCAGTGCTTGTGATAAAGATGCATCAAGCCATCAGTATCGGAAACTCCAATACAACAGACAAAAAGTTTTTCCATGACCGGAGGATAAATATAATCCTTAGTTCATCAACTGAAATCAACAATTTTTTCTAATTTCAACCAAAAACAAAAACAGTTTTCTATCTCTTGTAAGCGACCAAACATTTTATTCCAGAAAGTTTTTCTTCCACCTGTGTTTTTCCAAAAAAATTAGCAACAAAGGTAGCCTTGAGTGATAACCGCAGAGTCGAAGAGACTGTTCGAGTTCTGGAGAGGCGCCAGGAAATTGCGGGATAAAGCATGAAGAATGTTATAATGTTGCAATCAAAACGTCGCTGGTCGTTGGTATAATAAAGGGCTTTTTGGAAACATTTTCAAGACACAAAGGCCAGCCGCCGCTCATCCTGCCACACTCACTTACAGATTTAGCTGATCACAGAATTGGCAGCCCGGTTGCGGATTCGTGATGCATTGACGACAGTTCGGTAAAGTTTCGAGTCTCAAAAATTGGATATCTAAATCTTGACAGTAGGCCGCACAATCTTCCGTGGCAACCTAAAAGTACTGCCGCCATTACATCATTGAATCAGACTACAGTCGAACCTAGGTTTTCGAACGTCTCGCAGTTCGAACAATTCGGTTTTCAAGCGGAAAATTCGAGATGAAAATCACTCAGTCCTCAAACAAAAATTCGGTTTTCAAACAACTCAAGAGAAAGATTTACCTGAACCAAGTGCGGCCCGCGAACACTTTTGAAACTTTAGTAAAGCTGATTTACGATGATAAGTGGAGAAACAATTGCCGTATTACAGAGGCAAGAAAAAGTTATCACATGCCACGTTGAAAAGAGCCTTTGATAGTTTGTACAGACGCATTTTCCTTCCAATTAGAGGGTGATGACCTTTTTTTTTGGAGACCACCATGTCCACGCGCGGTATAAGGTCAATGTAAGGAGGTCTCGTATAACATGAAGCTGACGCAGGCCATTGCAAGATCCTGAGCACTGACCCTCGGCCACTTATGCTTGGTCAATGCGGCCCTCGACCGACTCTTCAATCCTCAGTGCGGCCCTCAGCTAGCTTCCATGATCGCGATGCGGCCCGCAGGCCAAAACAATTGCCCACCCCTGGTATAATGTAACCAGGAAAATAAGTTATTCTTTTGGTGTATAGAACAAATTAATCTCTTTTTTATTATTTGTAATGGGAAAATATGATTCGGCTTTCGAACAAATCGGTTTTTGAACAGCCTTCCAGAACAAATTGTGTTCGAAAACCGAGGTTTGACTGCAACTACATGGGATGTTTTTCTTACACTTGTAACTTTGCACAACAACAACTGGAAAAGACATGTCAGAGGAACAAAACACTAAAAGGGGGTGAGGGATAAAAAAACGCGAGAGAGAACGCTTTGGCCATGATTATCAAAGTAGGTTATGAAGACAGTGAGTCACTATACTAGAACCCAAAAATGCTTAGCCAAAAAATATTCGCATAAAACATAAGGGTTGGGCCATAAGTTTCGATACAAAGGAAAAATAAACAATTCTGTAATGGGCAAGTTTTTATCTATACAGGGTGAGCCAAAAGCAGGTGGACAGAATAGGTTTATGTATCAGTTATGTTATTTCAATTGTGTTCATTATAACTATGTTGCAACTATGTTATCTGTGTCATATTATTACAATTTTATAACTACAATTAATTTTAATTTAATCTGTATCTGAACAAAATTGAAGAAAATCCAGTAATTTTAGATAACATTAAGTGTAGTGATGAAGCTTCTTTTTGATTATCCGGTCATATCAACAGACGTAATTGTGTTTACTGGTATAGTGACAACATGCTTTTAACATTACAACAATTGGTGTCAATGTTTGGGGTAGTATTTCAAGGGCTGGAGTTTGAGGACCATTTTTTTGGATGGAACGGTCACAGGAGATAAGTATCTCGAAATTCTAAAGAATCAAGTTGTTCCCCAGTTACAGCCACAACCTAATTTGCATAACCTTTATTTTCAACAAGATGGACCCCTTCACGTAATTCCAGAGAATTTCATGAATATAATTGCCTTAATACATATAGTAGTAGGTTTACGTGATCTCTAAATAAATGTTATATATTTACTGTTCACCTACTTTTGGCTTACCCTGTATAATGTGCTTTATATGAATACCACTGTTTTGATTACACATATTAATACGTATTTTTCCACTGTTGATGAACACGCATTAGCAAAATTGAAGTTATGCTTGTAATGGCATTGGTGATACGTTTTTTGAGATGATTTATGTCCTGTATCTTTATCTAATACACCATGGCCTTCAAGTGCTCACAAAGATAGAAATCAAAGGGTGAGAGATCAGGGGATTTGGGAGGCTACTCCACAGGATTACGCGACCAATTCAAGCCTCTGGAAACCAATCATCCAAATACTGGCACACTTGGAGACCAAAATGAGGTGGAGCTCCATCTTGCTGGAAGTAAACTGGTTAGTCACTTCCCTCTTTTAGCAGGGATGGGAGAATTTCTTTTTGCAACTTTTTAAGATGCCTTTCTGCGCTAAGAGTTCCATCAATAACAATTGGTCCGATAATTCTGCCACCCCCAATAATCCGGCCCACATCATCAGTTTACCGCCAACTTGCTTCTTCGTCGGGCTCAGCCATTTAGGGTTCTCATTACTCCAATAACGTAGGTTCTACCGATTAATCTCTCTATTGACGTAAAAAATTGCTTCATCAGTAAACAAAATCTTAGTTGAAAAGTTTTCATCCCTGTTTATTTTGGTTAATGCCCATTCACAGAATTCCATCCGTCTATCCTGGTCATTTTCGCTTAAATACTGTGCCATATGTAATTTGTATGGATACCATTTGTTTGCTTTAAAATGCGCCTGATACTCGATCTGCTGACACCACTTTCTCCAGACAACCTTCGTGTACTTTTTCTTGGACTCCGTATAACCGCAGCAAGTATCGTAGCTGATGTGTCTTCATCGATGGCTCTGCATGTTGGACCACTCCGTGGTTGATCTGCAACATTTCCAGTTTTCTTAAACTTGCAAATAAGTTTTGCCACTGTGCTGTGGATGATGCTTGTTCCATGCTTTCTGTTAAAGTTTCGTGCAACCATGCGACTGCTTCCCGATCCAGCCATTAGCATAATTTCAATTCGTTGCTAATTTGTCAAACGCATTTTCTTAGATATATAAAATATATTAAAAAATATCTGAAATATAAAAAAATATTGATGGTATTTCTCGTATGTATCGAAACTCATGGCTCACCCTGTTCATCTGTTCTACGTTACCCATTTTATTACTTAGTGAGTCAAGGAAGTGATTCCACATTGTGAAAAGTTTGAACAAGATTAACGAAATAATGTCAACGATTTTTATGTTTTTGCTCTCTTTGAGAAGCCAAGGGAAAGTAAACAAGTATTTCTATCAATTTCCTGCTTTTGTCGCCAGCACCCACACGCTCTTTGCCCATGGCAATAATGGCGAAAACGTAATTTAAAGCATTCGCGCATGCTGTCATTACACGCAGCTTAATGCAAGATGCAGTGGATTTTTTGTTGCTGCAATGTTTCACATTGTAGCGCGCTACTACAATAATGCATCCATGTAAAATTTAGTATCCAACCATAAACAGCGATTTAGGAAGATAATCATCTCCTACCCCTTTTCCCCCAAAATTGTTGTGACCTCTACAAGTGTTACGTCAAATTGAGTAAGCATGTGAAACTTCAGAGCCTGCACCCCAGCTTCACCTGAAATTCAAAGATGGAGTTCAAGCCGATGCGATTTGGAATTGAGGATAAGTTCAATGCCAATAGAAACTGTGGTGATTTATAGAAATGCTTTCTGCGTTTATTTTACAGCAGCACACAACCAAGAATATTTTACGGGGTAAGAAATTTTTTTGAAACAAACTGTTTCTAAAAACAGTGGTTCGGCTCCACCTATACCGCCAGAACTGGTAGTTCTGGAGTGGGTCTAAATACAAGCTGCTTTAAGTATAACTGTGAAGGTTTTCCGGGGATCAAAGAACAGAAATCAGGCCTGAACAAAACGAATTTGACGTGAACGTAACATATCAAAAATGCAAGATAACAGGCTATCGCCAATCCAACTCGACTTCACCAGAAGATAAAATAGCACAAACTCTTTTTTGCAAAGCTGGCTCAAGGTAAGTTATTAGTAAGAGGCATTCATAAGATCTAATCAGACAATGCACATGTAATTTAAATAATGATGACGATAGCTTCTCCTCCACTTCTTTGAAATGAAGGATGTGTGCTGGTAGGTGCTTCGAGGTTACCTCGCTGTATCTTATTGATGTGGGTGAACGTCAATGAGATATAGCAAGGTATTTATCAAAATTCAAATCAATAGTTAAATCAGTACCACCGTCTCTTTCAAAATACTCACACGACTATAAGCACAATCGGCACAAACTCGAAAAACGCGTTCTTCACAGGTTTCCTGATGTGCAGTGCATGAAGGATGAATGCAAGTGTCACAAAACGTCCCAGTCCATATGCTCTAAATTCAGAATTATGACACTGTTATTTCAAAATCCCATTTAAGCAGAACTAATTTATGAAGGAGCAGAACTAATTTATGAAGGAAAAAATAGTCTCTTCTTAAAATCTGTAAAGCCGATAAAAACGGAATCCCACCAGATGCAGCAACAGCAAATGAGATAAAAAAAGAAACAAGAATAGAACTTCCGAACTTTTGTTGATAAGCTGGCGCCTTGTTGGGACGAGCTAGATTGACAGCTTACAAAATGACCAAAACGACCATTAATGGTAAAAACGTACCCGACATGGATGCAATTTGGGAGCGATTTAACAATAAACGCAACATTTGACCCGCTTCTTCATGTCAGTCAAAGCACGTCAAGACCAAAGAAATCTGCATATGACGCAGTTTCGGCTCTGACTCTCGTTGAGAGAAAAGTTACAATCGATCAGAAGGAAAATTAGATCGGAAAAAATACAGCTCTACCACCGGCAATGACGTGTTTTAAAAAATTTTCTCTGACAATACACCCTTCTTCTTTCGCAAATCCAATTTTAAATAATGGATTGTTATAGACAATTTAATGGGCCCTAGGCTATTTTTCGATATTCACTCACATTTTCATTGCAAACACATGTTTTGCAATCACATTTTCCGATTCCCGAGCACACATTCAATTCGTTTCCATTCTTTTTGCAAAGAATGTCGTTGCATTCGCAAATCTCGGTATTGTGGTTCAAATACCATCCTTGATCAGTGTTGCATTTGCATGTACTATTTCCATAGCAATTCGCACATTCTCCTTTCTCTATTCCTATTAATGTAGAAACAAAAGTTACAAGTGTTTAAGAAATTTCGCATCAAGAGAACCAGTAGTTAGATATGCATTTAAATTTTAAAACTCCAAGCAATGTAACTTGCAGAATCTAGAAATGGATCCAATCACTAATTTGCCTGCTGCGGTAGCAAGCGATAAGAATTTGTGATCACCTCTACATAAGTAGGCATATCGTTAGACAGGATGACTCAGCAATTGTTTGTAGCATATGTTGCAGCACACTGTATCTTAAAGTTCTCAAATCACAATCGTCTTTCTTTGTTGTTAAGACATATTCAAAATCATGTTGCAAGCCATCTTATAGTGACCAAAGCTTTTTTCATATGGTAAAATATTTTGAAAGCTAAAGTTTTGAAGATTTTTTCACCAGTTTTGTTCGTGGTACCTAATTATTTAAATAGCAAAAGCGCTTCTTAATCTTGAACAATCGTCCAGACCTGCTTCCGAGTTTCAATATTCCGCTTGAATTGCTTAGAATTACTTCTGATAAATTTACTACGTGGTAAAATTGGTCAATCAGCTTTTCCAAAGATACAACAGGGTGATTGTCGTAAAGTGCTTTTCCAAGGATATAACAAGGTTGGAGTGAAATCCACGACCATTGGCAATTGTCGCCTCTTACTAAAGCAATATTTCAGCCACTAGCCAAGCTAACAGCAAAAAGTTAAGAATTACAAAAAATAGTGTTAGTCCCAAGTCTTCTACAGTCCTCACCTCCGCATTCCATGTTTTGGCCATCATCCCTACAGCCGGTGCGCCTGCATTCACAAAAATCTCCGTAGTAGCCTTCAACGCAGTTTTGGCACTTTCCACATGAGCAATTTCCCTTGTCACTAAAAACATTTTTATGAGCCAAAGTCAAAATATCGCTAACTTTGAGATCAGGATTTTGAAAATTTATATCGACAGAGAGGTTTGCATCTTTACTATATATTGTGGAACTCCATTGAGTCATAACATGATCATGAAAAAGGGGGCCCCAGACATCGTTCATCGGTCTGGCTTTAAAGCAGCCCGGTCAAAAAAGTTATGCATTTCAAAACCTTATTATCATCGAGTGTTGCTGTGTTTAACATTATCATTTACTATAATATGGAAGCACGCAACCTACAGTAATTTAGATGATCACGGCAAATCCAATCAAGCTTAGGTTAGTGAAAGCGACAGTTATTCCAAACCATTCATGAACGAAAATAGTAGCTTCAGCTCTAACCCCAACAAGGCTGGCTGCCAAAACTTTAGCGTGGGCAACATGTTTCTGAAACTGGCTTTTATGGACGTGGGTTTGATCCCATTGTTAGCCATATTTTTTAACAAACTAGGAGTCTATTAATCCTAGAAATAGATTCAACAATTCTATTGATGCAGTAATAAATAAAAAAAACATTTAGGAACTGATTTTCAAAGAGAAGGCTATCTGCAAAGTTTTGAAACAAGTATTTTTTGCTAAAGTGGTGCAAACTTGGGTAAGAAGGACGTTTTGTTTACATTTGAGAAGTCGAACTACAATGCCCCTGTCTCCTCAAAACCCCTACATAAAGTAGTGACTTACTTGCACACTGCGCCGTTGTCATCGACACATTGTCGGCGTAACTCTGCAGTTGTTAAATTACTTTCGCAATGACAGAGCTCACCGCTCCAACCAGGTATGCAATTACACACTCCGCACTAAAAACCAACACCAACACGGATAGATATAACATACTCTAGCTCTTGAATAAAATAATTAGGTACCACAAACAAAATAATTTTTTACATTTGTAACTAGATTGAATTCTTCTGCAATTGCAGTAAAGTAAAAAATAAAAAGAGGCAAGGAAATTCGAAATTATTAACGTCGAGTTATTATTGTTTTTCCTACGTGCATGAAAAATTTTACTCGATACGAAGTAACAACTTATATCCACACCATATTTGAAGTTAACGGTACTGCTCACAAACCCTTTCCCGAGGAATATAGGAACTGTGGGCGTTGCCAGCCAACATTTCTTTAAGGAAGTCGAGGAGACAAATTTTTTTTAACCTAGATCGTTTGTAGTGCCAATATTTTTTAAAAACTCCCAGGATTTTGGTAAGAATCAGGACATTAAACAAATTTTTGAGGTATTTGTTAAAATTGAGTTAATGTGAGGACCATTCTTCTCAGGGTTCTTAGAAATTTTATCAAAAACAATACTTTAAAAAATCTTTGCAGAGAGCAAGTTGGCTACGTTGTGAATGAAACGTTTTTACCTAAACCAATGGCTTCCATTTATTTGAGTTGTTAACGTAAGCCAGTTTGAAAGTAATTTAACTTCTGTAACTCACTTGCAATTGTCCGTATCCACTGCACTGCGAGTCTGTTAGCAACTGTTCATGTTCACTGCCAAACGAAAATGTTGGCCGCACTGCAATTCCACCACCAAATGCAATTGTTGGCCACACGCCATGCATAGTACCATAAGCAAATCCCGAGGAACACTTACAATCACAAAGGTACTCTAAACAAGGCAAGCTTAATAGTATGCAACGTTACTCCTCAGTCGCAAAAAACGGTGCGATGGCGTAGTGGTTCAAGCGTCCGCTTCGCAGTCGGTAGACCTGGCGTTCATTTCCCAAGTCGATTCATACCAAAAGACTTTAAAAAATGGTATTTACAACTTCCCTGCTTGGCGCTCAGCAAATTGGGATAGTGTGGAGAAGAAGCCGGCAAGCTTGCTTGTTGTGTCCTTGGGCAAGACACTTAACGGGATGGTTCCATTTTATGAGGCAGACAGGTAGTGGGGCCAAGCAGTCTACCCGTCGTGGTGGCACCAGTCTAACTGAAGACTTGCAAACCGAGCGTGAGCGATAACGCAGTTTATATACATCTTCTTGCATCATGCTCACAACAAATAGCTCAAACGACGAAGACGTAAAAAAGCCACTGGATGAGCTTGTAAGCAATATTAAACTTTCGCAACATTTTGGTCCCGCAGTGAGCTTGCAAAAGGTATTCTCGGCAATTTTTCTGCTTGGTTGCATTGATTGTGTTAAAAATGCATTGTTCAAGCAGTGCTCGCAACTCTGAAGTGGAATCGAACACAAAATTTTTCTATGCGTATCGGTAAAAACTTTTCACTCAGTGGTGGGTAAGCATGGTAAACTATTGCTTTGCTTTATGCAGGAGTTCTTTTCTCACCTATTCTGAGCTGGACTTGTTCTGCGATTGCACTGAAAGACAAAGACAGCTCGTCAGCTTGGTCAGGATTTACAGGACAAGACTTGGCATTGAATTCGAGTTGATAAACAACCTGAAAAATTTATCATATCAGTTTTCTTATCTCGTCAAGTAAATGCAAAGCGACATTTTCTAAACCCAATATTGGAAAGATGGGAATAAGTCCTAGCAGGGCGTGTAATTAGGGAGCAAGTAATTTTAAAATGATTTAAGGCAAAAATTGAGGGCAACTCTCAGAGCGTCCACAAATTATCGTTTTGTCTAAAGTACAAAATTTCAAAGCGCCCTGTGAATATGCTGGTACCAATAAACCCTATTGCTGTCAAAAAGATTTAACAAAAAAATATTATACTTGCATATAACACATACAGTGTCGTTAATATCAACGTTGTTGCAATCCAAATTATTTTGCTTGAAGCTGGAGGCTCCTGGACACAGGACACTGTAAAACAGATCAACATTTTCAGGAGGAGATGGAGTTTCCATTCGAAACTGGCTTTTGATTTTCTAAACATTTCAAAATTTATAAATCATAAATAAATTTTTCGCCACGTTTTGCAAGTTATAACACTGATACTGTATAATATGAAAGTCTAAGGAGCACATGAGTCTGCAATAACAAACAAATGCTTTAAGACCTCAGTGGGACAAACCCGACTTAAAACACTCAACTGCCTCGAGGCGATCCAAGGTGGACCATTCTTTTTTAAGGAGGTCTGACCCAGGAGGAAGTGTATCTGACAGCAAGACAAAAAGCTCAGTCAGACGAGCGTGCGAAACTTCAATCGCTCATGCGGGCGTACACCATGTTTTATCATCAGTAAATGGCAGAATCTCGGGTATCATCAATATCTGTTCAGCAATGGCAGAAAATTTTCAGGTTTTCAATATTTTTGAGTCTTCCGAGGAAATGTCCTGATTTAGTTTAATGGCAAAACTACAAACTGGTTTCTCGCAGTGCACACCAAAACATTACCACATAAAATCACCTCCTCAAACAAAAGATGAAAAAAAACGTCATTGAGAAGTGGATTTTGACTCCTTTTTGTTTTTTTCTGACTAGTTTTCTCTTAAAAGCGAAACAAGTTCAACAATAAAACTAACTCACGTTATAAGATTCGGCTATGATCTCAAAAATATTGTTGGAGTTAAGCTGCTGAATAGCGATTGTAGCAGGAAGTGTTTTGTTGAGATCCTAAAAAATTAAATCGTGTAAATTTATCTTGTTGCAGAATAAATGACAACATTTGGATGGTTCTTGCAAATTATTAGCATTAAACATGACAGCCATACTCTACGACGGTTTTGGGGTCATGTCACCTATTGGAAAAAATTCGAAAACTACTTCAAACAATTCAAAACATAACTTTCAGCAATCAATCATTCAAGGTCACTTGCTAAAAAACATTTTAGAAATTAGGGTGACAGTTTCAAATTTACTTTCATGACACTTATCACATAATTAACAACACCAAAATGATAATCCAAAGTCTCATAAATGACTTCAAAATGACAGAAAGATCCTCTATTGCGACCTTTTTCTGGCAATAAATGTGGCAAAGAATAACTCATGACATCAAATCGCAAAGGAAAAAAGACAAAACAAAAGTGCCACTTCTTTGTAATCATGTCTCTGGGTAGTGTTCCCCAAGTGATCCCATGATGACGCTACAACACTAAAGCAAAGGTGAATCGCATGCCAGCGAGTTCGAAGCCAGCATCGGCTATGTGCTTCTGGGCTCTTGGAAAGTTACTTTACTGAAACACTCTTAGCTTGGTTGCAATACAAGTGATACAAAAAGCATTCTGTCAACAGTACCAGCATCACCAAAACAGATTTGAACTCGAGTTGTACTGTGTAGCCTTCAACCGTAAAGGTTTTTCTTTCCTAGAAATTCCTGATCTCATCCTACTGCATGGCTTAAAAGCTTCTAAATCAAGCGTAAACAGTAATGATCATTCAATGCATCGATCGCAGTAAAATTAGAAAGAATATCAAAAAGACTAAGATTATGGTCGGTTTCACTTGTATTGGGGAATTTGTATTTGTTTGTTTTAATAATATGTTAACTGTAGCTTGCTCGTGCAGGCCAAGTATAATTCTTCCGGTAATCTCTCGTAATTTTAAAAGTAAAAACGAATAATATACCTCACATCTTATAGACGTACATAGTGATTTTACGAATATTAAAAGTTGACATTTTCAATAACTATTGCGTGAACTTGACTAACAGCATTGCAATTATCTAAATGCCTGCCGTTTCTGCTTAGGCGGCGCTATTACTAGCGAATCAGAAGTCCTTGGAAGCGTTAAAAACACGAATAATTGATGAAGTTCTCCAGCGGGCATTAATAAAGTTAAATCTTAACTTTGCTCTACCTGTAAGTAATAACCACCACAGGAACTTCTTTGGTGGTGCCTTTAGTCAGCCTAACGAATATTACTCGACAGTGCTAGAAAGTTATTTTCGAATTTTGCTTCACCAACTGACACCATTTACCTAATAGTTTACATTACGTCACGCAGCAACATGTCCGAGTAGACTTGAAGCTGCACTTATGACGTAAAAGTCATGTTTTAACGACCATACATTCAACCCAATAACAAATGATCACATTGTGGTGTCCGTGCAAAGCTAGGCTTTTAACAGTGATTTTTTAGAATTAGCAGATTTTAACAAGCACTAAATTTATGTGTAGTACGATCAAAAAGTGGAATGGTTTGAGGGTCCGCTTCGCAGTCAGTAGACCTGGATTTAGTTCTTATGACGAGTCTTACCAATCGCCTTAAAAATAATATTTACAGAACTACTGCACGACTCTCAGCAATAGGAATGATGTGGAGAATAAAATATGAAACGAAATTGGCTCTGTCATTTTATCTTTATTTATTCGCCCATATTTATCCTCCATTCACGAAAAAGCAAATTGTATCGCTGTCATTTGGACGGAATGTCTGCACTCGCATGGAAGTTGCCATTCCGAGGTGTCTGGGCCACCTGTCTACCACATAAAGGTGGGGGCGTCCCGTTAAGTGCCTTGCCCAAGGACACAACAAGCGAGCTTGCTGGCTTGTTCTCCACAACATCCTTTAAATGCCAAACGCCAAGCATGGAAGCTGTGGATACCATTTTTTAAAGTCTTATGGTATGACTCGACGAGGGGAATGAACCCCAGGTCTACTGACTGCGAAGCGGACGCTCGAACCACTACGCCATCACATCGACATGACATAAAATAAGTCCTCGCACCAAGACATTGATGCAGTTAAAAAGTGCCAAAAACATTTATAATGTAAATAATAGTAATCAAAAGTAATACCAAGCAATTTAATTGGAGTATTAAAGCGTGTAAGCCCCGAAGCAGACATAAACAACTGTTACATTACGCATAGCGCCACTATCGCTGTCATGTCAGTCCGAAAAATAAAAACCCAAAAAAGCTGTTTTTCTTACCTTATAGAATTTATAACTAGCTTGAGTCACAGCAAAAATTACGTCAATATTGTTTTTTCGAAACACTTCACGTAGTTGACCAATTGAAGGATAATCCAGCAAGGAACTTTTGGAATAAATATATGAGCTTGAATTCAAAGCCTCCTAAATAAGATAGCAGAAATTATTACTGCAAACAGCTCACAACTAGAAAAGCAGTGAGTTTTGGTTTAAAAAACCTAATATCTATAGCGCTAACGTACGGTACATATTTTCACGAACTGATGATGATTGGTCTTCCTTTTCCCAAAACGAAGGTGTGATATGAAACAAAATATTCAGATCTCACATCGCAAACTCAATCAAGATAGCATGAAGATGCTGGTCCGGTGAAGGAAAACTTCGGCCATTTTGAACCACATATAAATAGGGATTAGCATCCCTACCGCGCAAGTTGAGCTCATACTGTATAAGTGAGTAGCGATTAGTAGCCTCATACGGGCTACTAGATGGGCAGCTTCACAGCTCTAACCGTTGAACACGGAATGCGTATTACTTCTACAAATAATAACAGCTGTAGCAAATGTAGGGTAGGGAAATGAGAGAAACTTAAATTTACTTCCCCTTTTTGTTTTACCTTTTTCCCAATCAATCGGGAAAAACATTTTTCAAAAAAGATCTCGCACTCGTCACAAAATTTAAACGTTTGTCCTCCCCCGAATAAATTTCTGTATTTTCTTTACCAAATATAATTTGTCGCCAACGTGATCGGATGGGATAGATCGCTGTTTATGTCGGCAATGATCGTAAGTTCGAATATTACGATGGCCATGATGCTTTGCAATTGGTGAACATACTCAACGGTTTTTCCATTGCTGCGCTGCAGCGCTTTCGGAAGAAATACACTGACAGTTTTAGAATTACCGGCAGTTACATTGCGTGATTGAAAACTACAATGTCACAGCATAACCTAGAAAAGCTTTTCTCGTTACCGAAGGATAATAATGCAGTGTTGTTCATAACTCAGCAGCCATCTTGCAAAAATGGTCATATTGAGAGTTCGGACCAAAATTTATCTTAACTTCATTACTTGAATGCGTAGATGTTATACATTTTTGGGAAGGATTTATTTCAGTTATTTCGCTGACATATTTGCCGCTTTCATGAATGTGTTTTCTAAGCCAAAAGACATCCCATAAAGGGACCTCATGCATGAAACTCACTTTCTTAATTATTAACAGTAATACAAAACCTTGTTATTTTGAATTGCAATTCAAGAATATAAGGTTAGTGTCACTGTGAGTTGTACTAATTTTGGGTCATATTGTGCTCACACTGCGATTTACCCTTTGTGACGTCACAATTCAAGCAATTGTCTTGCCTAACGCACCTGAAAATGCAGTAGTTACAATTTGGACAAAAAATTTAATCTCACGTGTACAAGGCAAATAAAAGTATTGTAATACAAAAAGTAATTTTTTCAGGTTTTTCTGTTTGGAACTTCCGGTCACCATCAATAGTCATGGGACCTACCCATCATTGCATTTTTTGGCAAAAATGCAATTTTCACATTTAATGCCACTGAGATTATGTAATGGACCTACTAAACTATAACCACTTTTTTCAAGGAGCATTGACCCTGAAAAGGACCGTTTGTTGATAGATATTACGTAAATATTTTGTAAGCCATGCATTATTTTTAATCACCATTTACAGCATCTAGTTACTGACTCGACTACTCTCGTGCGCTCTTATAGTGAAATCACTCAAAACCATGCCGCAATAACTCGTTCGATAAGTTTCCTCTTTGTTTCCGATTTGTTTTTAGATATTAAGCAGCTTACTTGGTATCACAAATTTTCATTGGGATTTAAATCTGAAGATTGGGTGGGCCAATTCATTTGCTCAACTTTATGGGCTCTGTACCAGTGCTGCCTTTTTTTGGCACGATGGCATGGCGCATTGTCATCGTGAAAAACCCATTTTTCATCAGAAATCAAGGAAAGTGCACCAGGGAGCATTTTCTTTTCTAGCACATCAATGTACTTTGTGGCGTTCATTATTCCAGAGACCAGTTCAAGCCTACCAATAACCGTTTGCTGCCATGCTACCATGATTGACTGAAGATATTAGACGGTTGGTGAGATGCAATATGGCCGATATTCATCCTCAGTCTTCTTTTCATATAATTATTGCCAGCATGATTGTCTACGGTTAAAATCATCACTGAACAAAACTTTTCTCCACTTCTCAGCTGGTCATCTAATCGAAGCTTCCTCTGTTTTTTTGTCCACAAAGGCTTCTTTCTAGCCTTGCATCTTCAAAGGCGGTTTTCCAGCAACCTTTTCCTCACTGTTGAAGCAGATAATTCATCACCAGTAATGTCCGTTAGCTCTCTGACCAACCCATGTGAAGTCAGTTTCCGGCCTCCCAAAGAAAGCCTGACCAAAGCTCTATCAGATCGTTTTGAGGATTTCCGCTTTCTTCTAAATTGAGCCGGACATTTAGACTCTCTTGACCCCCCATCGCTTAAGCACTTCTTGCACACCTTTGTTAGATGTCCCAGTCTTTTCTGCAATAAATCTCTGGAATTTTCCTTCATTACAAAAATAAACTATCACCCATTTTGTTTCTGCTTTAATCTGCTGTGAAGTCCATAATGGCTAAATGGACATAAAAATGTGCAACATCAAGAAAAGTCAAGAAATCATGGTGTGAGAATAATGGAACATAAGGTTATTACAATACACAATAACACTAAATTCATGTTCTTCAAATGCAGTTCACTAGAATAAATATCTTGCATTACTGTTACCAAAGTGCATAGTCTGTTCAACAGTGTTGTTGAAAGATGTTGTTTGTGTTCAAACCATTTGAGAAACACCGGTCTTTTTTGATCATGAATAAGTCAATTTCACATTTCCCCTTTACATTACTTCTACTGACGAGCACCAATCAGAAGATTTGTAAACATCATTATTACAATTTTTTGTATGACTCGACCAGGGAATTAAACCAAGTCCATTGACTTCGAAGCTGACGCTCTTACAACTACACCAAGGCGCCGGTCGCTGTTATAAGAAAACTAGTCGGCGTCGCCCGGCAGGGTTACCAGCCAGTTATGTCCAGTAGAAACATCAATTTAACCGGCTATGCTGGCTTCACCCAACCAAAATTTCTGATAGCAGCAATTATCAATTGGTACCAACTGGCACATTGCTCACTTTGCCTGTAATACCGATCGTCGTACCACAACCTTGAATTAAGACTCGTCTTACTCAATATCATTATATAAATTCTATTCATTTCTTCCAGGTGCGTACGCAGAAATTTATTGAGGAGAGGGCTCGAGAATGGCTTTTTGCAAATTTCACCGGACGGTGGCGGTAAGTTAAAACCTTTCTTTTTCGAAATCAACATTCTAAGTGCTAAATCAGGGGAAGCGCATGTTACCATCACAAGCACAACGGCTGAAACCCACGTATAAAATTTTCCTGAGGGGGCGCGAGAACGACTTTTTGCAAATAATGGCTGAAAATGACGTTTAGCTTTTCCTGAAGGAGGGCGCGCGCATAGAATCCCCCCTGCGTAGGCCACTAGTTTCTTCCAATAAGTGTAAGGGCGCAAAGTCAAAGTTGGTGTGGGTGGGGTATTTGCTTTTGTTTAGCGATTTAGAAATAAGTTATTGGGTGATAGACTTGTTTCATGACTTGGTGCAATTCTCCTCGTAATGATATATGTGACACCAGTTTTCTTGTTTGCACCAATCTTTCTTGGTCTCGTAATGGAGCAAAAGGGGTTATGTCTCAGTGGTGGAGTGAGGGGGGATGTGGGAAACGCATCATCCTCACTAGCTTTTCTTAGTCTTGGCTTCGAGAACCTATTTGCTCGGGCTCGAAAAACTTGATTTCCAAAATGCATCTTTGCCTCATCTTTCTCACTAAAACTGGCTGGATCCGCTACTACCACACCTCTTGCGCACGATCACACGGTTGGTGTTGTAACCCATTTTCAAGAAAAAAAATTGTCCTCTAGAGTTAGAAATGTATATTTGGCAACTATGATTTTACGCAGTGCTGTAGACGTGGTTGTCCATTGACTTCCGGTAAACTTTGGGTTTTATTAACTATCCCCTTAATATCAACCTCCCTACTCATAAATTAAGATTGTGCTGACTTACAAACAGTAAATAATTTGGCAAACCTTCATGTATTCATTTGATTTAGAGCCTGGGGTAAAATTCAAGGTCGTGGAAGGACACTGAATGATTGAGAATCAAACTATCAAGTAACTAGCCTACCACAAAAAACTTTTTAGTAATTGTAGGCCAGGTTATAAAACTTAAAGCATCTGGCTGTGAGAGTGTTCCTTACTACCGGCAGAAACGCAGCCAGGGGAGGGCAAAATGACCCAAATCCCTAGTCCATCATCTACAGCTCAGTTCTAACAATAAGTTTGGTGATGAACTTCAGTGGATAATCTATCAACCAGTTTTTTGTGCTGAAAAAAGATTATTTTTGCTAAATCCTGCAAAGATTTTATATTAAAACTCCGCATTTTATTCCCCTTTGCCACACGTGATAAAAATCTCCAAAAGTTTTTGATTGCTCAGATGGGCGACATGGCTGCACTATCAAGGTATTCTAACGGAAATTCCTCCTGCATTTCAGTTGTGATAATTTTCGTACTTGCCATTGCGCCGCTGAAAAATAGATTTAGGCTGGTATGCAAGTGCTGTATTATATCAACCTGCTTAAACATGCTGCATATCAATTATAAACTGTATTCTTTGTATCGCTTTCAAATTGACAATGAATAACACGTACAGCTGCTGATTGCTGCTATATTTACTAAAGTGATGCCAGCACTATGACGTCACTAACATTATCGACGAACTGTGCTTTTTAGAGCGTTCTACCCAGCAAATGGAAGCTTAAAAACGCTTAAGTGCTTAATCGGACGGTGCATCGTTCAGAAAGTTTTAATTGGTGTTGAATGAATTTTATCGAAAGAACCTTATCAACATCTCCCGAAAAGCTTTCAAGCGCGTTTCTACGGTTAGCGCATTTCGACAAAATGGAGGAAGCAATTTATAAGATCAATCGATAGGTATGAAGTCATCTTTGTTCCCAAAAAGGTAAAGTTTCTTAAAGTTGCTGAGTAGGGGTGTTCGAAACGAGTTTTACTGTGGCGAAACGAAACGAAATTTTGCTACAGAAAAACAATTCAAAGCAAAACGAAACAAAATTTCGTTTCGAAATCTTCCATCGTCACTCCTCTGTATCATCGTCCTTGAAAAGAGAATTTATGTGACAATGGTAAATGGCCGCTCGGTGTGTTCAATGGGCTCGCTTGTAAAGCATGTTCGTCACACGGGAAGAGTTCAACCTTTCACGGTTTGGTTTCGAGCGCACAACAAAACGAAATCGCTTGAATTTTGAAACAAAACAAAATTTTTCACTGAGGAAGTTAATTCAAAACGAAACGAAGCCAAAGCAATTTTGCGTCGAAACGAAACAAAATTTCGAAATACTTATTGGTAGGTTCGGTGCAGGCTTCTATTCAAGTACAATCCGCTTTACTCCATCAAGAATTGTGAGCTATATTATCTTCAATGGTGCCGACATGAACTTAAAATACTCATCCCACGGTGGTGATTAATTGGGGTGAGTTTTATGTTTGTATGACCAGTATTAAAAGAGTTAACACAGACAGAATCGCGCTTTACACTATAGACAAGCACTCACCTTTTCCAAATGACATTGCATATCATTTATATCAAATAAACCTGCCAGTTTACCGTCCAACGCAACGTGGGAAGAAGCATCACTTGAAAACAACACGACGTGCAACGCGTTTTGTCTCCACCCAATTATATCCTACATAATATGGTCGAGGTAAAAGCCAAGCAAAATGACGTTAAAACATTATAAAGTCATGACACACTGTTGCTCTTTTGCAACCTCCTTGCAACATACTTTCTTTTAATATGAAGTGAGAAATTTGAAAGTTGTGTTTGTTAAATTTATTTAGTTTTAGGTTTGACCAGATTTAGAGCTGAACCTCAACCACGCTGACCGCAAAGTAAACGCGTAAAACACAACTCTGATTGTTCTGCTCCATAAAAATTGTCAGCAATCAACAGGTCATCCTTACCAAATTTTAGAGATCTACTGCCGCCTGGGAACTTTTCACTGTATACAGACTGTTTTCCCATTATCCCCCCTTGCACTATTTGATCAAAGGGGTCCACAAAATAACTGTAGAACAGAATTTGTCGTAAAAAAGCTGAGCCTCAGTATCAAGATAAAGGTCTTTTTTGAACTGTAGCTCACAAAAACTTCTAAACTAACTTTTTTGAATTACGGTGGACCCGGAGCTAAATCAGCTTAATCTGCATCTTTCTTTTCACAATACCGACAACCAAATGTGACTTTACTTGTAATATTTTACATGTGAGACCGCACGTGTCATTGAAAAAGATGTAATCGCTGACATTAAAAATGAAATAAAATTAAAAGATAATGTCAAAAAGATAAGAAAAGTTATAATTACTGAAACTTAAAAGATACGATCGCGATTTTCTGTTCGATACCAATCTTACCGTGCAGACTGCTATTTGCATAAGCGCATCCAATCCGCCTTCAGGGGGGTCCACGTTGGCCGAAATCACCGTGTCGGCCACACTCTCTTGAAATAAAGTTTCGCTTTCCGTTATACTTAGTTGGTGACGGAATCCGAAAGTTTTTTGGCAAATTCCCTCACAAATGCGTTCAAAACTGTACAAACAATTACGTACTATAAGCATGAAGATAATAAAAATCTATCAGTGCTATACGGGTTAATTTCGTGAAGCTGCTCATCCAGTATGTCGTATTTAAACACAACTACTCAATAGGAAAACTACCAATGACAATCTATCTTATTGGAAGTCAGAACACTATCCTTCAATTTGTATTTATGACTGGTTCAAAACGCAGTTTTCCTCAGCCTGAACTTGACTAGATTTTTCAGTGTAAATTTGCCAGTCATTATTTGTCGTGCCTTCGTGTCAGTAAAAACGTGGTAAACACAAAAACATAAAAAACTGACATCGACACAAAAAGACTAAATAGATAAGGGTTTTTGAAGGGAAGAGGGGAACAGGTCTTTGCTTGGTAGTGAAGAAAAATTTTTTCATTTTATATACAGTATTTTTATTTTCAATGGCTAGCTCAATTTTGTTTATCAGAGAGGACCATGGCACTCTGTTCAAGCTACATTCATGATCTTCTTCAAAGGCAGAAATATGGCTTCATTCTGGTCGCCCAAGTTACACCCTTCCCATTACCGCATTGTTTCTTAGACAATGCTAAATTACCATCTGTTTAAAAAAATACTAACAACGTACAATGATTCTTGATCGGTTGCATACGGCAAAAGCACTTTATCCACAAAAGTTCCGAATCCAAGGTTTACATTTTCTGTTACATTTTCTCTGATATCATTCGCTAAATTAATGCTGAGTTTCTGCAACAAAGCGTGCGTTTATACATCTACATGGTGTACACTCAACGAGCACAAAAATACTTTATCAGTTAGATCTTTATATTAAGGAAATTGTGTACATGCATGCTTTGAGGTAGCCCTTGGTGCTAGAGAAGTGCATTTTTACCTCAACCAATGTATTTCGACTACAACCAGTGTATTTTTAATACAACCAGTGTACTTTGACCACAACCAGTGTATTTTTACCACAACAAGTGCATTTTTAACACAACGAGTGCATTTCTACCACAACCAGTGAATTTTTACTACAACCAGTGTACTTTTACTACAACCAGCAAATTTTTACCACAACCAGTGTATTTTTATCACAACCAGTGCAATTTTATCACAACCAGCACATTTTTACCACAACCAGTGCAATTTTACTACAACCAGTGCATTTTTAATACAACCAGTGTACTTTTACCACAGCCAGTGTACTTTTACCACAGCCAGTGTATTTTACCACAACAAGTGCGTTTTTACCACAACCAGTGCATTTCTACCACAACCAATGCATTTTTACCACAACCAATGCATTTCCACTGCTGTACAATTAAGTAGAGAAAGTGGTCATGAAAAGCCAAAAAGCAAAACATACCATTAACCAAATAAACATTAAGCCCATAAATCCTAGTTGCAAAAGTAGAAGGTTTTTTAAAGTTTTATGTTTCAAGTATGATGTTACAATACTAATTAATTGATGAAAATGTGTGATAACACTATAACATGCATAGGCTGGCTGATTCCGGAATAGCAAGCTAAAATACGTCACCTTATTCCATTGACGTGTAGGCGTTCAAACAAAAAATTTTGAGTAGGATGTGTTAATGAGTAACATGCTGCCATGTTCGAAGCAAAATGTTCACATGCAGGGACGCAATCGGAGAGGGTAAGAGGGCTGATGCCTTTTGTTCAGCCGTGACATTTTGCCTCAAAAAGGCCATAGACATATTTTATTGACACTCAGCGACTTTGTCTCAATAATGTCCATCATAATTAAATATAGTCCCTTATCCCCTTTAAAAAATTCTGGCTTCGTGCCTGTTCCCCAGTCAGTATTTTATACCAAGATTGGTTTGCGCCTGCTCACTCTGCAATCATACGCCTTGTGCGCGGAAGGGTAAATTGGTCATCAACTGCGAGAAAGCTTCTGAGAAAAAATTAGCGCTGGCAAGATGGCCTTGACGCAGTCAAAATTGTTTCTAAGCGATGATAAAGCCAAAGCTTCGCAGTCGATAGACCTGAGTTTTATTCTTTTGTCAAGTCCCACCACGACAATGGTATTTACAAATCTCTTACCTGACCTTTAACAATAGCAGCATGGGCTTTGGCCGGGGGGCCAGGAAAAGCCGTAGCCCCCTTCAAATCAAAAAATCAAAATAGCCTATGTTAAACGCGCTTATATGGAGAGCAATTGGTGAAGCCAAAAAGAAAATCACAGCAACTTAGTCCATTCCGCTTTGCTGCCATGAAAAATTTTCTACCGACGCCCGAGAACAGCAGCAATGTAGAGAATGAAGAGTTAACCAAACGTAGGTGGTTATCATTAAACTTTGTCTTGAGGACAAAAACCGTTGCACATAAAAAGTGCTGAAAACTACAATGCTATCCAAGCAGACATGCATCTTTACTCTATTTCGCAAGTACTTCAGGCCAATCTCAACTTTTTACAGCAGCAAGGAACACTGTATCTACTTAAAGAATAAAAAATTCTTGCTTCTCTTAAAACTCAATCACTTGAAGGAACATTAAAAAGTATTTTCTTTCAATCGCAGCAAAAAATTTTTGGTCTACACCAGGTATGGGGAAACTTGCACCCTCGTGGTAAAATTGTGTGGGCCCTCGGAAAGGATATAACTTATGGCCCATCTCCACAACTTAATTACCAAAAAACAAAAGATTTTTAGGCCAAAACCCCCCTTTTGTAGATGAATTAAAAAGAAAAAAGTAATGGTCTTCACTTAGATTTCCAGTCCTTTGAACTAAATCTCCGAAAAAAGTAAAGTTCATCGAAAGAGCCAGCTCCTGGCCCGTGTTATCATTCGATTGAGTAAACTCGGCTCACCGATAAAAAAGTTCGCGTATTCGCGCTCTACACGATAAAACATTTGGAATTCAGACGCGTTTTGACTTCGCTAGTATTGCCGGTGCAGTCCATTATTTTAAGGCAACGTTGCAGAAAAATTGCTGAAAATGTCTTTAGCAAGGGCACCATAAAATAAGCATTCGGAGGTTTAAACGCATAAACTAAAAATTAATCTGGCATTGAATTCACAACCTCACGGTTTTGAGTCTTGAATTGCAAAATCTTCTTGTTTTTTTTTCTCCAGTCTGCCTTATCTCAGCAGCATTGCCTACCTGTAGTAGTTCCAAGTCATCTCGCATTGATGATGATAAGTCCAACAAGTAATAAAGATCAAGTGGGTAGTCTACCAACTTTTTGAAAGTTACGTTGATTTTGATTGGCTCGCCTACAAAGAACTTTACGTCGATTTATGTCATCATAAGTTATCACACAATTTTATGTCGTTTTTAATCTACAATGGCTTTATTACAACAGGACATATTTTAATCACAAATGAGTTTAGGCGAAGCTTTTATATTTTAGCTTTTATATTGCATTCTCCCCGCTATATTTATTGCTGAAAGCTAAAAAAAAGATCTGGAACAACATGTTATAAGTGATTGGTATGACTCAACAAGGGAATTAGAGTTAGATTAAGGGGAAACGGGCATGGAGGAGCCAGACCCGGTGAAAAAAGTGAAGATCTCAAGCTTGCAGTTACTGTAAAATTATAGCCCTGTTTTATGAAAGTAAAACTGTACCTCATCTGAGCCTAATTCAGTCAACACAAGACTTGAACCCATGTATATTTACAAAAGCAAAATAATTTATGTTGTCCTAAAACGCTCAAGTGATTTTGTAAAGGCTTAAATGCAAACCAGCTCACCGGCGAAATAGTATAGTGGTTAGACAATCCGCTTTGCAGTCCGTAGGCTTGGGTTCAGCCCCCTTGTCGAGACGCGCTATCACTTACAAAGTAGCATTTATAGATTCTCTTTTCGGTGAGCAGCAATGAGAGTAATGTGGAGAATGAAACTGAACTTACACAGTCGTGACTAAAAATCGCAATCAAAAAGCCCCCAGAAACTCCATAATATTTAATTTTATGATTTTTTTATACCTGCTTTTTTATTAATGGAAAGACTGATGCCAAAATCAAAAAAGCTGGTTTTAAGTGAATTAAACTTTTAGACATTTGGGCAGGTTTTGCACGTATTTCGAGAGGGAGATGGTGTATTGGTGTAAACCCTTAAATTGCTCTATTACCCAACAAATTGAGATTTTCTTTTTTTAGCGAAATTCTAAAATTTACCAACAGTTTAAGAGAATTCTTTGCAAAATATCAATATTAGAAATGCGCGTTCTTTTTCTGCTCTTAGACAACCATTTGATATACCAATACAGCAACGCGTTAAAAAGGATCATCAGCACCCTCAGCACACAAAAATGTATCGAAAGAGAATATTTTTAGTGAAAAATGAGACAGTTCCAATCTCAAATTCTAATCAGCAATATACGTTGATGATGTCACCATGACAAATCAAAGATCAAATCGTCGATTGCCGATTTATGTTGCATGAGCACGTGGTTTGTGCCACTGTCGTGGTCTTGCGAGTCTGCAGGGTAGTACGCAAACAACAAGAACGACATTCTTTTTTGTTACCCTCCTCCCCTTCCTTGAAATCGAAGCGCGACAATTGTATATCGGTATGCACTGAAAACCTAATCGAGATCAGGCAAGGGAGAACGACGTTCTCGCCGACCAAAATTTCTGAACATTCTCGTACACTTACCAATTCGCAGTTTCACAGTTGAAGCTTGAGGTCTGAGATTGATTGGTCCAGTGGAAGTGTTAGTGGATATGTCCAGATTTTTCGTTTTCATTTCTGTGCTTTGCGGATTTTCAATGGCACCACAAGAAGCATGATCGCTGTCAAAAAACAAGTCTTTCTAAAAATGAAATATCATCTACTTTTGTGGCGATTTTTTAACCGTAATGTTTTTTGTCGCCACAACATATTTTAATCACAGAGTTAATTTCTTATTTCATTTTTCTCATCGTTTTTATTGCTGAGCACCAATCAGCACCAAGTTTTTAGTATGAATGAAAAGAGAATAAAACCGAGACCTGCTGACTTCTTGGCTGATGCTCTAAACGCTTGTCGACAGCACTTTATCAGGTATAAATGCGAAAACTTCTTCTCACCTGCTAGATTTACTTTTGTTCAGAAGCTGCAGTAACGTACTGTCAACCCAGTGCAACCAAAAAGGAGAAATCGCGGTAAGGTCTTTTTCTCAAAAAAACAACATCGCAGACGTCACGAGGTTTTAACGCAATGCCAAGCAATAACTGCACTGGCGTAGTGAGAGTTTGGAGGCGCAAAAAACCATAATTTCCTCTCAGATACAAAAAGCTCACTTACTGAAGTCGGTAAGTATCTTTTTCACCTCGTTAGAAAAAGCGATAGAAACTTCTTGAAAATTGGATGAAAATATTGTTGGCAATGAAAAAATGTCAAGAGAAACTAGCGTCGAAACCACTTTATTAATTTATTGCTACCACAAAATGGCGCTCCAATCTGCTGTTGCAATCGTCCCTCCTCTTGCTTGGAATGGAGGTCGGACATGAAACGTTAATACATCTATGCCGCAAATCTAATTAAAATGATAAAAGGGAAACCATTATGAATACAAATTCCAGAATGGTAGCTCCTCCATTATCAAGACGGACTACCGTTCGTGAATGCCCCAAAGTCACCTCTTACGACATGCAAGATGAACAGCTTCATTATCTTAATCTGGCAAAACGCTACCAAAATCCCACCCACTAGATGACGTTGTCAATTTCGCGTTTATGGCATGGTAGCAAAAGGCGCAACACTACCCCGGCTTGTGAAGAAAGAAACAAGTTTATCCTTACTCCAAGCTTTTGCATCGTTGCGGAGCTTCCTCGTTAATCTGCTGCACATCAGCGCACCACGCGCATCGTGGATGCGCTCGAATGCATTCGCGGCAGCTCGATTGTGCATTGTTGCATAAATCTGAAAAAAATTTTTATCTTTAGGTACATTTGCATCTTTAGTTTGATCATTTTTTTATGCTTGAAGTAATCATGACGTCACATTTTTTCTATAAAATCACAAATTACTTGTGTGGTGTCACAACTGATTAAGAAAAACAAAAAGCCATAAAAGCTAGCTGGGCAAACCCATGAACAGTTAAACTACAGTTATGACGCAGACGGCGCTGGAATGAAAGTGGTAGTCTCGGAACAAGTTCTGTATGATTCCATGACAGCCATGCAAAGCTTACTCTACGGCCCGCGAGTCGCAAAAGCTTTTCGGAGAAGCCAGCCAGAGATTTGAAAAATGTTGTAGTTCAAACAGAATCATGATTAGAACTATCGTTCACAGGGGTTTAATGATTAAAAGCGTATTTGTTTCAAAATCAAAATGGGAAAAATAGGTCTTCATGCTTTTTTTCGACACAAAAATGATCCGCTGCGACCACCAGTGCTAGAAAATATGTGGGCGTGATTGACACAAATGCGTCAGAAGTTGTGACTTTTCTAGCATGGAAACCGGAATCTGTAAGCTACAGTGTCGGCATGAAGCCCACGGATAATGTGGCCTGGGCTTAGCCAAGGGAGGGGGCTATGCCCCAATCGTACTTGACAAGTTATTACATTGAATGTGTATTGCAAAATAATCTGTCGTAAAAAAAGGAAACTAACGTATTACACAAAATTCCATAAAATCCTGGTTATACTTATAAATGGGACCTTTTAATATTTTGGGTTGTACGTGCCTGCTCCATGAGGTTCAAAAAAAGTTTTAGTGTGTTAAAAGAATATTCCAGTTACACATTTCAAGGTTATTAACTTTCTCGTTGAGGCGGTGTTGCGCTCAGTTCCCACGTAAAGTGTAGATACTTCGTTTTTGAGAATATCACTCTATCCATTCACTAGACTCCTTTTATTGATGGCGTTTTTAAAATTAGCTAATACTAGAAAAAGAAAGACGCAAAGATAACGGATAAATAGCAATAGATATAGTAGTTTTTAATTTTTATCTTAAAGGCTGCATACCTTCATGCTGAGCATCATTTACTTTCGTAAATATCCATAACAATAACAAGATGGTGCCTGTTAGCAAGTTTTTGCAAAGTACACGAGACATAATAAATAAAAACAATTTAAACCTACAAGCATAATAAAGAGTTTATTAGAAAGGCTTCAAAGCAGGCGTAGGGCCAAATTGCCCTTGATCCACACGATTGAGCCAAGACACCTTTTATTATGCCGGACGTGACGTGCTTCCTCAACTATTTGTATCTCGTTCAACCGACATTCAACCATTCGTTCACCTGATGAAGAGGCTGTATGAAGAACCAAAATAGTAAAATCTGCCGAAAATTGCCATTATTCTCCAAACATGTAGATCTACTGGTCAAGTGATGTTTAGGGGAAAATTTCAAGGCAAATTGTAAACTTTTACCAATTTTTAAATCACAGATGTTTAATGCTTTTGTTTGTCGCTGTTTCTTAAACTTCAATACAAGATTTCAATTATTCGTTGCTCGTCTCATCTGCTTACATTTTTTAAATTATTGCTCGAACTAGAACGGTTTATTCATAAATATGAGCTCAAGCTTTGTTTGAATGCTTTTGTGAAACTGAACCACCACGAGAGTAGACTGCTCTGCCCAACCTCCTGTCTGCCTCATAAAGATGGAAGAATCCCGCTAAGCACCTTTCCACGACAAGCAAACTTGCCGGTCTTTTTTCCGTACCATCACTTCCGTGCTGAACGTCAAGCATAAAAGCTCTGCATGCCATTTGTTAAAGTCTTCTGACTCGACAAAGGATTTGCACTCAGATCTACCAACTGCAAAATGAAAGCATTATCCGCTCATACTTCTAAAAGCATTGTGCAAACTAGAACGATAAATTGAAAGCATACGATAAGCTCAATACATAGCCTAACCAATTTACTAAAGTTATCACACAAGTCTACACAAGTAGTAACTGTATTAGGCCATCGCCTGGTTTGTGGTTTGAACTTATAAGCTAACGATTGGCTGTTTTCAACAGCAGCATCTCTGGTTGGTAGAATTTACGAGGTCCTTTGAGGTCGTTGTTGTAGTTCAGAACAATAAACCTTAATGTTGCGGAAACATGCTATGCAATCAGCAGTTACATTACGTACCATCAAGGGCGTCGGCACAAATTATTTTTGGAGGGAGAGCGAATGACAACATAGGCTGGTTGAAAAATTGTCAGGCCAGTCAGAGTTTGCACATTAAATATTTTGTGCATGAAAGTAAGTTCTGCAGCATTAAATGATAGCATTTTTAATCCGAAAAGAAGATGAAGGCCTTTTTTGAGATTGATTTTTCGAAGATTGCATTGGGACTGGTACCACCAACTTTGCGTCGCTGGCCGCAGTTTGCAAGCACCCCTGTTTTAAATTCCAGGGGAGCACATCCCTCCTCAGTCGACGCCCTTGCATACAATTAGTCTTAGGAAAGTTTCTATTGTTTATCCTAATAGTCGTTACATCATTATAATTGGTTTTCAGTTATAATAAATAATGGTAATTACGTGCAAAAGACTGAGGCAAAGCGTTCAGTGTTGTTGAGTTTATATAACTTACAATTCATTAGTTTCTTTTTTTTGAGGAAAGGCATTTGCCCAACTAGGAAACAGTAAGAACGGCTCTAAACCTATCCGCTACAATAAGGCCGTTGCATTGTAACCGTTTAAAGCAGGAGTGAGCAACTTTTTCACAGGCGAGCCAATTTCGCTTAATCCTATGATTCTGCGGATCCTTTTCAAAACCATTGCTTTTGTTAGATCAACTTCAAAAAGGCAGAGTTTTTAAACAGAGGAATTTTTGTATTATTTTTCGAAGATAAATCTTAAAAGAACGGAGTTTAAATTCTTGAAGATTGATTTCCAAAGCGAGGAGTTTTTGATCTCAGGACTTTTCTATTTTATATGATCAATCACTGGACGCCGGCTTGGTTGTTTATAGGTGCTGTACAGCATAAGTTGTTGTCGAGACATTCGTTTTTTTCCAAAAAATACGTACAAAAGCCGTATATGTTTTCATGAACAAAAACGCGTGAAGCAGTTATGGTCAGCAGGCTATTTTTCGGACAAAATCGAATCTTCAGACAGCAACGTATGCAGTAATGTACCGTATAAATATTCACGAGGATGAAAATTTCGTGAGAAAATGATAATTTTTGCCAATGTTTTCTTGAACATAGATTTAAACGGAATAAAAAGTTATACATTTCTTCACAACGCTAGTAAATGAAGAACCTGTGAAACGTAACCAGAAGACGTATTCAGATACTACTTGAAAAGTACTTTTTAACTCAGTTGAGTCTATACTTAAATTTTTCTCACACAACTAATTGTTATGAGCCCAGTAAGACCTTCCTTTATTCCGCCCAGGTTAGATTGATTACGTTTAAGCCTGCTTCGGAAAAATGATAACGAAAGTCTAAACTTTTTTAACAACTGAAGCTTTTTCTTCAAAGGTTACATCAACCAAGACACATTATTTACAAAAGCAATAACTTCAAATGCTAGCCATATTTCAATTGGAAATAGCCCATCTGTTTAAGCATCTTCAGTGAAATTAGATGTTGTCTTAAAAGTTCGTAGCATTAGCCTGTATGGCTTTTATTTTGTTTGCTATTATTTGTGAACAAATCCGAATTTGCTTCTGGTTTCAAAATACTACTAAAAATAGAAAACGATAATTGAAACTAGCCAAACAAAAGCAAAACGTAAATGCTCTCCTCAGTAAGCCTAGTTACCATGAGAGACATATAAGAAAAAGTTTGTGGAGAACTCACAGAAACTAAAAACGAAAGACTCTCCCAATTTAATTGATTAGTTTTTATTTAGACATTTGTATAAATAGATTTCACCTTATACGCCGTGCCAGCCTAATCAAGTAGGTTGGAGCATAGGTGAAGCATGAAAGCACCGGAACCATGGCCCTGAAAATTTTTTAATTTAAATCAATAAAAGAAGGCATATTGCACCGAAAAAAGAAAGCACTCCAGTTCAAAAAGTTGATCCCCACCGAAAAGGTCTTTACTTTTCTTTTAAGGCCAAAATAGTTATCTTCAACCAATTTCACAACTTCGGCCCCCAAAAATTTGCTGTTGGGTACGTCACGAAGTTACACCGCCGTTGTTATGGCAAAAATGATGACACGCTGGCACCTTCAAACATAGACGTAGCTAGGAGGGAGACCATAGGGGCCTCCCAAATTTTTTAAACTCAATCGAAAAATGAAGGTGTTGTCAGATATATGGACGTGGACCCCCAGAAAGGAGATTTTCGCTCAAGTCTGTCGTCAAATTACCAAAGATCGATTGTCCAAAAAATCATCTCAGACAAATGAGAAAAACCAGGATCGAAAATATAATTTTTCCCCTCCATAAGTGGTTTCTAGTTACGTTAATGCATTCCTATCTCTCAAGGGCCACATTGGTGTGTTCTGAGGAAGAAAATTTACCACGATTTTTCTGCGTAATTGCAGTGCTAGTGATAAATATGCACCAGGGCTGCGAACTCGAAGTCGAAAAAACTTGATCTTTTTGCCGAACTCGAACTTGAATTCGAAACTCAAAATTTTGTGGGATTCGAACTTGAACTCGAAAATATTTAAAGCAAGTTCGAGTTAATTTTCATTTGTACAATATCATTTACAACTGAATTTAAAAGGAATGAAATCTTTTTATTGAAAATGAAGGATCGTATTCAGAGAGTAGGCTTGAGCCAGGCTTTTTCTAAAATTGTCTAAGCCTAACTTAAGTCATCGACTTCGTATGCAGAAAGAAGTTTTAGCGTTAAGCCTGACTTGACTAATTGTTTAAGTCAGCCTTTTATAAGTCACCATTGTAGATGGCTTGAATCGCAACTTATGTACGCAATGAGGTAAAACCCTTTTTATTGTATTGCTGTTAATAAATTTGGGCAATAGGCCTCAGGTAGCTTAAATCAGTAACACGGTAATGTAGCATGCCGTATTACTTACTGTAACCGCTTTAACCAAAGGTTTTTGCAAACAACATCCTCCATTTGTATCGCACCACAATAACGAACAGCGTGTTACCTGCCAATGTGATGCCACAAACTGCTGTATAAATTATATTTAATGGCAACCTCATAATCCCTTTATAAGTTGGGTTTTCAAAAGTCTCGTTTGAGTTTAGTTTCTGCATACCACCAAGCCTCCTTTTGTAAGCCTGACTTGCGCAAGCTCAGCTTAGGCTTAAGCTCGACCTAAACTAAGTCTATTCTGCACAAAATCCTAAATGTTTTATGAAAACATTAAGGACACTAAGAAGAACGCTCTAATTAGATTTTACAGTTTTGCAATGTAAACAGTCACAGTAGAGAATGGGTGATCTAATTGGCAGTTAACTTTTTCTTCATAAACAATGAATCGCAGACATAGCCCTTGTTTTGATTGAAAGCACATAATCACGGAACCTGCAATGATTCAATTGCAAGGCATTTTTCAATTTTCGCTTTCAATGCAAATTCACAATACGCATATTGCCAGGCTTATGGCAACAACATTTGCTTATTATAACAGATGTTTGAACATAACATTGAACGAGCAATTTTCCTGCAAACGTGCATAGGCTAAGTCAATCACTTTATTTTCTGAACTCGAAAAAACTTAATAAATTTTCACAAGACTCGACCTCGAACTTGAACTCGCAAAAACGAAAATCATGAACTCGAACTCGTAAAACAAGCTAAACTCGAACTTTAACTCGATATAAAAATCGACAGAGTTCGCAGCCCTGATATCCACTGTTTGCGCACTAACATTGGACCCACTGCTACAGGCAATTGCGAAGGAGCTGTAAACACAAGTTGTTTTATGTGAACTTTTACTAGCAAAAAGGGCTTTCCTGTGACCAAGCGATTATATTACTCAATGCAACTTAACGACGCCACCTTTTTTTCCTACAGGCTTTATTAACTTTTGTTGAACTGGTCGGAGCATGGACAGTTCAAAAAAAAGCTGATCATATTTTTACTTTATTTTTATGACTGCCAGCAGTATTTAACTAATTTTCTTTTTAGCCTCGACTTTCTGTTTAATTATCTAAATTTCTGCAAGTCCAATTTACCCTAAAGCTGCAGAAGTGACGGTAGTGTGCTACTTCATTAGCAATACTAACGGCAAGTGTAAAGCACATGAAAATGGTGTAATAGAGCTTTTGTTTTGCAGACAGGAAACTAAGCAATGACGTTTTTCTTGCCTCCTGCACAAACGGATTCATCTTAATATTACCTCATTTGGTGTTTTCTTGTTGATTGGCATTGGGACATTTAAAGCAATTACGGCCGTTTTTGTTAGCAAGGTAAAAATGTAAGGAATTATTAGGTTCCCTTTCCTGTTCCTCGAGAAAGTTGATTTCGAAATACTGCACGTGATATTTAGGTGTCATCAAGTAAAGGAACGCTTTGCAACAGATTCCTATCACAAGACAGAGCGATTTTAGCAATCTTTATTTACATAACTTTAGTTCTTCACGGTCAAGAACGATTGTAACCTACATCACTAATTCGCAATAGTGGAGGCCAGTGACAAAGCCAGCAGGAAGGGATCTGTTGTACTTCTCGCACTAATATAGCCCACTATGACAGGTGAAGAGTCTGATCTAATCTCTTTCGTTTTTCCTGGTTATACTTCCTACAAACGTCATGTAACAAACAAATCAATTCGTTTTCAAGCGAGACACGCGTTGTAAATTCGGGTGTAGGTGGTGCAAGAACGTTGTTCCAGCAGCGCCACAATGAGCGAAGTACAGAACGCACTATCACATCATTTTAAAATAACATACTTCTAGTTGAGCGGTGTGCTGCTCACGCCCGTGAAAAACTTTCACTACAACACAGGCACTGCGCCAGTGACGCTTACATTAGTTACAGCAGGGTTTTTTAAACCATATTAAAATGTGAATCGCCGAAAAGACGACGCGATGAAAAAGCGCTAAGTGCTTCACTGAGCTTGATCCAACTATGAATTGAATACCCCTCAAAAGCATCGTCTTGTTGATGATGACGTCACCATTACAAGGAAAACTCAAAACCTGTCCGCACAAACTCTTCCAACCGGGCGCCTGATTCTAGCCGCGATCAAAATTGCTCTCATCCGTGCTGTATTCAACAAACATACCAACAAAGTTCAACAGACCAACGAAAAAATACAATCAAGTGTCCATAGCAGCGTTGGTTGTTGCAGTTTTGCAATGTGCTTATCCCAGGCAGTGGAATGTAGCTCTCGCTATTCAAGCAACTCGAATCATTGGGTCGAGGTTGAAGGAGAATTGGTGCCCTTGCCTCGAGAGGATCTGGGAGCACCTGGAAATTAAAAACAAAAATAACCTCTATCTGCAACTATGACTCTTTAGAAATGCATTTTGGAGGATGGGGGAACAAAAACGGAGAATTTCAAAACAGAAATTCAACTACACGAGCGATTCTGACACTTTTTCAAATAGAGCTTGAATGACACTTTGATGAAGACTTTTGATTCATTTTCTCATTTTTTTGTGAAACCCTCTTGATATAAATTGCTTTCGAATTTGCTGTAAAGAGAAATATCTCCCCTTCCAAAAGGGATAATCATGAGGTAGAAAAGAGTGAAGCAGTGTGAAAATAAGCTTAGGATTATCGAAGCACCAGACACTTAAAAATGTCAGCGCCATCGGGGCAAGTCATAGTCTAAAGTCAAAGCGTGAGCTTGCAAACAACCGCCGGTTTCAATCGCTCCGTCGTACGTAACAAAACGCCTTAGACGCTCAACATGCAGTCGTTTGATCGGGAGTTGACCCTTCGTCCATCGTGATAGGCTGCACACGGATTGAAATCATAAAAAAACGAACGTAGTCTTTTTTCACTTTACCAAAAGCCTCGCCTTCGTGTGTGGCTTTGTTCCCAGTTTACCCTACACCAGAGATTGCCAAATGAGTCGTCGCGTACGTGGGTTGTTTAGAAAAAAATCATCAAAAATCTTGTTGGTGGTACAGAATTTTAATATAGCTTTGAAAAAAGCTGTTTGAGCCATAAGCTTTTCGTGACGCTCTCATCAGTGGCGGTATCGCGTCAAAACGGAAGATCTAGAGTGAATAAGTGTTTTATGTGAATAATTTGGACGTTAGGCAATCAAGACAAGCCAATGATAGCGCTAGTATTGCAAAGCGCGACAGCTTTTTTCAAAGCTATATCAAAAAAAATCATCGCAAGTGTAACTTTTTGGAGATAAGCCTTTTTGTCGCCACCTTTTGACTTATGACCTTTTTTTAGAGATCAACTAGTGGCCAAAGGATTTACTTCTTCATTTTTGATTTTCTTGGAGGTCAAGCTGTTTCGAGAGAGCCATTTTTTAGATCGACTAATGCAATACGTCGGGAGTTCACAGAAGTTGGAAACTTCTGCCTTAAAGGACTATCATTACGTGTTTGACACTTACCAATTATTCTCAATCTTCGACGCCCTCTAACGGATTGTGATGGAATGCTACTTTTTGCTTCGTTCGTCGATTCGATGACGTTGCTGGGAATGGCTTGGTCACTTCTGCAAAAATCGATTTATTGCTTTATTCATTCTTTATTGTAACCACGCTTAATATACAAAAATAATTGGTGTAGGAGAAAAACCATAAACAGGAAGCGGGACCTAAATGTAGACGCTAAAACAAGCAAAGAAATATGATAAAATTAACACTGATTTGCATGGTTACGACACACAAAAACTGTACGTCAGGCCTACAAAAGTGACAACTGCAACAAGCCAGGTGAGTTTTCGAGGTTCACCAGGAATTAGCACAAAGTAATGACGCAGCATCTTTGCTTACGTTAGACTACACGAAAAATTCGTTTCGTAAACAGGCTGCTACGAAAGCAAGACAGTCTGAAAGCAGCACAGTCTACAGCAATGCCTAGCTTTGAAAGCTATAATTAAAAAACTGATCCAACTTGAAAACGACTGGAATGAGATTATTTTCTGTGCTTCAACAAGTTAGGGGAGTGATGGTGCTAGCCCAGCAGGTCACATGGGACCACTTTGCGGTACCAACTAATGCCTTGGTGTTGGTGGTTAAGCTACCATCCCGCAGTTTGTATTCACGAACGCGAGATGATAGCCCGGGAACACTGCCTTCCCGGCGTGTGATCTTGATTAGTTTTGCGAAGTGAACCCGTCCACTGCAATCGTTCTACACTGTAAATATTGTTACAATATTTGGCAACATCTAACGCTTTAAATCTAGTTTTCGCGTAGCCAATCTGTGATTTGAACCCGCGTTGTGTCGTTGTTTTGTTTGTTTCACTTGAGGTATCGTTTTTATTGATTAGTTGTTGAATTTGGCAAAGTTGACCCTAAAGCGACGCAGCGAAAACTGCCTTCTTGTCACATGTTACATCATTTTCTCAAGTAGACAAGTAGCAGGAAGGATTACGTTGTTTTGTAAACCTGCATGTTAGAGCAAAAAACGAAACTGTCAAAGGAAGCTTGTAAGAACCCAAGTAGATAAAGTTGGATAAGTTGTTTCTTTGTAGATCATCTTTGTGGAGCTGTAGCAGAGAAGGTACTTGGGGGTCAAACTAGCTTGAAACCGCTACGCCGCTACACCGCAAACAACGCTACACCGCTAACATCGGTAACAATGCCAACGTCGCCAACAACGCCACCACCATCCAATCTTGTTTTTCTGTCAATTGTAAAATCTTAATTTCAAGTTTCAGTTCTTTACGATCAATATACGTTTATCAAAGGATTGGTGCACGAAAGTTTAGGCGACAGAAGAAAGGAAGTGCAAGGGGCGCGTTTCATCTATTTTGGTGAACAGCTTCACAACAATCTGTCTCGGGTTCGGAGACTACCCCAAGGGTCTCTGTTCCACGAACTCGTTACATACACCATGCGCCTCATCCCAAGAAGAGGGTATTGGGGTAAGCGCAGCAGTGATGTCAACTTTTGACTTACTCGTCGGCTTCTTCCACTTCTTCCTGTATGCTGCTACTCACAGCTGCATTCTACAAAAGAAATAATTATCGGCAACATTCCGAACGGCAAGATTTAACCAAAACTTGTTCTTCTACACTCAACAACAGTAAATCATCAGGATATAGAGTTAACTAACGTAATGCTCGTTTGGTAATGTCGATATTTTCACTGTACCAGATGAAAATGGTTTCCGCTTTACTCTAATAGCTTAGTTCATACTTAAGGTTAAATCAGAAATGCATAACATACGGCCCGCGAGATGATTTGAAAAAAATAATTCAAATCATATGTTGCTTATAAGGACCAGTTGTCGACAAGAGCGTAACGAGTTAAATTTCACGAAAACAGAAAAATGAGCAGCTTCTAAAAGTTGATCTCCAAAAAAAAGTCTTTCTCTTTGTTTTGAACCCTAATCAGGCAACAACGGCATGCGGTCCGCCAAAAACGCATTTGGTTTTTGTGGCCCTTGCGCTGATTTGAGTTGTGCGCCCCCAGCCCAAATGTTGCGCATCACACCGAACCAGAATCCCAAATAGGAGGAGAGGTACAGAATTAACCATCGTCAATAACTTAACTGCACAACGGCAACACAGTCCAGCAGGTTGGAGCGCTGTCGAAAGACGCTTTAGGGCAATTTTTTCTGCTTACGGTAGAAACGCACTGTGCCAGCAGCATAACACCGAGGCGGGTCTGAGCTACGCACTACTGCACATGTTTTCAGTCACCGTAAAATTGAAAAAACAAACAGTCCATAACTTACGCCTGAAGCAGAAGCCGACCATTGCGAGTCCCGTGAACTAGCGCTAACTTTCACGTTGCTGAATGACACAGAGTGACTTGCCGACACCGATGGCACGCTTCTCGAACTCTCTTCTCTCCCAGCGCCAGTTAGGTCCATAATAGTATTGTCAACAGAAGGCAGGCCTGCCAATGTAATTCGTAATTGTAGTTGTATATTCAGCACTAACTGAAATTGCGTATGGCACGACCCGGAGAACACTGCTAGAATTATTAACCTTGACCCCAATCTCGGTAGTTCACCATTTCTGCTCTGGTGGCAAAATATAGCTAAGAGTGTTTGAATTATAACAAACTCATACAAGCGAAAATAAATTTCTAAAGTAGATGTTTACAACATTTTCTGGTAGAGGCTTCGCAATCTTTTCAAAATACATGTAGTATGAAATCGTTTTAATTTTCGTTTAAAATAGTAAACTTCCGGGAGTGTAAGTGCGTCGCATTTTATCCCCTTTAAACAACATCATAGCAAGGGAGCATTGGCCCTATATTTTTATACTCCATTTTAGAACGTTTAGCGCCGGTAATTTTGACCAAAGATTTATGGCAACTACAAAAAGCTGGATCTGATCAGAGCCTATGACCTCATAACTTTGACTACTATCAAAAAAAAACTGTGGATCCTCGAAAAAACTAGTGTAAAAAATCCCCTCCTCTATAAAATTTTTGGCTGGCCATGCGCTGGTCTGAATATCCTACTAATATTGCCAGAACTTGGAAGTTTGTTAAAGGCCGTCCAAAATAAATGACCTGAAATATGCATATCCACAAAGGAACGAGCGTACGTAAACGACCGTTTGAGTGGCAACTTCCCCTAAATTGATAATTACCTCCCAGAGCAGCGGCTAGTGACGTAGGCGTTTGCGTCACGTCCTCAAATTGAAAGCGGATGGTTCCAGGAGGCACTCGGGGAGAGCTGATAGCCTGGTAGGTATCATCAGGACGTTGGGTCATCAAAGTGGGGGTGCACGGAACTATCGACTCATCTTCAGTGGACTGTAAGCACAATATGACGTCAGAATAAGCATTCGCGAAACGAGACATTGTGGATGGTATCAGGTGTTCATCTCTGATTGTTGAGCCAAGCTCCACAGCTACGACCGCAGTGATTTGAATACATTGGTTGAGGCTACATTTCAGATACGAAAGTTAGCATACTTAATTCTACCACACCACACAGCCATGTGCCATCATAGAATTTCATTCTCAGTATCAGACTTATTCGAAGCAGAAGTCATGCATTTCGCAAATCGAAAACGATTTGACAGAACTCACCGATGGGAAAATCCCCGGGGTAAGGGGGGCCGGACGACTAGGCAGTCTGGGTCGCGCAGAATCTTGAGGGAGAACCAAATGGGGAAGATTAATGATGGATGGGCCCGGCTGGGGAGCCAGAGGAAAAGGAGGGATTTCAGGACGAGTGGTTGACGGTGTTTCACCTGCACAACACAAAATTGTGACAGACTGTTGATGGGGCAAGGCATTGCTATGTTTACTTGATAAGAGATTCTTGTGACCCAGTCATGACAATAACTCTTGCTCTTTGTAATTTGGAACGAAAACTCTTATCTATGGAGAGATGCGTATCGATCAGTTTATAACAAGGGATTTTGCATTCGAACGTCACAAGCTTGATTTTACGTTCAATTTTCCTTCTTTTGCCGACTTACAGCTGGTTAATGGTATGTCTGCCACCATCAATTGCTCTCGAACCAAGCTTTTTACTGAAGCAACCTAGCACTTTAAATTCCAATTTTTTGACAAATACCAATGGTGTTTTAATGAAGTTACAAACTCTTAAGCAGTTCCGAAGTCATGAACTTGACGTTACAGCAACTTGACGTGGCTGACTAGTTCGCATCGCATGCCACGAGCAATGCAAATATCACTCCATTCAGTACATTACAAACCGCAACAAAGAGCCAACCAAACAAATCACATTCAATTGTGCGCTATTTTCTAAATACAGTTATTGTACATCTTTCTTCGGGAGCGGGCAAGGATATAACGTTCTCGTCTTGCTATGAAGCATTATTCTCACTTTCAATATCTTCCGCAAGCTCGTCTTCCTCGTTTCCGATTTCCTCCGCTGCATCACCAACAACGTCATCAACTATATCCGCTTCATCGACCTGCAACGTCATTCAAAACGCTTCACTGCGCGCGTCCAGCGAATGTAATTTGCTGCCGTTACTGCATCGGTTACAGAGTCGTTTTTGCCACGACTTTTGCCGATAAATTTCCCCCTTCCGGTTAATGCTGTTATTTGGTTACTAAGGGGAACGAAACAATGGTAATTTCATTGATTATCCGGATCAAGTGTATAAATTTCCCCATGTGGGGAAATTTATGCACTTGGGCAGTGGCTATTTTACACTCCCTTCCAGTGTACACTGCCCCGTACATTTACATACCAGGCCTGCCCCTTCAGTGTACACTTCTTTTCTTTTAATGCCCTGCCAGCTGAGATTCGAACCCGCAATCATGGTATCTCAACTGTTCTAATGTTCTTAAGAATAAACTTGATAACTAACTGGGGAAAATTTTGCACTTGTTGTTGTCTTGGGGAAAATTTTGCACTTGTTCCGATTATCCTATTTGTACTTCACGCCACATATGTTTACCACTTTACTGTCAATATATTTTGCCGGCATCTAAGACGTTGGCTGCACTTCAACGTGAAAGACTGCTGGTCGACGAAGGTCATACAACAATGCTTGAGATAGAAAGGTGAGCAGAAGCGCCAAACATATTAGACGTAGCAGTGGATTTCAAAAGCAAACAACACTATGCTACGTTTAAGCAATAAGTGGTTAGCGTTACCTGATCAAAGTCATTATCTTCGTCACTTGACAGCACTATGACGTTTCCACCCTGCTCCACTGAGGACGACGCAACGCTCTGCTGCGCATTCGATTCTGATTGGTCCTCCATCGAATCAACTTGCTCTGATTGGCTGATTTCTTCGCCAATCACATCCGGTTCCGGCATGACCACCTCAACCGATTCTGAAAAGTAAATCGATAATAAGGGGCGAAAATTGAATCGAGTGACCCGCACTAATGCTAGCACAAACGTAAGCTAGGGCATTTCAACAAGCACATAACTTCTGCGTAAGCCTGAATAGCACGAAAATAAAGGTTAGGTTCAGAGCAGTGCTGTTATGGCCATGAGTTGCAACACATTGTGTGGGCCGGCTGAAGGCATATTGCAACAGTAGCCAGAGTACACTGCCATGCATGTTAAAGCAAATAACAGAGCACAAAGCCCCTCATACTTCCGCTGCTTCTACTGCTGGCACTGCCCATTTCTACCACATGCAGTACAACCAATTAAAAGAATTTGCCATAAATATCCTTCTGCAATAGCCCAACAATGCAATCACTGTCAAGTTAGAACCATGACCTTGCGATTACTGCTGTCATAAAACGGGGTCGCAACCCAACCAACCACGATACTAAGTAGATACATGCTGATTAAGTTAAGAGAAAGGCAACCACTTTGAGCCGTTCGCTAAAGCGGACTAGGAAAAGGCTGGCTGCCATCCGTCGTATGATATGTTAGGCTAGGCGTGTAGCTTCGCTTTTAAACCGATGATACACGGCAGCCCAAGACTGCAACACTGATAATCCTGGAGTTGCTGAGCATCAATATCGAGACGAAATTTGAAAATTTGTCACAATTTTTTTTACCAGTTCGCTCTGCATCTTGCGTCTGATTGGTGGCTTCTGAAAGACTTTCGTCATACTGCAGCGATTGGTCCGGTTGGCGCACTGCGGAAGTGACGTTCTGTGATGACGCCGGAGTTTGCTAAACAAGTAACAATTGAGGTTATCGTCATCATTTAATGAACTTTTACTGTTATAAACAGGATATGAGAACATACAGACCTAGGGGTTGCCAATACTGATGGCACTGCACATGTCTAACTTAAGCAGTAAAGCCCAGCAGAAGAATTTCTTTGAAGGGCTGTTCCCGAGGGAAACCATACACGCATTGAAAAGACATGAAATCTGAGAATATCTACCGGGATATTTCAAATTCAGTGAGGTAATGAAACTGCGAGTACTTATGCCAGCATGTCTTCAGAATGGCTGTTCGATATCTAGTAAATAAAGGGTCTACTTTGTTGGTGGTGGGCTACAATAGCATTGTTGTGAAAATAGACTGCCCTTTCCCGACTGTGGTGGAGATCTGAATTTTGTCCAGTTTGATATTTTATATGCTGCAGCTTTCTCTTTAACTACACTGTTTTTCTGTGTTCTACGTAACATTATTCCTCACTTGTTCTGAATATGCGCTTTGAGCTTCACACATTCTTGAAGAAGCAATGTAACGGAGCAGAGATATCCTTCTTTTACTACTGCAAGCAATCTGCTCTACCGAACTAGACTGGACTTGACACTTAAGAAACATACAAAAGTTAGATTCTAAGCTTTACCATAGGGAAGTCGATTTAGTCATTATATTGTCCAATGACCATACATTGATATAGATTGGATAAAAATTGAGAAAGACGCAAAACAAATCTTAGTCCTGAGTGATAGCGCTGTTGGTCAAACACCGCTGCCATTCAGCGTTACGACTTATTTTTGCTGAGCCCTTGACTCTGCTCTTCATTCTATTAAAGATGCCAGAATTCACAGAAGAAAACGAGAATTTATTAAGACCCCAAAACAACGATAAGATGCAGCAAAAAAGATCCGCTTTACTTCATACCTACAAAGATAATTAATGTGGTTTAACACCATTTGTAGGAATTTTCTCAGCAAATACACGAAGTGAAAGTCAATTGAGTTATATTTAGACAAATGTTAACACATTACAACAAAACCTTATTCAAATAAAATAGATCAGAGAAAGAGAGAGCCACTTTTTTGAAATCCGGATTTGTCTGCAAGTGGCCGGATTCATCTGATGTTTCTCGATAGTTCGTACACACCATCACGCCACTTTTCTCTGTCAATGGCATCCTCCTTTTTCAGTCCAATCCGATCGGTATGTTCCTCCACTTATCTATTCCACGTCATATTCGGTCGTCCACGCCCTGTTCTTCCCGCCACTTCAAAACCCAACGCTTTTCTCAAAAGATCATCATTATCCCTTCTCAAAACATGCCCATACCATCGTACTCCACTCGCCCTGGCTAGTCCATCCAAAGTATCCTTTAAACTCAGCAAACTCATGAGTTCTTCGCTCCTTCTTTTCTCAATCATCTTAACTCCACACATTGCTCTCATCAGAGCAAAAATAATTAATCTAGCTACGGTCATGTCAGCTTAGACTTAACCTATCGTGACAACGAATCATAGACGAAACAAATGTGGATGAGGGGACGGGAGCGTGATGTACCCAAAGGATTCCGAGTAACGTGTGGCTACAGGATTTCGTGTAACACCACTTGCACCGATATTGTAAATGTGTCTACACGTCACTCGCAATCATTCACGAACATCAAGAAAAAAGAACAATGAATTGCGACTTAGATCCGCAATAACCATATCCATTACACAGAAAGAATGCTGTACTGTAAAAAGTAATTGCTGCAAGATATTCAATCATTACATCGCGACGGTCGACTACAAGTCGGTTTGTAATTGAATTACTCATTCCGCCGCAGGTTCGCATTACACTCATACTCTCATTCGTATCGGGATATACACGATCACGCAGCGAAGATGAAATACAAGCCGGTTTAACAGTGTTAATGGAAACCAACTAAACTTCATCCCGGCAAATCACAGAAAAAGTCTTAGCAGTTCCCGAACGTAATTCAAAGGGGCAATCATCAGTTTGTCGGAGATTATACTTCAAGGGATCGTTTCTAATAAAAGCACGTGGGGTAGTTGGAAGCGGATTTAGCAAATAAGCCTCAGTGTTTTCAGCAAACCCTATTTCAGAATTCCGGCATTCACGTTCAAACAGTCACACATTTGCTGCTAAGTCATCAGGAAAAACATGTTCTACAGGTATTACGTCGACGCATAAATACCCTGGTAAATGCAAGCTTCGGCGGTATACCAGTTCATCAGTACAACATTTTAAACGCTCTTCATGCATAAAAATGTAGAAAAGGTTAATAAAAAGAAAGACGACATGACCATTGATTCTTAATTAGTTTGGCAGAAGAGCAGTTTTAACACTCCGTATCAAACGTTCAGCAAGGCAATTAGATTGCGGGTAACTAGCAATGCTAATGCGATGGCTGGCGCCCATAATCTGGCGACAATCATGAAACGTAGCAGATCTAAATTGATAACCAGCGACAGTGTGAATTACTGAACATGCACCAACGGTTTGAAGATGCTTACTGAACGCACTGATGACCAAATTGATGGTTTGGACAATCATAGGGTCAGCTTCAACTCAACGACTAAATCAGTCAACCCATACAAGCAAATTAGGATGAGTTTGTGAAAGAGGAAAAGGCTCACATATATCCACATGCATTGTATGGAAATGTTTGGTATCAAAAAAAATTCTGATTGAGTCTCTTGGGTCTGAATGCAATAGGCCAACCAGAAGTTGACGCTCAATTGGATGCAACTTGGCATTACTATGTATTTCACCAGAAATTAGATCAGGAAACAGAGCAAGTATGTAATCAAGCGAACAATCTTTATAAACGATGTCTTATAACTAATTAGACAGTTGCTTTGCAGTTAATACAGTATTCGCGAAGTTCACTTTCAACTCATAGGTATCTATGATAACTTGATATTTCTTTAAAACCTTTAGTCCAAGAATAGGGCTATGCATGTGAGCTAGAACAAGTTGTTTATTTGGAAATTCATGGAAACGCAAAATTAGGTTAATCCTGCCTGCTTGCTGTAAAGGATGGCCATCTGCTGAAAGGCGGTTGATTTGAAAAGAAGAAAACATACGAAGAGAAACGATCGATTTAGGACTTGCAGAGTCAACAACAAAATCAATGGCATACCGGCATATTAACTGTGAATTTGTCAACGACATATCAATTCTAATAATGTGAAAAGCGCAGCATTAAAACTGACGTGGCAGCCTGAGAACCAAAAGAAGCCAAAAAAATGCATGCGATCACGAGAACAGGAGTGAAGGGAATTAAGGCAATTAATAGCTATGATAAAGGCATTTACCATCAACGATAGAATTACGAGAAGTTTTTGAAAAGGTTGTAGGATGCTCGCTTGATTGGGAATAGTCAGGGAAAATTGGACTGTTGAGACAACCAACTTTTTAAAATCCGGTTTGTTAACGGAGGTGGCCGATTTACTTCATGTTCCTAAAAAGTTCAGTTACAGCATTCTGCCAATTTTCGTTCTGTCGGTGGCATCTTCCTTTTTTTAGTACGACCTGTTCAATATGTTCTTCCACGTGCCTTCTCCACGTCATATTCGGTCGTCCACGCCCTCATCTACCAACCACTTCAAAATTCAACGCTCTTCCAAAACACCATCACCATTCCCGGTCAAAACATATCCACTGCCCATACCATCGCACTCCACTCGCCCTCTCCCTTCCGTCCAAAATCTCTTCCAAACCCAGCATAAATTGTTGGTCGGAGAAAAGAAGGAACAGGTTTTTAGTTATTAGGATTTGGTGTTACCGATTCGATTTGTGAAGAAAGTTCTTCAACTTCAGAAGCGAATTTACTGACCTACCCGTGATGTTTCACTGGGTTAGAATAGTGAAGCTGCTCACCCAGCATGTCGTAATAGGCAACTTTTGGTTACCCACCAATTGCAGTCCGCCTTGATGGTGGAGCTACCAGTCAGTAATTTGCATTCACGACTGGTTCAAAATGGGCTGCCACTTTTCCCCTGGCCTAACTCAATTAGGTTGATGGCATGGAACTGGATTGCTGTTCGCGCCATACCTGCATCCCGAGGAAGAGGAAAGGCAAATCAGCCAACCAACCAACCAAAAATTTATTGGCCACAGAAAAAAAGTGTATCAGAAAAATTATTACGCCTACGCAAAGTTGAATATTACCGAGCATTCAAAATAAGAGCATCCACTTTGCTGGCAATATCATAAAATTCATTCATAAAAGCTGATAAAAATTTGTCCGATACAGTAAAATCATTATGATTTTGCAAAGTTTAATAAGAGCATCCGCTTTGCCAGCAGTATCATCTAAGGATTTGTTTATAAAAGCTGATAAAATTCGTCGAATACATGAAGCAAAAGTGGTTTGCAGTTTCACAGAGAGATCACCTTGGCTCAGTAACAGTCAACGATTCTGAAGGTTTTCTGTCTCCCAATTGTAGTGCACAGAGCAACTTTTGAATTTTTTGCAATGCAGATAAGTCGAGGGCTTGCTCGATACAGCAAAAACCTTCTGCAGTTGATCATTTAAGTGATCAATCAGTTGAAAATATTATTGTTGGACATCTAGATTGCTGTTGTGATATTCAGCTTCAAAACGAGTAAACCAAAGAGAAACATTATCAGCAAAAAACTTTAGGGAGGGTTGAGAATGATAAAAAAAAAACATGGAAAACACTTGCACCTGTTACACAAGCAGTTGACGGTCTTTCAAAGGTAGATGCCATGTAGACCGATATTTAGAATGCCAGATAATGAAGAGCTAGGTCGCAGAATATTGTGTCGGACTGATGGCAGCTTAGAGTTCACTGTTTTATTGCGAAATCGATAAATTGGAAATGGCCTGTTGTAGGCACGTCGGGATTACCACTTGCAGAATTTTTCAGCAAATATACGAATTGAAAGTCAATTGAATTATATTTGCGCAAATATTTAACACATTACAGCATAACCTAATTGAAATAGAATATGCTAGAGCAAAAATAACTAACCTAACTGCAGTTTTGTTGGCTCACACTTCTAACCTATCGTCACAATGAATCGCACACGAAACACATAATATAAGTGTGAAGAGCGAAGCGGATTGTTTCCATAGCCCGTAAAATTCCAAGTAACATGTATTGTTTGCGCAACAAATCACTACACATTTACTTCCACCGATATTGCATAAGGTTGGCAGCTGCAGGAATACCAACCATATGAAGCGGTTTAAGGTTCAAACGATTGGCGTTCAGAGGTAGCTTGGACGCAGCACAAAAAGGGTCTAAAATCCCGGTCACTTCAACTTCAACTAGAAAAGGCAACTTACCTCTGCACTAGGTCGCTGTTGTTCTGTTCCGCTAGAAGGCGTCACGATCGTTACACTCTCACTGGATTGGTCAGGACGCTGTCGCTTGGCAACAGGTGCCACGGCAACCTGAAAACAATGTTAAGTTCGGTAGTTCGGCTACTAGCGCGAGTTTCCTATTCTCAACAACGTCTTCCAGTGCATGTCTACTCAGCCCATAAACACTGACAAGGCACGGTTGGCGACCACACTGAAGCATGACGGTGGCATGCCAAGAATCTTGAGTGATACCTCTTTATCCAGCAAAATCATTGGAATCATTTTAGGTGGAATGATTTCGTAAAAGCAAGCCACAAGTGTGCTAATGGAACTTATTGTTATTCTACTCATTCAACAAAAAGGGTTAACGGCAAGGGACCATAAGGCTGCAAGATCTGTACAGATGTCAATGACCATGGACCAGAAGCTGCATGATGCACATACAGTTGCTGCAACCGTTTCTGCCACAGAGTATTCAATTGATATGCTTTGGCGGCAATCGATCTGCTAAGAGCGCGTTTCAATTATTTCGGACTTCAGCAGTGCTTTGTACATGATCAAGATGCGACTAGGACTGATAACTGACTAGTTACTGTGCAGCATGTACATGATTCTTGCCTAGTACGCTGCTGAGTTTACCACTATAACAATTACCTGAGCCTCCCTGCTACTTCCAGGTCTCGACCCTTCGTCCCCTTCTTCATGAGAACGTTTTTGGCCCTGAATAAAAACAAGATATGAGGCACACAGTCGTCATCAACATCAAAATCACGAAGACAACGATGAACATAAATGATTGGTCATGAGCATGACTACCACGAACAGATTATGATCGCAGGTATAACCGTAGAACGATCATTCAAACGCAAATCCACATACAATCATCTACAGTTCCGCAGCTTAAGCAGTGCTTCAAAGCTGTACAATAAATAAGAAATAATGTAATGTATAAAGAGCTAAGTCCGCTTGGCAGAGTAAAGTAAACATTTCTTTTGCTTTCCCTGCCAATTAAAACTAAAGATAGCAAAACCAGTTCAAATGGCAACCTTTTAAAACTGCAGGATTCTTGTTTAAATATTAGGTTCCCATGACTAAACTTTTTCGCTCGTTCAAAAGAATAATACGCCACACAACGTGATTGACAGTTGAAATTCTTAACTCACCCCTCCGAAACTTCTTCCCTGATTAGCTGTCGATGTACTGGGCGCTACGCTGCTTGAGGGAGCCACAAATCTAGAGGTATTTGAGGACGAAGAGGCCTCGCTTTCACCACCAGTATGAGTCCCTGACGATTGATTTGACGGAGCCGGCGCAGCCACCTGCACCTAAAACAGACCATTGTAAAACATTTCAAGCTCTAAACTGCGTTTGTCGCTCCCGATCATCAAAGGTTTCCTCTTCTGCAGAGCACACATTTGTGTCTTCTCATCATTCACCTTAGAACAAAAGCGCAGCAAGAAACAAAAGATTCATTTTTGTTTTGAACTCCGTCAAGAATATGGTAAAAGACGTTCTTTTTCGAACCAGTCATACATACAAATTGCAGGTAAGTAACCCCTCCTCTGACAAGGCGGATATGACACTGATGGGTACCCTACAATTGCTTCAAAACTTAGCGCATGGCGTAACAGTTTAATTAATCTCTGCACAGTATCAGTTTCCAACCGTAGCTCAATGCTATGCCATGAGGTACTCGTTTATAAATTAAACGTTTGTCGTTGTTGAAATCTGAACTTTCCCAATTTATTCAGGATGCCACGAACACTGCGCCACTTGGAACAGAAATGCATTAAGCCAGCAGTGCTGTCAACTTCAAAGTAGGTATATAGATTAGTTGTTTCTAGTGCAACCGTAGAGATTTTCCAGATTTTTTTCAAATAACAGATCAAAAAGCACTATCACCTCTTCTTGAGTTGGCTGATCATCTGAGGATGACACGATTGCATTATCTCCCTCCCCGCCTTCAGCGCTGGTCTCCCCGACAGATCCACGGTTTTCTTCTTGTTGTACTGGCTGTGCGGACGGGACACTGCTCCCAACAGGTTGCTGGTGCTGTTGCTGACGCGCAGGGCTCATCGGGTAGACGAAGGCCGTGGCGTGTTGACTGGCAACTGATGAAGCAGCAGCAGGCATAGATGGTGCCACTAAAACATGATTTATAGGCAAACACATGAGAGGATTCGGAATAAAACTAACTTCGTAGCCTTGGGTACCGGTTAATTTATTTTTTTCTAATCGCTGAGCTATATGATCGGAAGAGCAAATATAAGCAATAACCAATGTATTATTTGAAAAATGCTTTAAAAATACTTTTTAGGCTTCAAGTTTGGATGCAAAAGTGAACATCTTAAGTGCTTCAATAAAATTGCACCTGAAAAGATGATTTTCTACCATAGGTTAGAAGCCAGGTTTTATCCATATGTTTACAAGATAATTCGCATAGCTCTCACTGCTACTCGTTGCTATGTTGACGGTGATGGCAAGAGGTTATCGAATACATCAAACACAATAGGAACGAAGAGTTTGAAAGACAGTAAATCGGCCTTGCGGTCTGCAAGTCCATAGCGGACCATATCGATATCACATGATGGCTGGTTGATTAGTTGGTTTACCACTCCTTTTCCTTGGGATGGAGGTACAGCGCGAACGGCAATCCAGGTTCACGCGTTCAGTCTAATTAAATTAGGCTAGGGGAAAAGTGGCAGCCCATTTCGAAGCAGTGATGAACGCAAATCACTAACTGGGAGCTCCACCATTAAGGCGGACTGCCATTGTTGGGTAACCAAAAGTCGCCTCCTCCGAGATGCTGGGTGAGAACCTTCACCATTCTAACCTGGTGAAGCACGGGCAATGACATGGCGGTCGGTGGATGCGATAACTTGTATATGAAACGTGAGCTTGAAAACAACGATTGCGCTAAGAATGTGACGTAACGCTGTAAGTTGACAGCAAGTTAGATACTCATTGCTCAGTTCATCGCTCGAAACTGCCAGCATTGATTGAGTTAATCATGAAGTAAATTCCAGAAATCTAAATACGCAGCTGTCAATGGAATTGGTAAGCCTAGACGTACGAGGCAGGTATTTCATCTCGAGCAAGTTAATTTACAAATCCTTATAATGATACAAGCGTCTATTATACCTGTCACTTGAGTAGATGAGGATGCAACTTGGGCGGCAGATGATGAACCTGAAACACAGAAGTAATTGTTGAGCAACAACCACTTCTAAGCTTCGTTTTCAATAAGGCAGGGCTGGGGAGCCGAAGCCGGAGTTTGGAGCTGAGATTTTTTGAAGGAGCCGGAGCTTTATTTTCAGATGTTAGTGGAGCCGGAGCTGGAGCTGGAGCCATCAAAATTTTTGACAGCTCCAGCTCCTGTCCAATTATAGAAAAGATGTAGCTGTAGTACTGTAATTCCACTGATTTTTCAGATGCATTTCCATTCTATGTTCATTGATCTGAGTGTTTATCTAAAACCATTGCTATTTCATAACTATTTTTGGATATTCCTTTAACATATAGTTATATTGTCGGTAAAATCCATGGCTAAAAATATATTGCATTTGACTACATTAGTAAAACCTAGAAAACTTGACTGGAGCTGGCTCCGCATGAATCTAAACACTAGCTCCGAAGCTGGAGCCAAAGATTTGAAAATTGTTAGCTCCGGAGCTGGAGCCTGGTCTATATTAGGCCAGCTCCCCAGCCCTGAATAAAAGGCATCACAGTTAAACTTTACCGAAATCGTTTCAGCTCCGTGACCCCTATATCGTGCGATGAATATAAAAGTTACTAACGCATGTTGACCCACACGATCACCAAAATTAGATTTCTTTTAGATAGGCGAGCAAGAACAGGTATCGTTTTCAGTTGTGTTAAACGTCTCCTGACCGGATTGGAGTTGCAAGCATGGGCAATCCTGCCAAGTGCCTTTCCCAAAAGCACAAAAACACAAGAGTCTTCCGTGGGTTCACTACCACATTGCGTGAGGATTAGAGCTCTCAATCTGCCATGATACCTGGTCGCTCTGGATCCTGTGCCTCTTGTTGTGGTTCTGGCATCACTCGAGCTGTCCTGGTTACCCGCATCGGTTTGACCTGATTAACTTGCTGAGCGGAGGTGGGACGAATGGTGGCAGCTTTACGCTCTGACGTTTGAATCGAACTCGCGTTCCGCAGCTCGTTTAACTGCGACTGCAACTCTTCGACCTAAAAATTATGCACATGACATACTTTATCACAAAGCCACTAAAAGCTTAGGCAGTTCTGTGATAAATAACAGCTTTCATATCAAACAACCTCCAGCGAAGTAATGCACAACTGCGCGCCTACATTACCTCCACTTTTAACTGGATTAAAAAGTAATGCATTCAACTGTTCCATACTAGTTTGAGCATAATTTTGATGGCTCAGGCTCTAGAACTATCATGCAAAATAGCAGCATGCAGCGAAAAAACTGTAAATGGTATTTGTTCAAATGCACTAGTTCAAAATGCTGAAGAAATGAGGCCAGTTTCATAACCAGGATAGTTCCAGAACAGTTAAATGAAAGGATGAATTAAGAAGTGTTCAGCTATTCAGTTGCAAACCTTTGATTGCAGTTCTGCTTTTTGCTCCATTTCACTTTTCTTTTCGTTTTCCAATTTTTTGTAATCTTCTTGAGCCTTTTCTTTATTCTTGATATATTCCTATGAAATTTAGTCTTGTTTTACAAATACATAAAAGCCATGTCAATTGCTGGCTTCTCGTATATACAAGGGTTGAAATTGCAAATGTGTGTCTCCACTAATCATCTAGATGCTTCAAATTCTAAATTTCTTCTGGCCGACACTTTTTTGCGATATATTTTTATCCTCCGGTGACGGTAAAATTATTTGCCGATGGCAAGAACATAAGGACATTGTTCAGGCCCGCTTCGAGTTCCCGGTACTGCAGCCAAAATACCTCTAGCACAAGCTGTGTAAAAAAGGAAAATGGTCGTGAAATGTCTTAACCAAGCGCACCACAATGTAGCCGTAGTGAGGCTTGAACGCACAGTAATCGGCACTATACATGGCGCACCAAGCCAATTGACCATCAATGGCAATTGTTTTACTTCTTGTCAATAAGCATTCATTCAGCTAGTCCATCGTCTTTCGTGACAAGGTCAATCAGGTGGAAGCACTGGTTTAACGCAGCAATGACAATCGTATGGTTGTACGTTCAAATCCCACGATGACCGAGTATTTATATTCTACGACACTTTACAATTGACTCTGCGTGCACTAGAAACGAACCGTGCCTGCAGAAATTGGTGTTCTGATCACGGTCTGAATACAAGTCGTTCTACGCATTAATTTCAAGATTTTCAGGTAATCGCACAATGCAAAATTTTTATTCAACTATAAGTTACATACATCGGAAACCTAGTGTTCACCTCCTGAAAGCCACACAACTTTACAGTACCACAGGAATAAATTCAAGATCTCACCTGATTGTCCGTACGTAGTTTTTCCAGCTGTTTTTTAGCAAGTAGCAGCAATTGATTGAACTTCTTTTCTTTTTCCGACATTTCCTTGGTTTCTTTTTGCAAATCTTCAACTTGTTTCTGGTGCAAAAAACGATCGATTTAAAGTTACCCATACAGAAAACACGGTGCAATTCTATCTCAAATATTAAGTACAATAGAGTAAGAAGAATTGCGCTGAACCCACACGGCGTTGACCTTCAACCTCACCATGACAAACTGGCGCCTTGTTCCAGGTCAGCTATGATGATGCAGTCACATATCTACCGCGAACCACTATCACTTTAACATTGCAAAAAAACACCGCAAAGTCTATTTTGTTTTAGCAAATAAAGATGGCGCTTGTGGTAGGCAGCTTAAGCGTTGTGATTCACAAAGTTCATAAAACAAAAATCCGCTTCTTATCAGCAGTACGTTCGAGCACAACCGGAAGCATTTCGCCATAACAATACAGGCGAAGTATGCTCTCGACTACATTCGAACGTCGCGTTGATGGAAATCATCCTGTGCGCTGTTCCACGAAAGCTCAACACTCACAGTGCGTTCTTTCAAGTTCTTGGACCGCTCTTCACTTTGAGATCTCAAAGCGACATTCTCTCCTTGGAGCTCGGATTGCACTTGGCCAGCTTCTTCAAGCTGTTAAAAAAATTCTGCATTCTGATCTCATAATATAGCATTTTTCAAGGCTATGTCACAAGTAGTTTTTTTGCCACCAACAACTCATTTGTTGTACGAAAACAATTTACCAAATTAAGACGATAGAAATTAAAAGAAGTATATTGTGCAATTGTCCCGTAAGGTGGTGTTCTCACAAAGTAAAATAAAGCATAGAGCACATGATGTTAAAACTCTAGCAATTACAGGCCAAACTTTTTTCATAAAAATTGTGCCCAGGAAGGGAATCCAACGTGAGTGCAAGCAGCAAAAACCAAAAAAAACCTGAACGCAAGCAGGAAAAATCAAACATAAAACTGATTTTTTCAAATGACTGATAAAACCACACTAACAAGGTTCAAAGTCATCAATTTAAAGCAATGATTACGTCATAAATATTAACTCAAGAGAAATAGAAACCACAATAACCGCATATAACAAGGTAAAGAACAATGTCAGTATCGTGTCTGTAGCTAAAAACGATAAATTCAAAACGCTGAGGTGAATTAACACAGAGAAAATCATTATCACCCGACCTATAGTACTTACAACATTCAAGTAAGTGTTAATAAACCATGCTTCAGGGTAAGACGTCGAAAATAGTTAGTCTTAACTTTCAAAATTTGGGAATCACTCCAATCAATTAAGTGATTTAACTACATCAGACAGTAGATATGTAATAGCTGTTGTTGTTGTTGTTACCCGACCCCTTCCGAGGAATGGAGGCATGGCGGAAGACCATGAAGCCCCAGAAGCTGGGCAACTCCCCAGGGCCTGGACCAAAGGTCGTAAAAAGATAAAGAGTCGCCAAAGAGCGAGCGGCGCAAAGAGTCCGTAGCTGGACAGTGCAGAACGAAATATGAGGTGTCCTGGCATGAGGACGCGAGTATTGCTCCCCATCTGGCCAGTCCATCAGCCGCGTCGTTCCCCGGGAGAAACGAGTGTCCGGAGACCCATTGTAGCCTGAGAGAACAGGAGAGAGAAGACAAGACAGGCGACCAATTTTAAAGAAGCTGTGTGCTGCCCTTCTGCAATCGTTCAGGGGACAGCACGGCGAAAAAATGGTTGTGCCAGCGGAGAGCCCAGGGTAACTGGGACCGTCGGGAAGGCCAACAGCCATTTTGACCCAACCCAAACGGGGCCGGGGACCGCACCACCACGTTGAGGCGGCTGTTGATTGGTGCAGATGTAATAGCTCGTTTGTGCTCAGCCAAACGAGAATTAAGGTCTCGTTGGTTTGTTCAATGTTAATTTATTCGCAGTTAGAACAGGGAACGGAATGAATTAAACACGTCTTTTCTTCATCAGTGTGTGGGTCCTTGAAGGAGGGTAAAACTTGACCAATGATACGAATAGGTCACATGGCCGCTCTGACGCCAGACTCGTTTAAAACTAGTCTAATTTTTTCTGATATGCCTGAAACAAAAGGTATGGAAGTGGAATGAGTACGGTGTGTTGCACTGGTTTGAGTTTAGCAAGCAGAAAAATAAGTAGCTATAGCTGGAAATCCGTCAAGACGTAAGGTACAGGATATGCTATGTGATTTATTCTGTTCACGGCTTTTGTTAAAAACGAGTTAGCTCTATGGATCAATGCCTTAGCAACTCTGAGCTTCTGATGTTAGGGATAATGTGCGAATCAATGAAGTGATGGAGTGAGTGGGTTCTTGGTTGATGCCAACAGAAAGTGCGGGGTTAGTCGAGTCGCTCAGTTAACTTGCTTTACTGGTAACCAGGCATAAAAGAATTTCGCTCTTTTTCCATAATAAAGTGAATGCGTGGAGAAACTTGAATTGAGATATTCCTGAAATTCCGTGACATGTTGTTTGTAAAGAACGCAAAACGTATCGTCAACCTATCTCAATCACAAGGTGAGGAGTGACTTGTAGTGATAGCCGTGTGTTTAGCGTGTTCCAAATAAACGCTGGCAATGACTGGAAAGATGCAAGAGGACACAGGAGTGCCAAGAGTTTGCTTGTGAAGAAAATTACCAACGGAGAAAATAGTTGCATAAAGGCAAAGTTTTAGGCCATGCTTGATAACAGAAATGTCAAGAGAAGTGAGCAAAGATAACTTATCAGAAGAGAGTTTTAATGAACACTATTTTTGCTTACAATTTCTACAACAAAGTACAATTTCTACAAAGCTCACCACTTTGTAAAAATTGTACCACTTTGTACAATTTCTACAAAGTGGTGAGCACAAAAACGTTCCCAGTAATGCAGTGTTGTAACTCGTTCAATTGAAAATTATGATAGTGAAAAATGTCAACATCATTTTGCAATGATAGTTTTTAATTTGTGGTTTCTAGTAACATTGCTAAATACAGACCATAAATAGCAAAACATAATGCAGCTGATGGTTTTTTTACTACACGAGTCACATGTTAGTCTATCACAGGAACAATCAGGTCGCTGCAGTGATTAAAGTGTCTGCCTCGAAATGCAGCTAATTACTGACTCAGCTCTCGACTGGGTCACAAAAAAGACTCATTAAAAATGATAGTTACAGCTCTCTTTTGTAGCACAAAAGGGATAGCGTGCAGAATGAATCTGCGAGGTTAGTAGCTGTATCTTTGGAAAAGATACTTAAAAAATTTCTGCACCTTTACGTTACAGATAGGTGCCGAGGCAGGGCACTCTGCCGTGGTTGGAGTGGCACAGTCTAACAAACTAAAAACAGAGTATAAGCTCGTAAGCATGAATAGATGAATAGAAAAAGAGCAACCTTTTTCAAGCTTTCTTCTTTTTCTGCTTTCAGTGATTTTACTTCCTCTTGTGATCTACTCAACTCTTGACTCATTGCCGTTAGTCGAGCTTTTTCTTCAGCAAGATTCGCTTCTGCTTGTTTGACAGCAGCAGCCGACTCGTCCGCTTTTGAAGCGTCTGTTGAAGTCTGAGGCTGATTTGCAGAATTCTCTGCTTGCTTCTCAGCTTCGGCCTGAATAGCAGGAAATTGTTTTAAATGATTTTGAAATAATCAGGTACACAAAATTTTATATTGAAAAACAACAGTGCTGCAGGCGTAACTGCATCAATTAAACTGTACAGTTACTGCTGTTATGCAGAAACTGTACTGTATCAATCGTAACTGTATCCATGAAATTACGCTAATAACGGAGAGGTGCTTGTACAATCGAAACACACAGATCACGTTTGAAACATACTGTGAGCATCATCGAATACATTTCAAAGCACCACATGCCTGACCAAAATTCGATGCTAAGAGCAGGTGGTCAGCGGCGAATAACAAGCACGCTTCAGATCAGCGATGTTAGCCTGGCATTGAATATTTCGATTATTTAGCACTAATAAGGTAAAGTCCACTCTAAATATACTAATAAAAGAATGATATATTAACAGCAAAGGACATCACCTTTCGTTGCTTAGCAAGCAATTCTTCATAATGTTGTTTGAAACGTCGTCCAACTTTCCGGATCTGGAAAGCAGAACAAATACATGGTCAGCAGTTGAGATAGCGGCGACTCATTGAAAGCGAAATGACGGCTTAGAGGTTTTGCGGAATTTCAAAGTTAATGGTCCTCGAGTCAGCAGCCACTCCACACAAGCCTTTGTGACTGACGCGCAAGTCTTAGTTCGTTGAATCCAGCTTTGAACGCAGTAGACCGACAGTTTAAAACTCGACCAGGTCATATCAAAGACTTCTTAAAAACATTCTTTCGGTTGTTTGCTTAGCGCTCAAAATAAATTGATAGTGCGAAGAAAAAGACGATAAGTTTGCTTGTTGTTCTGTTAGAAAGGCGATATTCCTTCACCTTTACGTTGTGGCAGACATGTAGTGCTTGCGAGCAGTCTCCCTGCCACAGTGGCTTCTGTTAAGCAAGAGCATGAGCTCATATGTACGACGTTAAAATTGTGTACAGGCAAACGCTTGGGGCTTCAAAAAGCTTTACAGAAAGTCCATCACCTTCATTCAGAAACCTGTATTAATGCAGTGGTTCAATTAAATTTGTCACTAAGTTATGTCTATTCTTTTGCGGCATTTCGATAGTACTCACTTCGCTGTATCAGCTGTAGGAAAACTAATGGGCTAGCGAACACTTATAACAGCCTATTAAACGAAATAGGGCTAATTTTTCTAGCTAGCAAAACATAAGGTACCTTATTACAAGTATCAATTTTTTCAGCAATTTCAGCTTTCGCTGCAACTAATTCTTCTTCTTTTGTCTTCAAGTTCCCTTCCAACTCGCTGACCGAAGCTTTTGTGGTTTGCAAGTTATTTTCCAAATTTCTTATCTGGCCTTTGAGGCGAGAATCTTCCGATCTACAAAATATTGTGTAGCTTTATTTTTCTTCTACTATGCAAGCGGCCAGTGCAATGATGAAGTGCTTAGAGAGTTTGCTTTGCCCTTAGCAAACCTAAGTGCAATTTTCTTTTCGAGCCACAGCAAATTTTTAAAAATGGTATTCACAGATCTCCTGCTTGGTGGCCAGCAATTGGGGTATAATGTGGAAAGTGACAAAGGAACCAGAATTTACGTAATCATGATCAAAAAATATTTCTGGCGCTACACAAGCGTTACTGTTAAAGTGCCAATGCAGTACGTGGCTACAATTTAACTAAATACTTATGTAAAAGCAATTAAAGCAGTCTTTCAATTTATTTTTTTCTACGTATGCCGAAAATGTTTACAAGAGGTTTTTCTAGTGGCCCATGTCCTTTGCTCTAAAACTAAAAACACGTGCAAAAAAAATATGCTAGTTTTACAAAAAGAAAACATTTAAAGCTTAAAAACTTGCACTACGCGCATCGATATAATAAAATAGTGTATATCATAAATGCAGAACCTATGATCGCAAGTGATAAGTTGTGCACTTGTGCAGTCGTGTACACACATTTTTCAGATTTGACTTGAAATTGACCTCCAACAAAAAAGGTCGTCTCCTTCACGTGGACAGTATATAGACGAGTAAGTTTTGTCTTCAAAAAGTTGATCTCAAAAAAAACAAAACAAAAAAAAACAAAGATCTTCACATTTACACGAAGGGAAAAACTTAACTTTGAACATTAATTTTAATGAAAAACTAAAGGTATTGCATACAGAAAATTGATCACCAAAAAGGGTCAACACTTTTAAACGAAAAAACCCAAGTTGCCTCGCTGGCGGCCGCAAGTGAAATAAATGTATGTAATGCGGCCTCCAATAGCGAAATGTTATGTATCCTTGTTATAGACCAGGGGTCGGCAACCTACGGCCCGCCTAACAAAATCATCCGGCCCGCAGCCTTTTTACAAATTTTAGTAATCGAACTTTGTGGGCTGGCGTAAAGCTTTGATTCACTATAAATGTTTTCCGATCGTATTTGGTTGTGCAAACGTGATAATGGTAAATGCAAGTAACTCAGTTCTATGTTCCTCAGCTTTTTTAAGCCAAAGTCGTATTCAACTACTTTCTTGTGTACTGCTGCTTAAGTAAATCAAGCGTCTTATATTTGATGACATATTGCATTCGTAACTGATAACTAACAGCAATTTGTGTTACATTTGCGTTTAACCTTTCTTTCAAATTTGGTGGTATATTTTATTTCTAGTAGTATAGCTACGCCCAAGGAGAGAATTGAGTAAAAGTCATAGGAAGGGTTGCATAGAGGTGCTTGGGAGTTTTAGCTTTGTAATTGAAATGTACGATTTACCCTAATTTGTAATTGTAACTTTATTTAATATTTACCGTAATTACAGAAGTTTAGCTAATAATAGCCATTAAGCATATATTTATCAATTTTTAGCAATCTGGCAATGTTGACAAAACGTAGAAAAGTTGATGCTGAGTGTCGAGCTTTTAATAAAAAATGGGAGAACAAATACTTTTTTGAGCAAACTGCACAAGACGCATCGCTTTCCTGTTGTATTACTTTCAGTCCTTTTTATTAACAATTTTGGTAAACTCACGTGTTTGATTTGCAACGTTTCTGTTGCTGTAAATAAGGAATTTAGCACAAAGCGTCTTTATGATACAAAGCATACTAATTTCCCCAAGTTTACGGGTCAAGCAAGAAAAAAACAAACTTAATCAACTTAGAACCACCTTAAAACAGCAGAGTTCTGTGTTTCAAAGGCAAACCACTGAATTAGAAAATAATACTCTTGCTAGCTACAAGGTAGCACAATTAATAGCGAAAGACAAGAAACCGTTTACTGATGGCGACTTTGTGAAAAAATGTATGATGGCTGTTGCTGAAACCGTATGTTCGGAGAAAATAAAACTGTTTTCTGATGTCAGTTTTTCAGCAAGAGCCACAACCCGACGAACAAGAGAGATTTCTGACAACGTAAAATATAACCAGAAAAATTGTTTTGAAGATCTACAGTTCTTCTCAATAGCGATAGATGAGAGCACAGATACAGCTCAGCTGGTGGTATTTGTGAGTGGAGTAAACGGAGATTTTCATGTTGTTGAGAATTTTGTTCAACTGCTTCTTATGATGGGTACTACTTCAGGACCCGATATTCTGAAGGCATTACTTCAATGCCTTGAAGCCATGAATATGAATCTCTCAAAACTGGTTTCAACAACGACTGATAGAGCCCCATCAATCGTCAGAAAAATATGAGTGTTGTGTCATTGCTTCAAAAACGCATGGAAGACAATAGAATTAATAACGACAATTAAAGTTACAGTGTCACATTCATCAGGAAGCATTGCTCGCAAAGGTATCAACCTCAAAGAGCGTCATAGACATAGTGGTAAAATTTCGCCAACTACTTTTACAAAGAGAGATTTGTATCAAGATTTGCTTTATTTCTGCAATGTACGTTGGTTTTATCTAAGTGAAATGCTACGAAGAGTGTAGATATTGAGAGAAAAATTATCAATCCTTTTTGAAAAAAACATAAATGCTACCGGATTTCGCAATCAAGAATGAGTTCCTAATTTGACATTTTGGGTCAATTTAACATCATTACATTTGGACAACCTGAATTTGCAGCTTCAGGGAAAGCTCCAATTGATACATGAGATGCGGAGTTATGTACGTGCATTCGAAACAAAACTAAGACTTTGGGAAATTCAGTTGGGAAATGCAAATTATGCTCACTTTGCTACACTGCAAGAGAACAACCTATGAGCACTACTTGATTTGTATCTGCAATACGACATTTAAGAACTGAATTTTCATCTCGCCTTAGTGACATTTGTTCTCGCGAAAATGATATCAAATTGTTTAGTACTCCATTTGACAGACAGGTCGACGTTGTACCAGAAAGATATCAAATGAAGCTAATTGAGCTGCAGTGTAGCAACGAGATAAAATCGGAGTTTAGTGTGAGCATGTATCACTGTTTGACTTTTATAAGAAATATCTTGAATCCAAACGTTATCCCAACTTGGTTAAACATACCACAAAAATGTCATCCACCTTTGGCAGCACTTATGCTTGTAAACAATTATTTTTGACAATGAAACTAACCAAGACCAAGTTGAGAGCACAACCTACTGATAAACATTTGCAAGATGTTATGCTTCTTTCCTCATCAAATATCACCTGCACTTCAAAAACTTTCAAATAAAACACATGATATATCACAATAACGTTTTCCTGCGGGTATCAATAAATGTATGTATGTTGCATATTATGCTGCCGTTATGAACTGTTAAAATCAGCAGTTATTTCGATTACAATTTCAAAAATTCGCAAGTTTTAAAAGCAACACTGTTAATGGTAAATTTATACGGCCCGCTGACACCTTGCAGATTTTAATTTTGGCCCTCAGCTAGTGAGGGGTTGCCGACCCCTGTTATAGACAGTCAAAATTATTGAAGATTCAAGGAAATAAACTATATCGCTTTACAATCATCTGTACGTCTGGTCTTGACCATTTATAATAATCACCAAACAGCAAAGCAATGCAGCTTTGCTAGATAGCTGTGTTCAAAAAATACAAGAAAATAATAGCCATGGCTTGAGAATACTTTTTTGTGATTATGTCTATTGCAAGGCTGATTCAGTTACAGTTTGTAGCATTACAACACGACACAATGTGAGCACCGAAAATTACACCAATCGTTTCTTAATTCTGTTCGATAATCAAGTATACAGGGTGATTGGAAAGTAACGCCCGATTTTGATTTCAAAAGTTTGAGGGTTTAAACACGCAAAATTTACAGTAACTTTACAATCTTACCTGGAGATGCTGAAAGAAAAGTTTTGGCCTCGTATGCAACACCAAGAAATAATACATCAGCAAGATGGCGCCCTTGCCCACTACGGTAGAGTGGTGCGAGAGTGGTTAAATGAGAAGTTTGGCGAAAGGTGGATTGGCCGTCGCGGCTTCATCGAATGGCCACCTAGATCACCTGATCTTAGTCCATGCGACTTCTTCTTATGGGGCGTTTTGAAAGATCGTGTCTACAGGAGGAAGCCGAGAAGCATCGAAGAATTGAAAAATGCAATTACAACGGAGATTTCGGCAATCAACTCCAATTTTTGTCAAACGATGCGCCGCTGGGTGACTGATCGTTTGCGACGATGCCTGGCAGTTTGAGTATTTGAGTTGAACAAACTGAGGTTCACCTTTCAACTTTTCATATATTCTTCGTTATTATTAAATACATTCTTAATTATTATACACCTGTGTTCGTCCTTGCATAACTTTCTTAGAATCTGTAATCTGACATTTGATCGCATTACGTAGAATTCAAAATTGGGCGTTACTTTCCAATCAACCTGTAGAATTTAAAAGCGCTGCCACTACAAGCAATGTTTAACAAGCTTACTTTAGATCTGACAACTCCTTGTTTAACGTGTCCACTTTTGTAGCAAGGACAGACTTGTCCTGGATCAAACGACGATATTCCTCCGGATCTTGGCGTCGTGGCGATTGCGTCATTTGCTGGACGCGTTCTTTCCACCTTTCACTCTCTTCAGCCAACATTTTCTTTTCGGCCTTACCAAATACAAAAGGGATTACACAAATAACTTATTGGTTGTACGCAACTCCCTACAGCTTTGTAAAAAGCTTTTGCGCGAAAAGCTTGTGGTGACGCTCTCCATCAGCGACAGTATTGCGTCAAATAATGAGAGAGCCATAAACAGATTTTGGCAATATTATAATGGCTTATTTATAAGGGCGTGTTCTTCTCGTATTTGCTAGTCTTTAGTCAAACTGGGCCACTACAACGGGCAGACTGCTCGTACCCAATGTCAGTCAGGCTATCTGCCTCGTAAAGATGAAGAAGTCCCGTTATGTGCCACCTAAGGGCACAAAAAGTGAGCCTGTCGGCTTTTACCAACAATATCTCATTGGCAAGGTGAGCGCCAAACTTGGATAGTATTGAGCTCGAGGAATCGTTGGTATTTACCATATTTTACGTTTCAAACTATTGTCAATAAAACTATTTGTTTTCAAATATAAATGAAATTAGTTGGTTTTTACGTTCTCATTACTGCTCAGTACAAAACTGTTAAAATTCTGCAAAGTAGTTCTTTCGACTTAGGTTTCCAATAATATTTTAAGCTACAAATCTGAAGCTTAACTGTACAATCTTATCGACATCCAACATTTCTGGGTTGGAGATCTCTTCTATTGTGTGCAACGACGCTAATTAGATAAGAACAATGCACAAAGACTTAAAAATTTTTAAGCAAGAAATGTGTCCTTCAGACCAACTGAAGATTTTTTACCTGTAACGCTGTATTTTGAGCTGTCAGCTCTCGATTTTTGGCTTGCATAGGAGCTACGCTTTCCTGTAGCTCCGTTATTCGATTGTTGGAAGTGCGCAACTCTGCATCAAGCTGTTCACGCTCTGTTCGCAGGGTCTTAATCTGTTCTTCTGTTGATCGCAATATGGACACCTCTCGCTTAAGCGCTTCCATAGCAGAAAGTTGCTCTTCTGCATTCTGAGATAAAATTTGTGTTATGAAGGTCTTTATAACTGTATATGGTGTTGGTCTATGCATTTTCACGTACATTGCGTTAGGTTTATGAATAAATGTATGCAATACGCTTCTGTTAAAAGAAAAGGTGCACAACACAGTTGAATCCTTCGTTGTTTCTGGATTGTTGTGCTCTTTGAATTTACACTTTACGGCAATTTCCTATACTTTTTCGCAGTGTTTGAGAAGGACGAGCACTACGCCAAAAGTACCGTTATCTCCAAAGCAAATCTAAATATAAAATTCTCTATGCTTAACTGTAAAGGTTGCTCTGTGAGCATAAGGTAAAAATACACAGTTAAATAAACTACTCTTGCACTCAAGTTTCGAGCGTTAACAATCTGTAGTTAGATACCACTATGCCTTCATAAAAGAAATCCAACAGTTATATCCTCGCATTATACTGCAGCAAAATTGCACTGCGAGGGCGGGATGGGTGTGCACGAGTTGCACTGCGCACAAACCTAAGGCTTTCTACCGACCGACAAATGAAGATAATAATGGCCATCATCAACCAACCATTGCTCGTTTCTGTTCTTCTTCCACCTTATTCTGCGCTTCATTAATTTGCTTTTCCAGTTGCAACACTTGCTGCTTGCTTCGTGTAATTTCAGACTGAACGAGCTGTAAGTTCGAAGGGTTATTGTAAAAAACGTTATATGCACAATAAAGTTATAATTTGGTCACACAGTCAAGGCTAGTTACTATATCTACCACGTTTGAAGCACTCATATTGATCAAATTAATCACATTTTTGTCTTTCTTTAAAAATACTATCTGCGTTTATTTACAGTAGGATATAAGCCCCAGTTATGCACTTCTGAAGTCCGAAATGATACCAACAACAATCTATTCCAAAAATATATAAATTCGTATCGTGTTTTTTTCCAGCTCTTTTTCAGACCTTTTTGACATGCTGATTCAGTGTTCCCTTTCGGCGAATTTTTTTCAACGAATCGATGACATATTTAGAATGTGCCGACTGTCAGGTATGTTTCTTACCTAGAGCAATTTCACCTACAGTTTCTAAGCGCATATAGAATAACAGGCAACGCGTTTGCATTTTGGACAAAATGAACGATTATTTTACCAAATACCAGCAAGATTTTACAAGTTATACGCGCATAAATCTCAGCATTACGGCAAATGATTTTAGGGTTAAGCCTAAGTTTAAACTCAGAAGAAAATGCTATGTCCGCCGCCATCCACTCGCTTTCAAACCAAGCTTTAACTCACTGTATACACAACTTCATGATGAGAACTTATTATATCGATCGAACAAAAGTCGAACGGCAAGTTTAGTAGACTGCGAAGTGACCTTACGCTACTTACAGCCTTCGTAGTCGTGTTGCACTCACCTCTGATCTTGTGTCCGCTATTTCCTTTTCTCTCCTCAGAAACTTAATGACGTCTAAAAGCTGTTGGGAAGACTGCAGGTCTCCACTTTCCACCGCCGCAGTTGCTACGGCAACCGGATCACGTGACGGAAACAGGGACTTGGCCGGCGAAGGCTGAGCCTCTTGCTTGCTCTGCAGGTCCACCAAACGGCCACTGAGCGCTTGAATCTGATTGTGCAAAATCTTGTTCTGATCCTCAATATCTAAAACACAAATAATAGATGATCAAGCAGTTCGTACAAATCAGCCTGATGGAATGTAAAAAAAGACCTCATTAAGAGAAGTAAAAGTTCAATCCCTCCATCCAAAAATGTAAAAAACTTTTACTTTATCAAACACTCAAACGTTTCTGCTAACGATTACCTTTTTAATAGAAAAGTTTCCGGTCATTTCTTTAAAAAACCTAAAATATAATCTTGGAGAATCTAAGGAAAACTCCACTATCAATAAGCTATGTTTACATTGTATATCAAGCCCGGTATATTGAAGAAAAAAGGCATTGTCTGCAGTGCTGTGGCAACGGAATGTCGGAACAGCAATACTGTGGTTTCAAGCTAACCTCAATCGACCAACAAAAATTTACAACTCGTCGGAGTTATGGAAACGATTTTTGAGTCTGCAGCATTCATACGCGTCACTGCAATCGGAGCAAAACTTAGTTGGGAATCGGAAGCATGAGCTTTAACGCAAACGACGGTTCCGCCTGACCATGGATGCAATGCACGCTTTCGAGAAAATCTGCATTCACAGCTGCATGTGCCGCGGCATAACTGCGACCGCATATCTTCAGATGTCCTGCTCGACTTGAAGATGTCAATCAGTCATGCAGTCTCTGTTTTGATTACAGTGTATGTTATCTGCCCACGTTTATTTGTGTGCTTTTACCTATTTTTTCGACAAAAATTGACCGACCGAGCACTGTCTGAAAAGTCTGACGCGAAGTTCACTGCACCGCATGAGAACCTACCAGCAGACCGTTGTTTCTGAGATTGAGATTCACTTTTTAATTTCTCTTCCAATTGATTCCAGCTGTCTACTTTCTCTTTTAGACTCTGTTCAAGCTGGAACGACCGCTGTTTCTCGGCCTCTATTTCAGCATCAAACTTCTTAGCTCGTTCCTAAATATAAAAAAAAAACAAATAATAAAAAACGCATTTCCCTTTTACATGAAAAAATATAGAGCCAACCAGGTCATGTTGTGATTGCCCTTTCCCGTTCTTGAGACTAAAGCTCAACGTGAAGCGGTAATTCAGATAAACGTCACAAGCCGAATCAAGATCAGTCCGAAAAAAAGCGGGAATCCATTTCGAACTAGTCATGAAAGCAAACTGCAGGCTGGTATTTCCTCCATCAAAAAGGCATAGTAGCCTTTTGCAAAGTTTATGAAGAGCAATCCATGACAGACCGTAACTTTTACACAACAGCTTACTTTTAGTTGTAATAACTCCTGCGTTGCACTGGCATGTAAGATCATCTCACGTTGGTAATTATCATGAGCTTGCTCCGCCTTCGCGACCTTCAAATTAAAAGATAAAGCAACATTGTTGTTGTTGTTGGTTATCCGACCCCTTCCGAGGGATGGGGGCATGGCGGAAGACCATGGAGCCCCAGAAGCCGGGCAACTCCCCAGGGCCTGGACCAGAGGTCGTACAGAGACAGAGAGTCATCAAAGAGTGAGCGGCGCAAAGAGTCCGTAGCTGGACAGTGCAGAATGAGATGAGAGATGTCCTGGGACGAGTGTCCACAGGCGCTGCAAGAAGAGTTCTCGATTCTGCCAATCCTAGAGAGATAAGAACCTAAAAAAAAACTGTGTCCATTGCAGCGAAGACGAGAGAGGACACAGCGAGCATGACGAGGAAGCACAAGTTCCTCAGTGGAAATTGAGATAACTTGTGTGTCAAAATACTTCGAAGAGACAGTACGCCTCCAGTCCGAGAAAAGACGAGAGTGGATACCAGAGATAAGAGGAGAGAGACTACAAGGGATTGCGGAGGGCGCAAGCAGCGCTCCCCGTCTGGCCAGCTCATCAGCTGTGTCGTTCCCCGGGAGAAACGAGTGTCCGGGGACCCATTGTAGCCTGATAGAACAGGAGGAGAAAAAGGACAGTTCCTGCCAGATCTGCCACAGAGTTTGAGATAACAGGAAAGGTGGAGGAGAGGACAGGGTGGCGAGGACAGAACGAGAGTCAGACAATAGAAGAGAAGAAAAATGGCAGACTTTATGGTGTTGCCGAGACCAGCAAAGAGCGTGCAGAACGGCGCAGGCTTCAGCGGAAAAACTGGAACAAACTGGGCCTGCCGAAAAGGAAAGAGTGGCCTCAGTGCCACAGAGAGAGCACTTGGCAAGTACGTCGGAGCCGCCCTTGCCAAAAGGAAAAGGAACAGAGCCGTCTGTCCAGAGTATCAGATCATGAGGGGGGAGAGAGTCAAAATGGGCAAGAGCCGCACCTTGGCGAGAGTGAGGGGGATCAAAGCGAGAGCATGGAGAGGAAAGGGTGGACTCCACGGTGAACGAGGGTAGATTCCAAGGAGGAATGGGAGGGCAAGCAACAAGAGCCTTCCTAGAACAAGTAGAAGGAAGCATGAGCGGGTGAGTGGACGCAAAAGCTCTCCAGGACGATCTGCAGAGTCTTGGTTTCACTCCTAGTCTGGCCAAACCTAAAATGGGAAAGGAGGTTGGGAGACGAAGGGCCCGCTCATAAGATAAAAGAGTGAAATGAGTCAGAGTGACTCGTAGGGGAGGTAAAGAAGCCCCAGAGAGAAGAAGTGGGATAGGGGTGGACGAGAGGCTGCCGGTGATGGCGCGACTGGCCGCTCGGTGGAGGCGTTCCAATTTGGTGATATTGGTAACGCTTAGGAAAGGAAACCGTCCGGGTGAAGCGTAGGTGAGAAGGGGCCGAAGAAAAGATTTGTACAGTAGAGGGACTCCTTAGAGGGGTCCCATGAGAAAGCAGAGATACAGCGTATGGCCTTGAGACGTGGGAAAAACTTGGCCTTCAGCAAAGATACATACTTAGAAAAGGAGAGTGCGGTCGAAGGGGACCCCAAGAAAAGTTGGAGTGGGATTAAAATGGAGACGGGAGCCGAGTAGGAGGAGATTGGGCAGGAGGTTAGCTTGGTGGGGATCCACTGAGAAAAAGGCCTCACATTTGCTCGGATTGAGAGGAAGACACCAGTACTCAGACCAGCGCTCCAATCGAAACAGAGCTCCTTGTGTGGCCTTCACCGCAGTGGGGACCGAGGGGGAGGGGGACCAAATGGCCAGATCGTCAGCGTAAAAAGAGCAGCTGACGGAAGAAGGCAGAGAGGCTGGAAGATCATAAATGAAGAGAGAAAAAAGTACAGGGCCAAGAACGGATCCTTGCGGAACATCACGACGGACTCGAAAGAAATGACTTTTGTGATTTTGAAAAACCACACAAGCGCGCCTATCAGAAAGAAAAGATTGAGTCCAACGAGCAAAGCAAAGAGGGAGGCCAGCCGAAATAAGTTTGTGGAAAAGGGCGGGATGCCAGACAGAGTCAAAAGCTTTAGAGAAATCGATAGTAGACAGAATCGTCCGAGAGCCAGGCCTGGGTTTGTTAAACCCATCCGAAATAGACTGAGAAAGGTACAGAATTTGATCGAGTGTAGACCGACCAGGGCGGAAACCGGCCTGGCGGGGAGAGAGAATGGAATTAGATTCCAGAAAGAAGAGTAGACGGGATAGAGTGATGCGTTCAAAAAACTTTGATACGCAGGAGGTGAGAGAGATAGGCCGGAAGGAAGCAGGAGAGTCGAGAGGCTTTCCCATCTTGTGGATGGGAACAATGGAAGATGTCTTCCAAATGGAAGGAAAGGAATGTGAAGACCAGGAAAGATTGAAGATGTGAAGAAAATCCACGCCATAGCGAGGAAGGTGCTTTAGCATTGGATAGGCAACTTTGTCTGGGCCAGTGGCAGTGGATGACGAAAGGTTGGAGGCAGCCGCATGAAATTCCGCGGAAGAGAAGGGAGAGCAAAAGGGAGAGCGAGACTCCACAGGGCACGTGGCTCGGCGGAGCTCAGAGAGGTAGCCTCTGGCTCTGCTACGCAGGGCCTTTGGCTGAGAAACGGAAAAGTGAGACCTCAGGTAAGCGGCATAGACCGAAGCAGATTCCCTGAAAGAAGAACAGTTAGGAAAGTTAGGAGAGGAGGAAGACGAGGAAGGAGAGCCAGCAATAGAGCGAAGAAGAGAGTGCACAGATTTAGGGTTAGACCTAGGTGAAAGAGAAGAGCAAGTCGTCTGCCATGCCTCAGCCTTGGCAATGACTGACGAGGCGCGTCGAGAGGCGGAGATGTAAGCCTGGCGATCTTCATCACTTCTGTGAGCGGCAGCAAAAGCCTTGCGTCTTTCACTAACCGCTTCTTCCACCTCAGCAGACCACCAGGCTTTAGGAGGGCGTTTGATGTTAATGATAAAGCATCGTTAGTATCATTTATACCATATTGTATGAGTGGAGAAAATGCCTTAAATGCGAACAAAACTACAACGTAAGCCAGTGCTTCTTATTTATTTGCTTAACTCTCGAGTATAACGGGTCTTATATGCTCTAACTGACATAACATTTCCTAATGTGCTCCATTCTGATTGCCGGATAAACTACTTTAAGAAGTAAATGAAAATAGTCTCCAACGATATTTGTAACTAAGCCTACATATCACTGAATTTGGAACCATATCTTGTACTTGTACATTGCGTTACGTTTCGTATCCCTAGGATAACAATCATCGACCAGTTGCTACTCCATTTCAAGACCTCAATACCAAAAGCAGTACATTGCTCGAATCAAACGGAAACGCAACATCTTATAGCGGTTGCACTGGTTCACAAATCAGTTATTTAAAAATAGATTAGAAACACTTGGTAGTTACAAGAAAGTAACTTGAAAAATTTTATTCAATAGTAAAAAACAGACTGAAAAATTCTTAGGAAATTAAGAAGTTTGTAATGAAATGCATTCTTCAACTAATATAACCACTTTTTCTAATCAAGTCTAAGGATTTTTAAAAAATGGGTAGCTTTGGTAGCTAAAAGCTAGTAAGTGTTAATTTCTTAGTGATGAGAAACCAGTTTTACATAAGAGAATTCGTGCTTACACCAAGTCTGAAGTAGCCAGTATTTGGGTATTCACTTTTTTGACAAAGTACCTGTTGTTTTAAATCTTCAATCGCCAGCTGCTCATTCTTCACAGCCTCATCTCTTCTTCTCATCGAATTTTCTAGTTCGCTTTGCACAGTGGCCAGTTGCTTGCGTAACTCAGCAGTTTGTTTCTCAACATTACCTTCACAACATAGAGTTGTTTCAATACCAGAACACAATTTGAAGAAAATGAAACTAGGATTTGATAAAATCGCTTGCTGGTTCATCGATTCGTTAAAACATCCAAAGCAACGGCTTTAGTACAGTGGTAAACGCACACCGCATTTGCTATTACGCCTATCCCAATAGCGGTCGGAACCAACGAACACATGAATTTTGTGACATTATCGTAAGCCGATTTATTGAGTTATAAAGGCAATCTACGCGCTTCATATGCATGTTCACGCGAAGGACGCGGTTATTTCACAAAGTAATAGTATTGCAAATAATAAAAGCCTCCCTCCCATAATATGACGAGACCATCCCTGGACGCGTTTCGTCCTTTTGGATTCATCAGCAGGGCCTGTCCCGTCATCACCAAAAGCCAAAACCCTATATTTGCAATAATATGAAAAATGTAGCACATTCTATTACAAATTCCTTCGCACACATCACGCGCGTGATGCATGCTATCACTTTGGTACGGGGATTCCATTCGTATCGACGATGCAATGTACCACTCAAAGAGTTTATAGTAATCAGGATCCATTTAAAACCCTTACCTCTATGAACATAGCACGTGATCACCATAACCGTATCATACAGTATATCGATTTATTGAGTTATAAAGGCAATCTACGCGCTTTATATGCATGTTCACGCGAATGGGAGGTTTTTATTATTTGCAATACTATTACTTTGTGAAATAACCGCGTCATTCGTGTGAACATGCATATGAAGCGCGTAGATTGCCTTTATAACTCAATAAACCGATATACTGTATGATACGGTTATGGTGATCACGTGCTATGTTCATAGAGGTAAGGGTTTTAAATAGATCCTGATTACTATAAACTCTTTGAGTGGTGCACTGCATTATCATAAGCCATGCTGACCATTATCATAAGCCATGCTGACCATCCTCTCCTAAGGAACTAAATATTGCTGATCACATTTAAATTAAGAACGTATGGCTCATGTGCAATCTGATAAAACGACCGAGAAACCCAAACTGAGGCGGATACCAACGCATTTCCAACAGTCCTTTGTGCTGGGTCAGCTGCTTTACCATAATTTATCTAGTACAGGTATTTCATACTGTAGGTCATCCTCTATGGTGAACTTGCCTCTGGGCACCGCAAACGACATACGCGGAAAATCGTTCAGCAACTTTATCAGCGCCTGCCACAACTTTTCCTGCAGCCGATGTGGTCGAATCTGTTTGTCACGAATTGGCTTTGCCAGCCAACAGCAAGCATGCAACAGACGCGAACCCCTTCATCTTCGTTAGCGAGGCCAAGCCGTGATGATGATGTACAGTGTTGGAATAAAGTTTTGTACGAAGGACTTTCGCTAAAATTACTCTTACTGTGAGTGCACACGTACAGCATATCTATTACGTATCTTCTACCTGAAGCTTTATATTTTTCATTTTTAAGCAAATTGTTTTCTTCTTCTATTTTGATCAGTCGTTGTTCGAGCTCTGTTATCTGTTGATTACTTTGTTCCAAACGTTCTTGCATTGAACTCAACAGCTCCTTATTGGCTTCATTAGTCTGAAACAGCAATCATCACTTTGAGACAGATCTTTTGAGCTGAATGGAGGTAGCTATGCATTTTGCATCTCTACCCACCCACCCACCTGCTTCAAGCTTTCTTCTGCGGCCACAGACACCTCGCGGAAGTGGTTGGAATGTTGTTTCATTTTTTCGAGCCGCATCTCCAGGTTTGTCATCTCGCTCGTCTTCTCTTTCAGCTCCTGGCGCAACAGGCGAATTGTCTCTTCATCGTCACTAGAAGATGGGCCGTCCGATGCCTGCATTAGTGTGACCATGAAACAGAAGATCACGAAAACATACAGCCACAGGTCTATCAGCAAGCCAGCACTGGCTAAGCAACGCACTACTATGGGTCTGCACTTTTTGACATGAACACGATACTTGCGTTGGTGTGCCCTTGAGACAGGCACCTTCCGATGTCTGCTCAGCGGATTCTATCAAGCAGCAAATTTACTGATAATAACACAAGCCATCAGGCGGCACGTCATAATCTACAAAGCGGGACGTTAAAATCGTGTTGAGGTAGGTGCCACTGCGCTGCACTGGCCGGCACTGAGTGGTCGTTCGAGCGTCATAGTGGCAGTCGATTGACACGGGCTCGATTCCACTGTCAAGCCATATCAGAAGACTTTAAAACACAACACTTGAAGCTTTTCTACTCTGTGCTCAGCAACAAGAGAAAGGCTGACGATGCAGTTGGTACTATCCGACTCCTTCCGAGCAATGGGGGCAGGTCAGATGACCACGGAATCCCAGAAGCTGGGCAACCTCCCACGGCCTGGACCAGAGGCCGTCGAAAGACAGCCACCAAAGAGCGAGCGGCGCAGAGAGTCCATAGCTGGACAGTGCAGAATGAGATGAGAGGTGTCCTGAGTCGGATGACCACAGGCACTACATGAAGGATTCTCGATTCTGTAAATTCTAGAAAGATAAGTTTAATAGAAGGCTGTGTTTGTTGCAGCGAAGACGAGAGAGAGCACAGAGAGCGTGACGAGGAAGCACAAGTTCCTCAGTGAATTCCAAGGGTACTTGTGTGTCGAAAAACTTAAGATTAGACAGTGCGCCTGCAGTCCGAGAAAAGTGAAGAGTGCACTAATCAACAACCGCTTTAACGTGGCGGTGCGGTTCCAAACCAGTTTGGGGTGAGTCGAAATTGCTGATGACCTTTTTGAGGGTCTCAGCTACCCCGGGCACTCCCCTCATGTTGATAATGGAATAAGCAATCGAATTTATTGAGGGCATAGTCATATATGTGTGCGTCGTATAACAGTCATGAATGGCCTAAAAACGTAGCCATTGCCTTGTGTAGACCTGTTAAAAATGCAATTCCAAAAAATATGAACTTACTGCTTGGCTGCCTCCGGCCAGTCGTGAAAGCCGTTCTTCAACCGAACTAAGCTTGGCTTTGGCATCATTTCTCTCTCTTTCCAAAGAATCGATGTCGCCTTTGGCAGCAGCCAATTCATGACGAAGTTTAACAGTCGTCAACTGCTCATTGTCGAGCTGCTTTTGAACAACGTAAAGCTGTCGTTCAACATTCTAAAAAAAGTTAAATACATGGTCAAACTTTAAAGACTAGTCTAGTGATTCCAGGCTGGAGGTAAATTTCTTTTCTTGAAAGGTCATCAAATTTGACGAATTTTTTTGGGAGATCATAATGTCCTGCCTTCCATTTTGTTAATCTTATTTTGGGGGATCAACGTGCGGAGCCCTAGTAAAATGTGTTTTGGGGGTATATCTAGTAAATTAAATTGGTAAAGAGGTAAAAAGTGGAAAAAAGGTTAAGAACCCTGTGGACTAGACTATGTTGTTAATACGCCTCAGCAAGTCATGCAGCCAACTATTAACGATTACCAGTGCTTCCACTAGAATTGTGAAGCTGCTCACCCAGCATGTCGTAAGAGGCGACTTTTGAGTACTCACCAATAGCAGTCCGCCTTGTTGGTGGTGGGACTACCAGACAGTAATTTGCTTTCATGACTCGTTCGAAATGGGCTGTCACTTCCCCCTAGCTTAATTTGATTCGGTTGACGGCGTGAACCTGAATTACCATTCGCGCCGTTCCTCCGTCCCAAGGAAGAAGAGGGGTAAACCAACCAACCAACCATTAAAAAAGTAACGCAACGAAATAGCTTCTTGGAATGTTCTCGAACAATTGCATAAGAAGAGACTCAACCTCTGCACACAGCTACTATTTCCAACTATTTTGGAGATTCAAGGCAATGCGAAGGTGGTACAGATAAATCAAAACCCTTTACCTGTAGTTCCTCTTGTTTCGATTGTGACGCATTGTGGCTGTTTTGTCGGAGAGCTTTAATTTCGCGCTCTTGCGCCTCTATTCTGGTGTTGAGTTGAGTTTTTACCTACACAAAATTAATTTTTAGTAATATTTTTCAAAAACTTCTACAGCTAGCCTGAAATTAAGCCGCAAAGTTTACAAGACTGCCAATCGGCAAACTTATGGCGACGCAAAATCTTCCCATCTTACATTACTGAAACAGACGAACAAACCTCGAATGCTTGCGTCTCCATGCTTTGTTGCATTTTTTGCAGATTTGCGAACAGAACCATCTGGCTTCGATGTTCACGTTGCAGCGACGTATTCTCAGCACTCAATCGATCCTCTGCTCGTTTACTGATGTCTAATTCACGCTGACTGGTCTCAAAGCGAGCCTAAACAGTTTGTGAGTCACAATTATATTTGACAATCTGATGTATGACTGATAAGAATATAAATATAAGTTGTTTTTGCAGCAAATACCGATACCACATCAGTGAGAATCCAAGCTTTCAGCAATGGACCACCAGCTACATCGAGCACAAGACGAACGGAAGAAAAGCTTGAGGGACAGCACGAGAGCACACATGTGGTCGGGCCAGCAACCTCATACAGGCGTCACAGTGCTCGGCGCAAGCCATAGCTCGAAACAAATGTGTGGGTTTGGACGCAAGCTGGTTCCGCTCGGCCATGCTGCCTGCATCGTGGCGCTCTCAGCGCTCATCTTGATGGAAGTTTGCGGTCCTTGATGGAAGATGGTTACAGACCTCTTGATGGAAGTTTGCGGCTTAGTGCACCGTTTCACGGGGCCAACAATAGCATTTGATTTCAAGCTGCTTCATCAGAGATGAAATGGGACCTGCCATTCTCCGTGATAGCTACAGTACTCCATTAAACGCCATTGCTAATTGTCAGGAGCAGTATCCAGTCTTGAAGAATGCGTTGCTTCAGTAAGGTTTAAAAAATATTAGACAGTGGTAGACTACACTGAAACAGCACTTCTATGCCTGCAAAAACCGCAAAAAAAGTAAAAACTAGCTTTTTAGCTTTGTGCTCTTAGCATTACCGCTTCACTACAACCGCAATCGGGTAGCTCAAGGTGAGAGACGTTGGAATATGCAATGATGCTCCAACACGTTACCTGCAATTTACTGTTCATTTCTCTCAGTTCTGAAATATCGGCTGAAAGATTGGCAACGTTTCGTTCGTGTTGTTCAATTACGGAATACAGTTGTTGGTTTCGATTGCGTAAAGCTTCCGCTTCCTAAAAGAAAATCATCAACAGTGCTAACCTTAGAATACAGTAAGCAGAGATATTGCTGATCGCTGGGTAACTACAACCGCAAATGGCAACGTAATCAAACGATGCTGGACATAAAACCGCGCAGCGTTTATTTACTGGGCCATTAACACCTGCAGAATCGCTGGAAATTACTTGTAATATCATGATCAGCAATGCAGTTATTTGTTTATTTCAACTTAGAGTTTACCTAATTGCAAGGATACTACGTCTATTTTATGCATTGCGTTTAATATCAAGCTAGCTTTAGAACTTTTTTCCCTGAAACTTGGGCAATTTTTGATCAAAGTTGTCAAAACAATTATGAAAATATACACCATCAAACAGTATCATTGAGCGCTGACGGTGTAGTAGGTGTCAGGGGCACCATTTCAAGTCAAATACAAGAACAGATATATATTGCAAAAGACAATGCATATTTACCTTCTTATAACTGTCTATGTTTCCTTTCATTATATCGTAGCGTTCTTTACTAAATTCCAACTGTGCTTCCAATTTAGCACAACTTCCTTTTTGCAGTAACAATTCGTCCTGTAGTTCGTTTATCTTCGTTTCAAAAACTCTGGAATACAAAAACACTTGCAATTACAAGACAATTGCATCAAGTGCTGAAGAGTACGACAGTTAAATGCGGCGTGATCAATTGAAACCGATGAATGTCCTAAAGCTCACGCTGGATTACGACCACAATGACGTCTTGTTTCACGCGCGTGACCGAAATAAAACAGTAAGGTGCTCACCCAGCATGTGCAACTTTTGGGTACTCACCAATGGTAGTCTTCTATGCGGGCAGTGGGGGCTATTAGTCTTCGATTTGTATTTGTGACTGGTTCAAAATGGACTGATGCTTTTCCCTAGCCTGATATTAATTAGGTTTGCGAAATGCATAGTTTAATGCCGTGCTATATATCTCAAAAAAAAAGGAGGAAAAAACACAATATATCTATGAATAGGTGCCAGCTCAAAGAAAATAAGGTCCCCCAAACGTTTGATTCTCATTGTTCTGTCTACAACCTTGTTTTGAGGACTCAAGGTACAGGTCTTGAATGACAGCACCTAGAAACGTTTAGCGACGTTAGTCTGTCGATACACCATACCAAAAGATCCAGCTCAAGTAAAGAATAGAAACCCACTTGTTATTTTCCAGCACATCTTGCTTGTACTCTGTGTACTCCTCCTGCAACTGCGACAATGCCTTTCGAGTGCTATCAAAACTTCCAAGATCTGGAGTTCGAGGGCTTTTCAAAGGAGTTTTTCGAGTGGGGGTGGATGTAAATGACCCAGGTGAGGGCCAGCTAGTGTTGGCAAGTATCGAAGGACTGGCCAAAACACTAGGAGGAATACCACCCTGTAGAAAATAAAAACAGAAGGAAAAACCATAGCCCATCTGATATATAAAACTCTTTAATGAGTAATGCTGCATTTTGTCACTTCGTAAATCCTATGCAAAATAACAATATCTTCATTTTGATATAAAAAACAAAAACGTATTTCAAATTTTGACAGCTTTTTGCGGTGTAAGTAAGAGTTAGAGCCAACAACTTTCACAGTTTGAAATTTTAATGAAGATTCACTTCGTCCTTCCTGAAACTTTTTACAATATAAAAGAGGCCTCGTTGCATTTTTTGAAACATCACGAAAAAAGATACCAGATACTAGTGGATAAGTATTTTATAAAATCAGAATAAAACTCTAACCTCAGGGTTTTGTGCAAGCAGTACTCGATACATATCTCTTTGCCGAACCACAGTTTCAACAAGAGTGGTTTGTCTGCTACGGTCGTCCCGTAAACGATTCAATTCTTCATTGGCCAACTCCAACTCGTGTTGTAATGTCTTCGTTTTTTCATCAACGTTTAATTTTTCAGCCGACTCTTGTTCTTCGCTCAGTTTTCGAATCACCTAAACATTCACAAACAGTCAAAATGAAACGTTGAAACTAGGTGAGTTGTTAGTTCTCCACTCTTGTCATGTAGTAAAGGAGGAATCGATATGATAAAGAAAAAACGTGTGTTTAGTTCTTAAACAAGCAGAGAAAATCACTGTAAAGTGCTCTTTCCAAAGTAACAACGATGCAGTAATGTAAGTTTTGAACTCGCGATCACACGATTGCAACCGTTATAAATCGTCCTTTCAACTCACTGGACTACATTGTCGACTGTACAACTTGGGGTTTATCAATGAAAATTACTAGTAGGCTAGAATGAGTCTATCACCTTGCAACTACAACTAATCCAAGGCAAAAAAAGACTATATTTAAAGAGGCCTTTTTATTACAACAGTAGTAAGTTACTTCTATATGCAGCTAATTCTATTTATGAGAGACGCTGAAATTTTTGCCAGATAATTTTTAAATATGTAGACACAAAAGAACTTGAGCAGTTTATTTTGAGCTTGAGCATGAGCTTCAGTATCGCTTTACTTTCAGATGATTTGTGGGCAAGGTCCGAAGTTCAGTAGCAACCACAATTTTTCTAGAATTCATTTCATTATCATAATGACAGAGCTTCACAATTAGCCTCATTGGCCTCAACACTATGTACTACTGACCAAAGAAATCATTGGAAAACCAGAGCGCAGCACTTACAGCAAGAAGTTTTTGATTCTGCTCTTGCAGCTCGGCAATGTCTTTGAACGTCACCAACGTTTGCGAGATGAGCTCGGACGAGCTGCTTACATCATTGCAAGAACCGTCCTCATTAACAATCAGCGATGACGACATGTCACCGTCCTTCGTGGGCGACATCAAAATCTGACGCCCTCGTAATTCTTCAACTTCACGCAGTAGGAAACAGACCTAAAAGAAATACATATATGAGCATAGAATCAAGTGATTAACTGCTAAATCTGCCAGTAAGAACAACAAGCATTAGCAGAAAATCTTGGTACTAATATGTAAATTATATCCAGCAATGAAAGAGCCACAGCCAGATGACATTCTGAATGAATGATTTCACCACCACCCTCTATAACCTCTACCATCTATAAATGAGTATACAGAGAAATTTCGACATCACTGTTTGAGTCTGCTTAGTACCATCAATGCACATACTGTACATGTCCATTATCATCTACGTAAAAGCAGTTTGGCTCAAAGATATCATTAAGTTTTCCAATCACTCAAGTCTCCACACTGCCGACAAACCAAGATTGGATGAGAGCGAAGGCATGTTTCCAGTAGAAGATTTTGTTTTAAAATACAATCTGACGAAACTGTCTAGAAAACAAATGAAGCCTTTGTTCCCTGTCTCTCGTTGTATAGCAAAGATACTAGTAAGCCTCAAAACTAAAACTTTTTCTTCGCAGTTCCGAGTAGCCCAACGAGTAATCGCTCTTTCTCTCTCCTTTGTGGCTGGCCCAGTATGTTCAAGTTTTTCCGCTGAACCCTGCGCCATTCTGCAAGCTGATTGCTGATCTCGGCAGCACCAACAAGTTTGCCACTTCTCTTCTCCTCCTCTCGGACTCTCGCTCTGTCCTCACCACCCTATCTTCTCCTCCATCTATCCTTTTACCTCAATCTCTCTGGCAGATCTGGCAGGAACGGTCTTCTCTCTCCTCTTTCCTCCTGTTCTCTCAGGCTACAACGGGGCCCCAGACACTTGTTTCTCCCGGGGAACAACGCGGCTGATGAGCTGGCAGACTGGGAGCGTTACTCGTGCCCCTGCAATCGCTTGTAGTCTCTCTCCTCTTATCTCTCGTACCCACTCTTGTCTTTTCTCGGATTGGAGGCGTACTGTCTAATCTAAATTCTTCGACACACAAGTTATCTCGGTTTCCACCGAGGAACTTGTGCCCCTCATCACGCTCGCTGTGTTCTCTCTCGTCTTCGCTGCAACCGACACAGCCTCCTGATAAGCTCTTATCTCTCTAAGATTGGCAGAATCGAAAATCCTTCAAGCAGCGCCTGCGGACACCCATACCAGGACACCTCTTATCTCATTCTGCACTGTCCAGCTACGGACTCTTTGAGCCGCTTGTTCTTAGCGACTCTGTCTCTCTACGATGTCTGTTCCAGGCTTCTGGGGCTGCATGGTCTTCTGCCATGCCTCTATCTCTCGGAAGGGATTGGGTAGCAACAACAAGAGCAGCAACAGTAATAACTCTTAACTGTTTAGCTCATACGCATTACTTTAAAAAGATGACAAAACGCGCAAGCACAAAATGTTTGATTTCACCTGTTTTGACAGATCCTTCAATTCTTTACGAAGCTTTTCGTTATCACTTTTAACGAGTTTGTTTCGTCGAACTGCGTCATCAGCTTCTTCTCGTAGCTGTTGGAATTCTATGGCAGTCTCATCCGTTTGTGCAGTTAACTGATTGATGGTAATCAATGCTCTCTCATAATCCTCCCTTTGTCGTTTAAGCAAAGGCGCTTTGGCATTTAATTCCTGCATGAAACATCGCCACTTAAAATCCAATACCTTGGCACATGGAATAAATTGGCACTTGTGATCTAAAAGCCAACAGTTCAACAACCTAATATCGGAGCGGTGGTGTTGTTGCCAAAGCGTCCACTTTGCAGTCGGTAGGCTTGGGTTCAACTCCTTTGTCAAGCCATACCGGAAACTTTGAACATGGTATTTACATCTTTCCTGCTTCACGTTTAGCACGAGAGATAGTGTGGAGAACAAGCCGGCAAGTTCGCTTGTTGTGTCTGTGGAAAAAGCACTTAATGGGATTTCTTTTTATGAGGCATATAGCAGGTGGTAGGGTCGAGAAGTCTACCTGTCGTGATAGCCTATCCAACTAAATACTAGCAAACAGAGCATGAGGCCATATGCATGAATAACCTGAGCACTGCTTGTGCCCGGTTGATAACCAAAGTTGCTTTCAAGCATATGCTTCCAAGCTAAAGTGCGTTTTCAATAGTATGCATTCGGTTAACAACCGACTCAAAACAGTAAAGTCATTCTGCAACCTCCCAACTTCTAGTGTTCGATAAGCTGAATAAATTTCCGTCACTACTAAGCATCTTCCCCCAAGAAACCAATACACACATTTAATATATCATCCATGGCTCCATTTAATCGTTTATTTTCCTCTTTCGCGACCACTAATTCATCAGCTTGTTCGACATACTGAGAATAAATCTAAAAATAAACATTAGCTAGACCAGTGATTCCCAACCGGGGTTCCGCGGAACCCTGGGGTTCCGCCGACCATCACCAGGGGTTCCGCGAGAAACTGTAAAATAATTATGTGCTATTACAATATGACAGTGATCTTAATTCATAATTCGTAACTCCTACTCAACAACACGTCACAAACAGTCTCCAGACACCAACATACTCGTACGTGTCAGTCAGTACAATGTATATACTAGTAATGAGAGCAAATGCTATGCACAGAATTAAGGGAAAAAAAAGTGTTATTACCGGTGCGGGATACGCCCTTCATTCCTACTCCGCTAGTTTGGTGACGGGCCGGTAGGAGGGTGACGCAACCCGGTACGAGTATCATACGTGTCACGACCCCCAGCCCAGCCGTTTACACCTCTTCCTTCAGTCAGTTTTGAGCAGCGCAACCGAGTGAAACGTTGTGTTAATTAATCTCACCAGTTAATATTAGTTTGATACTGATTTAGAAGACTGCGGCATGTTAAAATATTTGAAAAGAAAGCATGGCAGCGGAGAGGAGGACAGTGACGATGAGTCACAAATACCACAGCCAAGTACGAGTAAAGGAAAAGTGAGCGATGTTAAAAAAAATCGCCTTTACAATGACAGTTATCTGGCGATTGGCTTTATATGGACTGGAGAAGAAAAGTGTCCACTTCCCTTGTGTATTGTTTGTGGAAAAAAGCTCGCTAACACAGCTATGGTCCCAGCCAAGTTAAAGCAACACTTCAGTACTAATCACAGCCACTTGTCAAACAAAACCGTGGATTATTTTCGAAGACTCTTGGATTCACAGCAGAAACAAAGAAAAGTTTTTAAAAGGAAGGTAACCATCAGTGATAAGGCCCAAGAAGCAAGCTATTTAGTGGCTGAGCTAGTTGCCAAGAAAATGAAAAGTCACACTATCGCAGAAAGTCTAATAATGCCTGCTTGTAAAATAATTGTGAGAACAATGCTAGGTGAAGAAGCTGAATGTGAAGTAAGCAAGGTTCCTGTTTCTGATAATACAATTAGTAGGCGTGTGTATGACCTGTCCAACAATATTTCTGGTATTTTGTCAGAAATACTGCAGAATAACAACTTTGCTCTCCAAGTAGATGAGACAACTGATATAACTGGTAAAGCTCAGCTGCTGGCATTTGTACGATTTGAAAATGAAGGTGAAATAATGGAAAATTTTTTATGCTGTAAAGAACTGCCAGAAACTACCAAAGGCCACGACATTTTCAACATCTTGTCTTCTTACCTGGAATCTTATAATTTGTCATGGAACCAGTGCGTTGGAATCTGCACTGATGGTGCTCCCTCAATGATTGGTTCAGTACAAGGCTTTGTATCACGCGTGAAAGAAAAAAACTCTGAAGTCATAACAACTCACTGTTTTCTCCACCGAGAAGTTCTGGTTTCAAAAAGTATTGGGAATGATTTAAAACAAGTTCTTGATATAACTGTGGACATGGTCAACTTTATAAAGCAGCGCCCTCTGAAGTCTCGCATGTTTGCAAGGTTGTGTGAAAACATGCAAAAAGACCACGTGGCGCTTCTCCTGCACACAGAGGCTCGATCGCTATCGAGAGGTAAAGTTTTGTCAAGGGTATTTGAGCTGCAACAGGAACTGCTGCTTTTCTTCAAAGAGAACAAAATAAAGCCAGTTTCTGTGAGTGTCTTGAATCTACAAACTGGCAAATGAAATTAGCATATTTAGCAGATATTTATCAGCATTTAAATAACTTGAACACCAGCATGCAGGGTGCAAAGGATAATATTCTGACTTCCACAGACAAACTTCTTGCATTTAAGAATAAACTCTCTGTTTGGAAAAAGCAACTTTCAAGAGGAAACGTCGAAATGTTTCCACTCCTACTTCAAGTTCAAACTCAGACTAAATATGAATATGTCATCCCATTAATTACAAGTCATTTGGGATCACTGTCAGAAAAGCTTCATAAGTATTTCCCCTCCTTGTCATCAGATATGTATGACTGGGTGAGAAACCCCTTCACTGAGTTCTCACCAAGTACAGAAAACCTACTTAGTCTGCAAGAAGAAGAAGAACTGAGTGAATTACAGTGCGATCGAACCTTGAAAATGAAATTTAATGAAGTACTACTTTACAAGTTTTGGATTTCAGCAAAGCGAGAGTACCCTGTCATCTCAGTAAAAGCACTGAATGTTTTACTCCAGTTTTCAACTTCTTACCTCTGTGAACAAGCATTCTCATGCCTGACCATCATTAAAAGCAAATCAAGAAATCGTCTTCTGTCTGTCGAGGAAGAACTGCGCGTGTGTCTGTCAAAAATTCGGCCAAGAATTTCACAGATACGCAGAGAGAAACAAGCCCAAGTGTCACACTGAAGGTAAGTCATAACATTACTGACTTATTAGTGTGAACTCTCATTTGATGTAATATTAGATTTTATATGAATTATATTGCTCAAGTACTTTTCGTAAAAATAATATATAAATTAGAATACTATGTATAGGGGTTCCTTGGAATATGAAAAATTATTACAGGGGTTCCTCCAAGGTGTAAAGGTTGGGAATCACTGAGCTAGACCAATTCCACCAAGCATTCATAATTCTAACATGGAGTAAGTCTCTGTGACAACAAAGTACCAGAACAAAACGTGTTACACGTCAGTTTTGAAGACGGTTTGTCTTGATAGAGCCGTCCGCCTTCGGGCGGGTTCCCTGTGCTGTGTGCTAATTATGCAGATAAGGCAGGTTGCACGTGGACGAGAAGGACGGTAGAAAACAGCTAAGTTGATACATGGGAGACGAGTAGACACGGCATCGTGTCACTAACTTTTAAAATAATATACGTTATTATCTGTTTTAGTCTGGTTGAATTGTGCCAGGAACGAATTGACACTATAGGAAAGAAACGTAACAAACATACCCAATACTTAGCCACACCATTTCAGTATTGTTGGGAGCTAGAAACTAACTACAAAACCCTATTGCTGAACTTAAAAGCAAAAACAAGTTTCAAAAATTTTTAAATGTCCATCATTTAAAAACTTCCATCAATTCACAAAAGATCACTATCTACAACTTGCATTAGATTTTCAAAAACTGTTTTTAGTGTTAAGCGCTTTTAGTAAGTCGTAACAATTATAATAATGAGCATTTAAGATAGGTAAAACATAGCTTTTTACTGTCTATTTGATATAGCAAGCGCCACGCATTTTTATGCAATTGATTTTAAACTGAAAATTCAAATGCATCTCTGTTAACCACTACTTAAAATATTGTTTCAGACGGTAAACGCACAACTCCTTAAGGTCAAGTTTATCTTGACGTACGTACCTGTGTTAAAGTCATCCCCGATTTCAAAAATTTACTAGTCAAAGCTGCTGTAGGGCACAGTTCTGCGAGTTCTTCGTGACTTAATTCTTTCTGTTTATTGGCCAATATCAAATCATTTGCTCCTTCAAGCTCTTTTTTCAACCTACATTACACAAAAAGAGCAATTACGTTCAAAAAGCTTATCCGCGTGAAGCAAAAATATAAAAATATTTTAAAGGGGACAATTTGTAGTTTTTGCTCATTTGGAAATAAAAGTATTGTGACCCTAGTACTAGAATTTCCAAAACGCTCGTCGCATTTCTACAATTAAATAGAAGGCAAAGAGTGCTACATACAAATTAACAGTGTTGCACAATAGGCCGAGTCATAAGCTACAAAATAAAGCTATGCGTTCAACGCGGTTCAAGGTTGCATCAAACATTGCCATGTTGTACCATTGTACCATCAAACATTGCCAAGGTTGCATCAAACGCTTGCCTTGAAGCCCATGCTGCAAGCTCAAATTATGGCTTCCACCGAGAGCAATAAAAAGTATTGCTGACAGTTGATCGAAGACAATAAGGTATTTGCAATCTTCAACACCCGTTTGTATTTTGTTTGATGGGCTGCACCTGATCTAGTGATTAACGGAATAAGAAATTTAAACTCAAAACAGGAAACTACAAATGACAATGATACAAATAAAGCAATGAACCCGAATGGATGCTATTACTAAATATAATAACTGACAAGAATTTCAACATTTAAGATTTGACTGCTAGTTTGTACACCTACAACGTACTTTTTAAAAAAGCTCATTTTAATTTATACCTCTCAGCTTCTTTAAAATGTTCTTGAGTTTCAACCTTCGCTTCGTTTAATTCTTTTTTCAAAGCTTCAGTTTCTGAAAAAAAAAGGTAGATGCGGAAAGGATTCATTCATTGAGCAATATAACATGCGTCGAGCAATGTAAAACTAGACGCACTCAATCCAATACTGACCAAAGACAAAGTAGCAAACCTTGAAGATGATAAAGTTAGAGATGGTAACAAGCAAGCTAAAAACAACACCTTACAACAAAATATAAGCAAATCAGTTTACCTTCAAAATTAGCTTTCACAACTCCTTGTAGTTCTTCTACCGCTGAAATGAGCTCATTTGATTTCTTTTCAGCATCTTCAGCGGAATCTTTATAAAGCTCAGCGAGACGACTTTGTGCTTGAAGTTCATTCCGATGCATCTCCTCCATCGCATGATATTCGTCGGTAGCCTAAGCAGTAACATCTATCAATCAAAACATTCGTTTCTATGAGAGTTCGAAGTCGGCAATTCAAAGTCGACAATTCCAAGTTGGTGGAGGATATAGCGAACCCTACCTTTCACCATTGCCGACTTTGAATTGTCGACAACTATCGACTTTAAATAACCAACTTTGATAGTCGGGATGCCAAACAATCATCTTCTGTGCATGCTCTTCTTCTTGAAAAGTTGTGTGAGCAGCAGTTCCTTAGTGCAACTCACAATCTCAGCTATGTCTGCTAACTCAACTGATCAAACTTGAAGTTGCTTACAAAACCAGGTCATACGGTGGCAGACTCGACTGTGAACCACAAATTAAATGCCAGGAATCTTAATCATAAGCAGAGTTCAGAGTATAAGAGCAATAACACCAATCGAATAGGTAGTGCGTTTGTTGGGTAATTATCATGGCCATGAATGCATTCATGTGACTCAGCTGTTTTGGATTTTAATCAGCTTTCAGTCTTTTCCAGCTAGTGTGATTAGGATTCAACAAGTTTTTCTTGGACAAATGTAAAAATATGTATTGGTATAGCCTGCCTTAGAAATCAACTTGGCATAAAAATAAAATCACTAACCTTAGTATATTTTCCTTGAATTTCATTTAGTTTTTCTTGCAGATGTTTTTCATTACTCTTCACTAATTCAAACAAATCTTTCAACTCTTTGTTTTCATTCAAAGCTAAATTAAGTTGACTTCGCAACGAGATCATTTCATCTTGCTGCAATAAATTAAGCTCAATGATAACACAGAGCAAAAATTTATCTTATCTACCGAAATAAGTTAAGTTACGTATTAATAGCATAGGTACCCTGCTTACACCAACACTTGAGAGCTATTTTGTGAGTAGTCATTTTATCAATATTCCCCTGTAAAAGTGAGCCACCAAATGGAATGTTGTCCAATTAGCTGTTCTGACGCCGAAGAAAACCAAACACTTCAAAACAGATCGTGTAGAAAAACACAGGTATATTAATCTTTTTCTGAATAGGTTTTTGTTTTCTCGATGATGGCACCACAATATTGACATACCAAGCACTACTCTGCCATATATCATTGCCTTTCCGTGAAATGTCGCAATTATTTAGGCGCATGCAATCATCCTACTAATAGCTATGTTGCAATAATCGCATGCAAATGCAACAAATTCAGCAAAAAAGCCATAGGGTTGAGAATGTCTTGAAAGCTCTAAACGAAAAAATGGGAGTTTAAAGAACCAAAATGAGTATAACCCATATTTTTAAAAGCTTTGCCCGATCAGGGAAACTTGATAAACTTTTTAATTTATCTTTTGTTTAATTTCTCTTTCCACCCTTCAAAATCAATTCTGTATAGGTCTTGCTGTTCCTTTGATTTACGCACATTTTCCTTCTTCAAAGACAGCAGCTGCGTTGCCTTTAGGTTCAAATCTTCTGTAAGTTTATTATTTTGTTCGACAAGCAAGTCTTTTTCCTGTTCCACTCGTTTCATGTGATAATGAGAAGTCACTTCTGAACTTGAAGTTTCATCCAGCTTAAGCTGAAAAAATAAAGCAGCAATCAGCTAAAATGAAATGTGACTAATTGCATAAAAGAGTTTTTTAAGTAAAATGGCGTAATCAAAAACCTGCACATCCTTCAACTCAGAAAAATCTTAACCAATATTCAAAGAAAAGGAAACATTCAAACCGGATTGAGATAAAAAAACTGCACATAAGGATTACTTATTTGATTCATTCAACACAAGAGGAGGAGGTAGTTCGGGAGAATGCGAGGTGACTTGACGGTCTGCAGTCACGCAGCAGTAATCCGTGTGAGTTATTTTAAACCCAAAATGCAAGCTCTAATGACAAACTGAGTTCTACTCGGACATAATACATGCAATTTAACGCTACGACTATACGCTCAACCCTTAGTCTGTCGATGACAAATCACCACACAGTAATCCTGCGACGCAGCCGAATAGAGTAGCTTGCCTTGTCAGAAAGATGCGTTCTCTCCACGAACGTTTCAGTAACCCAGAGGATCTACTGGCAAAATAATGCAAAACCACAGTTGTGAGAAACCGTACTTATCTTCAATTAAAAGGTAAGCATCTCAGGATAACACTAAACTATTGTTGCTGGAAACTAAACAATTAAATAATTGGCTAAGTTGTAAGTAAGTACTTGAAGCTCATTCCTGCTATTTGTAGCTTGTAGCAATTTCTCAGATATTTCTTTCCATTCATCTAAAGAATATACAACACTGAAAACAAAAAGTTTGTCATTAAGGAGCTACAAAAATTTTTATTTTATGCCTTTAAGTTAGGTTCTCAGATCTTCGAAATTACCAGATTTTCCTAAATTTACTTAACATGTAATCGCTCTTTCCCTTTATTTGCAAGGTTAAAGTGCTTGCACAAATGTAGGCTAATAGAAGCAACATAGATTCTTGTCAAGATGATTTTGAACACAATAATCTTTACTGAAGATAGTACACACCAACAATTAAAGCAACATAACATTAAGTTTAACAAAAGCAGCCTGTTTTGATTACCATTTAACCGAGCGATTTCCATATCTCGTTTTTCTATCACATGCTGTAAATTCAATCGATCTTCATCCCAGTTATCTTTGACTCTTCGCAAAGATGTATTTTCTTTTTCACAATCATTTAAAGTCTTTTCAACATCGCTATGCCTTGTTTTAAGATCCTCCAATTCTTTCTCTATTTAACAAAATTTATCTCACTGAAAATTATATACACCAACCACCCGGCTCCACTGCCAGCATCACCCAGCAGGGTTAGCCGTCCGTTTTGTTGGCTTATGAAAATATCTGCCGGCGTCACCATTGACCAAACCTTGTTGTCAATGAAGACCATAGATGCTGCGCTTGTAATGTTGACTATCCTATGCAATAATTAAAGACTGGTGTGGCCTCACAAACAGTTTGTCATTTCTTAACACTATGACAGTTCTTACTCAAAGCATTCAAGAAAAAAATATAAAAAAGCATGTTTATTTAATTGATGGATATTAAGGCATATAGGCTAACTGCAATCAGTTGAATAAAATACCACTTCCACGACCGGTTTCGTTCCTATTAGAACTCATCAGGTGGACTCAGGTATTAAACCGACGGTCACATGAATTGCTTCATGCGGTTTATGCCTTGTCCGCCATCGGTCCTTTCAACTGATGCTGTTAATTTTAAGCTTATATATGGTGCACGCTCACTACAATGAGATTGATGCAATATATACTTTTAATTACCAGCCATAAAAGTTATATCTTAAACAGGCTAACACCAGCTCCTATAATTCGTATTATACCTCCTAATAAAGGCACTGGCTTGGCTGGGAATTAAAAGTATATATCGCATCAATCTCATTGTAGTGAGCGTGCACCATATATAAGCTTAAAATTAACAGCATCAGTTGAAAGGACCGATGGCGGAGTGGCATAAACCGCATGAAGCAATTCATGTGATCGTCGGTTCAATACCTGAGTCCACCTGACGAGTTCTAATAGGAACAAAATCGCTGATTGCAGTTAGCCTATATGACTTAATATCCATCAATTAAAGGTTATATCTTAAACAGGCTAACACCAGCTCCTATAATTCATGTTAATTTAAAGTGCTTAAAAAAGAATTGCCAACTCCACTTGCTGGCCTCCTCAAAGTCCTGACCTGACCACATATGACGATTCTTTATGGGACTTTATGAAAGAAAAAGTTGCACAACAGCACTATACAAACACTGATGAGTTGAAGGAAGCAGTGACAGATACTTTGAAAGAAGTTACACCTCAAATGCTCAGGAGAATGTCGGACAGAACTTGGCATCAAACTAAGATATGTTATGACTATCATGGGGCACAAACAGAATCAATAGACCAATAAATAGCGACAATTCTGAATTGGGTGACAACACCTAAAACCAAATTAAGTTTTTCAAATCAAACTTACCATACATAATATGGTATATTATTTTTACAAATGGGTATCAAGACTTTTGGCCCACCCAGCATATCGGGTGTACCAGAAAACAAGAACTGTTTTTTGTTAAGAATTTTCTCAGCAATAATACAATCAAATTTATTGAAATTTTACACACAGTAACCTTAGGATATTATCAACATTTTTACAAAGTATCTAAAAGATTAGTCGCAAATTATGTGAGTATTGCAAAATTCAAACCAAAGTCTCAAAAAAATGCAATATCAAAGTAAAAGTCATTTTTTTCAGTCTATGCTCCATCTGACCTCCATCCCCCTCCACGACTAAACAAAGCTATTTCTTCCACTGAGAAATGCTTTTGCATATTTCTTCTATCCATAATTCCTCTCATCATATTATTGTCCTGTTCATAAATGCCTGCTCAGTCAATTTGTTTCACACTCTTCGATAAACTTTCTCCCTCAAAGAGTCCCACATGGCAAAATTCATCTGGACTCAAATTCATGCAGTCAGGACTCTGCAGAGGTTATCATCCTTCCTGATGAATTCTGGTGTAGCCTCCTGTACATTTGAGCCTAGGTTACCCTACTTACGCAGGAAGAAATCCCAGTTTGCCCAAATTTTACTCTGATATCGCAGTTTTTGAGACGTTGTTTTAAATTTTACAATACTCACATAATTTGCACCTGGCCTTCTAGATACTTTGTAAAAATGTTGAAGATATCCTAAGGTTACTATGTGTAAAATTTCAATAAATTCAATTATACTATCGCTGAGAAAATCCTCAACAAAAAGCAATTCACATTTTCTGGTACACCCAATATACTGTGTCAACCTAGAATAAAAACTTTTCTTTTGACAAAAAGTGCCTCACACTTTACATCAAAAAATGAAATATTGCTCTTTAAAAAAACTGAAGTCTTCTGATGCTTTTGAGTTTAGCAGCATCGGGCTGAATGGTAAAGTCCACACAAGAGTGAAATATCATATGCTTATGTACAAGACCTTATATAATGCAAACCCTGACAGAAGATAGCTAGTTTTGCAACAGAAAGGCTTGTGATCCATATGTTTTACCAAGCTTTACTTCAAAAGATAGGCCTAAAATATTTATGGTAGTAAAAAATTCAATTGAATAGCAGCATAAACAGAATTTCTATCTAGTATTCCAGAGAAAAGCTACTGATCACAGCTGCTAATAGTGTACAAACCAAATGCAGTGACCATTAAAACAAATAAAGCACATGAACACCAATCTTAAACCTACACAAAAAAGTAGTTTTATAATCTTACCTAACACTTTACACTTAGCAGTTGCTTTTTCATTTTGAGAAGATTCTGAATCTAAACGACTTGCACTTTCTATAAACTTTTTATCCAACTCGTAGCACTTTTGTTCTACAAAATCAAAAGCATTTTAGCTTAAACAGGCAAAAACACATCTGAGATGGAAATCAAAACTCTCCGTTGAAGTAAAAATTTGCTTCTTTTAAATATTTGTGGCTTTCTGGAGCCAAATTGTAAATGAAGGCTTTACCAACCCATATATCTTTCTTCACTCACACAAAACCAATGAAAAGCCAAACATGATCCTACATACTGGTACCATTTGTTTGGAAGTTTATGAGTTGAAAACTTCTAGGCTTACATAAATAATATTAGATTTAGCAATCAAATCAATTTTTAAGAAAAGTTCCACTCATTCAAACCAATTCATGACACATCATAAATAAAGATGATGTAATGCAGTAACTGCAGATGCAAAAACTGGGACAGGTCTGTAACCTGCCACTGCTGTGCTGTTCCACATCAGTATATAAAGAAAGTTGGAAATTAGCCATTTAAATTACTTTTATGCTACTGTTACCAACCATAATCGGCTCTAATCTTCTGTATTTCAGCTTCAAGCTTTGTAATTTCATTGTTCTTTAGGGCAAAGTGATCTTCAACAATATCTTTTACATCAGATGGCAATTTCTGATATGCATCTTGGTCCAATAAACCTTGCAGCATAGTATTAGACTTTTCCAAAAAAATTTAGGCTACAAGACAAGGCTAAAAAAATGCTGCACAGCAAAAAACATAATTCCGTCAATGAAACAAGGCCATATAATTAAAAATAAAATCAACTTGATAGATGTTCAGTCCTACAATTTTTGGGTGTCGAGTAAAATCAATCATTATTTTATTTTTTTTGTTCACATTCTCAGGCAAAAAGCCTATATCTAATTGAATCTAGAATTGACCCTAATTTTCAATTTGAGACAACACTGAGCAAATTTTTGAAGCACAAAATCCTTTAATTTAGTTCACACATTTCTTATGCCATATTTAATGTCATTTTTCTAAACTGTATTGTAAAGTTTTGAAAAGGTAGCTGCACCTAGAGCAACAAAACAAGAATTTTAGATGCAATAAAATTTTGTAAATAAAGATGTCTACAGATAGCCAAAATTATTGCTTCTGTCAATACAAATAGATGGCATAGGAACTCACAAATATATATTTTTTTAGTTTGTAACTTTTTGGAAAACCTTTTATGCCTAATCACTGCTTGGGTGATTAGCTTTACATAAGGATATCAGTTTTAGTCCATAGTCGAGTGCCTAGAAGTACGTTAAAATGAACCTCGTTTAAAAGTAAACAGCATGCAAGTCTTGTGCTTGGTGTTGATTTGATTTGAACCCGTGTCTTTAGAACTAGCCTCCTTGCGTGCCAAGTTTTGCTACCAGCCATGCCTTAAAGCACCACATTTAGTTTGTAACCTTTGGAAGACCTTTTATGCCTAATCACTGCTTGTGTGATCAACTTTACTACATAAGGATATCAGTTTTAGTCCATAGTTGAGCGGCTAGCAGTACGTCAAAACAAACCTTGTTCAAAGGTAAACAGCATGTAAGTCTTGTGCTTTGTGTTAGTTTGCTTTATAAAAGTCAATGTTAATGCTATTGGGGGGACCTCTTGGCCCTTGGCAAGCCCTGCTGATGAGTCCAAAAGGACGAAACGCATCCAGAGATGGCTTTGTAAATTTGAATATATCCCTCAATAGCATTGCTTCCTTCAGAAGCCTTGCACCTTCAGGACTGGCTTTGTTGTTTTGTTTCTCGCTCATAAGACATTCTCTATCGATTGTAACCACTTGGAGCTAGCAATATATTTTTATGTATACAAATCCATAGCTAGGTCGACACAATGAGACATCAATATATGCATTAAGTCGACACATAAGTGTCACCCTAACATTATCACTTTATTACTTTTTAGTGTAACTCAAAACAAAAAAAATCATTGCAAATTTTAGTTGCTGGTATGTGGCACTATTGACCAGTTCCCTGGCATTAGACAAAGCTTTTTTCAATATAGAATTGTGAGAGTTCAATATGATTAAACTTTATAAATATTTTTCGATTCTGGTTTGATGTTAAAATTTCTAATTTCAAACAAACTTTTGTTGGCAAGATGTCTTTAAAAATATACCATATTGGTGCACCACAAATTTTTCTATAGCATTTTTTATTCGGGTTGGGGAGACTTCTTATAGTTAGGAAAGTTTTTTGAGTTTTATCACATTTGGAGCAGGAATGAGCTGAAGATTTAGCTTCACCAACTCTATGTGGAAGTCACTATGAGCCTATAGTGGTTTGGCTATTAGCACTAGCTATTTTTATGGATTTATGCAGAGTTTCACATGAGATTGTATGCAGCACAACCTAAAAAACATTTTTATAACTTGTATTTCTTGCATTTTAGAGCAACATTATGGTGTAGGCTGATGTTTGCATGAACCTCATCTAACATTGCACTTTGAATCCATGTCAAGCCAAGATGGATTTGGCCATACCAGGCTTTATCTTTAGGTTTATACCAATATCGTTACTTGTCAACCAACTACTGATTTGTTCACTTTCATTTATTTGCATGAGACAATAAATTTAAACTGGTGGTAGAATTTCAATTAAACAATCATTATTGAGATACAAACAAGATGTAATTCTACAAATCTTTCTATGATGAAGATTACAACTTGGTACTAGTTGGGACTGTTTTATCTGTGGGTATAGGCTGAGGTGGTTAGCTAATTGTTTACTTATCGTGAAAGGGGAGTACTATGATATTGGGAGAAACTTTGACAGCATAGGATAACTATAATAAATTGCTATCAAAATGTTATCCCAAAAAATTTGAGTCATTTATTATCAATCATTATAATGAATTATGAATGTTTCCCTGTAAATCCAATTTTTGCTGGCATGTAGATAAATTGAAGTCATAAATTTAATACTTGCATATCATTGTACAACAGCAGTATCTTTTTACCCAGGTAAAGGCTTTTAGACTTTGTGGTGATTCTAAAGTGCTCTAAATATTAGAACATATAATCAAAAAGTAGGAGCATGCAACTATCAAATTGGCTATTGCAAAAAATCACGTAACACAGCTTTAAGAATCATTAAATCAAGGCAAATGTCAATTCTAAATGCTTCAAAAAAATTCAATTCCATTTGAAACTTTATAAAATATATCAAACCACATTATGATGTCACAAGTCGACCAGGAATACCAATGGTTTTACAAGAGGAAATTCACATTTCAAAAATCATTAATCATTTAACAGGTTGGAAATTTCTCCTTCCTAAGCATGATAACCCAGTTTTGGTACAAAATTGTTCAAATAGACTGGGGAAAGTATCAATGTTCAAAGACAATTGTCCTAGATATGATTGGATTCAAGGATTTAAAGCTCACCATACCTTATCAAAACAAATGGTGTCAAATGCAATACCAACTAGAGCTGAAAATGATCGCAAAATGATTTATATGCTTTTTAAAAATTTTTCTGAAGTGACAGAAAATGTTGCACCCTGCAACATTGTTAATTATGATGAAATGATTACTGTTGATGATCCTGGCATAAAACAATGTATTGTTCACCATGGCTTGCAAACAATTGAGCAAAAAATATCTCATTCAAAGCAATTAGATTGATGTTTTGTGGCAACGCCATCAGCCAATACTTACCACCCATGACTGTATACAAATCGAAGAACTTGTAACAGAATTGGACCTGTAATGGTCCTGAAAATGCTGTTTAAGGTAACTTAACAAGTGGCTGGTTTGACACCGCTTTGTTTGATGTTTTCTTGATGCATGTCCAAGATCTACCAAGAAAAAGTGCTTCTTGAAGATAATCTTGGGTTTCATTTTAGCCAAGTAGGGATTGATGCCTGCATAAAAGATATCATATTTGTTGTGTAGTCCCAAATGCAATGCACTTACTACAACCCCTTGATGTAGGTGTCTTTAGACCTGCAAAAAAATGTAATGTATTGTTGCTAGCTGGCAGGTGGCACCAAACAGTCTACTCCCAAAAGATATCATTCTAAACCTGGTGAAACAACTGTGCAATGAACTGGATGCCAAAAATTAAAATCTGATTTTGAATTTAAAGCATGTGGACTTGTCCCTCTAGATTCTAATCAAGTACAGATGAATCTGGTTAACTGCAATAGTGAATTTGCCAAGCTCTTTCATGCGATTAAGCAGATTATGCATTTACCTGAATTTAGTACAAACACACAAATAAAGCACTGCACAAGACAATGTGTTGTTTAATCAGGTTCTGCGACAATTCAAAGTCAGAAAATTTAAAGTTAATAGTCCAATAGTAAATAGCTTTGTTTTTACTAACCCTATCCCTCACCCAACAGTTCAAAGCCTAATCCACGTCAAATTTAAATTGTCGGGACACTGTTTAATCATACACAACATTGTTCCAACCACCTAAAATACTGCGCAATAGTAGTTTGTTTAATGCTCTTTTGCATGCTTTCTTGTAATTGTTTTTCTAAACGAAAAATGTGTCCATATCTGCACCTTCACATTGCAAATGTTGTATCAAAAACGTTTAACACTTCTCATTTTTTGGCGAGGTAATGAGAATTGAATTGGCAGTGCTTACCGATAATAACGAAGTACACGTACGAATTTGTGCTCGCATGCTGTAAAAAAACTGCAAACATCAAAGAATTCTGCAATGCTGCAAAGATCAAATTTTGCAAACATGAAAGATACCACTGGAATTTAATCAAAGAAATCTTGCAGTATTTTTACAGTGCACTATGTGCTCCACTGCGCTCACAATTGGCATCTGTCTTTCAAGAATGCCTAAGCTTTTTGTTGAAGACGAATTTTTGTCACTTGATCTTGCAATTAACACTTTGGTTAATCGAATAAACAGCTTTTATTTCTATGCAATTAAATGGATTATGTAGTGAGTTGATGCGATTAACCAGACTATTTTCTTTAAAAAACGGTTTGGGATTTACAATTCTTATGCAATAAAACATACTATGCGGTTATCCGATATGCAATTAACCAGATTCATCTGTATTGAAATGTTTTCCACCAACCAATCAACAGCCAGTGTGAGATGTTTTTGGTGAATATGTTGCCAATCTCCTGAGAGACAACTTATTTTTTTCTTAACAATCTAACAATAAAAGAGGTCCTAGAGCTCTTGCAGGAAGAGCAATTACCAATGAACATGAGAGAAATGTTGATACAGAAAAAGAAGTGGAGAAAAAGGAAAATGAAGATTTTGAGACAGATGAAAGTGATGATGAAGAACTGGAAGTGTGTGAAGTTTGCAAGAAATAGAAATTGCCAGGCAATGTTGCACAAATTAATGGGAAATTAGCAGCAAATGTCTAAATAATACATGGTATCACACAATTGGTTTAAGAAAGAAGGAAATGAGAAGGCTTGAAAACATTTGTAAATGACACAGACAAGAATTCCATATATTTTGTTGATTATCTTAGATTTGTGATGCAATGATTTGTTTTTGTTGTTGCTTTCATTATCACTTTTCATGTATAGCTGGCAAAAACCTGTGCACTTTTTAAACAATTAATATTCTATGATATGGTGATATTTTTTGCATTTATTTTGTTGTCTTTGCAGTACCAGAAAATACTGCCTGTGTATTTATTTCTTCATATTGTTTTGCAATGTGTTAACAACTACTGCCAAGATCATTTGCTCAAAGTGTGCCCTAACTGCTATTGTTTTCATCGTCTTTTTTTTAACTTCTATGATGTGAAATGACCAGTATCTTTGGACAAACTGTGCGGTTACTGCCTACGAAAATAAATTCTTCTCTTAACAAATACTGTTTTTTCATCAAAGAAGCTCCATAAAAGCAGTACAATGATATTTAAATGAAAAATAACAACAAATCAAAGTTGCCCCCCAAAAAAGCAACTTATATTTATAATTATTACAGTTTCTAAAAAACGTTGAATGACAAATTTTTCAAATGTCTTTCTGATGTTACTCAGCCTCAATGTTTAGTAAGCAACAAAACACTGTCAAATAATGGTATGAAACCACTGAAATTGAAGCAGCATTTAATGACTCAATATCATGATGTAAAAATCACAAAAAATGGCCTTCTAAATGCTGTTGCCTTTCAGTGTAGACTCTTGTAAATTATTTTGAAGGATGTAAATAATGTGTTTTAGTTGCTAAATTAGGTCTCTCAACAACTTTATTTCTTTCTATTGCAGGAAAAATAACAGAAATTCACTGCTGTCATTTTGCCAGAAAAAGACCTGCTTTTACTCCCAAGCAAATTTGCAATAAAAATTGAGTGACAACAAACATAAGAAAAGAACTTTCTCGTTTGCATGCATCTAATCTATTACTGAGGCTTTGCAAAAGTAGTTTTTGGAACACTGCAAGTGAAAAATTGCTAACGTCTTGCAAAGTTTCATCATGGGAATGCCATAAACCACTCATCAGAATAACTACAAACTTGCATAATAATAACTGGGGGCTTTTTTGCTTGCTAAACAGAATAGCAGCCAACCATGAAGAACTACGCCAAATTAAACACCATTCCCATTAAAGGATTTCAATATAATTTTGACATTCAACAACAATATAAATTTGTTAACATATCGCAAAGTTTCATGGTGGGACCACCATAAACCACTCATCAGAATAACTACACAAACTTGTAAGGTTATTTATTTTCACACAAGTTTGTAGTTATTTTGATGAGCAGTTTATGGCAGTCCCACCATGAAACTTTGCAATATGTTAGCAATTTTTCACTTGTGGTGTTCCAAAAACTACTTTTGCATGGCCTCAGTAATAGAATAGATGCTTGCAAAAAGGGAGCTCTTTTCTTCTGCTTGCCATCGCTCAATTTTTATCACGAATTTGTCTGAGAGTAAAAGCAAATCTTTTTTTCTGGCAGAATGATAGCAGTCAGAAATTCTTATAGAAATGCAGAAAAACATTAATTAAATAATGGAAATCACAGAATTTTGAAAATTTATGGAAAGCTTAGATAAATTCAAAGCAATTTTTAATTGTCCTAATAGAGTGGTTACACTTTTGGTTTTATCAACTTCCAAAACTTTACTTGTTTCTGGGATTTCCATTCTTTTCTGATTGGTAGTTTTTCTTATCTCTGTAACTCAGTGATTTCTTTTAAATTGATTTTCATATTTCCGTGATTTAATGTTTAAAATGAATTTTTGTATTTTCATGAGATGGTAATTCCACAATTGAATACAAATTTTTGTATTTCAATAACTCTGTAAATTTTCAAATTTTAGTGTTATCCTTCTGGTGCTTCTCTGCATCGAGAGTGGCTTGCTGTATAAAACTGACTTCAAAAAACTACCGTAATTGACGAGTTTGTAGGGACTAAAGCATGCAAAGTTGCTATATAGCCACATGTAGGCTATCTTATACAGAACTCTTTTTATCATGAACAAAACTGTTCAAAATCCATTGGTTTGCAATAAAGTACTGCATCTGTTGTTAAACTTATGCTTTTTCTTTTTTATGATTGAGCCAAAACTCACTTTTTATCAGGACACCAATCAAAATGTACCTTAGGGCCAGCAAGATCTTAATCCAGCACTGTTGTGATTTTAAAATACACAAGACCATTGAGTACAATTGTTGTTTCAGAAGTTTACTTCATATATAGCACTTTTCATAGCTGGTAATAAATATGAAAAACGCAAGATTAACCAGCAAGTTAAGAAAAAAATGAAATTTTGCAAGACGCACATGCACACAACCCTACTCTTAAAGATTGATAACACCACTGCAGAAATCATAAACTGACATTCATGCATAACAAACCAAAACTGAATTTTGATCTATGACTTTGGCTGAAATAGGCCTACTCTAACAGTAGAAAACATAGTTTTGTCTGGAAAACAGATTCTTTATTAAAAATCTGTTGCTTTATCAGGAAACAGTGGTTGCCTGAATGGCTAATGATTGCCTATTTAGGACCATCATAATTAATGAAATTGAATATTGCCTCAACCACTGCAAAACTCAATTTTTAAAGATAACTACGGTATATTGTAAAACTTGTCAAAAATTGATGAAATCGACCAAGACAAAAATCTACCTTTGGCTTCTTAATATAGCTTTTCCAATATAATTGAAAGTTAAAATGATCTTTATGTAGATTAAGCAGTTAAAATTCATAAAAACTCAATGTTTTGAAAAAGTGATTTTAGTTTTTCAAAACGTTAAGTTTTTATGAATTTTATATAGATTTTTAAAGATCATTTCAACTTTTAATTACACAAGAAGAGTTATATTGAAAAGTTAAAAGATGCCTGGTGACAAAAGCAAAATATAAAATCTACTGTTGCCCACTGGGTAATCCTGCACTTTAGCGCAGTAATTTAAGCTGAAAAACGATGGAAAAAAAGAATATCTATGTTTGTTGAAAGGCAATGTACAACCGAAGGGGCAGGCCCAGTATGTAAATGTATGGGGCAGTGTACACTGGAAGGGAGTGTACAGGGTGGGGGATAGAGACCTGGGGGTGCAAAATTTTTTTAATTGGTTTTTAAAATTGACCAATCAGAAACGACCAATCTCTATCCCACACCCTGTACACTTCCTTCCAGTGTACACTGCCCCATACATTTACATACAGGCCTGCCCCTTTGGTGTACACTTTTTTCCCATCGTTTTTCAGCTTAAATAATTTACCGCGCTAAAGTACAGGATTACCGTCCATTGAGTAAAATATGATTTAAACTATTAACTAGATGAAGTCATTTTATCAAGTACTTGCAGTCATCGCAGACCTACACACCTTTACTGACAATCTAGTTTCATTTTCTGTCAAGCTTTGGAACCAAGCTCAACTTCCAGAAACGCAGTCTGAGTTAGAGCAGTTGCTTTACCAAGCCATAATTGTACGCAGTTGCATTTCAGTCAAATTGTAGGCAACGCAAAAGTGGGAAAATGCGGACTTAAGCAAATCCGAAAATTCACTCTGAAATGCGGAAATAATGAATTTCAGAAACTTTAGAAAAACGGAAACCTACGGAAAATGATAAAAAATGTTCAAACCAAAAATATAACAACCAGAGGTAGTCAGTGACAAAGTAGTTCTACTTAAGAGAACTACTTAAGTAAGTTTTTTAGAAACAAACTCCTTACTTGATCAGTTTCATTTTTCTCTACCTTTACTATTTCTTGAATATATCTATATATATTAACGTATATCGCTTTGCCATCGTCTCCTTTTTTTGTTCACTGCAGTCAAATTTATTTTCTATGTATGCTGATTTGGCCAAAAATAAAATGATTGATTGATTGAGTAGATTCAGCAGGATGTTGCATTACGTGAGTAGTTGAAACTTTTTTTTTAGTAGAGGCTAAAAATTTAACATCGATTGAAATAAAACGGATTTGTCAGGGTGAAACTCAGCTTTGAATTCAAGTTTTATTTTCTTCGAATGCTTCGTTGAAGTGGATCATTTTTAGTGCGAATTTTGAAAACCACCTGTAACTACCGTACTGTTTAATGCAAACTAGGCAAGATTTGAAGAGTTATTATCAATGAGCAGTGTAGTCATCAATTTTATATTTGGAAACTTTTTTGCTCGCAAAAAATTCAAATATTCTCTAGTGTTTAGTTTTTTTCAACTGGTTTTATTTTCCCAAACAGGTATTAGTTAGTTCAAAAACTGGCGAATGCTTTTGTCAAGGAAATAGCCGGGAGAGCAAAAAGGGAAATTGACTTCACAAAAGATTCATAAAAGTTTTGCTTTTGACTGGGTTTTGCAATTGTCTTTAATAAAAAAAAAGGGTTTTCTGATAGGCCTAAACTTAACTTCAAATTTTTTCCAGAATTTTGAAAAAAATACTTTGCTTAATTGCATAGATTTTTCTCCAAATTCTGAGGGTCCTTAAAAATATTGAAAAAAGTTATCACCAAAAGATGTGTTGAATAATAGACTTGTTTTGACCCTTGTTGTTCACAAGTTTCTACCTGAACAGACTATGCACCTAGTTTTTCTACAGTAAAATAAATCTTACATATCGTAAGGATCTAAGTTTTTTTTATTTAAAAATAAGCTGTCCAGTACAAGGGCTGTGGTTAAATTCAGTTGCTGCGTATTTTAACAACAAGCGAACGTTATGTGAAATAATTAAGACAGCAAGCAAAAAATATATTCAAATAGACCTACCGTACGTATCCAAGAAAAGTAATAAGTGATAAGATAATCAGATCAACGTTTGAGTAGGCCTAATATGTTGCAGCATTTACATCTATATATATAAAAGTCAATGTCTGTGCGTGTGTGTGTGTGTGTGTGTGTGTGCGTGTGTGTGTGTGTGTGTGTGTGTGTGTGTGTGTGTGTGTGTGTGTGTGTGTGTGTGTGTGTGTGTGTGTGTGTGTGTGTGTGTGTGTGTGTGTGTTCCCTATAGGAAGAAAGGTTAAAAAGTTTACATAAAAACTAAAAGTGTATTCTTATGTAAAATTCTCCGAGGAAGACAACGGAAGTAGTTCCGAACCTCTGAGTGCCCCCCTAAGGGAGCTATGGGGGGCAGAGCCCCACTTTGAAAATTCAAATATATTCAATTTCGATGAAATTTAAACCATATGTATAAGACACTAAATTAGAAAGCTTTCCAAAATTTCAGCCTTTTTCGACTATATTAGGGGGCAGAAAGCCCCCTTGAAAATTTACATACTTATAGAGAGAAAAGTTAAAGAAGCTTCAAAAAATAAGTAAAAGTGTATTGTCATGTAAAATTTTTCAAGGAATACTGTGGAAGTGGTCTCGAACCTTTAAGTGCTCCCCTAAGGGAGCTATGGGGGGCAGAACCCCCCTTTGAAAATTCAAATATATCTGATTTAGATGAAATTTAAACCATATGTATAAGACACTAAATTAAAAAGTTTCCCAAAATTTCAGCCTCCTACGACTATATTAGGGGGCAAAAAGGGGGGAGAAAGCCCCCTTGAAAATTCAAATACCTATTATTATGAGTAGTAATGATAAAGGAATTAAAAATGAAGTGTATGTCGCTTTTTATTATCTGTATTGAATAACAAGATTTACAAACAAAACTTTAAGCAAATAATCTTCACCTTTACATAGAATATGGTTATGCTAATGTAACTGTTGAGGTATGATATTGTAACCTGTTTCCTCTTCAAGGTGATTAGCCTCCGATAATGCAAATATTACGTGACAACAGTTTCTAGGGGATAAAAAGCAAGTGTTGTCAGAATAGTAATCACCAGGATAACTTACATGATCTGACCAATTGCATATACTGACGTTGCTTTTTTATCCTATACCCGGGCAACGCCGGGTACCTCTGCTAGTTAGATCTAAATAAGCAGATCTCAATTTATTTCATATCTAGCATTTCCAGCAGAAAAAAAATTTTCTCACTCTTTCCCATCGTACGCCCTATTTTGTGTCGCCCCAGACGGATTCCACAAGTGTCCCTCTGAAATAAAAAGTTAATCCAAAATCCAAAAGTTTTCCCGAAATAGGTCTTTACCTATTTACTCGTTAAAGTTAAACCATTTATGAAGCAAGTAAATTGCTTTAGAAAATTATAATCTCGGGTGCAGCAGGTGCAGCCAGTCCTACGCACCATTGTGACGTCACATAAAGTGATTATGTCACATGCTTACTTAGTTTAGGTGCCAGCAATATAAGAAAACTAGTCGGCTTTGCCGGCGTCGCCCGATAGGGGCCCTCCATCAGTAATGACGGGGTTTAGCATTTCGTTTCAACCGGCTGCCAAGTCGGCTTCACTAATCAAGCTCTTGTGTGAAGAGTTACCAAAAGCTTAAGTGTTTTCTGCACATAAGATTTTCACAACATTTTGTGCTTTTTTTCGATCCTCATAGACATCTCATTTCAAGGTCCTGGCAATGTCTTAGGTCTACGTGCTGTGCTCATTGCTAACATGAACCCAAAAGATCCTAGCGCTTCCCGTAGACGGAACACATTTCTCATATTAGGCTATTTGGTACCGTTGTTTTCTTTTGATTTCTCTTTGCACTTTCTCAAGTTCTCGCTAGCTATGCTTTATGTTGCATGTACTTTTCCACCAGTTTGACGTGCCTTGGAGAGTAAAAAGAATCCTTGTTTTTTCCCAAAAGTCGGGTTTGATCCCAGTAGATCTATAAAGCAAAATACCAATGATATATTTCATGTGGTGCGATGTGACATAGTGACGTTGTTGATTTTGACTTCTCCTCAAACATTCTGAAGTCCCTGCTGACTACGTTTTATGATCCACATTCGTTTTTTCTTGCTTAGGTATCCTTCGAAAACTTATAAGAGTGCTTGCTTTTCCCAAATTTTCAGGTTTGATCCCTGTAGCTCTATAAAGCTATTATTAAACAAAATAGAAAAATGTTTCTCCTAACTTTGGTGCGATTTTACCCCGGCGGGGCGTGCCATCACCCGTGCCGATTTATAAGTATCAATTAATGCAGCTGCGCCAGCTTCACCGTACAAACATTTGTGAAAGCAACAATGAAACCTTTTAGTAAACATAAGCCATAGTTCCTGTGCGCGCACTGGTTGTTGTATCAATCAGAACTGGAAGTATTTAAAAAGAAAGAACGATGACATAAACTAACATTTGTAACATTTAAAAGTGTAAGAAGGGGGATGAAACATAGTCAAAATTGTTGGTGTTTTCCAAATAGTGATCGTTTTGACAATTTAACCGACGCGATGGTGTAGTGGTTAGAGCGTCCGCTTTGCAGTGGGTAGACTTAAGGTTCATTTCCCTGGTCGAGTCATACCAAAAGACTTTAAATAATGGTATTCACAGCTTCCCTGATTGGCGCTCAGCATTTAGTGGAGGTTGTGGAAAACAAGTCGGCAAGTTCGCTTGTTGTGTCCTTGGGCAAGACACTTAACGGAACGCCCCCATCTTTATATGGAAGACAGGTGGCTCAGTTTTCCCTATGAAGAGAGGATTGGTGGCAGAAAGGGCATCCGACCATAAAAACAAATGCCATGTCATAAAAAAGCAGATATCTGCTATCACAACCCCTAATCGGAAATAAGCCGAAAGAAAAAGAAGAAAGTTGTGTAGTGTATTGATTCAATAGAACAACATTGTAATGTATAAGCTAAATTTGACATTATTTCGTAGCAATTTTGTATTCGCAGTTAGAACCAAAATATTTGTTTAGTAACGTGAGTTACATCCCCTGGGACTGAATAATGATGAATAATGGTAGTGATAAATAAGTTTTCTCGCGTGTGAAACTTGTTGTTCAGTTTACGTTTGTGAGTAAAAGGGAAAGCTTGTAAATAAATTGTATATAGCATCAACGATTATAGTGCTTTCGATAAGACCTAAGTTAAGGTCAGGTGCAACAGAAGATACTACAAATGGCGACGAGGATTACGGACAATGATATGAATAGTTTAAATACGTTTAGTGTTGACGGCGAAACTAGTAGTTTAGCTCAGCGCTGGAAAACGTGGAAAAGAGCGTTTTTGCTTTATGTAGTCGGAAAAGGCGTTACGCAGGATGCACAAAAGAAGGCATTGTTGCTCCATACAACAGGATTGGGGGTGCAACAAATTTACTATACCTTAGTCGACGAATCTAAAGATGAAAATAACTTCGATGCCACTGTTGCAATTTTAGACAATTATTTTGTCCCGAAAGCAAACGTTCACTTCGAAAGGCACAAATTTCATCAGCTAACGCAGACGAGAGAGGAAACCATCGACGAATTTGTGTGCAGGTTGAGACAAGGAGCGGTGACTTGTGAGTTTGGTGATTCTGTTCATGAACGCATTCGTGATCAGATCATAAGCAAATGTTACTCGCACGACGTGAGGAGAAAATTGTTGGAGAAAGACACTCTAAGGCTTGATGCCGTGCTCAACACTGCAAGAGCTCATGAGAAAGTACACCATCAACTCAAAGCCATGAAAAGCTTGATCCCACCGGTAGAGCTAAATGTTTTGCGTAAGGGGGGGAAAGTTGATAAAACGATGTTTCGCTCTTCGCGACAGGCAGCAGAGTGCTATGCGTGTGGTCATAAGGGCCATGTCAAAAATTCACCAGAATGTCCTGCCAAGGACAAAAGATGCAACGGCTGTGGAAGAAAAGGACACTTCAAAGCGAAATGTAGAAGTGGAATGCAAGGGAATAACCGATCAGCGCAATCGAGCAATTTTCGAAGAACTCCCGCCAACACCAATGCAGTAGCAGCAGATCGAGAAAAAAGTGATGATCCGTCCAAAGACTGCGTGTTTATTTTGGGTTCCTTATCGCAAGGTAACTTTAACGATTCGATAACGTTAAATGTTGGTGGTATTGAACTCCATGACTTTCTTATTGACTCGGGTGCTGTGTGTAATGTAGTGGACAAAAGCACATGGGAGTGGCTTAAAAGTAAGCGAATTGATGCAAGTACGCGAAAATCAGCAAAAACACTATATGCTTATGGCAGCACTAATCCTTTACCTACATTGGGAACGTTTACAGCTAATGTTTTTGTAGGAGATACTGATAAATCATGTGTGGCTGATTTTATTATTATTGATGTTAAGGGCCATTATTTGTTGGGCAGAGACACTGCTCGAGATTTGGGGTTGTTGCACATTGGGCCGTTAGTCGTGAACTCTGTTGATTCGGACATTTATGATAGTTACCCAAATTTATTCAAGGGAGTAGGTACACTTAAAGGCTATGAATTAAAATTGCATGTGAACACGTCCGTACAGCCAATTGCGCAATCAGTGCGCAGGGTACCTTTTCAACTGCGGGAAAAAGTAGACAAGAAGTTAGACGAACTTCTCGCCGCAGATATAATTGAAGAAGTACCTGAAGGGTCGACGTCCTGGATATCGCCATTAGTCATTATACCAAAGCCTGATGGCGATATTAGAGTTTGTGTTGACATGCGACGAACAAATGAAGCCATAGTTAGAGAGAGGCACCCAATACCTTCAGTTGAAGAATTACTGCATCGATTAAATGGAAGTACTACGTTTAGTAAACTGGATCTTAAATGGGGTTTTCATCAAATCAACTTAGATAAGGAAAGTCGGAATATTACGACATTTGTTACTCATCGTCGTTTGTACAGGTATAAACGCTTAATGTTCGGGTTAAGTTCGGCACCTGAAAAATACCAAAAAGTAATCAGTGATGTGTTAAAGTCGTGTGTTGGTGTTGCAAATATTGCTGACGACATTATTGTGTTTGGCACAAACGCATCTGAACATAACGCTCGTCTACACGCGGTCTTAAAAAAGCTACAGGAGTCTGGTCTTACACTCAATCGAGACAAGTGCCAATTTCGTTTGTCCAAATTGACCTTTTTTGGACACGATTTAAGCAGTAGAGGCATAAAGGCAAGCGATGAAAAGGTTCAGGCAATTCAAAACGCCAGACCGCCTCAAAACGAAAAGGAGGCAAGATCATTTATGGGTCTGGTCCAGTATTCGGCAAAGTTTATTCCAAATTTGGCAACAATTGGAAGGCCCATAATGGACCTTACTAGAAAACATGTTAAATTTGTTTGGGGTAACGAGCAACAATCTGCATTCGAGAGATTGAAGTCACTTATTTCTCGAGCAGACACTTTGGCGTATTTCAAAAACGACTGCAAAACGCGTATTATTGCAGACGCGTCTCCTGTTGGTTTGGAAGCAATGTTAACGCAACTACAAGACGGCCTTTGGAGAGTAATCTCCTATGCATCTAGAAGTTTGTCTGACGTTGAGCGTCGTTACAGTCAAACTGAAAAGGAAGCCCTGGGACTAGTTTGGGCTTGCAAACGTTTTTCATTGTATGTGTTTGGAAAAAAATTTGAGCTTGAAACTGATCATAAACCACTTAAATACATTTATTCTAAAATCTCAAAACCGTCGGCACGCATTGAGCGATGGGTTTTGCGTTTACAATCTTATGATTTTGATGTTGTATATAAACCAGGTAGTACGAATATTGCTGATGCTTTATCGAGATTGAATAAAAATGAGCATATTAATACAGCAGAACAAGAAATTTATGATTTTGTCCGTGAAATTGCTGTTCATTCTACACCCGTAGCATTGACAACTCGCGAGATCGAGAAAGCATCCGCAATAGATCCTGAATTTGATGAACTTAGACGCTGTATTGCAACTGGTGATTGGGCTTCGTGTAAATTGTCCAGCTATCTGCATGTTAGAAATGAATTGTGTTGTTATGGTCAATTACTGTTGCGTGGCACACGTTTGATCATTCCAAAAAGTTGCGTGAACAGGTGTTACAGCTTGCTCACGAGGGACATCAAGGCATTGTGAAAACAAAAAATAGACTACGTTCCAAAGTTTGGTGGCCAAAAATGGACACCGAGGCCGAGAGACTTTGTCGAAAATGTCATGGCTGCCAGGTCACTGGAGAGCCTTATAAGCCAGAGCCTATGCATAGAGTAGTTCCACCCAGTGGACCCTGGCAAGATTGTGCTTGTGATATCTTGGGACCTTTACCCAGCGGGGAATACATTTTTGTCATCGTTGATTATTTCAGTCGTTATTACGAGATTGCTGTGTTAAAATCTGTGACTACAGAAAAAGTTATTTTAGCATTAATACCTATATTTTCGCGCTTTGGATTACCGCTGACGCTACGAACTGATAATGGGCCACAATGTATCTCCAATGAATTCGATCAATACTTAAAAGACCATGGCATTAAACACTACACTTCAATTCCTCTTTGGCCGCAAAGCAACGGTGAGGTTGAACGCCAAAATCGCTCTTTGATGAAAGCCATACGAGTTGCCCATTTGGAGAAAAGCGACTGGAGGAGAGAGATCTACAAGTTTTTAACTGCTTATCGTTCTACTCCGCAATCAACCACCGGTGCTTCACCATCTTTTCTGATGTTCGGTCGCGAAATAAAAACCAAGCTACCAGAGCTTATACGCGATCCGGAATTCCTGTATGAAGAAGTTCGAGACAATGACTGGCAAAAGAAACTACGAGGGAAAGTGAAAGCAGACACTGATCGAAATGCAAGGGAATCAAGCATTCAAATTGGGGATACCGCGTTGCTAAAAGCCGATAAAACAAACAAGCAGACTCCTAATTTTGATTCTATTTCTCGAAAAGTTGTTGAAAAAGATGGAAGGAAGGTGACAGTGGAAGACGAAGAAGGAAATATGACGACACGAGATTCTTCGTTTGTGAAAGAATATTACGGCGACAATGAAACTCAGTGCGAGTCTAATAACAATTCGACATCGGACACAATTAATTCGGGGGAACAACGCCCTAAACGTAACATCCATCCACCAGTTCGTTTTAAAGACTATTGCATGTGTTAAACTTTATTTTGGCTGTGGAGTTATTTTATTTCAATTTTATATTTTGCGTCATATGCTATTACGCTTAAAGTTAAGAAAGGAAGGGATGCAGTGTATTGATTCAATAGAACAACATTGTAATGTATAAGCTAAATTTGACATTATTTCGTAGCAATTTTGTATTCGCAGTTAGAACCAAAATATTTGTTTAGTAACGTGAGTTACATCCCCTGGGACTGAATAATGATGAATAATGGTAGTGATAAATAAGTTTTCTCGCGTGTGAAACTTGTTGTTCAGTTTACGTTTGTGAGTAAAAGGGAAAGCTTGTAAATAAATTGTATATAGCATCAACGATTATAGTGCTTTCGATAAGACCTAAGTTAAGGTCAGGTGCAACAGAAGATACTACAGGTTGTTTGTTTGTGTTTTCCCCTCCTCTTCCTTGGGATGGAGGTACGGCGTGAACGGTAATTCAAGTTCATGCCCTCAACCTAATTGATATTAGGCTAGGGGAAAGATGGCAGCCCATTTTGAACCAGTCTTGAGTGACTGGTAGCCCCACCACCAACAAGGCGGACTGCCACTGGTTGGTGCCCAAGAGTCGTCTGACATGCTGGGTTTGCAACTTCACAATTATAATCCGGTGAAGTACGGGAGGGCCACCTGTCTGCCACATAAAGGTGGAGGCATCCCGTTTAGTGCCTTGGCCAAGGACACAATAAGCAAGCTTGTCGGCTTGTTCTCCACACTATCCCTTTTTTTATGCTGAGCGCCAAGCAGGGAAGCTGCGAATACCATTTTTTAAAGTCTTTTGGTATGACTCGACTTAGGAATGAACCCCAGGTCTACCGACTACAATGTGGATGCTCTAACCACTGCACCATCGCGCCGTTTTGACATTTTTGACATCGTTTTGACTATTAAAAAAATGAAGAATTTAGTGGTAGGCCTATTTGACGATTTGGTGGCCTCGTTTTGTTCTTTTATTTGTGACATAAACATCTTTGCCTGCGCTGTTTCCCTTTAATTTGGTCATAGCATGAAAAGGAGCCATGCCGTTATCCCAAGTCATATAACCTATTGCAATACATGCCTATAAATCTCTTTTCGAACAAAAGCATTTCCTCTTAATCCAGAGTCACAAACGGATGCTATTATTATTTAATTTTGATCTTTTCCTAAACTTGGAATTTTATTACAATTGACTTTGCCCCTAATCCAGACCTCTCTACTGTTAAATAAAGATAATTGTTTTCGAGCGATATCCTTGCAATTATAAATATTGATAATGGGCTTTACCATTTACGTTTGCTATCAAAATAATGGTGGATAATTTTGCTGCCTGCAGCTGTTCTCACTGTATAGTGGCAAGCTTTGTGATGTGATGTCATTTAACATTATGACCTCACAGTGCAGTTTAAGCAATTAAATATTAGGGTCGCTACTTACCACTTTTTCGTTATGAAAGCGAATTAATACGAACTAACGTCTCTGAACTAAAGGCCATGTTGCTTGGCCTTGGCATAAATGCCGTCATGCAAAGAGCAAACTAACTCGAAATGAAGCACTCAGAGTTAAGTTGTAACAATAGCCGGGCCCCCATTAATAATGTCGAGGTTAAGAATATCAAATCAGCTGGTTGCTGCCGCAGCCTCGTCCAATTGCAGAAGAAATTGTTTTAATATTTAGATCATATGCAGCTCGACAGTTACATTTTGTTGCAAACGATAATGTTACGTGAACTGACAAACAACATCCTAGAAAGGAGAAAATCCTAAATTATGAGCAAGCGAATAAGGCCAGTGTACAATTCATTTATATCTGACATAGAATTGAACGCCTAATTGACATTTGTGTGTTTATGTGGCCGTATTGTTATGAGTCATTTTGGTGAGTTCGCAGTTCTAACGAAAACAACTTAACACTACGGAAGGGGAATTGATATCACTTTTAGTTTATTTATTATGACCAAGATCGAATTGTGCCTGAAAAACAAGTCATGGATGCTGCTTTCTCCTATGACTACTACCGGTACGTACTCAGAAAACAAATTATTCATACCACTTTCTCCAATTCGAAGAAATCACCCCAAGATCGTTATAAATAACGGCCCCAAGTTCTACTGTGGCAGATTAACTCTTTCGCTCCCGCGATCATCGATTGATGATCTCGTGTTTTCAGTGTTTCCCTCAAATTTTGTTAAATTGAGTTACAAAATTAGTTTACTGAAAAATCGATTTCTGACTTTATTTTTCATCCGATTTTCATAAAATTTTCAAAAGATCACGCTTATTTCCTCACGCATCGGAAGATCTATAATTTGTGCCCTAATTCTTGGATTTTTATACCCAAAAAGGGTTAAAATGACCAACAACCCAGTTGCAGACGACAAAATCGGCCAAATTTTCAGCACGTGCCAACTACGCTAAAATCAAATTGAGATTACATCTTTACCACATAACCAAACCCTTTATCATTAACACAGTCTGAAAACTACTCTTTTGGGGCATCATTTGACAAAATTTCAAGCGATAATATTAAATTTTACTTTTTTGAATTTCCAAATTTTTTAGGGGTCTCAAAACCCCCCGAAACAAATTTGAGTGATAAGTAGATAAAAGTAAATTTAGTGTGTAAAATATATGATATGTTGCTAAATACCGGTATCATTTGAAAGCTTAGAAAATCTGCTTTCCAGCAATATGTGACTTTAAATAGTTTAGACTAAGTGGTATATGATATTTACTGATCAAAAATGAGTACTGTACATCATGTAAGTTCAAAACCCCCCAAAATTTTTTGACTTACCTTCACTAAATTATGATTTTTACAAAAACTACACCCTATAAGAAGATAAAATAAATTGCAAATGTTTCACCAATAAAGTCGTCATTTTGTATCAAGTTTCCAAGGAGACAAAAACTGAAATACAAGTTTAAAAGCTAGGAGAAGTTTGGCTTCTCTTAATCAAAGTTTGCTGTATCCCCCTTGTTTCTCAAGAAATGGGAAGGGTGTAAACAAGCTGCTGTTTCATTGTCAGTGACAGCATATTCTATTTAAACTTAATATTTTCTGAATGTTGAAGAAATTCCCTGTTCAAAAATACATAATGTTACATGGTTTAGGCTAACCTCTAGCAGATAATAACTGATCATATTTTAGGTACTGAATTTAACTACCAAAATTTGGTACCGGTCGGTACCGGTCAAAAAAAAGGTCATTTGCCTCAGAAAATTGCAAATTGTGGAAAACCTAGGCTTTTAGATAAGTTTTGATTGATGTACCTTGAAAGCTTATTTCCTTAGCATCCTTTTGCGACCATTTCTAAAAAAATTGGTAGAATATTAAATCTGTAGTGATCTTTGAGGTGAGGGTACACCTCTTTAATATTGAAGACAACTACCCCCAGTTGGGGGGGGGTTCATTTGCATAAAATTTGCATATTCAAAAAAAATTATTTTTTCTATTTTAAATCCTCAAGATGTGTAGATTTCAACGATATATCACACTTAATGTAGAAGTAGACAGCTGAGTAATGATTTACAAACAAACTTGAGGTACATAATTATGATTAATTATGATTGATTATGACAGTTTTTCGTGCTGCCACCATACGGACATTTTTTTTTCGCTTTTCACGCGGGAGCAAAAGAGTTAAAGAAAGCATTGGTTACAAAGCCATGCTGCGATATCCATCAGCTTTAATAAAGCATTAAGTACTGAATGCTGGTCGGTACGAATTTGTAGATATAGAAATAGTAATATGATTCTTTGTATTTGTAGAAGTAAGATATCCTGAATTTAACATCATAATCACTGTCTCTCGTTTAACGCTTCCCTCTAATTGTTCTTATGGCCCACAAAACGTGTGTTATATTTTAAATCTTGGATGAATAAATGAATTGCTTGATTATTGTTGGGCCATCGATCACCGGGAGACGAGAAAGTGAAGTTGAAATTCGTATCCGAACTTATTCAGATAGCATCACTTCGGTTCATTGAGGCGCTGGAAGGATCGAAGATTACAGATGAGAAAGGACCATTTTTGCCTTCTTCTCTTTTCCTTAAGTGATCACCAAGTCTCTTGCGTTACAAATTAAAATTTGTAGACTCCATTTTTCGATGAATCTTTTTGAATGTTTTGGTGGATAATGCCAAACATCCATGCTATCAAAAAAGAAGAGGCTAGATGGACTAAAAAATTTAGTTTTTCTAGAAATTGGAATTTTGTGAAATGTAGGAAACAAAATTTTGCGTTTTTTTTTAATCGGTAGACTACATTTCATAAAGATTTACAGACTTCAGCTTTTGATAGATATTTTTGAAAACGTCAACAGATAATGCAAAAGAACCACGCTTGTGAGAAAAAGTAGTCAAAATGTACCAAATAACTAACTTTGGTTTAACAATTGCAAGTTTGTTAGGTCAAGTCGGATAATTGTTCAACAAAAAATGAAACATGATACATGGCAACCAATTTTTGATCACACATTATAAATAAATCCTTAACCCTAAGCAATTGGAGTGATATTTTGCTAGAAAGCAAATTTCATAAGCTTTCAAAAGACAGTAATTGTTAGTACCTTACTGTGACGTTGTTTTATTAAAATTGCACGTTTTTACTGAGCTTACCACTTTTTGGGAGGGATAAAAAGTTACACCCCATGTCTTAAAGTTCAGTTTTTTCAGTATAAAAACAAATATTAATTGTCCATATTATACACTATTGGAATCGCATTGAAATAACCGTAAATTTGTTGAAGAAAGTTTAAAAATTGGTTGAGAAATGAGGCCACAAACCAGTTTTTTAGTAAACTGATTTTGCGAAAAGGGTGCAAGTTTTGAAAACATCTTCATATTATAATCTGCGGTAGCCAAAAATTTGTGTTAATTGTGCGTAACATATCATGACATCCTAAAGCCAGTTTCAAGCGTTCAAGCAAAATAGAAAAGAAAAATGCTTAGATGGCTTAAAATTCTTAAATAAAGAATTGCTCGTAGCATTGTCAAATAAGCATTAGTTGTTGTAGAATTGTTTTTGTCCAAAGAACCTTATTAATATCTTCTAAAAGAACGTTTAATCGTATTTTTGCGATGAATACCTGTTAAGAAAAAATAAAAAACAAATTGTTCAATGAATCCTTGATTGTGATGTCATTTTAGACCCCAAACAAATGAAAGTTTTTGTAATGTGGTAAGGCGGAAGCTGGTTTTCGTTTGAGCAAAAAGCCCTTGTCCTCTGTCAAGTAATGCAATTAAAAAAAATATTTTTGATTATGATCTCATCATGACGCCATGAATACTCTTATGACACTCACCACAAGGTGGTGATCAATCGTGCCAAGTTTGATGCTTACACCTCAAGCAGTTTCAGAAGAGTTAAAATAGACACGCAGACAGACAGACAGAATTCCGCTTTATTCATTAGGATAGTTTTTTCAACTACATAAACTGGTGCATTGCTAAATAAGGTATGAACTATGACATTATAAAAAACATTATCATTATAAAATATTCGAAAAAAAACAGATCACAAAAACGCGTGGGGCGCTGCAGCCCATACGCACGAGCCGCCACTGAACTTCACTATTTTGAAAGCTGGCGAGACACATAGGCACAGGTAAATATGCAAGAATGACATCAATAGTCTATGCCCAGGGGTGACTGGTAGCTAAAATTAATAGAGGGGGACTGCTTTAGAAAATTTTAGTCATTGTTTCAATAAACAACCAATAAAAAAAGAAAGTTGTACATAAACGTGAAAAACTCTAAGCAAAACAAAATAAAAAATATTTACTTACGTATAGCCTAAACTTCTACATTAATTTAAAAAAGAAATTTATATATATACTTTTTTAATTTTAGCCATTGCTTTAATATCGTGGAAAAAAGAAACAAGCATTATGTAGGAAACAAGTTCCCTTGAGCAATAACGTGCTGACTGAATCCCAATTGCTGGAAACTATATGGCAGTCACAAGGAAGAAAGCACTACAGCAATATTTTATTCCATCAATTCGCGCAAGCTGTGGCAGATAATCAAAAATCACGTCCTTCTGCCACGACGATCAACAACGAACGAGAAACATGACAGACAACCAGAACACGTCCGTCCGCCACGGCGATCGACGAAGAAAGAGAGCACAATATCTCCGACCACATGGTCGGTAACAAAATCTGCACGCGACACCAGGAATTAGGTCGCTGCACACGTCTATGTAAAGAGGGCACTGCACACGTCACATTAACAAAAAATAACGGATAAACAACCTAATGGCGGGAAAGGCAAGCCGATCACCGAGCTACCAAGAGAAGACAAAAATAAACATAATCTAGCGCTAATAAAAAAAGAAAAATAAATGTGTGTGATTTTAGACGCATACAATAACAATAAACAATACGCGTTGCAATATCACGGCTAGGTTGCCGGAAAGCCATGCAGGCTAGATTCCTGGCGTGAGGTTACATCGCCAGGCGTGCGAACTATAGGAGCACGATGTACTTTAAACGGAGATAGCCGAGCGGCTACAAACCTGACCGTATGTACTGCGTCAGTTAATATTACAGTAAAATCATAGGGTAAAACAGCAAAGGTGCGCGAGCTGGGCGTCAAACTGGGGACGCACGAAGTTGCAAATTAGCAAACACAGCTCTTACAGTAAACAACTAGAATCATACACATCAGTGGGAGCAAGGTGCTAAGCCACTGAAAGCAAACTAATAAAAAAAATGTAAAAAAAAAGACAAAAAGATGTTTGGCGTGGCAGCTCGATGAAGTGCGAGGCGCGACACGCTACAATTATAAAAAAATAAAATTTATGCATAAAATTGAAAAATCCAAAGCAAAAGAAAATATAAATTACTAATTAATCTATATAAATGTAAAAATCACCCTATAGGCCTAATTTTTTGTCACTATCAGCTTTACACACACACACACACGCACGCAGCGCGCCAGTTGTCCATCAGAAAGAAACCCTTATTACACCAGCACACAAGGCTCGGTACTGCATGAGTGACAGTTCTCTTTCTACATTTGCATTGTAATCTACCGACGCGATGGCGTAGTGGTTAGAGCGTCCGCTTCGCAGTCGGTAGACCTGGGGTTCATTCCCCTTGTCGAGTCATACCAAAAGACTTTAAAAAATGGTATTCACAGCTTCCCTGCTTGGCGCTCGGCATTTAGGGGAGGTTGTGGAGAACAAGCCGGCAAGTTCGCTTGTTGTGTCCTTGGGCAAGGCACTTAACGGGACGCCCCACCTTTATGTGGAAGACAGGTGACCCATAAACCTCGAAAAAGGCAACTCCCAAGCGAGTGCGGACTTCCCGTCCAAAGTATAGCGATACAATTCGCTTTCTCGTGAATGGAGGATAAATATGGCAAATAAAACAAAAATAAAACAAATAAAAACTGCTAATTTCAAACACCATATCATAGGAGCTTTGAAGCAAAAAGATTTTTATATTTTTTTCATAAACTTAGGATAGTTGTTGCAATTAACCTTATGTATTATGTAATAAACTATAACTTTAAGTAAAAAAAGATTAATTATTTATATCAAATGTTATTGATAAGATAGAGTGGGGACTGGGGGTGCTGCAGTACCACGGTACCATACACAAGCTGCCCCTGTCTATTCCCCATTATAACTGTATAATACTAGGTATATTCAATTTATTCTGTATTACTGTGTTTGGTGACCATTGTTTATTTTTTGAGTAAGCCTGCTACTGTAGTGACAAGAGTGGGCTATTCAAGTAATGCTAATAGCTACTACTACTATTAGATTTATTTTTACAACATGAGATTGTCGTTTAGTAGTTGGGTGTACTAATGTTGTTAAATTTAACAATGAAGCTGAGAAACACTACATCTTCAAGGATTTTGAAGACTTGTATGCTCAATACCCATTTGTTGCATTGTCATCGAAGTTTCGTTTATTTGAATCATCAAGAAAGGTATTTGTATGGTACCAAATTAGCCTATTAGTATTTGATTAGGCCTGCTTTATATTTTACATGCTCAAAAGAATGCAAGTGCTCACAATTGTGGTTGATAAATTAGAATTTACAGTGCCATATTGTAGCAACCTCAGCAACTTCAACTACAAATCACAAGCAGAAAGTCAACAACAACACTTGGATTTATATCCAAAACGCCATCTACGTTTAGTAGCTATCATGATAAAAGAGACTAGTTGCAATACGGAATGCACTTATTTTAACTTGGATTTCCAAGTGTTGTTGACTTTGTGCTTGTGGTTTGTTGCTGAGATTGCTGCAATATCTTACCAGGTGTAGCTCTATGTAGTGCATGCCTGCCAATGTCCCTTTTCTGCAAGATTAGGGTTAGGGTTAGTTTTCATCATGGATTTTGTGCACATTGCAGACATGTACAGTACTATTTGTTAATAACCAATACCAGTGCTTGTTACAAAAAGAGCATGCAGATATGGATCCTACTAATTAGTAAATGTCTACAACGTCTTGCAATGTCAACTAGCCCTAACTCTAAAAGCATAGCCTTAGCCCTTACCATGATATTGTATAATGTGGACATTGTGAACATTACTAGGCAGAATAGCTGTGCAGGTATTTGATTCAGTGGGACAGCATAAAAATATCAAATTCCAGGTTTTCAAAAAGTACAACCCAAAAATGTGGTACTGAGTTCCTTTGTAATACAAATTTACTTACAATGCATTTTAGGTACAGTAGTCAGCAATGGGCTCCCGTGATTGGATTGGAAATTCATGCTCAAATCAACACCGTTTCTAAATTATTTTCTGGTGCTCCCAACAAATTTATGTCACCTCCAAATTCTTTAGTGTCAAATTTTGATGCTTCGATTCCAGGTACTTTACCGGTATGTCAATCATGTAAGTTTTAAGGTTTTGTGACAATAAATACTAGCAGGTAACTGCTCCATACTGTCATAAGCTGGTGAAAACTTAGTCCAACATTTTTTAGCTAGTGGTTTGCTCTATCTACATATTTACTGTAAAGAATTTTATTGCTTCCATTTATTCTGAAAATTTCTTGTAGCTTACATAAAAATTTTTAATAAGTTTATTTGCAATTAATCTCTTTAAAATATGTTACATTTTGATGAATGTTTTTTAGGTGCTTAATATGGACTGTGTTGAGAAAGCAATTACTACTGCACTAGCTTTAAACTGTCATGTCAATTGTACATCATATTTTGATAGAAAGCATTATTTTTATGCAGACATGCCAGTAAGTGTACATATACTTATATTTACTTTGCTTACTATTACCAGAAATTTGGTGTACAACATAACAACAACATAATGTGTGCATTTAACCAATTTGGTGTATGTATAGTGATTGCATGTGTGGGATAGATTTCGTTTTTTCACATGGCAACATATCAGTTAACATGCTGCAGTGATTCAAAAGTAATGCTTAAATGATTAGTAGTAAATAAGTCTAAAATGGGATTTATCGGCATAGTGGTGTTGTGGTTATAGTGACTTGATTGTGGATGGTAAATCTGGCAACAGGTTCAATTCCCTTGCCAATTCACATGAAAGACTTTTAAAATGGCACTCATAGTTTCCCTGCTTGCTGCTCAGCATAAAAGGGATAGTGTTGAGAAGAAGCTTGCAGTTTTACTTGTGTTTTTGGTCATGGCACTAAGTGATATACTTCCATTTTTATGTAGCAGACTGGTGGCAGGGTCAAGCAATCTATCTGTTGCGGTTGTCCAATCTAACTAGAGACTACCACACAGAGCATGAGCTCATATGCATGAGCAATATAGAAATAACTAGTTCATTGGAAGGCATCATGGAAGCATCGCTTGAACAAAAAAGTGCATTTCCTAAAAGTGTTTATTTGATTGCCAAGCCAATCCTGTTCAGGGTCAATTTTAGAGCTAGGAGAGTCAATTAAAAAGTAATGCAATTTTTAGGCAGTGATTATTTTGCAATCAATGGCATTTTACCCTTGGAGGCTATTTTGCCGTCAGACATTTGTGATTGGTCAATTTTTTTGGTGAAAAATTAAACATGACTTTTGGTCATTTCTGATTGGTCAATTTCATAGACAAATTAGAATAATTGCCTCCCCAGTGTACACTCCCCAACACTATACTTTGCCCCTTGTGTACACTCCCTCATACATTCTCATACAGGGGCCCCCTCCACTGTACACTGCCTTTGTTTAAGTGCCCTCCCAGCAAAGGTTCCGTCTCATAACCCTCGCATTTCAAGGCAGCTGCACTATCCACTTCACTTTTGCATCACTGCCAGAATTTTACCAAATATGGCTATTTAACATATGAATGGTGACGGCAAGATAGCTTTTAAGGGTAAAATGCTGTTAATGGCAAAATAGCCGCCTCTCAATTTTTATTTTCAGCGAGGCATTTTTTGATATTAGTTGCTGAAATTTGGTATGAATTTACATGTCCTTATGAAATTCAAGCAATTTATAATGTCTTTTTCAAAATATTTGTAAGACATAGTTTATGTTTGGCTGAACTTACTACATAGTGACAGCCCCATTAGAAGTTCTGCTCAAGTAAAGGGCAGTAAGTGAATTTCTTATTATTGAAAAAGAATATCCTGTAAGCGTTCACAACAGATTGCAAAGTGTTTCCAAAGAGGAAATGTTTGACTATAGCAGTGTTTAGAAATGGTCCCACCACGGCCTACTATAAATACGGCCGTATATGTTACCTTTTGATGCTTGAAATTACCAGGCCGACTTTTCTCTACAGCGAAAAGGCGAGATCGTCGAGTCAACGAGAAGTTGGCGAAATGTATGTGCGAGCGACGAAACAAGGTTGCATTTTCGCGCACACACTGTTTTAAATTCATTGTAACGCTCGTGCAAAGCAAACCACGCACTGAGTTACAAAGTAAATCGTATTTTTTTGGCAGAGCAAATAAGACGAAAATGTCTCCACAATTCAGAATACAAGGTGATAAATAGTGTTTTAACCTTTATATCAAGGTAAAATATGTACAGGTAATAGAAATGCAGACAAGATGGTTAATAAATTACATTAATATTTGTAAATAAACGAGATAACAGAGAATTTAATCAGCAGCTTGTCATCAAAGTAAAAACCACTTAAATATTGTCGATTTTAGAAATTTTGACTGATAATTGGTACACTTGGGTTCTATTCCCGAGAGATTACACTAAAAGAATAGCGGCCACGTTAAAAAAAGATGTAACCGTGAAACTTGTCTGCACAACTGTTTCCACAGGTTACATGCGATCTTAAAAAAATACAAATTTCACAAACATTAAGCAAGCAAGCAAAGGTATTCATATGACAATATGTTAACAATCGCTAGTACACCAAAGCAATAAAGAAATTAAAAGTTTAAAAATACTGCATTAGCATCTTGACTCTGTTTTTAAAATCAGCATTCGCAAAGCACAAAAAATATTTAGACTTTTGCCTTTTTTTGAAGCCAGTAATGGCATCTTTTTCAATGGAATCATTTTTACGTTTTTGTTTGTTGTTATAATAAATGTTTACAATCATTCTAATAGCCAGTTTAAAGGCTACTTCCTGATGAACCTCGCAGGAAAAATTGTGCTGAGGAAGGCATGTTAACAATACGCTGAAACCAGCATCGCGTATGTTTACATTGTCTTGTCGAGTCATAAAGTCATCGAAATAATCCAACAAAGCAAAAGCAGAACATCCAAAATCAGCCAAGGAGGAGGATGGAACAGTCAGATTTCCTCTGGAAAGGTGGTTATAATATGAAATGGTAGAGGAATTTTCCACCATAAATGATGTACGTAATTCACACTTTAGTCTATTTAACAGTTTTTTTGCTATGTAGCCAGAAATTGTTACTGCAACTTCTTCACTACCTTTACATAAAGCAATGTTGTCCGTGACAACCTCATCAAATATCTTTAAAAAAGATTCACAAAATTTCTTCATTTCAGAGGTATTGTGGGTATCTTCAAACATCTCTTCTAATACGCCATCTCCTTCTTTTAACAGTGATTTGCATAAAAGAGTTTTTTCGCTATTTAATACCTCTCTTAGGCTTACCAGACAATTTCCGCCGATCATTTGGCGATATTGCGAAAATCTTTGCTCTAGTGGATCACTTTGAAATTTAGCTGGAATAACGAACTCGTAACCTTCTTGATGCAGGTCTGTCACTAAGTGTGCTTGTGCTTGCAGGGTCAGCACCATAGCTTGAAACGTTTGCTGTGACAAGCACAGTCCACTTCTGGTTTTACTCCAGCTGGAAAACCAGTCAGCAAGCGATTGTAAAAACTCCACTTTTTCATCATCTTTTACAATTGCACTGGCCAGCGGATTAGCAGAAAATCTTGTTTTGGAATTAGCAATAGTCCACCACTTATTGATCATAATTAAAAAGCTTTGCATATCCTTTCGCTGAGGACAATAACATTTGCAGGCGGCTATTGTTGACTGGTCAAATATGTTTAGAGCAAGGCTAACATTCTGCTTGTTATTGAACGGATGCAATGATTTAAATGTAAGTTTGTGGGCTTTTCGAAAATTAGCTGATAGTTTACAGTCTTCATCATGTAATAACCTCAGATCCGACCAAGCGATGTATCCTGGGCTTGATTCAATTACTTCTTCATTAATGTTGAATGAGAATGAGGGAAAAACCAATTTCTAATGTTGAATGAGAATGAGGGAAAACCAAACCAAGGTGTTATATCAAAAGCACTTTAAACAAATTTAAAAGCATATATTGTACCTGAAAATCAATAGGAGCCTTAGCTGTAATAGCATAGGGCCTACAGGTAAAGGCCCAATGCTTTCAGGCATCATTTATTCTAAATAATCGCAATGTAATCAAGTGGATAAGAGTGCCATTTGTGGTGACATGGCTCGCTTTTGCCTTTGGGACAAACACATTACAACAGTCTCCTGCTTGCTTGCACTGTGCTAGCAGGGTATACTAAGTCACCCAAAACGCGTCAGAACACAAGTACTGATCTCGCAATAACTGAAAAAGGTTTTCTTATGATCAAAGATTAACAATAAACTATACAAATAGTGAATATAATGTGTCCTGCTCAAAATCAGCAATGCAATATATAAAAGAAGTTAAACAACTCAGCTCATTCACTCTATGAAATATTCTTATGGGCGATTCTTCAGTAATTACTTAGATCCATAATCTAGACTACTACCTTACAAATATTAATGTAATTTATTAACCATCTTGTCTGCATTTCTATTACCTGTACATATTTTGCCTTGATATAAAGTTTAAAACACTATTTATCACCTTGTATTCTGAACTGTGGAGACATTTTCGTCTTATTTGCTCTGCCAAAAAAATACGATTTACTTTGTAACTCAGTGCGTGGTTTGCTTTGCACGAGCGTTACAATGAATTTAAAACAGTGTGTGCGCGAAAATGCAACCTTGTTTCGTCGCTCGCACATACATTTCGCCAACTTCTCGTTGACTCGACGATCTCGCCTTTTCGCTGTAGAGAAAAGTCGGCCTGGTAATTTCAAGCATCAAAAGGTAACATATACGGCCGTATTTATAGTAGGCCGTGGTCCCACCATCTAATTACGAATTCAGAAGATTTCCTAGAATCGAAAAATACAAGCTGAAAAGACATTATTCATGCTGGCTGCCCTGCATCTTCTGTTTGCCCTGCCAATGAAACAAAGCGGGCACTTTATGCAGAAGTGGTAGACGCACGACCATTGATGAGTTAGAGTTGAGTTTGCGTAAGCCATGGTAATGCTTACATCATTGTCGAGTCGTTTGGTTGTTGAAGAGTGTGTGACCTCTGGGTCCTCAGACAACTCACACATGATCGCAAAACTAAAAAATTACTGAACTCGATGCAACAAACTTGACGTTCTTTGGAAGATTTATAGCTGGTAGCATAGTCATTGCATTAGTTTGAACTCTGAAGTTTCATCTATGTAAACACTTTGCTATCTCTTGTGAATGTTCGCAAAAGTTTCTTCTTTAGCAATAAGGAATTCGGTTACTGCTTTGTGCTTGAAACAAACTTTTAACGGGGATGCCATTATGCAGTAAGCTCAGCAAATACATGTTCTATACATACAAAAACTTGAATTTTACGAGGGCATGTACCTTAATATTGATACCAAATTTCAAGTTTTTTAAAAATGCGTCTCTTGAAATAAACATTGCATTACTTTTTGACTGACCAGCTTATATCTATAAAATTTTATTATTGCTAAGGTTGAGCGTCATTGCAAAAGTGGCTATTCGTATATCCGACCTAGATAAACAGGGTACTGGTAATAAAAGTTTTTAAACACTCTGCACTGCAATGCAATAAATAAACGCCAACTCCTATTTTTGTATAATTTTTTGTTTGTTTCAGCAAGGTTACCAGATAACACAACAAAGACGGCCGATTGCTGTTGATGGTTTTTTGAATTATCCAATTCGTGATGGTAGTGAAATTAGACAAGTTTACATCAAACAAATTCAATTGGAACAAGACAGTGGGAAAAGCTTGCATGATGAACAAGTTACTTTTATTGATCTTAATAGAGCAGGTACCTGCTTTAGCAAAAGACTAGTTTTGCTTTTTTTGTTTTTTCATGCGGTGTACTTTTTGTTAGCAGAACACGAACTAAAACTTTCTTACTACAACAAAAGTATACACTCCTCGTGTAATTAATGTCTACTACGGATTCTTCTAATTACTATGCTATGGTATGTGATAACGTCTTGGACTTTCATTTGTTTTCGTATCTCCGTCTCAAAAGAAAACCTTTTCGAGGTTTCGTAGAACAACATAGTGCTTAGTCCCTTTTTGGAATTGCCGGCATGGTTCTTCATCGTTTGAGCTATTTGTTGTGAACTTTATGCAGGAAGATGTATATATAGGCCACACTGCGTTAGCGCTCACGCTCGGTTTGCAAATCTTCAGTTAGACTGGGGCCACCACGTAGGGTAGACTGCTTGGCCCCACCATCTGTCTGCTACATAAAGATGGTGGCGTCCCGTTAAGTGTCTTGCCCAGGAACACAACAAGCAAGCTTGCCGGCTTGTTCTCCACACTATCCCTATGGCCGGCATGGTGCTTTTCTAACACTGCAGCCCCTGCATGCGTTGTGGTGTAGTGGTTGGAGCAACTACTTCTCATCGGTAGACTTTGGTTCACTTCCCTTGTCAATTCTTACCAAAGACGTTCACGAATCTCCTGCTTGGAGCTCATTAGTAGCAGTAATGTGGAGAGAGAAATGTGAAACTGAGTTAACTCAGTCGTAATTAGAAAGCGGGCCTCGATGCTATAACAACGTATTCATGGTTGGCGCCACAGCACTACAACCCAGCAGGGAAAATTGTTGAAATGTCTTGAAAGGCTTACGGGCTGGTTTCCATTAGGAGCGAGAGCGCACTCTGCCCATAAGACTAAATAGAGAAACAAAAAATTTCTCACGCTACGCCTGCAATCTACGCCTAATAGAAACCAGTCTTAACAATGCAAAAACCATTTTGTTTATTAAGCTCGTAATTTTGTTTTAGGTGTTGGATTAATGGAAATCGTTACTGGCCCTGATTTAACTAGTGCTGACGATAGTACAGCTTTTATTCAAGAGTTGTTTACTGTGTTGAAACGTATTAACACGTGCGGTGGTCGATGGGAAGAGGGTCAGTTTCGTGTTGATGTGAACGTATCATTGAAAAATGAAGACGGGTCTCTCGGAACCAGAGCTGAAGTGAAGAATTTGTATGGATTAAAAATTATTGGCCAAGTTATAGGTTAATAGGGTTGATTGAATCTAATATAAAAATCACTGTAATTAGTTAATTGCTTGAGTAGTCATTGCTTTACTCCACAACTTTGTGGTCCCACTACACCGTTGCCTTCTCACAACATCACGCAATTGAAGTTGCTTTTTGTTTTAGCGAAAAATAAAACGATAAAAAGCAAAGTCAATGGTATTCTCAGTTCCAGGGGCCTGTATTTGTGTCCGAAATGGCTTGAACAGGTCATGGCTTTGAATTTTACTCGAAGATATTTGTTATTGGTACAGCCTTATGGCGGTAGTGTATTGACTTGCGGCCTGTAGCTAAACTGACTAACAACTTACTTTACGATTAGATCTTGGCTCTTTATGCTATTTTTTCCAATTTTATGTAGTTTTTCCGTTTCTGTGATGAAAAGTGTATAAATCGAGGTACAATTCATTTTCTGTTTACTTTCATATTGCTTGCTGTAGCTGTCGATGTGTAATGGCGATCGTTCCGTACTTTCGAAGAAAGCGTTTGGAGTTCAAAACTACAGAAGCACTATTGGCATTTGTCAGGAAGGGCATCCGGAATTTAAAGTGCTGCGTTGCTTGAGCAATAAGTGGGTGTGCAGTGGTAAACGTAAACTGAATCAGCATGCCCAACTCGCGAAAACGCGGAAAAAATAGACGTAAAATCGACTTTTGCTATTGTTTTTATCATTGGTTTTTTGTTACGTTGTTGATGTTGTGGTTCTCTGTTTTTTGTTGCATTCCCTTGGCTTTTGATGCATTATGAGCGTTAAGATTTGTTGCCGTTTGTGTCATTTCCAAAACCAAAACAATTTTTTTATCCGTTCCGTTTGTGGTTCGGCCAGTTTATATCACAGCATTCAATATTCAGTCATTCATCGTTTGCAGATTATGAAGTAAATCGACAGAAAAATATCCTTTTTGAAGGCGGAAGTATTGAACAGGAAACAAGAGGCTTTAATGATGAAGAGGGGTAAGCAGGTGGTTTTTGTTTGCATTCAGTAGAGTGCGATAGTATTCAATTCATCGACCGTTTTAATGCCATTTTATAGTCTTGCGGTGGACAGCAGCTCTAGTCATTCAAATCCGGATATCTTCAGTGTGATTCTAATCTCTTTTTTTTTTCAATTCCTTCCTACATATGGTCTTTGACTTTAAAAATTGTCTGAGTCTTGTAATTATTTACCGCCATGTTTCCATCCCTATCAAAGGTGTTGGGTAGCTTCATCAATATCAGGCTTAGCTTTCCCTAAAACCTTAAAAATTCATAACTTGTGCTGTAATAACGACATGACAAGTGTTACATTTGAAACATTTTTATGGCTTGTTTCAGGTTCACATATTCAATGCGTGATAAAGAAGTCCTGCAAGACTACCGTTTTATGCCTGAACCCAATTTGCCTCCACTCCGTGTGTATAACGATGCTACTGTAGACAAAGCATCACATGCTCTGTAAGTACCTACTATTGTACCATAATGCTGTCGCTTAGCCAGACGTCTACTTTGAACTTTGGCCGCGGCTTACGGGATTTGAACGTGCGGGTTACAAGCTCTCTTTGCTGTAGCATTCAAGGAAACTCTACGAACTCATGCTGATTTCAACAATCTTCCGGAAAGAAGGGCGACGAAAAGACAATTCCTTTTGCGTGCAAGTTTTAATCAATGCAGTCTACTAGTTGTGTAATCAGTGGTGGGAAAGTTACTTTAGTTACGGCTACGTAACGAAAAAAGTAACTTACAGTTTCAGTACAAGTTTTAAAAAGTAACTAGTTAATGCCAGAGTATCCTATTTTAGATGCGAGGCGAAACAGTCAAACCGTCAATTGGAAAAGCGGTTTAATTTGCTTAGAAAGCCAATATTTTGAATTCCTAGTGCAATACCATCCCCTTCAATAATTAAAAAAGGTGCTGTGAAGCAGCAGACAGAAAGTAACTGTAACTTGTAACTTTTACCGTGGCTAATTGTAAACTGGTTACAAATTTTGTTACTTCTGCCAACAACTAACTAAGCTACAGTTACCAGAAAAGTAACTAGTTGTAGTAGTAACTAGTTACTGCCCACCACTATGTGTTGTGCTATTGAAGATAGAGCCTTTTATCTTGCATTGCATCTTTTAGTTGGAATGCCTTCACAATTTAGAATTCGCGGTCACTCTTTGTTTTACTTGCAGCGAAGCAATCAACATTGATGATCTACGCCGTAAATTACCGATTTTACCTGATCGAATTCGCAAGATACTAGTTGCTGATTTCAAATTTAGTTTCGAACAATCTCAATTTATTGTCGTAAGTTTACAACTGTTTTTAATGTTTTGAAGATACAAATTTATTTTTTCTCACCGGTTACAGAAGCAACTTTTGTAGATTATAAAAGACAGAGTGGTTAGTACTGGTGGTACAGTCCATTTCTACCACTTCCTGAATAAATCGCTTTTTCGTAATTGGTATCTGGACGCTTCCCCCGGGGACGTTTTCTCCCGGACATCAAGATTAGGGTTTGTGTGGGGGCGGGAGAGATTGTCCCGACATGGAGGTGTCCGGGAGAAAAAATGTCCTAGATCCACCTTAATTCGTGCTGCTGTTGTTCACGTGTTCTTGATTAAAGTCATACACCGAGGTTTGCATCGTACATTGAGTTCAGAACATGCTAGCAGCATCTCATTTCAAACCAGTAATACATGCAAGTTGAAGACTGGAGCCCAACCATCACTGACAACAACTTCAGTGTGGGTGCCCAAAAGTTGCATATTGCGGTTCGTTACGTGAACGGCGTCACCATTTTGATTCGGAAAAGTTCTTCATTTCACCTCATGTAGCCTGTTTGTTGATCACCAAATTTCAAACTGTGGGACTTCTTCCAGTTTTTGAGAAACCAAACAGTCACGAAAAATTTTCGCCGCTGTTCGAGTCCTTTGTTTAAAGTAGTATTTCGCACACATTTGTTAAGGTGGCCCAAATATATCCTTTAATCATTGCTGATGGCCCACTTACAACTGAAGGAACTTGATTCAGAAAAAAGCTTGCAACACACTTCTTGCATTTACTACAACTTGTCAGTTGAAGACCTTTATTTTTCTTTAAGAGATCAACCTTGCGAAAATAAATTTTCGTGATTTTGAGTAAAATTTTTGTTCAAATTAATGTTTTGTGCTACTTATTCGAGGTGCGCTTTCCACTTTTTTGAGATCAATTTTAAAACCTCTTTTAATTTTTTCAGTATATAATCTTTGCTTGTGGACACCACGCTGCCCACAATTGCAAACTGTAGCAAGAGAATTAATTATTAGATCTTACTCTCAGTCTTTTAATTCTTGGTATGTTAAAAACAATCCTGAAAACGAGATTAGAATCCACGTCTACAGCAACTGCCATTAAACATTTGGTCATTGCTTGCTCATTGATCATTGCTCATAGGTGCAAAGCAGAACTTAATCAATTTGTAAAAATTAGGTGATGCTTACACCTATAAGCCGTGATCATTGTTCGACGGTTGGTGTAGATGTGGATCCTAATCCGATTTTCAGCATTGTCTTTAGCGTGCTGAGAGTTGGAAGATCCTTAGGTAGATCCAGTTGTTAATTTTTTTGATGTCGTAATTCGTGATACTGATTATTGTGCTCACTTCTAACCGTACAAAGCGTATCGCTAAACAGGTTGACTCAGTAGCCCCTTGTATGTTAGGCTTGAGTAAACTTTGCGAAGTGTGCAGAGCCTTTAAAAAGTATCAATTCGCCCAAAGCTGGGCCGTGGCCTGCAGTTTTCTGACCACTTTTCTAAAGCTTGATCAACAAACTAAAATGATTGTTATCTACTGTACGATTTTTATTTTAGGAACACAATTTGGACAGTTACGTAATTGATTTGATGACGAAAGCACCCATGCTTGAAGTTCCAAAAGTTTTTGAATTTATCCGCATTCAATTGTTAGCTTATATGTATAAAAATAATCTGGATTCAATGGATAAATGGTAAGGAATGTTGCACGCGTTATTGTATATGCTGAGTGAGCTGCGGGCCCTATTTGAATCGGTAATCATTCGTGCTTAGAAAATAAGTCTTTCTCGCACTACGTCAAACAGCGTGCAACAGCCAAGTTTAAGAAATGTGTTCGCCTTTCACAAACCTTACCTACCAATTTTGCTCATAGTATCGTATCCATTCCATTTTTACTTGGATTTTTATTCCCTTACAACTTTGTAGCATAGTATTTCTTTATATTTCTAAACAAAAGTATTCTTTTCAGCTCTGTCACTGGCGAGCAGCTTGCAGATGTTTTTATAATGGAACATAACCTTGAGATTAATATTTCAACTGTTAGTGAAGCTTTTTTGGAAGGCGTTAAGCAAGGGAAGGCGCCAGCTGTGGTAAGACGTACCTTTTGTATTGTAGACCACTGCTGAATCTAGAAGTGTCATACACTATGCCGTCAGTGTTTTCTGTAAAAAGTAATGATGAACGCTAACCAAAAAGTCAGGAACCGGCAAGACTTCTGATTCTTTAGAACAAGGGTTCCCAATTGGGGGTTACATAATTAAATTTCAAGATTATTTGAGTAATTAAATATTTACGAAGGTCACTTTTTTGAGTTTGCTTCAATATAGAGTTTCATGATTAATATAAAGGAACAAGAAAGATCCAAAGAAACAAAAAGATACGGTCATCATTAAAGACTGGAAACCCCTGCTTTGCAGCAGTGCTCTGAACTTTTAGTACTTGATGGCAGGACTTCAGTTTCGAATCAAATTTTTGTTTTCATTTGAAACACGAAAGGTTGACGCTAAATTGAGTAAAGTGTCTAACCTTCATTAGATTTCTTTTTCCACCACAGCACGACCTTTGCGATTTAATACCGAACTTGTGTTCAGACTCGCTTCGACCTTACTACTATTGTTGCTACATTGCATTTCTATCACGTGTACTGCAACCAGGCGGAAAGATTTGCTGGAATGTCTTTTTTGAGGCCATGAAATCTACAATCATGCGATTGAAGGCCGGCTAATGCTGCGTTTTTTTTAAAAATCTTTTTCTACGTTTATGGCAGATTGTAGAGGAAAAGAACTGGAAAATGATCTCTGATGAGAAAGTGGTGACAAAACTGTGCTTGGAGATCATAGAAGAATTTGATAAACGTGGATCATTAACCAAATATAATTCTGCTAAACCGAAAAAAAATAAGAAAGTGATTTCAAAGATGATAGATGCGTTGCGTAATAAAACTGGTGGTAAAGTTCACACCAGTGTTGCAAAAAAAACAATAATTAATATTTTGGATAATAGGTGATGACCTTAACACGTCAGATGCTTGTTGCAGCATTTTCCGGGTTTAAAAATTTACGCTGCAATGCGATGTATGGTCATTGCATACTACAAATGTTGGTTATCACCTCTGAAATATAGATCAAGCTTTCTTCTGATTCGTGGTGTATTCTGTGGTCTCAACTACTACCAATAACTAGTTTTTCCTAGGTTAAGCTAAGAAGTAGCGTTGCACATGGATCTGTCGAAGACTATGTCAAAATCTAGAATCTATTGCCCCTTCGGCGTGATGGTGCCGTCCCTGACGTTGTTGTTGTTGGTTACCCGACCCCTTCCGAGGGATGGGGGCATGGTGGAAGACCATGGAGCCCCAGAAGCCGAGCAACTCCCCAGGGTCTGGACCAGAGGTCGTAGAGAGACAGAGAGTCGCCAAAGAGTGAGCGGCGCAAAGAGTCCGTAGCTGGACAGTGCAGAATGAGATGAGAAATGTTCTGGGACGAGTGTCCACAGGCGCTGCAAGAAGAATTCTCGATTCTGCCAATCCTAAAGAGATAGGAACCTAAAAGAAGGCTGTGTCCATTGCAGCGAAGACGAGAGAGGACACAGCGAGCATGACGAGGGAGCACAAGTTCCTCAGTGGAAATCGAGGGAACCTGTGTGTCAAAATATTTGGAAGAGACAGTACGCCTCCAGTCCGAGAAAAGACGAGAGGTAAGAGGAGAGAGACTACAAGGGATTGCGGAAGGCGCAAGCAGCGCTCCCCGTCTGGCAAGCTGACCAGCTGTGTCGTTCCCCAGGAGAAACGAGTGTCCGGGGACCCATTGTAGCCTGATAGAACAGGAGAGAGTAGACAGTTCCTGCCAGATCTGCCACAGAGTTTGAGATAACAGGAAAGGTGGAGGAGAGGACAGGGTGGCGAGAGTCAGACAGGAGGAGAAGAGAAGAAAAATGGCAGACTTTATGGTGTTGCCGAGACCAGCAAAGAGCGTGCAGAATGGCGCAGGCTTCAGCGGAAAAACTGGGCCTGCCGAAAAGGAAAGAGTGGCCTCAGTGCCACAGAGAGAGCAGTTGGCAAGTACATCGGAGCCGCCCTTGCCAAAAGGAAAAGGAACTGAGCCGTCTGTCCAGAGTACCAGATTGTGAGGGGGGAGAGAGTCAAGGTGGGCGAGAGCCGCACCTTGGCGAGAGTGAGGGGGATCAAAGCGAGAGCATGGAGAGGAAAGGATGGACTCGACCGTGAACGAAGGCAGATTCCAAGGAGGACAGGGAGGGCAAGCAACAAGAGCCTCCCTAGAACAAGTAGAAGGAAGCATGAGCGGGTGAGTGGACGCAAGAGCTCTCCAGGACGATCTGCAGAGTCTTGGTTTCACTCCTAGTCTGGCCAAACCTAAAATGGGAAAGGAGGTTGGGAGACGAAGAGCCCGCTCATAAGATAAAAGGGTGAAATGAGTCAAGGTGACTCGTAGGGGAGGTAGAGAAGCCTCGGTGAGTAGTAGAGGGATAGGGGAGGACGAGAGGCAGCCGGTGATGGCGCGACTGGCCGCTCGGTTGAGGCGTTCCAATTTGGTGATATTGGTAGCGCTTAGGAAAGAAAACCATCCGGGTGAAGCGTAAGTGAGAAGGGACCGAAGAAAAGATTTATACAGAAGAGGGAGGGACTCCTTAGAGGGGCCCCATGAGGAAGCAGAGATACAGCGTATGGCCTTGAGACGTGGGAAAAACTTGGCCTTCAGCGAAGATACATGCTTAGAAAAGGAAAGAGTGCGGTCGAAGGGGACCCCGAGAAAAGTTGGAGTGGGATTAAAACGGAGGCGGGAGCCGAGTAGGAGGAGATTGGGCTGGAGGTTAGCCATGTGGGGATCCACTGAGAAAAAGAAGGCCTCACATTTGCTCGGATTGAGAGGAAGACACCAGTACTCAGACCAGCGCTCCAATCGAAACAGAGCTCCTTGTGTGGCCTCGACCGCAGTGAAGACCGAGGGGGAGGAGGACCAAATGGCCAGATCGTCAGCGTAAAGAGAGCAGCTGACGGAAGAAGGCAGAGAAGCCGGTTGGGTTTGACCGAAATGGCTGTTGGCTTTTTTGAGGATCCCATATATCTCGGGCAGTTTCAACACTATTTGTTTCGTGGTCCTGCCATCTGAATGACCATTGCAGGGCTGCATAACTCTTTATAAAATCGGTCAACTGTTCTTTTCTGCTCCCCTGCCTCTTTCGCCTTTTTAAGGACTTAACACAACAAGCAAACAGTAATGCTGGTTTTGGCCTTGGAAAAATCTGCGATTCGGTAATGCAGGTTCCTGATAAATTAAAAGGATCTTCGACCTACAAGCAAAAAGTAAATTGCCATGCAAGATGGCTTACTACCGCCGGTGCATGCTTGCGCTCGTGGGTATTTAACGCGTGTCAACTGTACGGTAATCAGAGATCCATGCTGGTTAAGCTTGCTTTGTAGTTTCAATCTACGTTCTCTTTTTTTTCTACCCATTTGAAACCGTCTGTAGCTGAGGGACCAAGACTTTGATGTTTCAACGCAATCCTTTATTAGCTCATCGTCAAGTAGATCCAGAAATCGTAGAAGAGGCTTGAAAGTATTTCTTCGAGCATGCACTGCACTGGCTGACACCTCCAAACGTTGCTCTTAGCGTATTAGCTAAAGCAACTCCTTACTCTGTTCAAGCTGTTAAAACAGGGTCGTTTCATATTCCGTTGATGCGCGAGGATTACTAAAAGTGCAAGTCGCAAGAGCTTTATACAACTCTTATTAAGACTGCACTTTGCACCAGCTGTTCTAAAGTTCCAGCATCGTTTTGGAGAGGCATAGAAAATAATAACCAAAGCGCTAAAAGAGTAATTTGCAAAATAAAGGATAAGTCAAAACCTCACAGATTACGGTGAAAGAAGAAAACTATTTTTAAAAATCGAAAAAACTGTGGTCTTTAAACCCTGAAAAATGGCTTTAAGCTTCCTTAAAAGTTGGTTTGGAGGCGTTGCCACTATTTTCCTGCCGGAACCCCCGAAAATGTGCACGCCGGAAGGGGGGTCAAGTTTCATATCTCGCCAAGCACTAATCGTAAAATCTAACTTGAAATTTGGAAAAACACCATGTTTCTATCTGTGCTAACGGGAAAGTTTTCCCTGTTTTTGATACAAAAATTTAAAAAATGCTTTTTTGTTACTATTTTTGGTTGGTAGCTGTCATTAATTTTTGTAAAGCATCTGCTGGATAGCTGTGCAAAAACCAGGCGAAAAGCTAAGAAAACTATAAAGTTTTGAGCAGTGGAGAAAGTTTCTCTTGTAGAAAAACTTTTTCACCTGGTATGCTAAAGCAAAATTTCAGTAAAAATGTAGCTTACAAGCATCAAAATCAAATAGAGCATAATAGTTGCACGATATTGATATGGTATGTGTAACAAAACAATATTGTGATAGCAATCGACACTTAATGAACTTAACATGTAGAACCTACAACCTACCCGATGAAAAAGGTAGCAAGTACTTGTTACGAGGGTAGGCTGAAAAGTTTGTTACCTGACCAAGAACGAGTTACGATAGAGCAGTGAAACTTAACTGCGATGTTGTTCTGGTAAACTTACATTGGATAAGTAATTTCGCACTTTAAAAATTAGTAGTAGAGAAATTTTGTAATATCGATAGAATTTCGCATTGTGGCGTTTTGAAGATCCTGTGAATATGGAAAAAATTTGGCACTGTGGTGTCAGATATTTGCAGAGGCATTAGCCCCCAAGCAAACTCATGCTGACATGGTTGCTACTTTGGGGGATGATGCTCCAGCTTTATCAACTGTGAAGGAGTGGGAAGCTAAATTCAAGAGGGATAGGGAGAGTCTTGAAGATGGCCCAAGATCAGGACGGCATCCTCGAAAACATTGATTGCATTCATCAAATGGTAATGGATGTCAGACTTTTAACTGTTAATCACATAGCTAATGATATGAGCATCTCCCGTGAACGAGTAGAGAGCATTTTCACAAGGAACTTGGCGTGTCGAAAGTGTCGGCCCTATGGGTGCCACGGCTTTTGACATCTGATCGAAAGCTCACCAGACTTGTTATGTCAGAGGCGAACTTGGCAATGTTTGAAATAGATGCAGATAGTTTTGTCAAGCGTTTTCTCACCCAAGAGGGTTGAGTCCATCATTTAAAAACCAGAGACCAAAAGACAATTCATGCAGTGCAAGCGCTCGACCTCTGCTCCAAAGAAGGCCAAGGTGGTGCCATCGGCACGGGCGGCGATGGCCTCCGTCTTTTGGGATACGAACGGCGTTGCGTTTATCGACTCCCTTTAAAAAAGTAAAATCATCAGTGGAGAACACTATGCCAACTTGCTAAGGCAACTACGAAAAGTCAAAGCGGTTTGGAAAGCTGACAAAAGGTGTCCAGTTTCATCAGGACAATGCTCCTGCTGACAAATCTATAACTGCAATATTCGAGTCATAAAATAAACTGTAAGGCAAAAGCAAACCAGTATGTCTAAATTTAAAGGTGGGTCGTCTAGAGCAGGGGTCCGCAAATACTTTTTGGCGCGATCCTTAAAAACAGTTCTAAATTCTTGTAACCCAACCATTTTTTGAGCATATAATTCTGCGGAAAATACGGTGTAATTTAATATCGATGTTAATTCTAAGATAATGTGGCTAGCAACTGGGTTTGTGTAGTCTAAGATAATAAATAGCTAATCCGGCAAAATGGCTAATTCGGCACCTCCCAGGTCCCAATGATTCCGATTAGTGATGGTTAATCTGTACTAGTTTTTTTCATCGGGTAGGCTGTAGGTTCTGCATGTTAAGTTCATTAAAATGTTCATTGCTATCAGTGTATCACAAGATTGTTTTACAACATATGCCGTATCAATAACGTGCAGCTACCGTGTTCTATTTCATTCGGATGTTTGTGAGCTACTATTTACTAAAATTTTGCCTTACCATACCAGGTGAAAAAATTTCCCTACTAGTGAAACTTTCTCCACTGCGCAAAACTTTAGTTTTCTTTGCTTTTGGCGTGGTCTTCGCACAACTATCCAACAGATTCTTTACAAAAATTTTTGACAGCTACCGACTAAAAATAGTAACACAATGCTATTCGTTATCTGCAAAAGAGGAAACTTATGAATTGGTCTTTTGATCAAGATTAGTTTGCTGATATTTTACTCAATTAGTACTGACAGAATTGTTATTTGTTGTAACCCAAACGAGTAAATTTTGAGAAAAAGCATTTTTTCAGTTTTTCGTATTAAAAATAGAGAAAACTTTCCCGTTCTGCAACTTTTAAGCTATATTTTATGATTCTTCGATTAGTGTTTGCTGAGGTATGAAATTTGATCTCCCCCGGCGAGCACATTTTGGGGGTTGCCGGCTGGGAAATAGTGGCAACGCCCAAACCTACTTTTAAGGAGGTTTAAAGCCATTTTCCAGGATTTAAGAACTACAGTTTTTCAATTTCCAAAAAGTTTTTTCACTCCTCCTTGTTACAGATGTTTGTTTGATTGTAGCTTCACAAGACTGATATCCGCATTGTTTTTGTTGTTACCCGACCCCTTCCGAGAAATGGGTTGATGGCGGAAGACTATAGAGCCCCAGAAGCCAGGAAACTACCCAGGGCCTGGACCAGAGGTCGTACAGAGACAGAGAGTTGCAAAAGAGTAAACGGCGCAAAGAGTCCGTAGCTGGACAGTGCAGAATGAGAAGAGAGGTGTCCTGGGACGAGTGTCCACAGGCGCTGCAGGAAGAATTCTCGATTCTGTCAATCCTAGAGAGATAGGAACTTAACTGAAGGCTGTGTCCATTGCATCGAAGACGAGAGAGAACACAACTAGCGTGACGAGGGAGCACAAGTTGCTCGGTGGAAATCGAGGGAACCTGTGTGTCAAAAAATTTAGATGAGACTGTATGCCTCCAGTCCGAGAAAAGACGAGAGTGGATACGAGATATCAGAGGAGAGAGACTACAAGGGATTGCGGAGGGCGCAAGCAGCGCTCCCCGTCTGGCAAGCTCATCAGCCGAGTCGTTCCCCGGGAGAAACGAGTGTCCGGGGACCCATTGTAGTCTGATAGAACAGGAGGAGAGAGAAGACAGTTCCTGCTAGATCTGCCACAGAGTTTGAGGTAAAAAGAAAGATGGAGCGGAGGACAGAACGAAAGAGTGGCCTTAGTGCCATAGAGAGAGCAGTTGGCAAGTACGTCGGAGCCGCCCTTGCCAAAAGGAAAAGGAACTGAGCCGTCAGTTTAGAGTACCAGATTATGAGGGGAAGAGAGTCAAGGTGGGCGAGAGCCGCACCTTGGCGAGTGAGAGGGGGATCAGAGCGAGAGCATGGAGAGGAAAGGATGGACTCGACCGTGAACGAAGGCAGATTCCAAGGAGGACAGGGAGGGCAAGCAACAAGAGCCTCCCTAGAACAAGTAGAAGGAAGCATGAGCGGGTGAGTGGACGCAAGAGCTCTTTAGATCGATCTGCAGAGTCTTGGTTTCACTCCTAGTCTGGCCAAACCTAAAATGGGAAAGGAGGTTGGGAGACGAAGAGCCCGCTCATAAGATAAAAGGGTGAAATGAGTCAAGATGACTCGTAGGGGAGGTAGAGAAGCCTCGGAGAGAAGAAGTGGGATAGGGGAGGACGAGAGGCAGCCAGTGATGGCGCGACTGGCCGCTCGGTTGAGTCGTTCCAATTTGGTGATATTGCTAACGCTTAGGAAAGGAAACCATCCGGGTAAAGCGTAAGTGAGAAGGGGCCGAAGAAAAGATTTGTACAGTAGAGGGAGGGACTCCTTAGAGGGGCCCCATGAGGAAGCAGAGATACAGCGTATGGCCTTGAGACGTGGGAAAAACTTGGCCTTCAGCGAAGATACATGCTTAGAAAAGGAAAGAGTGCGGTCGAAGGTGACCCCGAGAAAAGTTGGGATGGGATTGAAATGGTGGCGGAGCCGAGTAAGAGGAGATTGGGCAGAAAGTTAGCCTGGTGGGGATCCACTGAGAAAAAGAAGGCCTCACATTTGTCCGGATTGAGAGGAAAACACCAGTACTCAGACCAGCGCTCCAATCGAAACAGAGCTCCTTGTGTGGCCTCCACCGCAGTGAAGACCGAGGGGGAGGAGGACCAAATGGCCAGATCGTCAGCGTAAAAAGAGCAGCTGACGGAAGAAGGCAGAGAAGCCGGAAAATCATTGATGAAGAGAGAGAGAAAAGTACAGGGCCAAGAACGGATGTTTGTGGAACACCTCGACGGACTCGAAAGGAACGACTTTTGTGATTTTGATAAACCACACAAGCACGTCTATCAGAAAGGAAAGATTGAGTCCAACGAGCAAAGCGAGGAGGAAGGCCAGCCAAAATAATTTTGTTAAAAAGGGCGGGATACCAGACAGAGTCAAAAGCTTTGAAGAAATCTATAGTAGAGAGGATCGTTCGAGAGCCCGGCCTGAGTTTGTTAAACCCATCCGAAATGGACCGAGAAAGGTACAGAATTTGATGAAGTGTACACTGTCCAGGGCGGGAACCGGCCTGGCTGGGAGAAAGAATGTAAGTAGATTCCAGAAAGAAGCGTAGACGAGATAGAATGATGCGTTCAAAAAGCTTTGAGATGCAGCAGGTGAGAAAGATAGGCCGGAAGGAAGCAGGAGAGTCGACAGGCTTTCCCATCTTGTGGATGGGAATAATAGAAGATGTCTTTCAGATGGAAGGAAAGGAATGCAAAGTCCAGTAAAGATTGAAAATGTGAAGAAGAAAATCCATGCCATAGCGAGGAAGGTGCTTTAGCATAGGATAAACAAATTTGTTTGGGCCAGTGGCAGTGGAGGGGGAAAAGGTTGGAGGCAGCCGCAAGACATTCAGCGGGAGAGCAGACGGACGAGTGAGACTCCTCAGGCACGTGGCTCGGCGGAGCTCAGAGAGCTAGCCACTGGTTCTGCTACGCGGGGCCTTTGGTTGAGAAACGGAAAAGTGGGATCTCAGGTAAGCGGCGTAGACCAAAGCCGATTCCCTGGGAGAAAAACAATGGGGGAAGTTAGGAGAGGAGGGAGAAGAGCCAGCGACAGAGCAAAGGAGAGAGTGTACAGATTTAAGGTTAGATTAGGGTGAAAGAGAAGAGCAGGTTGTCTGCCATTCCTTGGCGATGACTGACGAGGCGCGTCGAGAAGCGGAGATGTAAGCCTGGCAATCTTCATCACTCCTGTAAGCGGCAGCGAAAGCCTTGCGTCTTTTACTAACCGCACCTTCCGCCTCAGCAGACCACCAGGCTTTAGGAGGGCGTTTAATGCGGCCAAAAAGAATGAAAGATTTGGCCGCATTTATCGCCAGAGAAGTAAAAAGAGCAGCAGCAGAGGAAAGAGAAAGAGACGAGTATTCCTCTGCAGAAGGACAGTGGAAGTCAAAGTTACCCCAGTGAGCTTTTGGAAAGTTGAAGGAAGAAGGACGCTCGTTGGGGCGAAAGACCGGAGAGAGAGGGATAGATAGAAGAATTGGTAGGTGGTCAGAACCCAGGTCCTGAAGCACCTCCCAGGAGCAAGAAAAAGCAAGAGTAGAAGGAGCAAAGGAGATGTCAGAGGAGGAGCAATGTAGAAGGGTAGGTATTTCAGGATTATTGAGTGGGAGGAGGTCAGAAGAGATGATTCAATCAATTGCTTCCTCCCCACGGGGGTCGGAAGTACCTCTTGATTCCCAGAGGGGGTGATGGCAATTGAAGTCCCCCAGAATAAAAAGATTTCTGGAGGAGGGAAGAATGGAAGGAGAAAAGGAGTCGGTTCTGCTATCCTTCGGAGAAGAAAGAATAGGAGGGGGCGTACACATTAAGAAAAGAGAGCATGGAGGAGTCGTTAAGAAAGATGTTGAACCCTACATAACTAGAGTAGGAATCAAGTGAAGAAAGAGAGGAGGTAGAAAGCTCAGAGAAGGATAAGCCCTGTTTGACGAAAATGATGACGCCGCCGCTAGCGTGCGTGGCATCACGAGAGAGAATGCGAGATCGGGAGTGGGTACGATCAGAATGCAGAGCAGAGAATATAGGAATCCGGAAAGAGGAAGAGGAGTTAAGATTTGATTCCTGGATGCAGATAAGGTCGACAGGATGGGACGAAAGAAAGTGAAGTTGTTCAGTGCTCATGGCTCGAAGACCTCCAGAATGCCATTGAAGAACCCTGAGAGAGTCAGGAGGAAAAGGAGGCAGGAGGCGTAGAAGGACAGCTAGGAGCAAGGGATGGTGGAGATGGGGCAGAAGGAGAAGATATAGAACAGGCAGATGGGGATACGAGGTTTGAAGAAGAAATGGGGCGAGAGTGCAGGATCGGAAGAGGGGGCCAGATTGTACAGTGGAGATAAGCATGTCAGAGGAGTCCGAGGAGGAAGTCACAGTGTTACGGTAGTGGGGCAGCTCCAAGAGTGACAGCTACCAAGAGCGCTGAATTTGGAGAGGGAAAGTTGTGAGCACCTTAGATGGACCCATTTGGAACAGGTGCAAGCATTGCACTGACTTGCCCGGTCAGGTCACATTTCCAGCGCACACTGAGCAAGGGAAGATGGGGCCAGGGTTGGGATGAACGTTACCGCACATCAAGAAAAGAAGAATAAGGAGACGAAGACGGGCAAGAGAAGAGAGAAAATAGGCGACCGATTTTGAAGAAGCTGTGTGCTGCTCTACTGCGGTCGTTCAGGGGGAAGCATAGCAAAAAGGGGAGTGCCGGGGTAACTGGGACCCTCGGGAAGGAAAACAGCCATTTCGACCCAACCCAAACGGGGTCGGGGACCGCACCACCACGTTGAGGCGGCTGTTGATTGGTGCAGGATATCCGCATTCGCGGGGAAGTTCTAAGTCTCAGCTTATAGTGGACATCAATTTGATGATAATCATTAGACAACTAATAAAATAGTGCTCTTGTGTTTGTGGGGATTGTGTTTCTGTGTTGGGTTGTTGAGTGGTGAGATTCCCACAGCACTTCTGACTCCACAGAACGATTATATTTTAAATCGTAAACACAACTTTGGAAGCACAAATCTTGATTTGAATTGAATTTGATTTAAAGCGAATCGAATTTGAATTGAAGTCAATCGAATCCAATGAATTTAATTTTGAGTTGAATCGATTGAAAACAACAATGCCTCTTTTTATATGCTTATTTACAAGTTCACTCCGCTGCATGTCATACGGAACCACGCCTGGCCATACGGCTTAGTCACCCAGTATTGTTACAGCATGATATGTAACTATGTTCATTCTTTTATGGCCAGTTTTTAGGCCAACGAATGATTTACAACAACGAGCGTACGAACAGAACCAGTATGTTATGAGTCACACACACATTTCAGCAAAACATCAATGCTCCAAAGTCCGTATCTCGCGAGGTCGCAATAGTCTTAACGAAAACGAAGTAACAGCTCGTAAAGTAAGCTTAGGAGCTATTTGATGTTTACGAGATGACTTCACCATAAAAATCTGGTTTTATCTAAATCACACTGTGTTTATGTCCTCAAAAGTTCTTTTTGTTCTAACTTTTTTGGGGAAAAGAGATAAGATTCAATTTTTTCTAGAACACAAATAAGAAATCCTACATTTTCATCGTTTGATGTAAATTTCATGCGTCTACGATATATAGTTAACGAGATATAAAAAAAAGTGCATGATAGAGCATGAGAATGGTAAACTTCGTACATGACGTCGCAATAAAAAAAATGTCAAATTCGCAATCAGCGCCCAAAAAAAGTGGTAATCGCTTTTAGATTTGAAAACGGTAAAATTATAGAAAACCCCAGTGTTCCTTTCCAAAATCAATTGTTTGTTTTGATTTGTCACTGGTTTTGTTTCTTCCTTCTAATCTTTCCAATTGGTCTATGCCAACTACACGAGATCCCACTTTTTTGTATCTCAGCCAAAGCCTCGACTTAGTAGCGCCAGAGGCTGCTGATCTTAGCTCCGCGGAGCCTCCTGCCCTGAAGAGTCTCATTCTTCAATTTGTCCTTTTTTTTTATCTTCAGTGACTTTCATGCGGCTGCCGCACACCTATTTTTTCCACTGCAACCGGTTTAGACAGAGTCGCTTACACAAGGCAGAAGCACTTCTCTTGGTCCAAAATGAAACTTTGCATTTTTAATCTTTCTTATTTTTGCATTTTTTTCTTTCCATTTGGAAGTCTTTCTCCAATACTCCCATTCATAAGATGAAAAACCTCTCTATTCCCATGTTTCCTTCCGACCTATCTCATCTTTTGCGTCTCAAAGATGTTTGAGCTCATCATTATATACCGTCTTTTCTTCTTTCTGGAGTCTAACTCCATTCTCTATTCCCGTCTGGTGGGTCAACTCTCGATTAGTTCTTTATCTTTCTCAATGCATTTCAGACAAATTCAACACATCCAAGCCGGGCTGTTTAGCGATTTTTAATACTATCGAATTTGCAAAGGCGTTTTATTCTCTCTGGCATATCGGATTTTTCCATAAGCTTATTTTTGCTGGTCTTCCTCCTTGCTTTTTTCAATGGACTAAATTTTTCTTTTCATACAGGCGCATCTGAGTGGTTTTTTAACATCACAAGAGTTGCTCCTTTCCAGTCCGTCAAGGTGTTCCGCAAGGATTTGCTCTTAGCCCTGTTATATTCTCTGTTGTCATCAGTGATCTCTTTCGTCTCCACCTTCCTTTATAAGCTGCTCTCTGTATGCGGACGACCTTGCCTTCCTTCCTCTCTGTATCTGCTTCTTTGAAAGCATTACAAGATGACCTGGTTTAGCTGGAGCTCTGGTCGGAGCATTGGTGTTTTCTTCTCGATCCAGGCAAACATCAAACCTTCTTTTTGGTGAATCCTCACAAGGCTAATTTTAAGCCTCGCTTCACTTAACTCGGGGTCATCTTTTGTTAACGCTCATTTTTCACTAAAGGTCAGGTTGTTCTCCGTTCTCGAGGCCTTGCTCTATATCTCTGCTTTCTCATTAGGTTTTCCTAAGATGTCCCTATCACTACTGTATAATGCTTGTCTTCGGCTCGTTCTCACCTATGCTTCATTCGGGTGGTGTTTTACTCTCCGCGTTAAAAAGTTGGAACGTTTCCACCGAGTAGCAAGTCGTGCAATCATCGGGTGTCCTTGTCCTTCGCTATTTGTCTTTTCTCTTAGGTTCCCTCTTCCAAGCGGGTTCCCGGTCTTCCCTTTTACGCTGTCGCCGAGAAGAAGCGAAACGAATACTTTGCAGTCATGCACTCACCGCTTATGCTCCCTTCTCTACAAAAGCTCTTTTTTCTCGCTCTCTCTCTCATTAAATCCCGCCTTTTTTCAATGTGGAGCTTACTCTTCCTACTCCAAGCTCTTGCTCTGATCTTTGTCGCAAAAATGTTGCTATTATCTCTCTTCCAATTCCCCGTATCTTGATTTGAACTGATGAAATTACCCGCTCTTCTTTTGGAAGGGCTTCCTTCTCATTCTGTGGCGCAAAAAGTACTCTTTTCTGTACGGCAGGCTCACTATATTCAAGTTTTCTGCTAATGTCAGAGCTATTCTGCTGGCACCAACGAATCTGCCAGTTTCCTCCCCTCAAAACTCTCGCTGCACTTTCTTACACACTTTAGCAGAAACTATTCATCCTCTACCATCATGCTACGATTGGCACTTGTTACTAGTTTCTTTCGGGTAACATGGCCAATAAGCTGCGCTGTTTTAGCAATCTGCAATAGTTTCATTCTCCTCCTACCTTTCGTATCCGCTCACTTCTTCTTTCGGACAGCAATCGTACCGTCTTATCAATACTTTCAAAGCACAAAATTAAAAAAATTTTTTTAAATCTTTCATTCAGTTACTGTGGTCGATCAATTTCATTCCGTTCTGCCTTGTCCGGCTACGGATTCCTTGCGCCGCTCGCTCTAAGGCGACTTTACATCTATATACGACTTTTGTACCGGCTTTGGGGAATTACCTGGCTTCTGGAGCTCCATGAACTACCATCACGAAAGGATCGCATACGAACAAAAAAATTGTAATGCTGAGAAGCAGCGTAGCTCGTAGATCTACCGAAGACGACATCGAAAGCAAGTTACCATCGTATGAAATATTATTTGCAATACACGCTTTAGCAGTACGTTTACTTAGTAGCCTACATAAAGAGTTAGCATTAAAGAGCTGGAAAAAACTTGCATCGAATCACATTGGTCCTAAAACTGAATTTAAGTTACACTCACAATTACTTGGTAAACGTACCGGTACCGCAGCAAATACGAATTACACGTAGTTACGTATTGCACAATTTTATTACACTCAACAACTTCACGTCAGCAATAGGTAAAAAGACCGCATTCACCACACTTCAAAACGGTAGTTTACAAATTTTTACCTTTGCTTAAAAGTTTATATCCCATGCGACAACTGGGAAATATAGTGAGCATCTGCGTTTTGTAAGCTTTAATTTTAAATTGAAATCGAATTAACATTGCCTGACAGAAGATAAATTGGACCCCATGTTTAGCTTTTTCTCTAAGTAAAAACATACTTTGAAGCTTCTTTTTAAAACAAATAAAGTGCATATTCCTGCTTCTGAAAAGTAACCCAAGGATGATGACCCCTGCATCAAAACCTATGACTAGCTAACACATTACGAGCAAATACCATCGTAACGGTAGATTGCAATCCACAGAGGTCGTAGTTGTCGGTTCAGGAATTTGATTCCAAAAGGTTATTAGTGCAAATTTTTACATTTCAGTAGAATTCAATTCTCCAAAGTAGGGCCCAATGGTAACAACAAGATATGTCGGCGAAGAAATTTATTGGGCAGCTTTTCTTTTTTTGCCCGATTTTATGTCTTTTTTATCTCGCTGGCTTCGCCGGGCTGGCACTACACACTCTCTTTCGAACCAGACTTTCAATCGGAGCAACACACCACTTTAAATTCCGCATGTCCCTCCTGACGAATATCATAGCGCTTTTAAGACAATTCGAAATCCAGGCCTGTTGTTTCAAAGTTTGGAACAATTACCGCTACATCACAGGGGCTGCTGAAAAAAGAAACTGATAGTAATACAACTATACAGCAGTCATTATACGTAATACAATGATCACATACTAGTACTCGTACGCAAACAGCGGTAAAAAAAAGTAAACAGCATTATCAAAACGACTTACTGAAAGCTTAAAGCGTAAGCTGCTCTTTTGCATGTTACAGACAAAATCGGTAAAACACATAAATCATTTTTGCAGACTGGCACGATCAGGTTTTTTGTGGTAAAAATAAGCATAAATCTCTTAAGTTAATTTGGTCTAGAAACAGATGTAATGCGGTCCATCATCACATGTGTGCCATATTTCGTCGAAAGAGATTGAATAAAGGGATAAAGATACGGCTTGGTAAATTCCAATTTTATTCGTAATTTGTCAGGTAATATTATATTTGATGTTGAGGCTGTTTACGGCCTTTTGAAATATTTGCTTTGACAAAAAAAGCAATTTAAAATTGCCTTTTCGAATGTTGGTCTGACAATCTGCCTTAAAGTTTTTTGGTAATATTTCAACCTAAAAAGAACTGCGGGCTTCCAAAGAGTCAAATGATTTTACGGCATGTTCAACGAAGTCCGGTTTCTACCGTTGAACCATGCATTTGACAATGTTCACAAAATCGTTTTTAAGTAATTGGCCGACGGCAAATTTTACACGCACTTGGCACAGACGTATGAGTGAGTTTACACTTGAAGAAAAGCTAAACCTTTTTAACTTCAATAATCACAACACGTGCGCTCGCAATCTCACCAAGATCATAAACGAAAAAATCCTTATTTTTGTCTTTCTTCCAGCATAAACCTGCTTGAATCTCCTAATGAAAGCGCTATTGTGTCAAATGTTTTTACTTGAGTATTAGTGGTACCCCATACTTGTTGGCTAATGCTTGCTGCAAATAAATGCTACTTACAAAGAAAAACTGTGACAAAACTGATGAGATAAAGTATCTAAAAATGATGATAAACACCGCGCGAGCCGCAGCGCAGTCGACGGATTGTACATGTTTGCACAATTACTACAATTTTATAACGCTCGACCATTGGGTGCAGTTGCCAATCGCTGAAAATGTTTATTAAATAGAAATACTTCGGTCATTTGTAAACTTGTATCACTTAGTCGCGTCATCTTTTCCAGAAAGCGAACTGGGTGAGGTTCCGAGAAGTATTTGTATTTTCAGCGTAGCTTTTAGTCAGTCATAAGCTTTTGTCATCGTAAAACAACGGTTTTGCTTGCAGTATCTTTACAGTTGCTATGTAGAACAAAAGAAATTAAGTGTGTTGCTGCAGATCAACAACTGAAAGTCGTTTAAATAAAACAAAAAAAAGAGCAACAAGCACTGTAAAAATTGGATACGGACAAACACAAGTGGGTTAATCGTATAAAAAGCGCGAAACATTGACCATGTGATCAACGGGTTTAGTCTGTATAAAAAAGGTTTGTCTCCTTAACATTAACCCATTTCTGCCCGAAGTAATTTTTTGTAGGATAATTTCAATTTTTTAATTTTTCTGATGTTGGCTCTACATAAGTGATTAGATAAATGCATCAGTTTACATATTCCTGCAATGTACAGGGTGGCCCAAAAGTAGGTATACAGTTATTAAAAGTAGGGTTTGGATCCAAAAGTAGATTTGTAGTTCTTATGTAGGCACTTTTAAACCTCTAGAATGATAGTTATATCTTAAATGGAAACTGTTTAATCTTTTTAGTGCTCAAAATCTCCTTCTTTACATCTGTTCAAAACACTCTGACATACCGTGCAGCACAAATTTCAATTTGCATCAATTTCTCTGAATGCGTCATAAATGCAATCTTTTAATTCATTTACTGTTTTGGGATTCTTCTCCTTGTTCTTTACATACTCTTTGTTCTTTACAACACCCCAAAAAAAGAAATCCATTGGTGTCAGGTCAGGTGAGCATGGTGGCCATTCAATGCAACCTGTTCTTCCGAACCAACGCTGTGTAAAGACTTTGTTAAGGTAATCTCTTACTCTTAACGCATAATGTGGAGAAGTTCCATCTTGCTGAAAGAAGAGTTCATCAAAGTTAGGTTTAGTTTGAAGTTGTGGCACTACCACTTCACAAATAATTTCCAAATAGTTCTCTCCATTAACTGTATACCTACTTTTGGGCCACCCTGTATATGATATCCCTGCAATAGAACAAAATGAAATAAAATAAAATGAAAACTTTCCACAATTTGCCAGCCCATACTACCAAATTTCATTTTATTTTATTGCTCTGATTCTATTATTGAGCTCTCTACTGCCAAATCGACCGACTACGTATCCCTGCAATGGTATTGCTAGAACACGATGTGCCATATATGTACCACTGAGCACATCCTTGTACAAAATTTTTCACTCTACAGAAATGTATGATGCACTATTGTATCATGCTGTAACTGTGCCATATATGTACCGCTGAGCTGAAATGGGTCAAATCGCAAATGGATTTCACGGTTAAAGTTGTAACAAAACCGAGCGACATAATGCATAGAGATGCATTTACCATTGCCACTGGCAAACCTTCCGTCCGCAGCTGCAAATCAGTTTACTGAACATGACGCTGGGCCAAACAGTACAAGCAATACAGAATGGAAAAAATAAGTTTTGAGAATCACAACTCATTTCAAAAGCGCAACATTGGGAACAATTGAATGGTCCTACGATAGATATAAAAAATGCTTGTCATTTCGCTTTGAAATTTCAAGGTTAACGTATCGAAATAAATGGCCAGGTCTGCACTGGCGCCAAGCACGGCTTGTGTCTCTACTTTGGCTAAGTTTTGGCTTCATTTAGTTTCAGTTATTTTGGTCAACAACATGGCCACAATAAAACAACGATTGGCCTTAGTGCAGTTCTGACTTTACTCCGACGACGGTTTGAGCTCAAACGCTTCTTCGTATCCCAAAAATGTAAATATATGACTCACTTACAAGCTAACTTGTAAAAATAAAAAAATAATCCACTCTATTTTGTGTCTTCGGTACTCTATGAACGAATCGTTCGTACGTATCAAATAAAAAAGTACGTTGGGCAAAAGGAACTGATTTTATACCATTTCTTGACGACTTCAAATACCTTGTTTTAGAGTACTGAAAAAATATTCATACCACTTTAAAGGAGAGAGTTAATGAAGTAATTCCCACTTACAATAGGATAAAAATTAGTGAAAAAAATTTCAAAAATAACTTCGCGATGAAAAGACAAAAAATAGTAAGTTAAAAGATTAGCAAGTTTACTCTAATTGACACCATTTATCCAGAAGAAGCTGGATTTTGTCAAAGCGGTAAATGATAATCATTGGAAGTTAAATCAAGATCCCGGTCCAGTAAAAAGAGAAACGACTGCATTTAATACAAAGAAAACTCCACCAACGATTGTAACTGTAAAAAAAAAAGATGAATCACACAACAGTACAAACGCTACTGTACACTGCATACTTTATAGGAAGTAAACCAAAGCAAATTGTTTAGAGTCTAACGAGCTTATCACTGAATGGTGTAGCTACTTCCAGTAACATATTTAGAAAGAAAATAAGCCGCACTTGACCTTGATATCTGCAGATTATGACATCTTGAGCAAAAATAATATTGTGCCCATTTGGGAAGTCTTGCTTTCCAAGTAAATTCTGTAATAAGCCGCAGCCAAGGATTTATGGTTAAGGGTTTTTTTACAAAACAGCGACAAGCATCAGCACTTCGTAACAATTTACTTGAGCGCCACGCCTAAGAGTTGACGTTAATATGTCTAAAAAGAAGAAAAACAGAACCTTATCTGCAACGCCTGACATCAAGTGAGTATAACAACTAAATAAAACACGTTTTCACCTGTTCGTACTGAAATGCGCTGGGCTATCATTCTTCCGCCAATGACGGCCAATCCTGTGCATAATGCATGCCCAATAACTGCTCCTATGAAAACGCCAAAAGGATCCTGCAAAAAAACGTTATATTATATTCTCAGGCCCCAAGAACATCTTATGCTCAGATCTACGTTGGAATCGCCAATCTGCTAGCACATTGCATTTAGCTATGGATTTAGACACGTGAAAGCCTACTGTCGGTTACGATAAAACATCGATGTGCTCAGACCTGTTTCGAAGCTATCACTACCGCCTGCACATTGCATTTTTAACCATAAGTAGCGCTATGGAGCAAGTTTCTCAAAAACATTACAACAAATCATCGCAAAAGGTTTTTCAATGACTACTGCTGTCGCAGGTCGCAATCCAACTTAGTCCACAACCGCGCCAGCTTCAGAGCATTTACACAACCGTGGATAACAAACTTAATAGCAAAATAAAACTGAAGTTTTCAAGTAATCTTGAAGTTTAATCATAGTTGAAAGCATACGAAAAAATGGCTACAGTATCAAATCCACATAACGTGATCAACAACTAAAACATCACTTACGTCACTGGCAGCCAAGACAATCGTAGTGATTTGCGATCTGTCTCCCCATTCCGCAAGGAAAGTAAGAGTGAACGATTGAATTAAAATCGGAGAGAAAACTCCCAGAATTCGCTGGATTTGTCCTGTTCTCACCATTCCAGCCTCAACATCCGGAACACCCTCTTTTGCTTTTAACAGCTAAACAATAAATTTGCCTTAGAAAAGCGCCATAAATGCAAAATAAAAGCGCACGTAGAGGAATTCTGTGGAGCCTTCATCTAAAACTGAACATTGGTAGGACAAAATTTTTCATTTCTGAGAAATGGCTGTGTTCTGTTTTCTAGTCTTTTGCTAGACTGGGCCAACCCTATTGGCATACTGCTTAGTCGCATTAACTGCCTGGCATGCAAAAATAAGGAATCCCATAAAATGATTAGCTCAAGGCCAAAGCAAGCAAACTTGGCAGCTTTTGCTCCACATTTTTCTTGCAGAATGCCAAGCATGAAAGCTCTACATAATCATTTTTAATGTTTGGCAAGGGTATTGAGGTCCAGGTGTACGGACTATCAAGCGGACGCTATCGCCACCATATCATTTCACCAAAGTAGGGCCAGTCAAATTAGTAGCAGCGGTATTATTTTTCCTGCATTACAGTTTGACTCACGCAAGAGCTTAGCATGGACAACAGACCCTTAAACTGAAGTTGAGCGCTTTGCGACAGCTCTCTCCAGTTAACAAATATAAAATACAACATAGCTAAGCCACCAGGCAGCTGCTTATAAAAAGCTTCACTGGCAAAATTTTGAAAGTTTTACATAGCGACATTTTCCACAAAATTATTACTGTTCGTCTTCAATCACAAATCAGAAAGAAAACTTACCAGACACTAAATCAAACCGAATGTTTTTAATTACAAATTTTGCCAATGAAACTACTTTTGTTGTTCAATATAAGATGCAAAAAGTACTTTTTCATCTGTCTTGTTCAATTCCTCTTGCACTTCTTCAATTTCTTCTTGCGAGCCGCTAGGACTCATTGATATTCCTTCATGTAACATCTTAACGCCAAATATAAGAAAAAGTACCACAGCTCCATAGTATGTAAACTTTCTCGGTATGACAGTAGTGGCATAACCCAAAACAACTAAAACAAATTACATCGAAAATATATAAACGCCAACTAATGGTAAGAAAGGTTTCGAAACTCTACAGCTTACAATACCAAAATCAACCCACTACTAAACGTAAGAAAATGCAGGAATACAATAAACCAAAGATCCCGTCATTACATTTGAGTTAGGCGACTTATTGGTGACATTGATTTGCAACGATGTGACGAAAAAAACGGCTCACGCCTATCTTTTGGAATAGAAAATTGCTGATGTCATTGACTTTAAGTTTTCTAGCATATGTTACAATAAAACTTTTTCAAAATTCAAATGACAGAGTAGCTTAAAAAATGCCTTCCAAATGAAACAAAAAACATTTTTAGCGTGTTTTAATACCATTTTTTGACAATTGTTGAAACACTTCAGACATTACCTACTGTGCGTTTGGCCATGTCCCAAAGCATAGCAAGTGTTTGAAATCCTAACATATAAGCTGATAAATTACCGACAGGGGCGCAAATCGCGGGGAAAGGTTAGTGTTTCCTTAACACAGACCATTGCGGTTAATTGCATAGTGACTTTGCCAAGCTCTTTGATGCGATTGAGCGGATTATGCGTTTATCCGAAATTAGTACAAACACACAAATAAAGCACTGCACAAGACAAAGTATTCTTTAATCAGGTTCTGCGACAATTCGAAGTCGGAAGATTTGAAGTTAATAGTCCAACAGTAAATAGCTTTGTTTTTACTAACCCTATCCCTCACCCAACAGTTCAAAGCCTAATCCAAGTCGAATTTAAATTGTCGAGGCACCGTTTAATCATACACAACATTGTTCCAACCACCTAAACTATTGCGCAATAGTAGTTTGTTTAATGCTGTTTTGCATGCTCTCTTGTAATTGTTTTTCTAAACGAAAAATGTGTCCATGCGTGCGCCTTCACATTGCAAACGTTTTATCAAGAGCGTTTAACCCTTCTTTATTTTTTGGCGGGGTAACGAGAATTGAATTGGCAGCGCTTACCGATAATAGCGAAGTACACGTACGAATTTGTGCTCGCACGCTGTAAAAAAACTGCAAAGATAAAAGAATTCTGCAATGCTGCAAAGACCAAATTTTGCAAACATGAAAGATGCCGCCGGAATTTGATCAAAGAAATCTTGCAGCATTTTTTACAGTGCACTACATGCTCCACTGCGCTCGCAATTGGCGTCTGTCTTTCAAGAATGCCTAAGCTTTTTACCGAAGACGGATTTTCATTACTTGATTTTGCAACTAACACTTTGGTTAATCAAATAAACAGCTTTTATTTCTATACAATTAAACGGGTTATGCAGTAACCCGATGCGATTAACTGGACGATTTTCTTTAAAAAACGGTTTGGGAATTACAATTCTTATGCAATAAAACATATTATGCGGTTATCCGATATGCAATTAACCGGATTTATCTGTAATTGCTAGGCTTAACTTTCAGCGTCTATTCTTCCCCAATGCTCCCCTTCAATAATTTAGGATTTGCGTCAATGATTATTGGTGGCTATGAGAGTGCCACTAAACTTGCCACATAGGCTGTATTCATGAAGTCTGCCATCGTAACCACACAGTTTATTGTTGATGTACCATACCGACAGGCTACAAGCGGGTTTTAGTTTAAATATTAAACAGTTTTTAAGTTTATCTTGTAAAACTATCATCACACAGATAGCGATCGATTAGACGAGGCAGAGCTGTGTTAGGTAGCATGTGATGTGATTTTAGGTGTAAATATTGTTACAATATTTGGCAACATTTAATGCTTTAAATCTAGTTTGCGTAGCCAATCTGTGATTCGAACCCGCGTTGTGTGGTTGTTATGTTTGTTTCTCTCGAGGTATCGTCTCTATTGATTAGTCGTTGGATTGGCGAGGTTGACCCTCGAGCGACGCAGTAGTAACTGCCTTGTTAACACACCTTTACATTATTCTCAAGTAGACACGTTGCAAGAAGGATTACTTTGTTTGTAAAGCCTGCACGTTTGGGTAGAAGTCAAAGGACTATCAAAGAAGCTCGTAGATGCCAACGTAGATAAAAGTTGGTTGAGCTGTTTCTTTGTTGATTGACACTGTGTTGGAGCTGTAGTAAAGAAGAAAGTACTTGGGGGTCAAAATAGTTTGAAACCGCTACGCCGCCACGCCGGTACGCCGCTAACAACGCTACGTCGCTACAACGCTACATCGCTACAACGCCAACGTCGCCGAAGCCAATCCATCTGTTTTTTCTTATCTGCTTATCACTTTTCATTATTTCCATTTTCAGTTTTGCGTATTATCAATAAAAATTTATCAAAGAATTTATTCAAGAAAGTCAGACAATAACAGCGTGACGAGAGGAAAAGCGCGTTTCATCTATTTACAACTTCAGCTTCACTGCAATCTGTCTCGGGTTCGGAGACTACCCCAAGGGTCTCTGCTCCACGAACCCGTTACATTAGGTGTTGGTAGAGGTTCTCGCTTTCTTCTGTTTCAATAATCTGTGAGTGACAAGCTATTTTGGGCACAGTAATGTATAATTCTTAGGGCAGTATCTCTTATGCTGTTTGACCAAACTCTACCTGGTAGCACGTATAACTCGAGCAGTCTGTGTTATTGTTTGATTCACTCCTTTGTCGCTTTGACTACCTCCTTACTATAATCAGAATTCTGATTGGCCGATTTTGCTATACCGGTTTACTAAAGTAAAAGTAAGGTTAAAACGGAAGAATCAGTTAATGTGACACATGCTGGAAAATCAGATGTTTCGAAAAATATAGGTCAAGCTGGTAAAAAAGAAGGGGGAAGAAAAACGCTGCCTCGAGTATTTTCTGACGTATTTTTGGCATAAATATTGCCTTTGAAATACGTGTGCCCTAATGAATATGAAAAAAGCATAATGCAAAAATTTCATGCAGCAGGTTCAATGCATCATGTCATCTACCCATGAGGCATGTAGAGATTGGGCCGTCCTAATTTAGCGGCATGGTGGCAGCAAACGTCATCACGTTTTTACTTCAAACAGCCACCTTCGGAAAGTTTCATGTCCTAGTTGATTTTTTTTATTTAAATAGTGCCTGGTATAGAGGTGATAGAGCAGCAAAATTGTTGAATGTATGCTGGCTATATGTTGGATGCATGTTTTTGGACAATGCTTCAATACGGTAATCCAGAAGTACGGAAATTCATAATGAAATAATTTAGCATTGAATCAAGGAAATTCAAGCATGGTTTTACGGAAATTTATTCCAAAATATAGAATCACTGAATTACCGAAATACGAAAAAATTTTAAATTAAGAAGTGGGCCTATGGAAATCAGAGAAATACGGAAGTTTAAGAAAGTCGATATAAACAAAAAAGATATTCACCCAAATAGGTAAAATTAGATAATTGAATTAAACTGTGCACTTCCGTAAACTTATATATTTCTTCGATTTATGTAATTTAGTAGGTTTTTCCTCTTTTCTAAAGAATTTTTTTGATTTCGTATTTGAGGGTTACACCCTTTTCTTTAGACACAAATCATTTGATTTTGTATATTTTGATGAACGTATTATTTTTGACATCACCTGGTCAAAATAATACGTTCATAAAAGTAAAATCGCTGTTGTCAACTGAATGTTAAAATTTATCATAAAGTGGAACCGGGCGATGTGCGCTAAAAAATTGCAGTGCGGGCAGTTTTTTCCACCAGAACCATCTCTAGCACATAAGGCGTTACCAGCAGTGGGGACCTGCACGTGATACCACCTAGTACTGATGGGGACCCTGCACGTGACGCCACCTAGTATATGCACTTACACTTTTAGCCAAAATGAAGTCAAATATAAAAAGAAAATTGGGTTTACATTATTGGCGTCAGTGGTTTCTGATCGGAGGTTCATGAATCATAGCAGGTTTGCAAGAAACTTTTTCGAGGGCCTACAAAATGTTTTAGTGAGGTACAGTACATAAGGAGTTTGCAGTCGTGACTGCAAGAAAGTTTTAATGTGGTTTAACACCGACATTCAAGGACAGAGATAATAGCCAACCGATGAGTGGCGCCAGATTCGGGGTTGTGTGCGAGGGTGATGATCTTTTTTGGAAATTAACGTGTGGCACGGAGCTCTTTTGTCTTCTTTTACTTTTACGAAACTTGCTCCTCTTTTTGGATTATCGAAAGGTCCAAAAGAGGCAGGGCTCAGTCCTACCCTCAACTCGTTACTGGCGAGTGAGCACCTTTTTCTCTGATAATTCTGAACAACTGAGCTTGTTATTGCCCAGGGGTCCACAGCATCCTCCAACTCTCGCAAAGAATAATGGCATCAAAAACGTGGTAAACCACTAGCTTCATATTCTTATGCTGCATTTCCGATATTCGGAGATTATTTATCTAAATTTTCTATACACCTTAGGTGATTGTATATAAACATTTTTTCACTAGTATTTCTATAGTCACTAAACTTAATGGCAGCTTAACCTTCTGTCATAAGTTACTGCCCATATTGTGCAAAAGCAAATGTGAACAACTTTAACTCTTCTCCTAAAATACAATCTTTATAAAAAAAATACATCTTTTCAACGCACTTTTACATTAGAATTAATTTCTTTTTCTACCAATGAGTACTAATTACTAAGCAAATTACTTTGGTGCTGCCTTTACTAGATTAACGTTTCGTTGGCCATAACGGCCAACATCGTCACAGCAAAAATGGCAACTTATCTACCACAACAACATATCAATGAAATTTCAAAATGTCTTTGTGTACAAGATTTAGCACCGGCGCGATGGTGTAGTGGTTAGAGTGTCCTGGGGTAGACCTGGGGTTCATTCCCCTTGTCGAGTCATACCAAAAGACTTTAAAAAATGGTATTCACAACTTCCCTGCTAGGCGCTCGGCATTTAGGAGAGGTTGTAAAGAACAAGCCGGCAAGTTCGCTTGTTGTGTCCTTGGGCAAGGCACTTAACGGGGTGCCCCCACCTTTATGTGAAAGACAGGTGGCCCAGTTTTCCCTCTGAAGAGAGGGTTGGTGGCAGGAAGAGCATCCGACTGTAAAAACAAAAATGCCATGTTATAAAAATGCAAATTATCTGCGGTGGCGACCCCTAATCGGGAAAAGCCGAAAGAAAAAGTACAAGATTTAGCAGTCATGGCAATCAAATAAGACTTAATGACCGAAAGTAAGACGTAATAATTAAAACATTCAATAAGCTGACTTTACGAAAACAATACTAAATAATGATAGTTGAGTTACGGCAGATCCTACTGTCTTATAAATTTCTTGTACAAAGGTAAGGTTTTACCATCGATTTGGTTCATGATATGCGAGCTTTTGCAAATAAACTGTCCATAAATGTTATATAAAAGAAACAATGGTAAAACCTTACCTATTGTGTACAAGAAATCAAAAAGACAATAGGATGCGCTGTAGCTCCATTAATCAAATAAGACTTAATATGCATTTTTTCGTAGTTGGCTTTATTTCATGCATTTTCAAATAATCATGCATTTTTTTCGTAGTAGCTTACTTCAACATCTTCATCGTTACGTCTTGCTTTCGATTACTACGCTTTAACTGATTAATTATTCGACAATCACAGCTAGTAAATCTTGTACAAGTAGCCATTTTTAAAAATCTAAGTCGCCATTTTTGCTGGCAATTTAGACTTTCAAAAATGTTGACTGTTCTGGCCGACGAAACGTTAGCCTAAATAAAAGCACCGCCAAAGTAATTCGTGCGGTAATTATTTCTTACCGGTAAAACAAAATATAAATTTATTTTAACTTGTTCCATGGTGAACAACCTTATTGAATATTTTCTTTTACACTGATGATTATAAAGCACACAACTAATGACATTACAATTTTTATTATTATTAACGAAACTATATTTAAAAGAGACAATAATGCAGCTACTGAAGTTAGTAGCTACGCTACTGCACAAACATAAATTGGTAGATCAGCAACTATTTCAACAGCTGAAAGAGTTAAGCAATCCCAGTAGCCCACTTGATTTTATGAGTCTACTAAAGAATCGTCAGTATTCCTCAAATTAATCTTAATCCTATTTTTAACTCTAACTAACCTAATCCTAATTCCAACTCCAAAACGCTGATATGCATTTTCATGTTTTAGTAGTATCTAATTTCACATATCCAGCAATGCGGTTGACTTTTTAGCTGACCCGATTATACTTGGTGGCAGAAAGGTGGTCCAACAAATTAACTTCTTTACCTTTGTACACACAACGATTTTGAATATCAAATTATAAAGAAGAAGTGTTGCACTCACAAAACAATGTTTGATTTTTTCCTGCTCGCATGCTTTAGAATTATTTTTTAGTTTGTTTAAATGTACTGAATTTCCACATATGAGGTGCCCTTACGGTCTTCAGATATCGGTATCAAAGTGCTGGTGCAGTCGTATCTAACAGCAACTTATCGATGTATCTGAAAACAACTGCAACAACACTTTTTAGAAAATTTGGAACGTTAAAAATAGTTGTAGTGCACCTCTTTCTAGTTTTGTCCAACTACCAGTAATAACCATAACGTCTTCAAAATGATTTAAAACCGACCACTTAATTATTTAACTAAATTACAAAAACGATGCAACAGTAAAAATACGAAGTGACATTTTTTAGCAATTTAAACTCAAAAGAAAACCACAAAATTTAAGAAGGGTGTGAAAAGAAATTAAGCTCTTACACTCCACAACAAACCTACCATCTATTGGGTCATTTCATACACTTTTTGTAGGAACCAGTGCCAATATTTGGGCACACTTTAGGCAACAATTTGTTTCTTCTGTTATCCACAACGAATAACTATTATTTGCAGATTATAAAAAAATAAGAAAGATAAGGGTACAAACCTTGCTAAAGGCCTCACCACTAAACTTCAAGTCGACCACTTCCCTCATCTGACTTTCGAAATAAAAACTCTTACTTTATAAAGTTGACTACGTTTGTTTACAGACCACTTTTCCCTTTTACAGTTGATTTCCATCTCTTCTCTAGATTTTTCCTTTTCCACGGGGAAAAACGAGAGGCTTGTAGCTTTGTTAAAACCAGTTGGTGCAGTCAACAGCAAAATAAGCTCGCAAGCTTATTTGTTAAATATATCTGTTGGATAATTACATAAAGTAATGTCGTAGTTTTCACTAATAAATCAGGAAACCCTGTAATGAACAAATTCATAGCGGATAGCCTGTTACGGTACACTAGGCCAGGGGTGGCGAACCTATGGCACGCGTGCCATATCTGGCACGCGGACTGATTTTTGCTGGCACGGCACTTGAAACTTCTTATCGCGCATTAGTTCAGTGACCATCTAGCAGAGTTACAAACTCAAGTTAGACTAAAATGATTTCTCAGAATAGATCAAAGCTCTTCCATTTGTCATTTATTTGCTTTGTGACGTCACGATTGTAAAACAAGAGAGTGTGTAATTTGATATCATCGTTTTCTTTTTAGTTAGTTTCCTTTTGAAACAGAAATTTACAACAGTTGGTAAATTTTACTGACAGTTTGAAGAAACCAAGTACAGTAATTTACTTTTACACGTGGAATATATATTTTTTTAGAAATAAAGTAAATTTCAAACTTTGCTAAATCATAAACTTGAACTTTTCTTTTTTTAATTAATTATTCATTTTTTTACCTGAGATATGTGAAGAGAAAATTAAAAGCTAAAATTATCATCATTCAGCAGTAGAGGGTTTCAAAGCTGGTGGACTGAAGAGTATGGCATGATTAGCAGTGATGATAAAGCAGTATGTGTCTTGTGTTGTAATAAAGTTGTTTGTAGAACATCTTCAGTTAAACGTCATTTCGAAACGAACCATAAAGACCTTTATTTGAAAACGAAAGAAGAACAAAGAGAAATTATTTCTAAAGCTTGCAAGGAGAAGAAAATGCAATCATCAAATCTAATGAAATTTATGGGAGGCTCTTCAAATGTTACTGCTGCGAGTTATATTGTGTCAAAAGAAATTGCCAAACACGTAAAACCATTCAGTGAAGGACAATTTATTAAACAAGCATGGCTTGAATGTGCACCGGTTTTATTCGAAAATTTCAAAGAAAAAGAAAAAATTATTCAGAGAATAAAAGAAATACCGTTATCTAGAAATACAGTGAAATCTAGAATTTTGGACACGGCTGACAATGTTTCTCACCAGCAAAATAAAGACTTAAGTTCTTGTAATTTTTTATCTATCTGTCTTGATGAAAGTACTGACATAACAGGCTCGGCACGTTTAGCAATTTTTGGCCGTTATTTGGTTAATAATACCATTAGAGAAGAGTTGATCAGCTTAGCGTCATTAGAAACAACAACAAGAGGGATAGACATATGCAATGCTGTAGTGAAACAGCTGACTGAAAGAAAACTTGATCTTTCAAAAATAGTGTCTGTATCAACAGATGGTGCTGGTAGTATGACCGGAAAAACCAATGAATTTATCAATTTATTTACTCAGCATGTTGGACATTCCATCTTGAGCTTTCACTGCGTTATACACCAGCAAGTATTATGTGCAAAAACTGGTTTTAAATCACTGCAGAACATTATGGATGTAGTAACAAAACTAATTAACTTGATGGCTGCTCATCCATTAAGCAAACGAAAACTTAAAGAACTGCTTGGCGATATGGATTCTACGCATGTTGGTTTGCTGATGTACAATAATGTACGATGGTTAAGTCGGGGAAAAGTTCTGGAACGATTTGTTGAATGCTTGGATGAAATTATAATTTTTTTAACTACCAAAAAAATTATTGAAAAGTATAGAGTTGCTTGATAGCCAATGGATTTTAAAATTAATGTTTTTTACTGATTTGTGCTTACATGTAAACGAACTGAACACAGGCCTGCAAGGTCGTAATAAAACCATTATTATCATGTTTGATTTAATCAAAGCATTCGAAGCAAAACTACGAGTTTTCTATCGAGATGTTGATTCAAAAACTTTCAAGTATTTTAAAAACACAAAGAAATATTTTTTACAACTTGAATCTAATGGCCATCCAGAACAAGGAATAAATCAACTATTAAGAATGTTTTGTGAAGTTATTCAAGAGTTAATCAAGGAATTTGATTCTAGGTTTACACAATTCAGACAATTCGCTGAAGCAACGCAATTTATTTTGCATCCAGATTCAACATCACTAGAAACACTAAATTTGGAAAGCTTGAAGTGGCTAGATTTGGAAGATATAGAAATGCAATCAATTGCTTTCCAATCTAGTTCTATATCCCTTTGAGGACCTTTGGTACACATATGTACCATGATTGTTGATCATTATATCATTATGACGCGATAACCAATTATCTGAAATCCATTATATTTTTGTTGTTATCAAACAATTGCGACATTGTTTCAAATTTTATGAATTAAACTCTTGTGGTCCTTAAAGGGATATGGAAGCAAAAGTTTATCGATCTGAGAAGAGACTTAAAATTAATAGAGAACGATAGAGCAGTTGGTGTATTAACATGCAATGTAGAAGAAAAAGTATTGAAAGCATGGGATACCATTCCCAACACTTTCATTTGTCTAAAAAAATTAGCAATTGCTATTTTATCAATTTTTTCATCTACGTATTGTTGTGAATCATTGTTTTCGCAAATGAACTTGATCAAAAACAATTTGAGAAGTAGCTTGATTGATGAGTCTTCATCTGCAAGTGCATTACTTAAAGTGACAGAGTATGAACCAGATATAAAACGCTTATCATCTAAATTACAGTAACATAAATCTCATTAACATATTATGATTTATGGTAATAAATATAATCAATAATTTGCATAGTTTACATTTTTAATTAGTTTTGTTCAATGTTACTGGCACGGTATAAACTTGCTTTACGTCACTTATAATATTTTGGCACGTTTGTAAAAAAAGGTTCGCCACCCCTGCACTAGGCTATCTCACAAAAGTCAGTAGATCTACCATGCAACCCCTATAACTATAGGTTACTGGTACCTATTGTGTAAATCTATATTTACTACTGAGGCCAACCTAATTTCTGATTTCGCTGCTCTTTCACAAAACAAATGAATTTTCCATAGTCAGACTTTCACTTGACTTTCTAGATTCACGCTCTGGTTTTAATAACCTATGTGCAGAAGTGCAACATTTTCATTAATCTTCATTCTATCAAACTATTTAAAAAATCTTCCACTTTTAGGTTGTTTAGTTTTAACCAGCCTTTACATTTCACATTTGCGGCTAACTCAAAACAATCCGACAGCTAACTTTTACTTTAACTCTTAAACAAATCATACTCCATTTAATTGCAACGCAAACACACAATAACTTCGGCCGTTTTTTACACACATGAAAAAAGCGGAGTTCACCGCGTAACTTACGCGTTAGCAATAGCAACTTTGCGACAAATATCTTAGAATTATTTCAATAAATAACTAGATATAGTAGACGACCTACACTCAACCTTAAAACCACTCTCTATTCAAGTCATTGACCTTTCACATTTTGACTTGGCCTACTGACGGAACTCTTAGCCAATCAGCCACAGAATGGATGTAAAGTGGCTATGCTATCAAAACTAAGTGACATTCATTTCAATGAACAACGATAAAACGGCATTAAAAATGCTTTTAGATTTAAGGAGTGGTCACTCATGGCCTACCAAATAATAAGCCAAAGATTTTTCTGCAGTTCATAATTTGGACTACGAAAAATGCTCATCCATACATACTTATAAACTATTCTCATTCACTTGTACCGGAAGGTATCGCCGAAGGAATTTTCATATCAAATCCACTTAAGAAAATAGAAAAAATACAGCTATTTATTGTTTCAGCAGTAATAAGTTTACCAATTTTGCGTGCTAGAAAAATTCAAAACGGCTTACCTGAAAGGAAAGTCATTAAACCCAATGCTCCAATTGCTCCCGCAAAAACAGTTGATCGAGAATGCTTCATCGCAAATATGGCAGCAATGAAAAATGTTTTATCGCCAATTTCGGACACGATAATAACCATGATTGCTTTCACAAAAGCATGGATGAAGTGAACGTAAAACCCAGATTGAGATTTAAGATCTGAAAGATAACACTTGAAGAAGGATGTTTATAACCCAAAACTCATAACTTATGAGCTAAAGTCAGAATTACTTAATGCAGTATATTATGCTAATTAAGACCAAGAACGTAGGTGTCACAAAAACTTCGATTTCCTTAAAACTTCAAAAATGTTGCAACTAGGTTTTTATTTTCTCGCACACCACCACCTAACTGCCACAGTGAAGCTACCTACCAAGTATTCGTAACAGGTGGTTTTCGAGAACACATCAAAGGCCGTCTGCCTAGTTGGCGGTGGAGTCACCAGTATACAGGGTGTTCGAAAAGTCACCATACCTTAATCTATTACAAATTAAACATCAAATTGATAGTTTATGCGCATTTAACTGTAACAAATGTGCTGATTCGAAGTTACTATTTACTTTTATTGCATCATTACAAATCAATAATATCGGTGTGAGCTCTTTCATGCACGCAAAAACTGGAGATACCTCTTTTTCCATCGGATACATACTTGTATCAATCATGTTGAACAGCAATGCTGTATACCAAATTGCTACACTCTCTCAAATACAGGTACCTTAACTGTTACCCAGACAACCATCTGACACAAATCGAATTTCTTAACGTACGTAACACATGAGTTTGACGAAGCCCAACTTACCATAGAATTCTGATATCACTTTGCGCACTTGCTCCTATTTATTTCTTTGCTATCTATCCTGTGTATAGAGGTACGGTGACTACTCGTACGCCTTGTACATTATGTATTAATGACTGGTTTAAAATGACCTGCCGCTTTCCCCAACCTAAACTTGATTGAGTTTGTGGAGAAAAATTAAACCACCAATTTACGTAGTACCTACGTCCCTGAGAAAAAAACAGATCAATACAACAGTAGGTTCTTACTAAATACAGAAAAGCTTTCTGGACAATAATTCATAAACAAAGTAAGCAAAGCCAGTTCAATCAAAATCGTTTATTCAGAGATAACCTATGGAGGCAAATCTAAACATGCCAGTGATGTTAAGTATAAAAGTAACTTCCTACCAACTGTTTTTTCCAGAGTTTTTCCTTGTTTTCCTTGAAGCAACTGCTGGACTATATGCGGCGGTTTATTTTCTTCGTTTACATTTACATTTTCTTTCTCCAAAGCTGGCACTCGCGGGGCATCACCAGGTTCAATCTAAAACATTAACAATTGGCATGTTTTATGACTTCATGCTTAACAAAACTGTTATAACCTTGACACAAGGATAGGCAATAAATATGGGACTTAAGTGTTGCTGTGCCATTTGAAAAAGCTTTGCAACAGTTTATTCTCTAAGTTGTATTGACTATTATCATTGTGCCAGCATTAATGTTAACTTTTTGACAACTTCACTACCGGTAATAGCCAAGGACTAAGTGGGCTTAAATTTTAAAATCTAGCATTATTTCCACAGAAAAAAGATCGATATTTTAGCTAATGTGCACCACTTAGAACCTTGGAGAACAGTTCGTCAGAAAACAGGAACATATCAGAGTCACCTTTATATGTAGGCGAGCTTTTTCAATGAAAATGCTGGGTCCACACATGATTATGTTAAGGGCCCCAGAACATGGAAGTTCTATAAATAATTTACGTAAAAATCTCAATAATTTTGCAGCACTCTGCTACACCGGGCAAATAGATATAAAAAAAATCAGTTTAGGCAAGATTTTTGGTTCTTTTCATCATTGTACCTTTAAAAATAAAACTGCTAAAAAACCTTGGTGTCCTCTCACAGGTCTGCAACCAGTACCTGAAGCAAATTTGTATCTCTTTGTTTTCAGAGTAAAACAGCTTGTCTTCTTTAAAAAAGCGGTTCAAAAACATGTTTTTCAGTGAAACTAGGAGCATGAAAATGAGATTTCTTTAATATCTGAGTAGAAATATGATAGCCTGTAAACTAGTGAACATTTTATTTAAAAACGTTTAATTTCAACTGATGATACTTTCAGTATAAAGCGAAACGGTTTGACATAAAAAGTCCTCTAGTTTACTGGCTATCATATTTCTACTCATATACGTTTTTCACTATTGCATATTTGTCAGCTACAACAGATTTTAAGTCTTATCAGACTTTCTTCTGTTGAAGTGCTAACTGCTAGTTGGATAAGCTATTATTTTTAAGTCACTCATATCACGCTTACCATTCGATTTTTAGATTCAATAGTTAGATGTCTACAATAAAACTCATATGCAGAATAAAATAGGCAGTGGCTATTTTGCCGTCGACGGCAATTTGCCCTTGGAATCTATTTTGCCGTGATCATTCACGTGTGTTTATATAGCCAAATTTGCTATAATAACACTAGTGACACTGTGGTGTAGTGGATAGAGCGCTGGTCTTGAGATACCATGGTTGCGAGTTTGAATCTCAGCTGGCAGGGCATTAAAAGAAAGGCAGTGTACACTGAAGGGGCAGGCCTGGTATGTAAATGTACTGGAAGGGAGTGTACAGGGTGGGGGATAAAGACCTGGGGGTGCAAAATTTTTTTAATTGGTTTTTAAAATTGACCGATTAGAGACGGCCAAAAGTCACGTGTTTAGTACGTCATTAAGATTGGCCAATCACAAATAACTCATGGCAAAATAGTCTCTGAGGGTAAATTGCCGTCGACGACAAAATAGCCACTGCCAATAAAATAAACTTCAGATATATTTGGATGCTTGCAGAATAAACATAAGGCCAAACCCAAAGCTGGACAACCACAACAAGAAGAATGCTCAGCCCTGCCATTAAGAAACAGAGGAATCCTATGAAGCGTTTCTCCCAAGGACACGAGAAAGCTCATTGGCTTTTTCTCCATACTATCTCGCTTGAACTGAGAGCTGAGAATACCATTTTTTAAGTCTTTGGTATGACTTAACTAGGAAATTAAACCAAGGTCCACCGACTACAAAGTAGATGCTCCAGCCTGCATGCACTCTTTAAAGAAACCAACAACACAGATCTAAACAAGCAACTGCATTTTTATAAAGCTGAGGCATGGTTGAAATCTTTCAACCAATGCAACTACAAAGATGCCACTCTCGCCAACTGAACAATACTTTTTGGTTAGCATTGGCAATTAGTAAGTAAATCTAATGGTATTTTATATTTGTCATACATTTTTATCCTTCATTTACAGGAAAATGTTTGTCGGTTAGGCTACAACATTGCTGTGTTTGGATCCATTTTCCACTTCACTGTTCTGCTGGCACAGTGCATTTTTACTGTTAGCCGGCAACCTAGCATGGAAAGTTGTGGCAAAGAGCCTTTTTAAAAAATACAGCAACATGACCATCGTCAGGTTGTAACTCATGATCATAGCTGCCATCAATAGCATTTCAGCCCTTTTAATCTAATCGCCAATTAATTTAGGAAACATATTGCTGACAACAAACAGCCAATATAATTTAAATGAATACACTAGCTCAGCCTATCTTGAACTTTGGGCCCTGAACAAGTGCCTACATTTTCTGTTAGGGATTGGCAGACCAAATTTATGTGCTAGTAGCATAAACCTCTAATGCCTATGTTGCATTTTTAGTACATGCAGTTATCCTACAGTGATACAACTCAAAATGTAGCTGCTTTTAAGTTTGGTTAACCACAAATAGACTTTTTTTCAAAATCTGTAACCATGCCACATCTGCCACACAATTTTAACCAATCAATTGCTAACGTGTAACATGAAGGTTCCAACAACCAATAAGGTAAAAAAACGTTTTCAGGACAATGACTTTAATGAGTGATACAGCTGAGATACATATCTATTTGCAAATACATCAAATCGACTGGTGAATTCAAGCACTATGTGCTATGGGGCTGAATGCTGGGCAATAAAGACAGCTAATATTAAGCAAATGCAGACGACACAGATGAGAATGATTCAGATAATCTGTGGCACGACACTTTAAGACAAAATTGGCAACAGTATCTTAAGAGAATGGACAGATGTTAAGACGCTGACAAACATCAACTAAGGCAGTAAGTGAATGAATGTGGAGAGTTTAACATGAGTGCGAAAAAAGACAATTATGGGAAATGTGAAAAGCCAAAGAAAACATGGGAGGAGAAAAATGGATGACATGAAAAGAAGTTTGTGCTTGAGATGCTCAGCATAAAGACAATTGGTGTTGTTGCAGATTGGTCGATCATGATAATTTGAGATGATGGCCAGACTTTAAACATTAAATGAGAGTGTACTCAAATTAGTCACACTTGTGAAAAAAACTTAGGTTAGCAATATTGACAACTTTCAAGCAATTATGAATCAAATCTGTCTTAAATGGTGAACATGTAAAAATTGTTTTATAATTGGAGGCCAAGAAAACAAACTTTTTGTTAATATTGATTACTGCACTAAAGTACTAGAGCCTACAAATAAATTACAAAGTCTAGTTATAATTAAATCTAGGCCTACTCATACCTGAGCTGATGCTAATAGTGACAAAGCTGATGTCCCAAGTACAAAATATACAAAGCAGAATTTCATATCAGTTTGTTTTTAGTTTATGATATCAATACCAGATGGCAATGATAAAATTTGACCAGATGTGTGGACAGCTAGCCAATAAGAAGTGGTGAGATTTGATAAAGCCCACTCGATTTTCCCACATTGACTAGATTCATTCAGCAGATACAACTACACACACCTAGTGAAAAAATAGACTACAGATAAGTAACTTTTCTAAATACAACCTCCTGACGATATACAGACGAATGCAGTTAATTGCATAGTGACTTTGCCAAGCTCTTTTACGCGATTAAACGAATTATGCGTTTATCCGAAATTAATACAAACACACAAATAATGCACTGCACAAGACAAAGTATTCTTTAATCAGGTTCTGCAACAATTCGAAGTCGGAAAATTTAAAGTAAATAGTCCAACAGTAAATAGCTTTGTTTTTACTGACCCTATCCCTCACCCAACAGTTCAAAGCCTAATCCAAGTCGAATTTAAATTGTCGAGGCACCGTTTAATCATACACAACATTGTTCCAATCACCTACAATACTGCGCAATAGTAGTTTGTTTAATGCTGTTTTGCATGCTCTCTTGTAATTGTTTTTCTAAACGAAAAATGTGTCCATGTTTGCGCCTTCACATTGCAAACGTTGTATCAAGAGCGTTTAACGCTTCTTTATTTTTTGGCGGGGTAATGAGAATTGAATTGGCAGCGCTTACCGATAATAGCGAAGTAAACGTGCGAATTTGTGCTCGCACGCTGTAAAAAAAATGCAAAGATCAAATTTTGCAAACATGAAAGATGCCGCCGGAATTTGATCAAAGAAATCTTGCAGCATTTTTTACAGTGCACTACTTGGTCCCACTGCGCTCGTAATTGGCATCTATCTTTCAAGAACGCCTACACTTTTTCCCAAAGACGGATTTTTATCACTTGATCTTGCAACTAACACTTTGGTTAATCGAATAAACAGATTTTATTTCTTTGCAATTAAAGGGGTTATCCAGTAAGCCGATGCGATTAACCAGACTATTTTCTTTAAAAAACGGTTTGGGATTTACAATTCTTATGCAATAAAACATATTATGCAGTTATCCGATATGCAAATTAACCGGATTCATCTGTAGTGATAATCGTAATTCAAAGGCTACATACAAAACTTTATAAAATTTACCGGCAGTAAATGCTTAAAATTACCATATTTATTCGAGTATAACATGCTCTTGTGTATAACGTGCATCCCTGATTTTTGATTAAAAATCGGCATAAAATTTTGTTTTACTTTTTCTTGACTCGCACCCGTATATAACACACACCCAGACTTTGAGTTTATATTTTGATAGAAAATTTTTGCGCGTTATACTCGAATAAATACGGCAAACATTTTTTAATTCGTCACACATAACCCTTTGAGGTTCAGTGGTACATATAGTACTACGATTATTAATTTTTGTGTCATTATTGTGTAATAATTACTCTTCTAAAACTTATTATAATGGTAAAACTTATTATAATGGAACAACTATTACAAACAATTCCTGAATTGTTTTGAATGTTATAAACTGAATACCTTGTGAACCTGAAAAGGTTAAAGGCACCAAAGATATGGAGATTGTGCATTAATGCTTTAACACGCTAACTTTTAATGGACTTTCATAGTAAAAGTTTCTTGCATGTTATGACATTTAGATCTTAATCTTATTGACTTTAATCTATATTTAAATTAGTATTAATTGATAATGCAAGAAAGCTTATAAATTCTGTTCTGCAGCAAGATTTGAAAAACTTAGAATTTTGATTGGTGGTCCTTAAAAAGGGTCGTTTTTAATATCTTTTTATTAGCCAACTGGATTTTGATCACCATCTTGCAGCACCAAGAAAGTAAATCCACTAGTTTTGTCAACTCTTTGTGTAAATAACTTGAAACAGAGAACCAATAACTGGTTTGCTTAGGTGTTTCTTTGTTTCCAGTTTATCTTTAAATGAAATGCAGCCAACCTTTTTTGAAAGACTTCAAACTGGGGATCTGCTTGCCAGTCTTTTGCTTTTACACAATGGATAATGTACCAGTTTCACACTTTTTTGGCATAGCACCTAGAAAAATCTAGTAAAAATTTGAAAAACAAAGTGATTTAGAGCACATTTTTGTGCATGAAAACAGAGACTGTGAAAAAAATGGACAGCATTTTTTCCAGCATATTAATGTATTTAGGCTATACATTATTCCAGAGGCTAATTCAAGACAACCAACATCACTTGCAGCCATGCAGCTCCACTCCAACATGGTTTAAAGATGCTTAATGATAAGTGACATGTAGTATGACAATGACTGATGATCTCTACACATCTTCTGTTAAATAATTATGACCAGAGTGGTTGTTCATAGAAAATATTGCAATATATGCCTACTAAAACATGGATCTCCATGAAGTGTTCCAGGAAATAAATACTACAGAAATACCTTAAAATCGTGCATAAGAGTTAGGGTAGGTCTGCAGAAGTCTGCAAAATTTCTGGATGTCAATCATATTTGTTAACATCAACTCATTGCCCAACAAAACTCTTTATCACTTTTTCATGGCAACTTGACAGAAAAACCTGCTTAATTTTGTTGCGTTTTGATATAATATAGAACTTTCGATTCTATCTCAATCTTATATTTCTTTTAAAATTGAAGCGACGTATGATAATCACTCCGATAATTAGGTGTGACTGCAACTTAATACAACTTGGAAAAGACTGGCTTCCACTGAAAAAAACACTTTAAACCACTTAAAAAACAGAATAATGTATTCACAGAAATAACCTTCACGACTTCAAGCTTCTTCACTCAACAATCCCAGAACTAATCACTTTACCACACAATCAGAAAACCGCCAAAATTATATAATTTCACCAATAACTGCTTAATACTTGCCACGTCCACAGAATCCACAATAAATTAATACAAAAAACAATATCCCTTCTTAATTCTGTCAATCAATCTCTCTCTCCCCATTACAACGCTTCTCTACTACTCAAAAATCCTGTTGCCTTATATACAAATCAAAAAACACAATCCAGAAAACACTATAACGAAATCACGTGAAAAAAGAAAAAAAGCATTAAGTCACATAATCGATTATCGAAATTCTTCAAGGAAGCTAGAATCACTAGATCAATCTGGAATCTTATTATGTTGTAATAACAATTGTGATGTAATAAAGGCGTACTTACAGCAAATTCAATTGCAAGAAAAAAAAAGTTATTTTTTCTTTATATTAAGTTATATTATATTATTTTATTATAAAGTTATATTATTTTCAATATGAAAACAATTCTTACAAGGCAAATTTCCTTATTCGTGACAAATTCAATTAACGTTTTCTTGGTCATTTTGTCAGCAACAGCTTTTTCTTGACCTTAAATGCTTTAACAGTGGTAAGTGCATTTTCAAGCAACCTCTTAAGAAGCAGACATTAGCACTCCCTTTCAGCAACTTTGCTTATTGTCCACGTTTATCCTTAATTCATGAGAAAGCAAATTGCATTGCTGTCTTTTGGTAGGATGTCTTCACTTCCTTGGCAGTTGGCATTTTTTGAAGTGTCTGGGCCATCTGTCTTCCACATAAAGGTGGGGTGTCACATCAAGTGCCTTGCTTAAGGACACAACAAGCAAACTTGCCAGCTTGTTCCCCACAACATTCCTCAAATGCCAAGCGTCAAGTAGGGAAGTTGTGGATAACATTTTTTATAGTCTTTTGGTATGACTCAGCAAAGGGAATGAATCCCAAGTCTACTGCCTGCAAAGCAAACACTGTAACTACTACACCATTGCAATGGTTGAAGTATATGTTACAAATAAAATGCAGATATTCCACAGACTAACCTTGAGCTCAATCTTTATCACAATTAACGCTAAATGCAACAAATTTGAATTTTTACTCTGTTCTGCAATTCTGTTAAATTTCTGAGTTCAAATTGTATTTAATCATCTAGATCTTTCTGGGGACTTCCTCATTTTGGCAGTTGTGCCAGTATCTTGTGTGGCACTAAATGTCTTTTCAGAGTTCTGCGTATTCTACCATAAATCTCATTTATTTTTGCTTCTTCCTTACCTTTGCTTACACTTTGACTTTCCTATTTGTCTCCATCATTTAAGTACTTATTGCATACCAGTTTGAGAACATTTAATTTCTTTTGCAATGTAACTCATAAGATTATCCTTTTTAATAAAGATAAATTACTACCCCTCTTGCTTCAGTCTCAACTTCTTGTAAGCCTATGATCAGATGATGACTGGAAAAAGTGATTCCATGATTTCAACCATGATGAAATCAAACAAAATGTGTTTAACTGGGACATTATAAAGCCTGAAATATGATGCTGATTATGCTATGGCCTTGTACTACATGACCATGGTGACCCCAATATTTTGCAGTGAAATTTGAAAAACTAAAATAAATTAAGATTATGACATCATAGCAAGATCATGATTGGGGGTAACAGAACAAAGTTGCTTTTATATAGAAGTTAAACAAAGCAACCTAACAAGAATAATTACTTGGAATAAAAATTTTGTTATGCTATGAAGCTGTACAAGAGTACTGATCTATTAGGGCTCCAACATATTTATACATTTGAACTTGGGAAGCTTATCTACAAATAGTAAACAACAGATTTCTATTGAATTTATACAAGAATTTTACTGCTGTACAAAACGAGCATTTACATAACATAAAACAAACCAAAAAATTGGTTTTTATTAATTCTACCATTGGTATATCAAAATCTTTCACTCAAAATTAAATGGCTTACAATAATATTTAGGCAGTGGCTATTTTGCCGTCGACGGCAATTTACCCTCAGAGACTATTTTGCCGTGAGTTATTTGTGATTGGTCAATCTTAATGACGTACTAAACATGTGACTTTTGGTCGTCTCTGATTGGTCAATTTTAAAAACCAAAAAAAAAAATTTTGCACCCCCAGGTCTCTATCCCCCACCCTGTACACTCCCTTGCAGTGTACACTGCCCTGTACATTTACATACCGGGCCTGCCCCTTCAGTGTACACTGCCTTTCTTTTCAAGCCCTGGCCAGCGGAGATTCAAACCCGCAACCATGGTATCTCAAGACCAGCGCTCTATCCACTACACTGCAGTGTCACTGGTGTAATTGTAGCCAATTTGGCTATATAAACACACGTGAATGATCACGGCAAAATAGATTCCAAGGGCAAATTGCCGTCGACGGCAAAATAGCCACTGCCTAATATTTAAGTTTGGTTTGAAGTTAATACAAATCTAAAATGGTTTATTATGTGTTTCAGAAAACTTGAAAAAAATTTCTGGAAGTTAACTAACATTAATTGTAACAATTCGTTTTGCTTTTGTTAACATCATTGTTTTACTACTCTAATTATTTGACCAAAATTTGATATGTTTCTTTGTTGTATTATTTTTTTTAGTTTTGCATCATTTCTGCACTTGAGCTGGCTCACACAAGCAGCTTCACTGAAAAACTACCGATTGGTTCTTTGCTGCTTTTTACTCCAAATCAAGTGCAAATGTGGCTCTGCATGATCATTTGCACTTGTTATTTGTTTGCCTTTGTGGATACAAATAAACAATCAGTATGTATGAGCAAAATAGTACATGCAAAAATGTTATTACACTAATATAATGTATAATATATACCAGTGTACCTTACCTACTCAAAACTAAGCCCAACTTTCAAGAGATACCAGTATCTGAGTAAGCTATTGTAAGGTACCCTATGAACTATGAACAATATGGTACTACAATAGCCTATGCTGTATAGCATGGGATATTACAGAAAAGGGCTGTGATAAAACGCCTCTATGACAACACTCCCAACTCTGCCCTATTATGCCTGTATAAGCATCACAGATTTCATTGGTTAAAAAAGGGAACTTTCATCTTTAATTAGTGGCAAAGGATAGAATTTCAAAACACGCTTACCTGGTTTACACCTTCTTAACAGAAGTGTTAAAAAAAAGGCAAAGCAGCAGATTGCCAACCCCTGCCCTAACCTCAACCCTAAACACCTAACTTTAACCAACCCTCACTCTAACCGAACCCCAACCTCGAGACGCACGGACTTAAATCGCAATAATTACCAACTTTTGTTTTCTGGAGGATATGTTTACAGGACGAAATACACTGTGAACAATTAAAAGGTTTGACTGACCACACGTGCTGAGTAGGCTGCAACGCAAGTTTGGATTTTCATCCCACAACAAAATAAGCTAGACGAAATGTTTGAAATACAAAATTATCGGCCGCCTGGCTGTACTTAGCTTGCACTGGCCTACGCTACAATCCCTTTACTATGCCAATCCGCTGCTCATTATGTCACTTCAATTCTTAGAAACTTAATAACATATTTGATTGCAACGTCATCTGCGTTTATTTTTCGTGCATCCATGCGTGATGATTTTTTGCATAACTGGCGATAGAAAGCGGAGTGTTACATACACTTAATGGTATGTAACAAAACTTTTTATACCTGTAACGTGAACTGACAAACAACATCATAGAAAGGAGAAAATTCTAAATTATGAGCAAGTGAATAAGGCCAGTGTACAATCATTTATAACTGACATAGATTTGAACGCCTAATTGACATCTGTGTGTTTATGTGGCTGTACTGTTATGAGTCATTTTGGTGAGTCCGCAGTTCTAACGAAAACAACTTAACACTACGGAAGGGGGTTAATATCACTTTTAGTTTGTTTATTTCAACCAAGATCGAATTGTGCCTGAAAAACAAGTTATGGATACTGCTTTCTCCTATGACTACAACCGGTTCGTACTCAGAAAACAAATTATTCATGCCACTTTCTCCAATTCGGAGAAATTACCCCAAGATAATTATAAATAACGGCCCCGAGTTCTACTGTGACAGATTAAAGAAAGCATTGGTTACAAAGCCATGCTGCAGTAGTACGGTACGTTTACCAAACGCTGGTCTGTACAAATTTGTAGATATAGAAATTGTAATGTGATTCTTTGTATTTGTAGAAGTAAGATAACCCGAATTTAACACCATAATCACTATCTCGCGCTTAACGCTTCCCTCTAATTGTTCTAATGGTCCATGAAACGTGAGTTATATTTTAAATCTTGGATGAATAAATGAATTTCTTGATCATTGTTGGGCCATCGATTACCGAGAGACGAGAAAGTGAAGTTGAAATTCGTATCCGAACTTATTCAGATAGCATCACTTCGGTTCATCGAGGCGCTGGAAGGATCGAAGAATACAATACCGGTACTGGTAGTTATTTTGTAGCAAAGTAAGCCTGATTTACAGATCTTACATTTACTCAATCGGTTTTAATTTCTTCAGAGCAACATCCAACTCATCAAACTGCGCTGTCAAACTTGTCGAAGCCTATATTCTTGAATGAAAGCAAAGATCTTGCCTTTTAAATTCAACTCTATAAAACACTTCCTATCTTTCATTGAGATCTATTCATCAACATATTTTGCTAGTCATGAATTTCCTAAGTAGCCTAGGCCCACACCCCTTTAACTTTTTCGCTCCCGCGAGATCATCAATTGATTAATTTTTCAAAAGTTGAAAAAATCAGTTTATTTTGAAATTGATTCGTGACTTTATCTCTCTACCGATTTCAACAATTTTTTTTGAATTAAAGGTTATTTCAAGACAATCTTAACAATGTTTTTCATTTGTGTTAACTAATTGCTTTTGTTCTGAAAGAATTGACCTATATTACCAGTAGTCGAATTTTTTACCCCCATAAATTTTGGTAATCTAGCATAAACAGATAAATTTATTGCATAAACAAATAATAACCTGACAACTGTTAACATATTTAGAAAGCCCAGGAAATTTGCTTTTCAGCAACATATAATTTTAATTAGTTGAGGCTTGGAATTACTTTATAATTGCTGACAAAGAAATAGAAGGTATACACAATTTTTCATTTTTTGTTGAAAAATTTTCCAACGGTACTTCAGAAAATTGCAATTTGAAGAAAAACTAATTTTTTTGGTACATTTTGGATATTTTTCCCATAATTCATGGTTATTTAGCTGTCTGTATCTAAGTTTTCAGAAAGATTGATCAAAAAATGAAGTTTGTGAAATTTTTGATAGATAGCCGATACCAAGCAAAAAAATTGGTAATTCCTACTCCAAAAAGGGGGAGGCCAACATGGTCCTGTATCATCTTTAGCGACTAAATTTTCCTCTCAAACTACATATCAATTAAAAGTTTAAGAAACGTCCTTTCCAAAAATATATACCGTTGCTTGGTTCAGGTTAAGAGTTATTCTATAATGACAGATGAAATCGGCAAATTTCGTAGGCCTGATCTGTATTCAATACCGGTTAAAAACATTCAAAATTTGGATTTTTGAGCTTCACTAAATTGCAATTTGTAGAAAAACTAATTCCTTTGGTACATTTTGGCTATTTTTCCTGATATCCATGGTTATTTAGCTGTCTGTATCTAAGTTTTTAGAAAGATTGATCAAAAAATGAAATATGTGAAATTTTTGATAGATAGTTGGCTCTAAAAACATTGAAAGCAAAAAAATTGGCGATCCCCCTACAAAAAAGGTAGGAAAATCAACATGGTCGTGTATATCTTTAGCAACAAAATTTTCCTCTCAAACTACAAATCATCTAAAGAAATTTGCTTTCCAAAAATATATATTGTTGCATGGTTTAGGCTAGAAGTTATTCTATAAGGATTGATAAAACATGACACCTATAGTTATCTTTAATACCGGCCCAAAACACTTAAAATTTGATAGCTGGACCTCAGAAAATGCAAATTACACAAAAAGTACTTCTTTCCAAATTAAAAATCATGTTTATGCGTTTACATAACTCATTTTTGCGCCCTGTTTTAAGTTTCCACGGAGCTGGTGTACATCAAACACTTTTTATAGATATTGCAAGGTAGGGTACTTCGGGTGATAATCTGGCTCTTTCAATAAAAAGGAAGGCTGTAAAAATGGTCCTGTTTCTTCTTTGGCAATAAAATATTAGTTATAAATTTTATATTATCTAAAAGCTGAAGAAATTTCCTTTCCAAAAATATATTACACTACGTAGTTTGATTTAATCTTGATTTCATTTTGATCGATCAAAAACGCAATTCCAATACACATCTTTTAGTTGTAGTCCAAAAAGATCTAGAAATATCTGTGGTTTTGGGTCTCAGAAAAGTAACAATTGTAAAAAACTAAGTAACTTGATGCATTTTGGCTATTTTTCCTCGAAAGCATGGTTCTATAGCATGATGTGTCTAAATTTTCGAAAAGATACATCAAAAAATGAAGTCTCTAGAATTTTTTAAAGCTACAGTACCTTATTTTGAAAGTAATTTACTCCCCAAAAAAGAAAGAGGTTAATTTGCATAATTTATATTTATGGGCAAAAAAATTTTTTTGGAGGTCAGCATATTTTAAATCACAACGAAATTTCCTTTTCAGCGTTATAACATGATTGATATAATAGCCAATGGCCCAAATTCAGTGATGTTTTTTTTATGCACATTAGCCGTTTTTTGCATCTGCTACAAAGAATTCGAGGACTGCTTCGCTGGAGTGAAAGAGTTAAGCGTATATTTTTGTAGGCTGTCAAAACCAAAATATTGCAAAAAAAGCAATCTGATAGATCTTAGCTTCCCAAACAAGGCTGTTATTTTTCTGTAAGAAAAAGCGCGTGGGTAACGTATACAGTGAAATATCGCTAAACTGTTGTTTAACTATTGCAAACTCCCAAAGCATTTTGGCATTGCACAGATATTATTTATTTTTCCTGAAACATTCATCGAATATATTGGAGGGAAAGCGAAAGTAGAATAGCCTACTGTAGCGGTAGCAAAGGATCTTGTATAAATCTGGAGCTCCAGGAAATTTGATAATTGAAAAGAATTCCGGTCCAATGAGAAACATTTTTTGCTTGGTTTTGTTTTTCCTAATGACCGCAAATGACGTCACAGAGCTATTACATCATCAGTTCGTCCAATTTCAAATTTGTCCAAAACATTCAAACGACATATTAACAAACGAAGAGCTTTAAACTTAAATAACGTTTGTTTAAAGTTTTTCTCTGACGTCATCAGTTTCGAAATTATTAGGGTTTAAATAAAGATGATGTCATCATCTTTAAGACAAATATTTGTAAGAATATTGGCGTGTGTTGTATCAATTGATACAAAATTTTATTACATCAATCAAAAGTCGCAGAAGGGCAGCACACAGCTTCTTCAAAATCGGTTGCCTGTTTTCTCTCTTCTCCTGCCGTTCTCTTGCCCATCTTCGTCTCCTCATTTTTCCCCTTCTCTTGATGTGCGGTAACGTTCATCCCAATCCTGGCCCCATCTTTCCCTGCTCTGTGTGCGCTGGAAATGTGACCTGGCGGGGCAAGTCAGTGCAATGCTGTACCTGCTCCAAATGGATCCATCTAAGGTGCTCTCATCTTTTCTTCTCCAAAGTCAGAACTCTTGACAGCTCTCACTCTTGGAGCTGCCCCCCTAAAGCGTCCCTACTCGTAACACTGCGAGACTCTCCTCGGACTCCTCCGATCTGTATGCCTCCACTGTACAATCTGGCCCCCATCTGCTAATGCTGCACTCCCGCTTCTCCCTCGTCTTCAAACCTCTGATTCCAGTTTGCCCATTTTGTATTTTCTCCCTCTGCTCCCTCACTACCGCTCTTGCTTCTGGCTGTCCTTCTACGTCCCCTACTTCCGCTTCCCCTGACTCTCTCGGGGTTCTTCAATGGAATGCTGAAGGTCTTCGAGCCAGGAGCACTGAACTGCTACACTTTTTTTCGTCCCATCCCGTTGACCTTATTTGTATCCAGGAATCCAATGTTAATTTATCTTCCTCTTTCCGGATTCCTGGATTCTCTGCTTTGCGTTCTGATCGCACCCACTCCCAGTCTGGCATTCTCTCTCGTGATGCCACACGCACGCTAGCGGCGGCGTCATCATTTTCGTCAAGCAGGGCTTATCTTTCTCTGAACTTTCTACCTTCTCTCTTTCTTCACTTGGTTCCTATTCTGATTGTGTAGTGGTCAACAACTCCTCCTCGCTCTCATTTTTTAATGTGTACACCCCCTATTCGCTCTCCCCGTCGGATGGCAGAACTGACTCCTTTTCTCCCTCCATTCTTCTCCCTAGGGATGTGGAAGCGGTTATTTTTCAAACGCTTTCGCTTCTACACCTATCGCTTCCGCTTCCACTAACAAAAAGTGAGAAAATGACCGTTGACAATTTTTTTTAACTTTTGTGAGTCTGTAGCCTGTCTTCCCCTACACTTTACCATTTTGAGGAAACAAAAACCTTCATATATTGCTATTACTTTACCACTTCGCTTGAGCTTATTGTTCCAAACTACTCTGTGTTTCTCTTATTTAGATATTGAAACTCGTGTTGAATGTAGAACAGTGCTTTACAACCTTTTTGTCACTGCGGAACCTCTGTTGTACTTTAGCATTTGTCACGGAACCCCCACTAACAAAAATTTAGAAATCACGAACTGCTTGCAAGAAAATCAAATATTTCGTTACTACAATTCAAAAAATAATTAAACACTTCAACAAATTATTACAGTTATTACAAGTTCCTTCTCTACTTACAACCACTTTTACAACAGTTAACCTAATGCTTCTCAGATCTAAACCGTATGACCACATGCTACAGCTCTCGACAATAACCTGCCGTCACAACAACAAATTACACCGTATAGCGCTGATTTTTCCTCTCTATTCTCAACTAACTCTGACTTTGAGTTAACTTTAACTTTAATCATCATTTCGGACCTTCTGTCCGTCGCCAAATACGTATTGACTCCGATCTTTTTGGATGGTGAAGTGCGAAATTTCTATCGTATATATAGTATATACATGTAAAGCGAGCAAAATTGAACTGCACTAATCAACTGCCTCCTCAACGTGGTGGTGCGGTCCCCAACCTCGTTTGGATTGGGTTAAAATAGCTGTTGGCCTTCCCAAGTGTCCCAGTTACCCAGGGCACTCCCCTCACACAAAGCATTTTTTCGCCGTGCAGTCCTCTGAACTACCGTAGTAGGGTAGCACGCAGCCTTTTAAAAATCGGCTTGTATTTTCTCTTCTCCTTCCTTTCTCTTGTTCTCTCGCTCTATTGATATCACACGTTCATTCATACTTATAGTGCAACTTCACTGTTTAATCCACATTGGGAAATGGACAAAGCTTTTTCGCCAAGTTACTCTTCAAGTCAAATAACCTATGTGGAAGCGGAAGCGGTAGGTTTTTCGCGCTTCCGCTTACACAGAAAAAGGACCGCTTCCGCTTCCAGCTTCCGCTTCCGCCTCCACATCCCTGCTTCTCTCCTCCAGAAATCTTTTCATTCTGGGGGACTTCAACTGCCATTACCTCCTCTGGGACTCAAGAGATACTTCCGACCCCCACAGGGAGGAAGTATTCGACTGGGTCATCTCCTCTGACCTCCTCCCCTCAATAACCCTGACACACCCACCCTTTTCCATCGCTTCTATGGCAGTCGTTCCTCCCTGACATCTCTTTTGCTCCCTCCTCTCTCGCTTTTTCCTGTTCCTGGGAGGTGCTTCAGGATCTGGGTTCTGACCATCATTCTTCTATCTGTCTCTCTCTCCGGTCTTTTGCCTCAACGAACGTCCCCCTTCCTTCAACTTTCAGAAAGCTCGCTGGTATGACTTTGCCTTCTACTGTTCTTCCACTGAGGAATACTCGTCTCTTTCTCTTTTCTCTGCTGCTGCTTTTTTATTTCTATGGCATTGAATGCTGCCAAATCTTCCATTCTTTTTGGCCACATCAAACGCGATCCTGTAGCCTGGTGGTCGGCTGAGGCGGAAGGAGCTGTTAGTGAAAGACGCAAGGCTTTCGTTGCCGCTCACAGAAGTGATGAAAATCGCCAGACTTACATCAGCGCTTCTCGACGCGCCTCGTCAGTCATCGCCAAGACCAAGGCTAAGGGCATGGCAAACGACTTGCTTTTCTCTTTCACCCAAATCTAACCCTAAATCTGCATACTCTCTTCTTCGTTCTGTCACTGGATCGTCTTCCTCTCTCTTCTCAGCCAAATGCCCTGCTTAACAGAGCCAGAGACTACCTCTCTGAGCTCCGCAGAGCCACATGCCCTGAGAAGTCGAACTCGTCCTTTTGCTCTCCTTTCTCTCTCGCTGAATTTCTTGCAGCTGCCTCTAACCTCTCTTCCTCCACTGCCACTGGCCCAGACAAAGTTACCTATCCTATGCTAAAGCACCTTCCTCGCTATGGCATGGATTTTCTTCTTTACATCTTCAATCTCTCCTGGACTTCGCATTCCTTTCCTTCCATCTGAGAAACATTTTCTATTATTCCCATCCATAAGATGGGAAAGCCTGTCGACTATCCTGCTTCCTTCCAGCCTATCTCTCCCACCTCCTGCGTTTCAAAGTTTTTTGAACGCATTATTCTATCTCGTCTACACTTCTTTCTGGAGTCTAATTCCATTTTCTCTCCCCACCAGGCCGGTTCCCGCCCTGGACAGTCTACTCTAGAACAAATTCTGTACCTTTTTCAGTCGATTTCGGATGGGTTTAACAAACCCAGGCCGGGCTCTCGAACGATCCTCTCTACTATTGATTTTTCTAAAGCGTTTGACTCTGTCTGGCATCCCGCCCTTTTTAACAAAATTATTTTGGCTGGCCTTCCTCCTCGCTTTGCTCGTTGGACTCAAATCTTTCCTTTCTGATAGGCGCGCTTGCGTGGTTTATCAAAATCACAAAAGTCGTTCCTTTCGAGTCCGTCGAGGTGTTCTGCAAGGATCCGTTCTTGGCCCTGTACTTTTCTCTCTCTTCATCAATGATCTTCCGGCTTCTCTGCCTTCTTCCGTCAGCTGCTCTCTTTACGCTGACGATCTGGCCATTTGTTCCTCCTCCCCTCGGTTCCCACTGCGGTGGAGGCCACACAAGGAGCTCTGTTTTGGTTGGAGCGCTGGTCTGAGTACTGGTGTCTTCCTCTCAATCCGAGCAAATGTGAGGCCTTCTTTTTCTCAGTGGATCCCCACCAGGCTAATCTCCAGCCCAACCTCCTCTTACTCAACTCCCGCCTCCGTTTCAATCCCACTCCAACCTTTCTTGGGGTCATCTTTGACCGCACTCTTTCCTTTTCTAAGCATGCATCTTTGCCGGAGGCCAAGTTCTTCCCACGTCTCAAGGCCATACGCTGTATCTCTGCTTCCTCATGGGGCCCCTCTAAAAAGTCCCTCACTCTTCTGTATAAATCTTTTCTTCGGCTACATCTCACTTACGCTTTACCCGAATGGTTTCCTTTCCTAAGCGTTTAGCAATATCACCAAATTGAAACGCCTGCACCGAGCGGCTAGTCGTGCCATCACTGGCTGCCTCTCGTCCTCCCCTGTCCCACTTCTTCTCTGCGAGGCTTCTTTTACTCCCCTACGAATCACTCTGACTTATTTCACTCTTTTATTGTACGAGCTAGCTCTTCGTCTCCCAACCTCCTTTCCTATTTCAGGTTTGACCAGACTAGGAGCGAAACCAAGACTCTGCAGATCGATCTGGAGAGCTTTTGCGTCCACTCACCCGCTCATGCTTCCTTCTACTTCTCCTAGGGAAGCTCTTCTTGCCTGCCCTTCTCCTTGGAATCTGCCATCCTTCACTGTGGAGTCCACCCTTTCCTCCTCATGCTCCCGCTCTGATCTTCCTCTCTCTCTCATCAAGGTGAGGCTTTGGCCCACCTTGACTCTCTCCCTTCTCATGATCTGGTTCTCTAGACAGACGGCTCTGTTCCTTTTCCTTTTGGCAAGGGCGGCTCTGGCGTACTTGCCAACTGCTCTCTCTCTCTGGCCCTGAGTCCACGCTTTTGTTTTCAGCAGGCCCAGTTTGTTCAAATTTTTGTGCTGAAATCTGCGCCATTCTGCATCCTCTTTGCTGGTCTCGGCAGCACCAACAAGTCTGCCACTTCTCTTCTCTTCTCCTACTATCTGACTCTCGCTCTCTCCTCACCACCCTATCCTTTCCTCCATCTTTCCTTTTACCTCAACCTCTCTGGCAGATTTGGCAGAAACTGTCTTCTCTCTCCTCCTGTTCTATCAGGCTACAATGGGTCCCCGGACATTCGTTTCTCCCGGGGAACAACGCAGCTGATGAGCTGGCCAGACCGGGAGCGCTACTTGCACCCTCTGCAATCCCTTGTAGTCTCTCTCCTCTTATCTCTCGTATCCACTCTTGTCTTTTCTCGGAGTGGAGGCGTACTGTCTCATCTAAATTCTTCGACACACAGGTTCCCTCAATCTCCACCGAGGAACTTGTGCTCCATCGTCACGCTCACTGTGTTCTCCCTCGTCTACGCTACAACGGACACAGTCTTCTGTTAAGTTCTTGTCTCTCTATGATTGGCAGAACCTAGAATCCTTCCAGCAGTGCCCGTGAACACTCGTCCCAGGACACCTCTCATCTCATTCTGTGCTGCCCAGGTACGAACTCTCTGCGCCGCTAGCTCTTTGGCGACTCTTTGTCTCTTTAGGTCCAAGCCTTGGGGAGTTGCCCGGTTTCTGGGGCTCCATGGTCTTCTGACATGCCCCCATCCCTCGGAAGGGGTCAAAAAAATCAAATTTTTCTTAATGCCAAAATTACTCAGGAAAATTCATTCAATTACGAAAGCACATAAAAATTTGCTCTGAGATGGAATTTTTACATAATGAACTTTAAACTTGCAAAAGGTCACGCATATAATGTTGTGCTTTCGGCAACTATACTCTTTCGCTAAGATGCCTGATTTTGGACAAGAACAAAGATGCGGTAAGTTGTCAGGTCGATGTGCCACTAGCAATATCGTAGGTAATAAACCGTCATGAATGTTTTGATATCCATTTTCAAATGAATTTCTTTGTAGTAGATTCGGATTTACTGCTTAAATTCAAATTATACATTGCAGACAAGTGAGTTTTATGTGTTATTTGATTGATGTGTAGAGGCATGCAAGCTTCTAAAAATTCAGCCTTTAATCTGTATCATGGTATTGTGCCAATCGAAGCTGATCCAACGTCTCACTGTCAATACGTATCCAAAACAACACTAAAAAGATTTCTGCGTTTGTGAGCGTATCTTTTGACAAGATATCTACTCCACATTTGTGTAGCAAATCTAAATCCATTGATTTACGTAATGCAGCATGTTTTGGCCCCATTTTGCTTGTCAAATCACATCCACTAAAACCATGGATTGCCGGCAGTGACGAGGAAACATTACTCTCTGAGTACGAAACCAGCAAATGAATTACCAGTGATTTTTTGTAGCTTAATTTCTTTTTGATCATACAAACAGTCTCTTTGGCATTCTATTTCTTTTGAAAGTGGGACAGACGCATCGCCAACACATTGGTGTCACGCGAAGGTACTGCCCTGGGAGACGAATAATATTGCCACGTCGTGTAACTTGTGAGAAACATAATGCACTTATCGGCTTCTTCCCGTTTGCGGTTCAAGTAAGAAACATCAGATACATTGTTGAATTAAAGTATTTTACACTTACAGTCATGAACACCGCCACAACATCTTTCTTTTCTTGAATTCACATTTTGGCCCATCCAGTCAAACACAAAGTTCTGTATCGCAAGTTTGTTTAAAATGTAATCCCAAAACATAGACAAGTATTTTGGAAGATTTTGAACTGTGGACTTTTTCATTTGGTTATATGAATCAGAGATCACTCTTGTCTTTGGCGCCGCGCTTGTTTTTTTACAGAGTGTTTTTCGTGTACATCAAAAATAGAAAAAATTTCTTAAGACTCGGACCATTTTAACAAAATGAGACCAGAAATGCTTTCTACCAGTTCTACACAAGATTTAAGGCCTATTTTAATAACTGGAAAACTGCGAACAAGCATTGTAAAATCTACGGCACTATAGTGCTATCCGATGTTGTTCAAAGTAACCTAAACTTCAACTTGATTGAAAAAATCGTTAGTGGTACATACGCAAAAAATACTCAAGTAAAGTTAGGAAGTCTTGAAAGATGTTTCTACTTGAGTAACACTAAAAAAGTTGTCAACAAGGAAAGTACTTTAGTGGTAAAATTAGAAAGAAAATTCATTTTTGTCACTTTGCACCGCGTTTATCTAGGCCAGCGGTACTCAATTGGGAGTGTTCGCATGAGTGCATGGGACTTGCAGAAATTTTTGGCGAGTTCAAGTACGAATTCCAAGTCCAACTTCATTGCACTAGTCCAAGTCCAATTCAGCCATTTAAACACGAACCAACAATGCCGTAAGCATAAATTCAAAACACAAATCAGTGATGTACCTTTACCATTATGAAAACACATACCAAAAGAAAATAATTTTATGGTTTGGTTATAATGCCTGTTGTTTCTACACTCACCGACACTGCACACCCCCTCCAGTGTACTCTACCCGTGCATTCACGTACCGGGCCCTGCCTCCGGTGTCTACTGCCTTGGTCATATTGCCTTGCCAGCAAAGATTGCAACTTGTAGCCATTTCATTTCAAGGCAGCTGCACTGTTCACGCACCACAGCAACAAAATGTGGCGATTCTGGCTATATAAACACAAATGAATGGTGAAGTCAAAATAGCCTCCAAGAGTAAAATGCCATCCACGGCAAAATAGCTGTTTTCATTTCACTAACGTACGGATTTCCAGCACGATATTTTTTGGAAATACTGAAAACCATTCCGTGCTGTACAGTATTTAATTCCCTGAGTACAATTAGAAGTAGTAAAAAATAAAACTTCTCAAATAAGTAGATCGGTATCGAAAAATCTCCCTAAGTAGAACTACTTCGTTACTGACCACATCTGCCTGTGTGTTAGAGCTGTAAAATATCATTTTACTTTAAAATGCAGCATATCAGTGCTAGGCTGTATTATTTACGCCTGGTTTTTAAAACGACAGTGGACAACAAGTACAGCTGCTGCTTTCAGTGAAGTGGTAACTGACAGCATGATAACGTCACGTAATATTATGACGTGGTATTAAATTTTGGATGTGAGAGGCGAGCATTAAGCGAGCTTGATATTATTATCAATTGGGTGATCTATACTAATTTGTTGCTATGAGAAAAATTGTGTGTAAAAAAATCGTGTTTTTACGTTTTCTTAACTTAAAAACTTTTCTCAGAGATCAACTTTTTGAAAGCAGTTGCTTCGCTAATTTTCATCTTCACAAACATGTTTTTTTTTAATTGCCATATTTATCCTCCATTCACGAGAAAGCGTTGTATCGCTATGTTTAAGACGGTAAGTTCGCGCTCGCTTACAATTTTCGGGTCACCTGTCTTCCACATAAATGTGGGGCGTCCCGTTAAGTGCCTTGCCCAAGGACACAACAAGCGAACTTGCCGGCTTGCTCTCCACAACCTCCCATAAATGCCGAGCGCCAAGCAGGGAAGCTATAGATACCGTTTTCTAAAGTCTTTCGATATCACTCGAAAAGGGGAATGAACCCCAGGTCTACCGACTGCGAAGCGGACGCTCTAACCACTACGCCATCGCGGTTTTTGAGTTCAACCTTTCCAAGGTGATTTTTGAGCATTTCTCCTCCTGTCATGTTATTTGTGGGAGGCTGTTGCTCTTCATATTTCCCCTTAAGGGGGAACATGATGTTCGTTTTATCATTTTTCGAAAATTTTGGCCATAATATTTTTTTAACAAAAATTGTATCTTTAAATTCCTCACGCATCGGAAGATGTACAATTTGTGTTCTAATTCTTGGATTTTCACACTCCAAAACGGTAAAAAAGACCAAGAACCCAGTTGCAGACCACAAAAATTGTAAAGTTTTCAGCAGACACGTGCAAAAGCCAATCACTTTTCGAATCAAGATACCTGGTTTACCACGTAACCAAAGCCTTTATCATTAACACAGTCTGAAAACTACTATTTTGGAGCATCATTTGACAAAATTTTAAGCAATATTAATAAAACTTAGCTATTAAAATTTTCAAATTTTTTAGGGGTCTCAAAACCCCCCCAAACAAATTTGTATGGTAAGTAGATAAAAGTAGATTTAGTGCATAAAAAATATAATATGTTGCTAAATACCGGTCTCATTTGAAAGCTTAAGAAATTTGCTTTTCAGCAATATATAACTTTAAATAGTTTAAGCTAAGCAATATATGATATTTACTGATCAAAATGGGTACTGTACATCATATCAGTTCAAAACCCCCAAAAAATTTTTTGACATACCTTCACTAAATTATAATTTTTAAAAAAACTACACCCTTTAAAAAGATAAAATAAATTGCAAACATTTTACCACTAAAATTGACATTTTGTATCAAGTTTCCAAGGAGACAAAAACTGAAATACAAGTTTAAAAGCTAGCAGAAGTTTGGCTTCTCTAAATCAAAGTTTGCTGTATTCTCCTTGTTTCTCAACACATGGGAAGGGTGTAAACAAGCTGCTGTTTCATTGTCAGTGACAGCATATTCTATTTAAACTTGATATTTTCTGAATCTTGAAGAAATTTCCTGTTCAAAAATACATAATGTTACATGGTTTAGGCAAACCTCTAGCAGATAATAACTGATCATATTTTAGGTGCTGAATTTAACTACCAAAATTTGGTACCGGTCGGTACTGGTTAACAAAAAGGTCACGTGCCTCAGAAAGTAGCAAACTGTAGAAAACCTAGGCTTTTAGATAAGTTTTGACTGATGTACCTTGAAAGCTTATTTCCTTAGCATCATCTAGCGACCATTTCTAAAGAAATTGGTAGAAAAATAAAATCTGTAGTGATCTTTGAGGTAAGGGTACTTTAACTTTGAAGACAAGTCAGCACCTGTGGGGGGGGGGGGGGCTAATTTGCATAAAAATTTACATATTCAAAAAAAATTTTGTTTTTATTATATTTGAAATGCTCAAGAAATAGAGATTTCAACGATATATTACACTTGATGTAGAAGTAAACAGATGAGTAATGATTTACAAACAAACTTGGGTATTTTATGATGATTAATTAGGATTGATTGTGCACTTTTAGATGAATTTTCTCAAAAGCGCGATTTTATGATGACTATAAACTTTCTGGCATTTGTAATTCTGAATTCGTACGGTCAATCTTTATGAAATTTCGCATAGAGTTAGCTAATAAACTTATGAATGCAATGACGAAGTGAAAATGGGCTAACTATTGTACTTTTTTTGCTATAAATATTTTTGTTGGAAAATAAGTGAAAATTTCACGGAAAAAAATGGTATTTTTGACAAACCCCAGTATATTATGACAGCTTAAATTTATGTACAAGTTGCTACGTGATTGCGTAGAGTAGTGTTCGACGATCAAGTTGCACCAAAACCCTTCAATTCCATCGTGCAGGGGCCGAGATATACATGCCAAAGTTTCCTCGTCTGTTGCCATGGCAAAGGAAACATCTTGGTTACCATGGCAACAAAAAAAATTGTGACAGATTTATTTTTGCGCGAGTATTCAGCATGTCGCATAACATTGATCTTAGCATGCTAAACGTGTCTCTTGCAAATTCCCCATATTCCCCCTTAAAATACCTTACAGCTCGCACGATAATTTGGTTTCTTGCCAACAATTGTAGCCTTCATTCTGTGAAGTTTATTTTCAAAATAGATTTCCTGTTTCTTACCTTCTAAGACGTCTAGTATATTCAATTGCTTTTCAACAACAGTGTAATAATTTTTTGCTTGTTACATAATTATGTCGCGCAATTTTAATTCAAACTGGCGTAAAATGAAAGTAGATTGTGAGAGTCAGCTGTAAGATAGACGAAAACAAAAAGCTGTGTTGCAGCCTTGGAAGGGAAAGCGTAATTTTGCGATTGAAGACAGCAGGCCAAAAACGAAATCTCGATGGTATAATAGCAGTCACTTAGATTTGGGAATCACATTTTCCTTTCAGAATTGCCAGCAAAGTTTTAAGGTTGTCTGGTGTGTCAAAAACACAAGTTTTTAAAATGCGTCGCATCGAAAAAAGTTTGAAAATCGCAGACTCAATTGCTTGTTAAGTCGTCAAAAAAGCTTAAATTGTTGGAGAATTATTTTTACAAAAAGCACATTTTTAATATCCCCGGAAAAAACTTTTAATCGTGCTTTTCTAAGGTCATTAAAATGGCATCCTTTCATGTAAGGAAAAAGATCGAGTGGTTCTCCGATGAAAAAGAGTAAAGAAACGATCATTCACTCAGAAATGATCACATGAGCTTACTTGCTTTATCTTGCTATATTTTGATGGAAGTTCCAGAAAATATGAAGTCTCTTTTGGCTCACAAGCAAGAAACAACATGCCATGCAAAATGAATTACAACAGCGAATGTATATCTTGTTTATTAATTTTTGATATTTGCCATTTGGATGATTACCAAAAATCGAAATCAATTAGGCTAATTTCGGCATATGTACTTTCATTTTTGCTGATTCCTTTGAAATTATCGGCAGCTGAAGGTCCAAGAATCACACTTTTTCAGCGTGATCTATTGTTGGCATATTGTGAAATTGATTCGGAACTAGCAGATGCTGTTCTGAAATATTTCTACGAGCATGCTCTACAATGGATGTCGCCAGTAAAAGTTGCTCTTAGCGTTTTCGCGGAAGTATTGCCATATTCCATAGAAGCTGTAAAAACATCTCATTATCCAGATTCTGTAGATGCCCGAAAACTACTTCAAGGATGAAGAGCTGGCCTAAGAGATTTTTTACAAGTGAGAGCAGAACCGCTCCTTGCATCGTATGCTCCGAGGTACCAGTAGCACATTGGAAAAGTATCGAAAACAACAACAGAGCTACTGGAAGGTTGATCGGCAAACTAAAAGGTGTCGTTCAAAATACAATTCTTGATTCCCCTTCTCATCCAAATAAAACCCACATGCATATTCGTGCGTTTTTATGTAATATGGAGTAAGTGCTGGTGTTTAATTTCTGTATATTTATAGCCTGTAGGCAAAGATTAAACTTACGGTATACTGCAATTTTTTTGCGAACGATCACTTTTATGCTAAGCCATCAACAAGTTTGTTTTTTCATGTAAGTCTGCATTTTGTTAACCGAACAGTTAGCCCAGCTGTTTAACAACTTTGCCCATTTCTGTTCAGTAAAAATGATAGTTTCGCCTTCATTATTATGAATTGCATTAACTATTGGTTGCTAGTTGCCACTTCTGCTAGTGCTATTATTTCGTATCCTTATCGAGTTATGGTCGTGAGTGCACCGTTTTTGTGTTATCGTTGTTTTTTGTAAATTCTGTGGTGTTGTATTTTTGAGCAAAATCTTAATTGCTTGCAACAATTCATCCACTTTAATAAATAAGTAAAGTCTAAATACTATAATGCATGACACTGATTTTTTCAAAATTTAGCATTTATTATGGGTTTAGCGACTAGTCTAAACATTTTAGCTGAAGTTTTTTGTCTAAGCACCCCCCTCAAAAAAGGTATTGTTATAATATTTGAAAGTTTGTTCAATACTGTATATATAATTGATAAAAGTTATAACAGTTTATGCCAATTTGCTTACTATTTTATGCAGTATGATTTAAACTCGTATTGTCTGGCATGTAAATTGTCCCAAATCATAAAAAATACGTTTTCGCTAGTAACTATTTTTGTCGTGAAGATACGACTAAATAATGTATTTAAAGACAAATAGGAAATCGACCATTCTACGTCAATTGAAACAAACCCCCATGCTTCTATCGCAAACGATTCTTAAGATACTAAAAAAACAGCGAAAAATGGCGTAATAATCGCACGGGGCATCAATGAAGATGACGTCATAATACAAAAATAATGCCAAATTTGTAATCAGCGCTGAAAATCCAATCAGAAAAATTGGTAGCCGTTTGAAAAGTCGAAAGTGGTGAAATTATGAAACACCCGAATGTCTACATTTGCCCAGGCAAACAATATATGGGTTCTAAACCAAAACACCGTAGAAAGGCTTCCAACAACTAATTGCATGCAATTTTCTAGAATCATGACATTTTGTAGAAAAAGACGATCTAATAGTTGCTTCGTTTTTCAATTTCTACTAAATTAAAATTTTTTTTCTTCCAATGTGAGAGCAAGCACAATTCCACATCCTAACTCTTGTCAGCAGGGCCGTAAGTTCGTCTGGTGCAAACATCTATTATGGGCCCCCATTTTTTCTGTGCTTAATATTAAATTGAGATACTTTTCTCAACACAGGAATCATTGACGACTACGCGTTAAAGAAAGATTTTTCAATTAAAATAATGAGACAAAAAAGCATTGAGCTGAACAGGTGAAAGGGGCTAAAGCTAAGTTTTCTGTCACTGCAAATGATAAGCTTTAATTGGAATAAAATTTCACCAAGGTTGCACGGTTCAACATAATTTTGGTGATTGCATTACATTCAATCAAAATAATGGCATAGCAAGGATTTCGTGGGGGTAGGATGCAACAACAATTTTTTGATTGTTCAATAAAAGTTTAATCAAATAAACGTCGCTGGCCAAAATCGTTTTATAATGATAAAAAAAGATTATGTGCAACCTTTTGAGACGAGGTGCTTTGTGGACGCTGCGAGCGTAAGGACTAAGGTATGTCTAGCAAAAAGGATTTAAATAGAAAGCTCAAACCTGACTGTTAATCACTCAAATCACAACTTCTTTCAACGAAAGAAGTTTATTAACAGAAATCACAAATCTGATCATTGACTAATAGAGTGACGTCTTGCACTCAGGTGGTTAAACTAAATCTACGTAGCTTATTCAAATAGAATAATCGCTATTCTCACAAACTAAGGCGTTAGATCTCACTAACCCTTAAAACTCTACCTCCAACAACACAGATAAAACAATAACACCACAAAACGCTGACTTTTACAGCACAAATTACGAATCTACTTATTTATATTAAGCGGACAAAATTTTCCAGAAAAATTAAGAACTTCGAGAAGATATAGTAGAACGCTGATGATCCGAACGCTACTCTGACAAACGTCATATAAGCCCATCAACATTCTTATCATGAGAAATCGCTATTTGCGCTTGATAACGGATGTGTGCAAAATCTTTAAAATCTAAAACTAATCTAGTGACTATGTCTTCCATGAAAAAAAACGAAATGTAGTGACAATTGAAAAGAATCTTGAGACTATAGATCAACTGGTAATAGGAGTAAGCGTTTCTTTTCTGGCAGTGTGCTGTAATATTGGTATTATTATTCGATTATCCGAACCACCCTTGATCCCAATTAGTTCGGATAATCGGCGGTCTACTGTACTATATTTTCTTAATTAATTATTTTACAAGGATATAAGCCAGCCAGACAGTTACTCTTATGTCAAAAGCACCAAGTTAAAAGGCAGGTCAACAAGTTATATGACATGTAATAGTATTAAGTTACTGGACTACGGTGGAAAATTGTAGAATTATCTCGAAACCATCACGTGACATTACGTCATGAATACGTCAAAAAGCAAAACTTATGAGCAATTACAAGGCAAAATAAAGTGGATAAATGTGATGCTATGTGATCACTATAGCTAAGTGCATCGCTAGTTTCTTGCGTTACTATAAGAGGTTAAACTTATTTTACTAAACAGACTTGAGTGGGGTAGCGTACAGATTACGTCACAATTAAAATGATTACGTCACAATTGAGACTTCAAATATATTAGGAAATACGTCAAATAAATTAGATGGTTAAATATAAATTAAAATTATTGATGAAGTGTGACATTTAATAATAATAAGTTTACTTGAGCTTTTAACGAAAATATTTTCAATAAAATGTAGCAATGCGGGACCCCCTTGTGCTGGGGTCTCGGTGCATTGCACCTGAAGTAGTTGCGGTCCTGCTTGTCTGCCTATTGTGAAGGCGACAAACTCTTTGAACAATTTCGGTATTGCAAGCTCCGTAACCACGTCGCGAGAATAATGATGGGATTTCGAGGATGGACAGCTCGTAGTGGGATGCACTTGCAAACTAAATTCTCAACACAAGACTCGAACGACGATCGTTTTCATACAGCGCTATGATCGACATAGTATGAACACCTAAACGTTTTACAATTGTTAACTTGTTTCGTTCATAACGGACTGCCCTTCTACTTTTTTCTTCTGATCACAGCGCAATGGACCTCCCTGCGAGAAGCAAAAGTTCACACTCGACAAATTTGTTCTTAGGTTCGCAGAAAGCCTGTATCCTCCACTATTAGATGGCATTACTTCAAAGATCAATGACATTCCTTACCGCAGTGTTTCTCAAAGTGTGTGTCGCGAGTTTTTTGAGAAATAATAAAATGTTTTTAAAATAACATTTGATTTATTAGTTAATTATATTTGTTTTACTTTACAATTTATTTAATTTAAAATTTGTTTCAAGTTCAAGTTTTATTATTGAAAATCAAAAATACTTAATTGAAGTAAGTTTTTTAATATTTATTACAGATTTTTAATTTTTTTGTTTAACAATTGGACTTTTTATTTAACCATGGATAAGTTTTTAATGAAGAAAAGCGGGAAAGAAAATAAGCTAAGTCAAAAAAAAGGAAGTAAGCGAAAATTTAATGAAGATTATATAAAGTATGGATTTATTGCATCTGGATCTGAAGATGTCCCACTTCCGTATTGCTTGATTTGTAAGAAAAGTTTGTCAAATGAGTCTCTGGTTCCAAATAAACTGAACCGACATTTGCAGAATAACCATCCAAATGTTAAAGCCAAACCAAGGCAATATTTTGAGAACTTAGCAACCGAAATTAATCAACAATCGAAAAAGATGACAAACTTTTTGAAGGTACCTGAGAAAGCTCTAATTGCAAGTTACAAGGTTGCTCAGTTGATTGCGAAACGCAAGAAAGCACACACAGAAGCTGAAGTACTTATCGCGCCAGCACTTGCTATTATTGTCGAAACGATGCTCGGATCTGAAGCAGCCAAAAAAATAAGAACAGTACCACTGTCAGATAGTACAATTTCAAGAAGAATTGAAGAAATATCATCCGATTTGCAAGATCAAGTTTGCGAACATTTTGAGACACCTGAGGATAAGCTTTGGGCACTTCAAATTGATGAATCCGTTGATATAAGTGGAAAAGCTCAGGTTCTGGCATTTATTCGATTCATCAAGGATGAAAGTTTTGTGAACGAATTCTTCTTTTGCAAAGATTTGAAGACTACTTCAACAGGACAAGATATTTATGAGATAGTAAATGAGAACGTATCACTATTCAACTTTGAGTGGAAAAACTGTGTGAGTGTTTGCACTGATGGATGTCCATCAATGCAAGGAAAAAGAATGGATTTGTAACACTTGTGCGTCAGAGAAATCCCAATATAATTAGTGTCCATTGTATGATTCATAGAGAAAAACTGGTATCCAAATCAATTCCGGAAGTTTTAAGATGTGTTATGAGACAAGTAATCCAAGTAGTGAATTTTATTAAGTCGCGACCTCTTCAATCACGTCTTTTTGCTCAACTTTGTGATGCTATGGACTCAGATTATAAAAGTTTGCTATACCATACTGAAGTTCGCTGGTTGTCAAAAGGAAAAGTGTTGAATCGACTTGTGCGCCTTAAAGTGGAAGTAACTTCCTTTCTTGAAAATAAAGATACTGATTTTGGATTTGATTTGAATGACGAGATCTGGTGGTTAAAAGTTAAATTTCTTTCCGATTTATTTGATAAATTAAACTCACTAAACCTGAGTCTTCAAGGACCGTTTGAAAATATTATAACATCAAAATCAAAATTGAAATCATTCAAAGAGAAAGTTTCCTTGTGGAAGATGAAGGTATCAGAGGGAATATTTGATTGCTTTCCAACTGTTAACGAATCTCAGTACAAGAAGAAAATTGTTTCAGAATTTTAATTTCACTCACTGAATTACAGTCGGCATTTCAATTTTACTTTCCATTACTTAATATTGATGATTATGAATGGGTGATAAATCCATTTACGATTAGCAAAAAACCTAATTTGACAATCGCAGAGGAGGAACAACTGATTGATTTGAGAAATGACATATTTTTTCAATCAATATTTACTCATATGAATTTAAATGAGTTTTGGCTCAAGGTGAAAAAATCTTTTCCATTAATTAGCCTGAAAGCTGTCAAAATTTTGTTACCATTTTCTTCGTCATGGTTTTGTGAAACTGGCTTCTCGGCATTAACTGAAATCAAATCCAAAAAGCGAGAAAGACTTCTCAGAATTGATGATGAAATGCGAGTTTGCTTATCATCTTTGAACCCTCGATGGAATTTAATTTGTTCTCGGAAGCAAGCTCATGTGTCACACTGAATAAATTTTTATTATTGTTGTTCTTGATTTTCGGCCCAGCTTCCTTCTGTTGTTACTTTAATCTCAAAGTGTCGTAACGTCATTGTAAATTATTATACCTTCATTTAATAGTTTTTTTGAAATATTTGCTTGGTGGTGTGTCGCGGAATTTTTCTAATGTAAAGAGTGTGTCGCAGCTCAAAAAAGTTTGAGAAACACCTGCCTTACCGGTAAGCTTAATAAAATTAATATTTTCAAGGGAAACTCCCAAAACAGCGCCAATCAACAGCCACCTCAATGTGGTGCAATCCCCAAACACGTTTGGGGTGGGGCGAAATGGCTGTTAACCTTCCCAAGGGTACCAGTCACTCCCCTCATCTGATCATTTTTTTTGCCGTGCATTCTTCTGAACGACCGCATGAGAGCAGCACTCAGTCTTATTAAGATTGGTCGCCTGTTTCTTCTCTTCTCATGCTTCTCTCTTTCTCATTTTGGTGAGCGGCAACGTTTATCCACATTCTGGCCACCTTTTTCCCTGCTCAGTGTGCGCAGGGAATGCGACCGGAAGGGGTAGGTCCGTACAATGCTGCACCTACTCTAATTGAGACCATGGAAGGTGCTCACAACTTTCCTTCTCCAAGTTCAATGTTCTAGGCAACTCTCATTCCAGGAGCTGTTCTCCTTCCTGCATCTCTGCTTCTCCTGTGAGTTTCCAACCTTCCAACAATGAAACTTTTTCTTCCGGCCTCCCAACACGTAAACCTCCACCGTTTAAACTGGCCCTTCTGCAAATGCAGCGCTACCACACTACTCTCGCCTACAAACGTCCTACCCTTCTTTTGCCCATTTGTTAACTCCTCTCCATACAGTTTTCCTATCCTCCTATGTTTATAATTGATCTTCTACACCTCTTGCCTCCTCTTCCACCTCTGACTCGCAGGGTTCTTCAATGGAATGCCAGAGATCTTTAACCAGAAGCGGAATTTCATCTGGCTTCGTTTTATGGTTTTGTCCATATCCAAGACTCAAACTTCAACTCGTCTTCCTTTTTCCGAATTCTGAATACTCTGCTCCGCAATGTAATTACACCCACTCCCGGTTTGGCATCTTACTCCTAATGAGCCACACACCTGCGGTGGTGTCATCATTTTTGTCAGATAGGGCCTATCCTTCTCTGAACTCTACCTCTTTTCTCTTTTTGCTAGACCCCTACTATGACTACGTATGTAGGAGTCAACATCTCGCTAAATAACTCTTTCTCGCTCTCTTTCTTTACGTTTATGCTTTCCCTATTCACTCTAATCAGACGGATAGCAGTACTGACTCCTTCTCCCCTCCATTTTTCTCTCCTCCAGAAATCTCTTTATTCTGGGGTACTTCAACTGCCATCACCCTCTCTGAGACTCAAAAAGTAATTCTGGCCCCTGTGGGGAGGAAGCATTTGATTGGGTCATTTCTTCAAACCTCCTTCTCTTCAAAGACCATGACCCTCCTACCCTTCTCCATTGCTTCGCTGGAAGTCAGTCGCTCCTCTCCTGACATCTCCTTTCTCTTACTTTTGAGAGATGCTTCAAAACTTTGGTTCAGTATAATCACCTCCCAGGTCTATAAACTGTCTCCCTTTTTTCGCTCTTCCACCCAAACAAACGTCCTCTTCGTACAAATTTTTGTCAGCTGGTTGGAATGACCTTGCCTTCCATTTGACTCTTACTGTCCTTTTGCAGAGAAATATTGCTCTCTCTCTCCCTCCTCTACTGCTGCTCTCTTTACTTTTCTGGCATTGAATGCGGGAAAATTTTCCATTTCTTTCAGCCAACGTCAAACGCCAACACCAAGCCTGGTGGTTTCCTGAAGAGGAAGAAGCGATAAGCAAAAAAGTACCGGTAAGGCTTTTGATGCCGCTTATAGAAGTGATGAAGATCGTCAGGCTTACATCTCTGCTTCCCGACATGCTTGCCTTTCCCTCTCAAATCTGATACTAAATTAATCTTTCTCTCCTTCGTTCTGCCGCTGGTTCTTTTCCTCCTTTCCTAACCATCCAAACCTTTCCTCTCTCAGGGAGTCGGTATCGGTCTATGCTAACTCCCTAAAATTTCACTTTTCCGTCTCCCAGCCAGAGACCTTTCGGAGCAAAGCCAGAGGCTACCTGTCCGAGCTCCGACGCGCCACGAGCCCTGAGGACTCTCAATTCTTTTTCCGCTCTTCCTTTTCCTCCTCTGAATTTCACGCAGCTGCCACCAAACTCAACTCGTTCACTGCCACTGGCCCAGATAGAGTCGCCTATCCCATGCTACACCACTTTCCTTACTCTGGCATGTACTTTTTTCTTCACATTTTTCATCTTTTCTGATCTTTACATACCTTTCCTCCCATTTGGAAGACATCTTTTACTATTATCCTTCCTAAGATGGAAACCCTCTTGACTCTCCTACTTCCTTCCGGCCTATCTCGCTTACTTCATACGTCTCAAAGCTTTTTGCCCTAATCATACCATCTCGCCTACTCTTCTTTCTGAAGTCTAGCTCCATTTTCTCTCGCTGCCAGGCCGATTTCCGCCCTGGATGGTCGACTCTCGATTAAATTCTTAATTTTTTGCAGTCCATTTTGGATGAGTTTAACAAACCCAAGCCTGGCTCTCGGACGATTCTTGCTACGTGTTCCGCCAATCGCCATGTAGTTTTTTTCTCAGCGATTTGACTTCATACATCGTAGTGTCTTGAGAATGTGACGCAAAGACTTCATAAGCAATTTCCTACAAAATTGATTGATATTGTGGTAAACTAAGTGATCTCGTGTTATTTTGTTAGGAGTTTAAGCAAATATAGCTTCAAATTAGACCCCTACAGCGAACCGAACAATTAGCCTCTACTGAGAAGTAACAGACGTTATAACCGGGCTTCCTACGGACTATTTGTAAAAACCTTCCTTTGTTGTATTGTCTTTCTTTGGTCTTTGCCATGTGGTTAAATAAGGCCACATGTTTGACTCATATATATGACAGGTGCATCTGCTCATATATATATAGTGACCACGTGTATTTTCGCTATTCTTGTCAAAACGTGAACGTGGCGAAACGAGTAGTGAATTTTTATTTTAATCTGATAATGCTTCGGATTTCTGTTTGGGCCTGAGTGTTGATCCCCCTGCTTGATTGTTATTAAGGTTGTGTGGTAGCCTTTATCGCCGTGAATTTTCGTTCGTTTAGTGCTAATCAACGACCGTACGCTTGGCGCGGGAATCAAAGAGTTCAAACCTTGTGCTGCCGCACCACTACGATCGACTTCTTTAAAGCTTTCGACTCTACCAGGCATCCCACTTTTTTCATTAATTTATTTCAGGTGTTCTTCTTTGCTTTGCTCGCTGGACCCAATCTTTTTTTTATTGACAAGCGCGCTTGCGTAGTTTTTCAAATCACAGAAATTGCTCCTTTCGAGTCCGTCGAGGGGTTTCGCAAGGATTCGTTCTTTTTTTCAATCATTTACCTGCGTTTTTACCTTCTTCCGTCAACTGCTCTCTTTATGCTGACGACCTTGCCATCTAGTTCTCCTTCCCCTCGGTTACTGCTACTCTGGAGGCTACACAAGAAGCTCTAATTCGACTGGGGCACTGGTCTGAATAATGGTGTCTTCTTCTTAATCAGAGTAAATGTGAGGCCTCCTTCTCAGTGAATAACCATTAGGCTAACCTCCAGCTCTACCTGTTTTAATTTAACCCCTCTTTCCGCTTCCTACCAAAGACAAATAGTATCACCAATTTTGGATGGTCATAAAAGCCACCCCCAGAGTATCCAGACTTTAGAGTTGGCTACAAAAAGTGGTGCTATTATGCTTTTACTACCACCCCACACAAGCCATCGGCTTTAGCCACTAGACGTTGTATTTTTTCAAGCTCATAAAAACCTATTACTATCAACAAATTAATCAATGGATGCGAGCAAACTTTGGGATGCAAGTACGAATGACCCAAATGTGTCAATTATTTGGACTGGCTTATGGAAGAAGTGCAAGTGTGAGCTGTGCAGTGAATTGGTTTCAAAAGTGTGAAATATTTCCAGCCAACAGGCTTGTTTTTGACGATGCTGATTTTGATACTGCTGAAATCACAGATCAACAAAATTCAGAAGAAACTATTTCTCCAGTTGGTGTAGTTGCTACCACCAGCTTGTCTGTAGATAACTCCTTTAATTTACCTTGTAGTTCAGACTCACCTTTCATCTTAACTATCTTGCCTTCCAGTTCAAACTTAGGCTCCTCTGTGACTTTAGACACCTCTGCCCAGGGATGTGGAAGCGGTTATTTCGTCAACCGCTTCCGCTTCCACTAACAAAAAACGAGAAAACGACGGTTGACAATTTTTTAACTTTTGTGGGTCTGCAGCCTATCGACTTGAATCTTTTTGAATACTGAAGTGCGAAATTTCTGTCGTATATACAGTATATAAAGCGAGCAAAATTGAACTGCACCAATTAACAGCCGTCTCAACGCGGTGGTGCCTTTCCTAGCCTTGTTTGGGATGGGTCAAAATGGCTGTTGGCATTCCCGAGGGTCCCAGTAACCCCGGGCACTCCCCCACACAAACCATTTTTTCGCCGTGCTGCCCATGAACGACCGCAGAAGGGCACCGCGCAGCCTCTTTAAAATTGGTCTCTTGTCTTTTCTTCTCTTGCCTATCTTCTCATTGTCCTGATGAGTGGAAGCGTTCATCCTAACCCTTGCCCAGTCTTTTCCTGCTCAGTGTGCGCTGGAAATATGACCGGGCGGGGTAGGTCGGGGCAATGCTGCACCTGCTTCAAATGGGTTCATTTAAAGTGCTCACTACTCTCCTTTCTAGATGCAGAGCTCTTGAAAGCTCTTACTCCTAGAGCTCCCCTCCTTATTTCATCCCTGCTTCTTCTGGAGATCCCATACCTACCAACATTGTGACTTGGTTCTCGACTCCTCCAGCTTGTATACCTCCACTGCTCAATTTGGCCCATCTGGCCCTCTCTTCCAATGCAGTACCCAATTCTCGCCTTCAAACGTCTTATTCCCCCTTTCGATCACTTCGTATCTTCTCCCTCTGCATCCTCACCATCGCCTCATGCTTCTGGCTGTTTCTCTACACTTCCTAATTCCTCTTTCCCTTTGACTACCTCAGGGTTCTTCAATGGAACGCGGGCGGTCTCCGAGCCAGGAGCACTGAACTTCTACACTTTATTTCGTCTAATCCCGTTGACCTTATTTGTATCCATTCATTCACGCGTATGAGCTCATGCTCGGTTTGCATGTCTTTCGTCAGACTGGGCCACCACGACGGGTAGACTGCTTGGCCCCACCATCTGTCTGCCACATAAAGACGGAGGCATCCCGTTAAGTGCCTTGCCCAAGGACACAACAAGCAAGCTTGCCGGCTTGTTCTCCACACTATCCCTTATGTGCTGAGCGCCAAGCAGGGAAGCTGTGAATACCATTTTTTAAAGTCTTTTGGTATGACTCAACAAGGGAAATGAACCCCAAGTCTACCGACTGCGAAGCGGACGCTCTTACCACTACACCACCGCGCCGGTATTTGTATCCAGAAATCTAATCTTAATTTGTCTTCCTCTTTCCGGATCCCTGGATTTTCTGCTCTGCGATCTGATCGCACCCAGTCGCGGTCTGGTTTTTTTTCTACTGATACCAACATGCTAGCGGTGGCATCATCATTTTCGTCACGCAGGACTTATTCTCTGAACTTTTTACTTCCTCTCTTTCTTCGCTTGACCCCTACTCTGATTATTATGTAGGGGTCAACATTTCTCTAAACGACTCCTCCTCGCTCTCATTCTTAAAAGTTTATGCTCCTTCTATTTGCTTTCTCCGAGATAGCAAAACCGATCCCTTTTCTCCCTCCATTCTTATTTTCAGAAATCTCTTCATTCTGGGGGACGGCAACTACTATCACCCCCTCTGGGACTCAAAAGGTACTTCTGACTCCCGTGGGAAGTATTCGATTGAATTATCTCCTCTGACATACCTACTTTTCTCAATCGCTCCTTTCCTGGCATTTCCTTTGCTCCCTCCTCTCTTGTTCCTAGGAGATGCTTCAGGACCTGGGTTCTGATCACCTACCAATTCTACAAACCGTCCCTCATTCTCCGCTCTTTTGCCCCGTCGAACGTCCCCCTTCCTTCAATTTTCAGAAAGCTCGTTGGGATGACTTTGCTTTTTACTTTGACTCTCAACGTTCTTCTGCAAAGAAATACTCGTCTCTTTCTCTTTTCTATGCTGCTGCTCTCTTTACTTCTCGGATACTGAATGCCCTCCTTACGATCTGGTGCTCTGGACAGACGGCTCTATTCCCTTCCCTTTTGGCAAAGGCGGCTCTGGCGTACTTGCCAACTGCTCTCTCTGTGGCACTGAGGCCACCCTTTTCTTTTGAGCAGGCCCAAGTAGGCTCGAGTTTTTCCGCTGAAGCATGCGCCATCCTGCCAGCTCTATGCTGGTTCGGCAACACCTACAAGTCTGCCACTTCTCTTTCCTTCTCCTATCTGACTCTTGTTCCGTCCTCTCCTCCATCTTTCCTTCCACCTCAAACTCTCTGGCAGGAACTGTTTTCTTTCTCCTCCTGTTTACGGCTACAATGGGTCCACTGACACTTGTTTCTCCCGGGAAATAACGCGGCTAATGAACTGGCCTGACGGGGATTGCTGCTTGTGCCCTCTGCAATCCCTTGCAGTCTCTCTCCTCTTATATCTCGTATCCACCCTCATCTTTTCTCAGACTAGAGGCGTAATGTCTCATCTAAATTCTTCGACACACAGATTCCCTCGATTTCCACTGAGGTACTTCTGCTCTTTCGTCACGCTCGCTGTGTTCGCTGCAACGAATCCAGCCTACTGTTAAGCTTTTATCAATTTAGAATTGGCAGAATCGAGAATCCTTCCTGCAGCGCCTGCGGACACCTCTCTTCTCATTATTCACTGTCCAGCTACGGACTCTTTGGCGACTCTCTACGACCTCTGGTCCAGGCTCTTTCCCTGCTTCTGGGGCTCGCTGGTCTTTGGCAATGCCCCCATCCCTCGGAAGGGGTCAAGTAACAACAGAAAAATTGAAATTACCGACGCACTATTACGTAACAAAGGAAGTTAGCAAATTCAGACGTTCTTAAAATTGTAAACAGAATTACGTCACAGTCTGCAACTTGCTATTACAAGATTCCATTACTTACTATTTATATACACGAAACACCATCACATATAAGAATTCAATATACTGATGTACTGAAATAAATACTAATAAAAAGCGAAGAACCTTCGCGAACCCCTTAAAACTCTCGGAACACAACTGCATGTATTGCAAAATCCCTGTTGAAGAGCACTGATGCAGAATGATCAAGTTGTTTCCGTCGTAATTTCTTTTTTAACGTTTCAACCCCGTAACCAAGGTTAGTTAAGTTTAATCAAATCATCATTTTATTGTCCAAACTACCTTTTTCTTATCTGTAATCGATATAAAATGTCATGCTAGTTATACTTTTTCTCGTTCTCTCGCGCTACTGATATCGCACGTTCATTCGGATTTATAGCGCAACTTCACCCTTTAATCTACATCGGGAAACGGACAAAACTTTTTAGCCAAGTTACTCTTCAAGTCAAATAACCTATGTGGAAGCGGAAGCTTCCAACTTTATTTCATGAAATAGACCGAAGTCCTCCTGAAAATATTCCTTGTAGCAGCACAGTACCACACAAGTTCGTAGCACTTCAACCGGTAACTAATTTGCAAAAAAACGGATGACCGTGCAAACCAGCTTCCAAAGAAAATAAATCTGACAATGCTGGTGGTAGACATCAGAAAACATCATGGGCAATAGTCCTAATTGGATCTCCACACAAAAAGAGCCTTAAAGGCGTAAACAACTCAGCAGTGTCAGTACCTCCCAAAACGGTAGCTACTTTTGCAAATCCAAAACAAAAGAGAAGGCTTGAAAAGAGCGTGAACAAGACTTTTGTTTGGGAATGCTTAGTATGCGGTGATTCTGCTGACTTAGACTAGATCCAGCGTGCTGCATGCGAGCAACGGGCTCACGAAGAATGTTCCGATATTCGAAATGACAAGAATTATTATTGTGACAATTGTGCATTTTTGTGCTGACAATTTGTCTTTTTGTTACGGTTGTAAATAAATTCCAATTATATTTTTGCATGACTAGTTCATAGACGTTTTATACAGCTAGGGTCACTGAAGGGCCAGGCACTCCTACTTTGCATATATTATTATCTTATTTCATTGCATTGCGTGCCATTTCTGATTTTTATCGTAATGTTATACAGTAGACGCCGCTTAATATGACCACCTTGGGACCAGACCATTTTGGTCATAATATCCGAATGGTTATAAAAACCGAAGCCGCCATAACCGTACATGAATCGAGGCCGTAAGCCACAAGAAGTCCAAATACCGTCAAATTCATCGTTCAACCAAAGTAACAGAGTGACGTTGGCAGGAAAACAAACTACAGTACTGTAACAGTACAAGTAACGGTAAAACCAAGTACAGTATGTAACAATATGTTGAAAAGGTGAAGTTATAAGTGCGTGGCGGGAAAAAATACTGTACTGTAACAAGAGAGATGGAGAAAATGTTGGTCATATTATCCGAAATTTGGTCATATTAAACGGAGAATTTCAAATGGAGAAATTCCGGACGGTACCAAATTGCTCATAATAAGCGGCTGGTCATATTATCCATGGTCATGATAAGCGGCGCCTACTGTATCTTTTTGCCATAATAATATCTTTTTTGTCATAATTAGGAAACAATGCAGTCACGATGTCTGAATTAAATTTGCAAATACAGTAGATTCCGCTTAATTGGGCCGCCGCTTAATCGGGTCAGCCGTTTAATTGGGCTAAATTGTGAAGAACGAAATCCAATCAAAGATAATGCACTACGTTAAAGCCGCATAATCGGGCCACAACTGTAGTCAGACATACACCGGTGTAATTGCAAAACCGCCTTTGCAATGTAATAGAACTCAATATCACAAAGCCAACTATATTATGTAACAATTGAACAATACAAGAGCAACTTATTTTGTCATTTCATGCCCTTGGACATCGTAATTGTTGTGTTTTGTTGCAAATTTTGTGAAGTCCCAAGCAGAAATGCCACGAAAAGATTTAACAATTGCTGAAAAGATTGTTGTTCTAAGAAAAATTAGAGGGCAACCTCCAAACATAAGTCATCGCCAGCTAGCTGAGATAACCGGTGTACCAAGGACAACCCTGGCACGGATACTGCAAGACTTCAGATAATCGGGTCAGCCGTTTAATCGGGCCAAATGGTGCTTGTCCCAATTAAGCGGATTCTACTGTATCTTAATGTGTGGAAGCACCTATTTTTGTATTCACTTTGCCGTAAATAAAATTGTTAGCCGAAATCCAATACTAAACAAACCTTTAAAAAATGTAAGAGTAATTGTTTATTGCTGTTTTTTTTGCTTAAAAATTTCAAGATTGGTACGTAGTGTTTAATTAGTGTAATTTATTAACTAGACGAACATTTTTATGAAATATATGTGATCATTAACGCATTTAATAAATAAATTAAATCATTTATAGGAAGGATTTAGGTTAAATTACTTTTAAAATATAAAGGTAGCGTGTTTATGATTTAAGCAGGTGGTCCGCAGGTATAAGGTGATAAGCAGTGAACTAAGAAGCAGATAGATTATGTTTTCATAAAAATTGTGATCATGTAGTGATCACCAGTTTGGATAACTGGAAATCTTACGTTTTGATACTGGCTTGTTTGCTAGCTCGTTGACTAAACCAATTGAACAAAAGGTATGGATCCATTTATTTATCGAATAAGATAAACAAAAACAAATTTAAACCAAACCAAACTTGAACAATACTAACTGAAACAAATGAAGTGAACTAAACTGATTGCAATTAATACAAAGTCAACTAATTTAACTAATGCGTAAAATGTTTGAAGCAAAATTAGAAAAGTAAAATGTGTGCATAACTGCGTGCACAGCGCGCAAACTAAAGTCAAATCAGGTACACAAATAAACGTGCGCTGTTGTACAAAGTGACTATAATAAACTTCAAAAAGCGCTGAAACATAAAAACCTAGTTCAAAACCGCTGCAACCAATTAGTGATAATGTAATTACACGTTTGCCAAGCAAAAATAAAAGCTGACAAATCCAAAGCCTAAAAAGATGACATTCATCGCTCTGCTGCTTAATGCTCAGTACAGTGCATTAAGAAGTAATGTACTGGAAATGGCTATTTTGCTGTAGCCATTCATGTATGTTTAAATAGCCATACTTGATAAAATTCTGCCAGTGATGCTGAGGTGTAGTGGATAAAGTACAACTACCTCAAAATGGAATGGTTATCGGTTTGAATCTCCTTTAGCAGGGTACTTGGACAAAGGCAGTGAACACTGTAGGGGGAGGATCGATATGTGAACGTACAAGGGAGCGCACACTATGGGTGCAATTTTTTTAATTTGTCAATGAAACTGACCAATCAGAAACAACCAAAAGGTACATGTGTAATACGTCATCAAATTTGACCCACAACAAATGTCTGTCAACAAAATAGCTTCCAAGGGTAAAATGCCGCTGATGACAAAATAGCCACTGCCTAAATAAAAAGTTTGCTTGTTGTACACAACATGTTAATAAAAATATACACATGTTAACACTTTAAGGATCAATATAACGCATATCTTACATTATCGTTAATTGTTGTGTGATTATGACGTAATACACACTTTTCTGAAATCTATTGTAATCTTGTTGTTACCAAAGAATTACAAAATTGTTTGAAAGGTTATGAATTAGAATCTTATAATCCTCAAAGGGTAGTATGTGTGAACAAACAAATGTGTTGGATTAAATTACCTGTCATATCCACATCTATAAAAACGTTTGGGGCTTATATTTCACTAATAATTGATTCGACTAGGCCTAATATTCTAGTAGTGATTCAAAATGTCTTTTGTAAGCGCACTTTTGACAAACAAGTGATCACTAATAGTCTTTGTGTTAGTTAAAGCTCACTGCAAATGAGGGTGCTAAATTACATGTAATTGATTGTAAGAGATTGTGCAAATAAACTGAAGTTTGTTTAACAATTTTGCAATGGGCATTTTTCCAATAATATATCTGACTTTTCTTCCCAATACTGAGTGTGGATTATTTTAGGCAGGCAGTGGCTACAGTGCTGGAACCAGCGTTTTAGCTTTAAACCCTAAAATGCAGGTAACAAACGTCATTGGTTAGTGCAAATGTTTAATCTACAGCGTACATTTCCCTTACGTTTCTAATACTCAGGACCCCCTCCAGCAATGTACACTGCAGTAGCATAATTTGAAAAAAATGACTGCAGTGAATCCTTCAATTCAACACCAACTCCCCTCCCAAAAAAAGCTTTGCCTAAAAGCAAACCTATAATTATGCCATTCAGAAGCAGTGGCACTAACCACTCCAGCAATCCAGGCAAATGAGCTTTACTAAAAGTAGCAAGGCTTATCAGCATTTTAGTATTAAAGCTAAAAAGCCGGTGCAAGCACTGTGGCCTCTACCTTTATGCTAGGAAGTTGCTATTTTGCCGTCAACAGTATTTTGCCCTTTGGAAGCTGTTTTGCCGTCACCATTTCGTGTGAGTTGTTAAATAGATATATTTGGTAGAATTCTGTTGTATAGGGCAGAGTTTCCTAACCTATGAGTCGTGACCCAAACTTAAGCCGCCTGAAAAACTTTTTGCGTCGCTTTATTTTGAGGTGTTTTTCTGTGCCCTCAAAACAGCAAACTTTCTAAATCTTCAAATATTGCATTTAAGTACTAAACGTAGTGTTTACGGATTGTGCTAAACTGATCTTGCCCTTATCGTTATCACTTAGTGTAGTGTAGGGTAGTAGGCTAGACTCTCTACAGCGAAGGAATAGCAAAGAACTCCTGCAGCAAAGAAATTAGAGCATGTTTATACTAAAAAGCGTTTTTATTTAAGAGTTGTTTGACACAGAGAGTAGTTGAAAAGATAAAAAGGAAATTTAATAAAGTAAAATTTGCGAGCTTTGTTAGCTAGGTACCTTCGAAAGTGGGTCTGGGCGATCTGCAAAAAGGTTGCAGTGTGTTTAGCACGTATGATCGCTGTCTCACGAGTCACGAAGATAAACAGCACTAACTTTTTTGTTAGCTTAAATTTAAAAATAAAAAATAAATGGCAAAATGGTCATATAATGAAGCTTTTTTAAACCTTGGTTTTATGGAATTGAATGGAATGGTAAACCAAAATGTGTACTATGGTTTAAAGTGCTGTCAGCAAAATCAATGAAGAAAAACAAGTTGCAACGCCATTTGGATACAAATTATCTAAATTGTGCTAACAAACCTATTGAATTTTTTGAACGCGAATTAAAATCAATTGAAAATAAAAAACCGTCACGACCACAGATGCAACAGAAAATAATGTTGCTATGTACGCTTTAGAGTTTAGATGTTGCTTCGTATCAGACAACAAAGCAAAAGAAAGCTCACACGATTGGTAAAGAATTGTTAATGCCTGTCATGAAACAAGTCGTCAAAATAATGATTGGAGAAAAAGAAAGCAAAAAATTGGGTTCGGTCTCTTCGTCAAATAACACAGTAATAGTAGACATGTCTTATGATGTTTCGGAACAGACGCTTAATGAGGTAAAAAATTCACCCCTGTATTAGATTCAATTGGACAATCTACAGATGTAGCAGGTATATCGCAACTTTCTGTGCTTATTCGCTATATCAACAATGCAGAGGTATCTGAAAATTTGTTATTTTGCAAAGAGCTAAAGTTGCGAACTACGGGTGAGGATATTTTTCAATGCCAAAAATAATTTTTTCACAGAACATTCCATTCCTTGGGATTGTGGTTGTAGTTTATGCATTTGGTTTGCATTGTATGTATCGCCTGATTATTTGCCTTACTTTAATTTAATGTTTTGCAGAACCGTACTTGTGTTGTGTACGTGATTCGAGTTCGTAATATACAAGGTGTCCCAGAAGTCGTGCAACATACTGTAAGGGTGTGCCAGAAGTCGAGCAACATATAGTAAAATAAATTATTTTTTTATGTTTCAGATTGAATTAGACATGGGAGAAAAACTGACAATACAGGAAAGAGTAAAATTGGTTTTTATGTTTGAAAAAATGGGGCAACATACCGTTCTGAGGCTGAAGAGTTCAACCGCACTCATCCTCAGCAAGAAAAACCATTAAACCAAAGCAGTTTGCCGTTTAATTAAACGTTTCCAAGAAACTGGCTCAGTTGCTGACCTTGGAGGGATGTGGTCGACGAAAAAGTGCAACCAATGAAGAATCATCAACTATGGTTTTGTCGAATGTTACTAGAAGCCCCGTAAAATTAATAAGGAAAATAAGCCAGGAGCTAACGATTAGCAAATCATCAGTACATCGTATTTTTAAGACACAAAAATTTCATCCGTACGAAGTGCATCTTGTGCAAGCTCCACATGACGATGACACTGATAAGCGATTGAGTTATGTGAATGGATGTGTAATCACATGGATTCTGTATTTTCATAAAAATCAAATAAATCTGCATGCTGCGCGACTTCTGGGACACTCTGTACATGTAGATGTTCGCATTGCCCGCTGACATTATTATCGCTAGTTATTCATCCGCTTCGCTCAATTATTGCCGTTTTGCCTGCTTATATATTTATTGATCGTTGTCACCAATAAAAGAAGCAATTTCTGTACGAGGGTGGAACAATATTGTATTACTGTGAAATAAAAATCAACGAACTCACGACATTACCCGTGCTTCACCGGGTTAGGATAGTGAAGCTGCTCATCCAGCATGTCGTGAGAGGTGACTTTGGGTACCCATCAATGGCAGTCCGCTTTGTTGGCGACGGGGCTACCAGTCGGCAATTTGTATTCACGACTCGTTCGAAACGGGCTGCCACTTTTCCCCTAACCTAATTCAATGAGGTTGATGGCGCCATACCTCCATCCCAAGGAAAAGGAGGGGTAAACCAACCAACCAAAAAAACTCACAATATTGGTGCCCAGAGTGATTTTCAAAGAATATCGACAATGGTGCGGAGTGACCGCTGAAGCCGCGTATTTTCAACAAACTGCAAAAACCAGCATCTAAGTGCTTTCGACTGAGTTATTGGACAACATCAAAGATCCATCAATTGCTGCGTCGCGTTTGCTCTCCCAACAGACATTTTTTTCCGGTGCGCACGCTATTTTTGACATACTTTTGTTTTATAGTGTCGCCATTTTTGGATTGGGTTATTTTTCAATATTAGTATTTAATATAATAGTTGTATTGATATTCCGCCGCTTCCTCCCATAAACGCACAAGTTGTCTGGGTCATTTTATAACTTGCGTGACCGTAAGGTGAATACCGTAGATCATAATGACCTTACGCATGTGCGTTTTTCTTCCACTACCTCTACAGCTTCTTTCTCAAAGCCGGACTGGTATATTTACTCTTCGTCCGCTACCAGTGCGACTTCCAGACCTTCTATCTCCACTTCGACCTTCTTACCTTTCCCTTTCTCTGGCACCGACATCGGCTGCTCACATTTCTCAATGCGAGGGCAACCTTTAAACATCGGTGGAGCAGACTCGTTGCTTTCGCAGGCTGTATCAGTAACCTGCACTGCGTCTCATTTACAACCGACGTACGTTAGTGCACTACCTGTTTCCCAAGGCCATCGAACGGTATCGCAATTCCAAGATGATATGGCACCTAACAATAACCAGCTTGTCTCCTCGCACCGCCTTCTATCAGGTATTAGATCAGTGGAAATCGAGACTTTGGCTCAGAATTTGACCACTTCGCGCATTCAGTCAGTACAGACTCAAAACCAACACGCATCGCTACTTCTTCCAAACATCACCTTGCTGACATTTTGGGAGACCGATGTCGATTGCAACGGTAGACCAAACTTTTGTCTCAAACGGGGTTTGGGACGAACAGCGACAGTTTCTTGTTGTACCGTAATTCGGGGTGACTCAGGCACCCCGGGGTGTCTTGGGCAGGTTTTCAAAAAAAAAAAATTGTCCAAAAGTCAATTAGCAATTTTGACATTTGTTTTTACAATTCTTAGGTTATTTATTGTTTGATCTGAAAGTACATTCAGTATACTGCTAATTACGTAATAACTTTTTGGTTAAGTGGAAATACGCACTAAATATTTGGATTCTATAAAGACTACCCCCCAGAAGAAGATTTTGAACAGAATCTGAACTCCGCATACTTTGGTAAGTATATCTTAGAATACTCTAGCAAAACTTTTAAGTGTTTGGTTACACTTATAAAATGCCTAAACAATGCTCAATTGTGTTTTTTTTTGTCAAAAAATTCATCTAGTTGCCTTCTATGGGGGTTGCCTCATTCACCCCGGAGTGAGTCGGCTGATATGGGGTGACTCAACCACCTTCGACGATGCTAGTAAACAATAAGTTTTCCGTTAGAGTTATATGCATAAGGAATGATATAACCTTTATCATGTGGTATATTGTTATCCATAATTAACAAGACGATTTATTGAAATATTATTTAGGTAAATCCAAGACCAATGCCACGAAAATATGAAAGAAAAGTCGGATCAAAGGTGTACAAACGAATACCAGATGATGTATTGGAGAGAGCTTATGCTGAACTTATTGCAGGTGCATCCCAAAATCAAGTGTGCAAGAAGCACGATGTTACACGTTCAGTCTTCCAGCGCTATCTAACCAACAAGCAATTGGGCGAGAGCAGGCGAACCCCAGGCGGCCAGACAGTACTGACCCACGAGATGGAAAAATCATTGGTGGACCATCTTATGCATGTGCCCGAATGGGGCTTTCCATTCGACATGTTAGACTTGCGCATGACTGTCAAACGAATTCTGGATCAAGAGGGAAGGGCCGTTTCTCGTTTTAAGGAAAACGTACCAGACGAAGATTGAGCATATGGTCTCATGAAGAGGCATAAAGACAAAAATAAAACACAGGCTCTGTCAAAACGTAACAAAAAAACGTGCAGCTGTGGACTCTGAAGTGATAAACAATTATTTCCAAGAGCTTGACAAGAGTTTGGCAGAAGTATTCCCGGAAAACATAAACTATGACGAAACAAACCTCTCTGATGACCCGGAACGACGTCGTTTGATTTTTAAGCGGGGTGCGAGATATCCAGAGCGAATTATTAACGGTACAAAGGCTTCTACAAGCTTGATGTTAGCTGGTACTGCAGCAGGGCACGTGCTGCCAGTGTATGTAGTCTATAAAAGTGACAATTTATGGAGTACTTGGACTGAAGGAGGTCCTCCGAGAGCAAGGTACAACCGAATCAAATCCGGCTGGTTCGAAAATGTTACTTTTGTTGACTGGTTTAAGACAATCGCTCTACCCTATTGCACAAGGTTGGAAGCAGGCAGCAAGAAAGTTCTAATCGGAGACAATCTTTGGTCACACTTTTCGAATGAAGTGCTTGATCTATGCGAGAACAACATCAATTTTATCTGCATGCCCCCGAATGCTACTCACCTCTGCCAACCGCTCGATGTAGCATACTTCGCGCCTATGAAAAGACAATGGCGAAAAATCTTGACAGATTTCAAACAGTCAAATCGAAAGAATGCTGGTACAGTGCCAAAAGACGGGGATTTAAACCTGACATCAGAAAGTAACGTTACATTAAAGCCGGATAGTTCTGGGGAAAATAGCGGGTATAAACCTGGGAGAACCTTGAAGGGTAAAAGTGTAGGCTCTAGTTCAGGCTCTGTCAGAAGTATGCGCCAGCATTCTCAAATTATGCTTCAGGTGGCTCGCTTCGCCTAAAAGCAAAAGCAGGAGGAGCAGCTTGAAACAGAAAAATTGTCTAACTATGATGCAGAATTAAATTCACACAAGGCGCAAATTGAGGCTGAAGAGTCTAGGTTGGTTGTCGAGTGGAGTACCCGGGAGACCCAGAGGAATTTTAAATTGGCCGAATATGAAGCGGAGTAATGGGAACAGTCTTCCACATTCACGGTTGAGGATCGTCAAGTAGATTTATTCGCCTCCGCAAGTCCATTGCCATTGGTAACCGGAATGGGGAGTTCTACGGAAGGGGAAGTTCATGATGCGCCAGAGAATTCTTATTCGCAGGTCAACCTAGCACAGGGGTGTCCAACAGGCGGCACGCGTGCCAAAATTGGCACGCGAGCTCTTGCGAAAATTTATGAGCTACAATCTAATAATTTAATTCTAACCTTTTTAAAGCTATTACGCAATACTTTTTAAAGCTATTACGCAAAACTTTTTAAAGCTATTACGCAATACAGTATACACCAGGGGTGTCAAACTCGCGGCCCTCGGAGCCTTTTAATGCGGCCCGCGTGACGATTTTAAAATTTTTAATGAATTTCGGCAGTATTGCAACGTTTCATCTTCGAAGAAACGTTTGAACCCCTTAACACAGGCGACGCTTGAGAGGTACAGACTTTTTTTTATTTGGAGATCAACTCCACTTCGTGCCACAGAACTAGATTTCTGAAGAAGGGCGATGATGTGGAGATGCAGGAGAGCTAATGACTTTTTTTTTGAGATCGGCCTCGCTGCGGGCTACATTATAGAGACCGTTGCCCGGAGAAGTGGTGATCTTTGAATCAAAATATCAAGCGGCCCTTGGCACAATTTCCAAGATGCAATGTGGCCCCCAGAAGCCCACGAGTTTGACACCCCTGGTATATACTATGAAATACAGTATAAACTACTATGACCATTAGGGTTACAACTTTTTAACTTTTTTTTTCAAAACTGATTTCCTGTGGTGGGAATGAATGAACTTTTGCTTATAACTGCTGAAAATGATGTTTATTTTGTTGAGCCAACAAAAAAGGTCACGCATAAACCACTTTGAAAAATTCGCGATTAGACCTTACCGTTATGTATAAGAAATGACTATAATACCATGAAAAGATAATTCCGCCTTCTTTAAATGAAGAAAAATGTAATAGTGACATCATAAACCACAGTATCATTCACTTCAGACACATTATATTTCAGAATTAAACTTTGTTTTGAAACTAAAAATTTGTTTCTATTCATATTTAAGCATAGAATTAGCAACTTCTAACAGTAATATCTTATCCTAAACTTTGAAATATTCAAATTACCGGTAATACAACATGTACAAGAAAAATTCAATTGCAACAAACAAGAACAAGGAAACCTGGAGAAAGAACTTGGTGCAGTTTCAACAACCATCAAAAAGAGGCAATATGGCAATATACGAAAATCCTCTCAGTGATCGGAACCGATTGCCCCTGAAAAGCCACGTGATGGGGCGTTTTAAATTTTTTCAGTCCACTGTTAAAGAACGAAAGAAGAGGATCAGTCTAATTGCTGCGGAGGTAAAAGCTTTATGGAGCACAAAACTGAACTTCCCCCATGTATCAGATCAGGCCATTTGCTCAAAGCTTGAAAAGCTCTTGCTTGAGTACGACTCTTGCAGAAAGAAGAGTGACTTTGAGTCATTAGATGAACTGTTTGACGTGACTAAGGAGAAAGGCGAGTGGCTTTGCAAAGAGGATAAGGAGCTATACAAATTGCAAATCCAGAGTAAAGGCCAGGTTGGTTATTCCACTGGCAAACTTGCTAGTGTTCAAACTATCCACCCATCCAAGCGAAGGAAGACACTCGAAGCAAGTGCACCAAATTTGGCAACTGCAAGCAGTTCAGTAGATTTAGTTTCTTCCGAAAGCAGTTCCGACTCATCTGATACTAGTGAAGAGAGTTCTTGGGAAGACGAAGCTGCACCATCAGCAAGCAAAAGAAAGCATGACTCTACCGGCGTGGCAAAGCGGCTTGTTATAAGCTCAAAGCTATCAACCCATAAAACATCAAAGCTGTGCCATCAGCTTTCTGGTGAAGGCATTGACATACCAACACCAAGTCAACAAGGAATTCATAAGGCTCTCTTGGAAGAAGCAGAACAACTGAAGCAACATTTGATTAGCACACTTCATCGTGAAAAGTGGAGCTTGCACTTTGACGGTAAACGAATACAAGGCATTGAATATCAAGCTGTTGTCTTAAAAAATGCAGCTACGGAAATCAAGTTGGCTGTGCTTCAGTTAAAGGATGGTACAGCTGCAACCATTGCAAAGGGGATCCAAGGTGTCTTGGATAACTTTAACTTGTGGGGATCAATCTTGATGATTGTTGCTGACACGACAAGCGTCAACACTGGAAAGAAAACTGGAGTGGTCGTTCGGTTGCAGCAGATGTTCGAAGAGAATGGTAGTTCCAGGCCAACGTTTATCAGTTGCCAGCATCATGTACTTGATCGCATTCTTCGTCTAGTCATGGACGATGAGCTGCAGGGTTCAACCAAATCCCCAGACATCGATTATTTTTTTGTGAAGGATTTGACAAGCAGATATGATCAACTAAAGGAAGCTTTCAGCAATGGTAAAGCTAAGATCAAGGAAACAGGTGGTTGGAGAGATGACATGAAATTTTTGTACCACCTCACACGTGTCTTTCGTCACATCATGGAGAAAGATGAAGTCCCTTTAGTGAACTTTCAACAGATTCCTAACATGAGCAATGCACGCTGGAATTCTCGTGCCATCCTGGTACTCCTTGCATTCATTCTGATGCCTGAAACTCGAATCAGGCTTCGTAAAATCTGTTCATTCGTTTGACCATTGGTTTAGCATTGGTTTAGCAACCACTTGTTCCGCAATGAGGATTTTGATGAATTATCAGATGCTTTGGATGGATACCCAAAAGGTCTCAAATGCTTAAAAAACCACTGGAAACGAGATGACTCACCCATTAATATTGCTAGAAGCAACCAATGCTGCGAGCGTGCGATAAAAGTTATGCAACAGTTGCAGGCATTTTGCAGAAACACGGATAACCTCTCCCTGAGATTTATCCTTTCCAATGACATTAATTTGTCCAAGTGACTTCTTTGTTTGATTTTTGAACCGTAACAATGCAATACATGCTATTCTTTGTTTCTTGTATACAACTTGGCAAAGGCTTTGTATGTCTTTAAGATCCAATCAAAACACCAAAAAATTGCATTATTTAAAACCATTTTGTGCGTGACCTTTTTACATCAAATGTGAATAAAAATTGGATTTTCTTGAATCTTTTATAAAAGTTCATCAAGTTATAATACAGGGATAGGGGGTTCTGAAAAAGTTGTAACCCTAATGACCATACAGTTATTGTTTTATTGTTTATTCACAATACTACAAGACAATGCTAAGCGTGTAATAATAATTATATACGTAATAATAATTATGAATTAAGCGTGTATAGTCAACTACATGCACCGTTTTTCGAACTTTTGTTTGTGTCAAGTAAGCTGTCGATAGAAACAAATGAGCAAAAGAAAAAAATTGCTACCACGAATGTTTCAAGATTCTTGAACGTTCGACTACCTTTTTATTGAATGGAAGGAGAAACCGCTGTGCTTGATTGTGGAAAAAATGTTTCTGCTGCAAAACTTTTCAGTGTAAAGAGACATTACAAAACCTTGCATAAAGCAAAGTAAGCTGGATTTGTTGGAAAATCGAGGAAAGACTTGGTAAAGAAATTACAAACCTCTTTGTCTGCACAGAAAAATACATTTAAAAAGGCTGTCGAGCAAGCTGAAAATTCTATAATTGCATCATATCTTATTGCGGAAAAAATTGCCCGTTCGACGAGACCATTCATATCAAGATATTGCAAAGGTTTTGCTTCCAGATAAAGCACGCATGTTTGAAGAGATCAATCTCTCTAGAAACACTATTGCAAGAAGAATAGAAAATATCGGTGAAGAATTATGTGGACAATTGTCTTCAAAAACAGATAAATTTTAATGTTTTTCTCTAGCATTTGACAAGAGCACTGATGTGTCTAACACTGCACAAATATTAGTGTTTATCCGCAGTGTAACAAAAGATTTATCTGTCCACGAGGATCTTCTTGGACTTGTTTCTCTTCGTGGTACGACGCGTGGAGTAGATATTAACGAAGCTGTGCTAAAACTGCTCCACAATAGAGTACCAGACTTGTCATTGTCGAAATTAGTTGGTTTAACGACAGATAGCGCCTTCCATGATTGGCGAGGAAAATGGTGCAGTGGCGCTACCTAAAAAGCACTGGCTGGAATCAAAGTTTGAGCAGGATATTCTTACAGTTCACTGTTTCATTCATCAGGACGCCCTCTGTGCTAAGACTCTAAAAATGACGCATGGAAGGGAAGTGAAATGTGTCAACGAAATACGAGCAAAAGGGTTGAAACAACGGCAATTTCAATCGTTTCTGGAAGAAGTAAATGCAAAATATCCTGACTTGATTTACAACTTGAAGGTGCGGTGGTTGAGTCACGGAAAGGTGTTAAAACGTTTTTTCGCCCTTGTACAAGAAATATAAAAATTTTTGCTAAAAAACCCTAAGCTATTAACTGGGAATCTTCAAAGTGTTTTAATGCTATTATCGAATGATGCTTGATTAGACCTTGCTTTTTTAGTGGATATAACCCAGAACTTGAACACTTTGTGCATCAAGTTGCAAGGCGACGGACAATTGCTCCCAGATTTGTTTAATACAGTCAGGCTTTCCAAAGTAAATTAAATCTATTTCAACTACAACTGTCAACTGGAAACATGATGCAATTAGAAAATGTGTCTTCATTCATGGCTAGAACAAAGACTGACTTAATTCGAGCTTAACCCAGTCGACCAAGCTTCTCGCGGTGCCACTGCAAGTAAACTCTTAAAAAAAGGTACATGGCTGACAGGACCGCAGTTTTATAGACTAGAACCAGAGAGGTGGCCCAGAGAGCTGCCCGGAAACCAGGTGCAAGCGAATATCTGCCAGGTTTTCGATTCATCAGAGAAATCTAAGGTACCAACAGATAACGTTGATGCAGTAGACAGGCTTTTTAATCACTTTTCTAATCTTTACCGACTGAAATTAGCCACATACCAGATGCTGCGATTTGTGAATTATTGGAAAGGAAAAACGTTGGCCATCAGAGGCATTAAAATTTGCACAGGACCCATTTCCGTTGAGGAGTTGGAGATGGCAGAAATTGCTCTGGTGAAATACGTTCAGGCAACTAATTATTCAGATTGGATTAATCACTTAAAGAGAAAAAGTAATAAAATGATAATTAAGTCGTCTCCATTATGGAAATTGAATCCGATTTTAGTGGAGGGGCTCATGAGAGTGGGCGGAAGACTTGGTAACGCGGCATTTAGTTTTGATGCTAAACACCCTGTGATCCTTCCTGAAAACTCGTCATTGACTCAACTGATAATTGATCATTATCACTGTCATAATGTTGCTCATTCCGGTATGAACACCAAATTGAATGCCTTGCGGCAGCGCTTTTGGATTGAAAATGGAAGAGTAGCCATATGGAGAGTACTAGCAAAATGCTTATTCTGTATCCGCAGAAGTGCTAGGCCTGCTGAACAGTTAATGCCCGAGTTGCCGCCTGCGCGGCTGCAAAGTGGAGAGCCGCCATTTACTCATGCCGGTTCAGATTGTTTTGGTCCACTTATTGTCAAGCATAAACGGAGTGAGTTAAAGCGCCATGGTTGTATATTTATTTTATGACCACTAGAGCGATTCACTTGGAGGTTCTGCCTGATCTGAAGACAAATTCCTTCATGAATGCGCTGAAGCGATTTATCGCAAGAACAGGACCCCTGACACGTCTCTGCACTGACAATGGCGGCAATTTCGTGGGAGCTGAGAGAATTTTGCGAGAGGAGATTCAGACATGGAATCGAGAAAGGATAAATGAATACCTGCGCCAGCGCTCTATCGTGTGGAAATTTAATCCCCCACTGCGAGCCACATTGGCAGTTCGTAGGAGCGTGGGATTCGCTCTGCCCGCAGAATTTTACAAGTAGTAATGCTAAACAAGGGAAGAGGTATGGACGATGATGCCTTGTTTACTGTTCTATGATATGGAGGCTAGTCACTTCGCGCCCTCCTACAGACGTAAGTATCGATGAGGAGGAAGAGTTGCCCCTAAACCCGAAGCACTTGCTGACAATAAACCCTAAAATTGCGTTGCCTCCGATTGTCAGTAGTGATAAGGATTGTTACGCGCGGAACCACTACAGGGAGGTTCAGTACGTGGGGGACGAATTTTGGAGATGGTCTAAGGCAGCGTTTCCAAAACTATGGGTCGCGACCCACTAGTGGGTCGTGGACGCAATTTCAGTGGATCGCGAAAGTCATTCAAAATTTAGATTAACGCATGCTTTGTCTCAAATAATTAAAAAAAATTAGCATCGTAATTATTTGTTTTGTTTTTACTGTACTCTTTTCCAAGTACTTCGAAACACATGTAGAATTATGTGGGACTCAAAAATTGATGTTTTGAAAAGTGGGTCGTGACTTACAAAGTTTGGGAACTACTGGTCTAAGGAGTACATCTCCACTTTGATCAAGAGGCAAAAGTGGTTCCACAAGAAAAGAAACGTTTGTTCAGGGGGTATTGTGCTTGTTGCAGGTGACAATTCTGCAAAGGGTCAGTGGCCCATTGCAGAGCTTTGCCCCAACCGACACGGCTTGGTTCGAAGCTTCATGGTTAAAATGCAAGCGGGTTGTTTTCACAGACCCATTTCTAAATTATGCCCAATTGTCACAGTGGTGGACCAGTAGTTTTTTTTGGGTTAGGTAGAAAACTGGCTTTAATGTTCGACCAGTAGTATTTTTTTATCGTTGCCGTTTTCTTTGCGTCCGTATCGGCAGTGCTTGCGAGTGACAGCCGTAAATTTGTTTTGTCTTCCCTGCGTAGTTTTGTGATATTTAAAAAATGTGCACCTGTTGTGGCAGCCATTTTGGGCGGGGAGTATGTAACTGACGCAGGAAACCCTTGTAAACAGATAATAATTTTTCGTTGGTCACGAGACCGCGTATAGCGTCCTGAAAAAGAAAAGTTGACAGGGCAGTTTATTGAGACAAGCTGTTTTTGGAACATGAAACCGCTCTCCTAAAGTTTTGTTGTGCTAATAAATTCAAGTTTGACAATTGATGTATACAACACGGTGAAAGCTAGCGAATTATTTCATGAAATGTGCTACCTGCTTGACGCGTACCACACGTCGGATTCTCAGAATCAAGCGGTCTTGCGCAAATTATTCCTCGACAAACTTCCGGTTCAGATTCGTTGAACAGCTACTTAGATTCTGTTGCGCTGCGACCAGACGAAATCATGGCCGCTTTAAAACCTTCCAACTATTGTAATAGTTCCCAACGCCTAATCAACGAAATATTTTATCAGTGTTTAAATCAGTTGGCTGCCACTATAGACAATTCGCTTTCTGCACCACCACAACCACCTCGGCACCCCTGGTATGGTGCCGTCGCTGGCCATTCCAGGGGACAGACTAATTGATCAAAAAGTTTTGAAGCCCCGAGCACCGACCTACTTTCCCATGGCAACCCAACACGAAATATTCTTCGCAATATGCTCCCCGATGCCGTAAGCGACCTTTGTTTTTCACCGGCGTGATGGTGTAGTGGTTAGAGCGTCCGCCTCGTAGTTGGTAGACCTGGGGTTTATTCCCTAAGTCGAGTCATACCAAAAGACTTTAAAAAATGGTATCCACAGCTTCCCTGCTTGGCGCTCAGCATATAAAAGGGATAGTGTGGACAACAAGCCGGCAAGCTTGCTTGTTGTGTCCTTGGGCAAGGCACTTAACGGGACGCCCCCACCTTCATGTGGCCCTCCCGTACTTCACCGGATTACAATTGTGAAGTTGCTTCATTCATTCACGCGTATGAGCTCATGCTCGGTTTGCATGTCTTTCGTCAGACTGGGCCACCACGACGGGTAGACTGCTTGGCCCCACCATCTGTCTTCCACATAAAGACGGAGGCATCCCGTTAAGTGCCTTGCCCAAGGACACAACAAGAAAGCTTGCCGGCTTGTTCTCCACACTATCCCTTATGTGCTGAGCGCCAAGCAGGGAAGCTGTGAATACCATTTTTTAAAGTCTTTTGGTATGACTCGACAAGGGAAATGAACCCCAAGTCTACCGACTGCGAAGCGGACGCTCTAACCACTACACCACCGCGCCGGTTGAAGTTGCTAACCCAGCATGTCAGACGACTTTGGGTACCCACCAGTGGCAGTCCGCCTTGTTGGTGGTGGGGCTACCAGTCACTCAAGACTGGTTCGAAATGGACTGCCATCTTTCCCCTAGTCTAATTTTAATTAGGTTGACGACATGAACCTGAATTCCCGTTCATGCCGTACTTACATCCCGAGGAAGAAGAGGGGTAATCACAACAACAACAACGCCTTTGTTTCTACCATAAAGAGTTTGGGGTGCGCGCGAGCAGATGCCAACCCTCTTGCGCTTGGCGGTCACGCTCTTTGTTAAAAAAACGACTCAGCTCGCCACTGTGGGTCGGCAGTGTCGAGTCGCCAGTAATCTCGACCATTCGTTTACGACTTTTTTGACCTTTCAAATAATGTCGAATTTTTAGTTGACGCTGGGTCATCGATTAGTTTGCTACCTTTTGAGTATTTCGCCTCTTGTGATCAGTACTCAGGTTTGCAGACTTTATCTGCCATCAACAACACCTATATCATCATTCATGGGTCCCAAGCATTTAAATGTACAACTGCCAACAGGTGCTGCGACTTCCTCACATTTCCCAATCTGCCCCTTGATTTTGCAGACATGTTGCTTGTGGATCCTCATGTAATCGACTCGCACAATAAGCACGTAACTCAAAGTAATCGCCTCGATCAAGCCGAGGGGCGGTCTCCACCTCAACGTTCAGTCAACGACTTATCAATCGCTCGTAATATCGGCTTTCTCACAGCCGAGCAAACCGCGCAACTACTAATCTTGGTGTAGGAGTATTGATAAGGTTAATAGGCACAAACAAAATGGTTTTACACGTCAGCAAGCTGATATTGCAAGAGAAAAAGGTGACATCACATGCAAACAGGACGATAGTGCGTGTGAACAGAAACATACTGAAGTACCAGTTGACTCGCACTCCCACGTTATCGCTGCCGCCAGCACTTCAGCCAGTGACGTTAGGGCTGATATCAAACCCAATTCGGTGAAGCTTTCTGGTAAAGATACATGACCACACACCAAAACACCTCCTGTCCAGTGTTCCTCAGTTCTTCCACAATTACAATAATTTAACCTTTTGAAAAATTAGGTCTGTTTTTGTGATCTTTGGGTTAAGTGTTGTTTTTTTGCTCATCGGTCACTTTGGCGCGCCGATCTTCCTTGCTTCGGGGGGACTTTGCTTGGCATGCAGGAAATTGTCAGACAATGGGATCGGACAAATCAGCCACCTTTCTCGCAAATGAGCGTTGCGCATCCCTTTTCATTGTTATTTTATTCTTTGCATTTATTTTTTCCATCGCAAAGTCCGGTCAAACATACTGGCAACATATATTTATTGTACTTTTTCGCAAATTTTTGTATCGCAAAGCCAGACCAACTAAGTCAGAAGTAGCTCAACAGTGAGCCCCATCTCGGATTATCACACTGGCACTGCTACCATGTTCCAACGAGAGCTCAAGTCTGGCCAAGTGCGCCGGCACTTTTTGTATTTTGTTTATTATATTTTTATTTCGCATCGCAAGTCCTGCCGCTTACGCCCGCAATCTACGCACGCTCGCTCGCTCCCCCAATTCCATATCGCATCCAGATATTTAGCATTTTAGAAGCCTTCGTGGAAAATACAAAATAGAATACAAATCGTGGAAAATACAAAATAAATGGAAATTATGAAACATTGTGGCTGCAAGCGCGTAGATGATGTGAAGAATGCGGATGTTCAGTGGTATACATGAATAATTTCGTAGAGCTACTTTTAACTGGTTTACTAAAATTATCTATTTGGCAAGTTTTCCATCGAAGAGGATGGGACCAGAGATAAACGGAAACATGAATTCCTTTCAATCGGTCTTCGTTTTGTGAAACAAGGAAAAGTTTTTGAAAATCTCGTTCACATATCTCAACTACAAGACGGCAAGCTTGATGCAGCGTCGATAGTGGATTTTACACTTCACATCTTTAATGCCCTTGTCGTTTCGACAGATCTTGTGATATCGCAGTGCTACGACGGAGCAAATATGATGCCTGGACGCAGAGGAGGAGTGCAAGCGATAATTCAACAAAAACTTGGCCGAGCGATTCCATATCCGCATTGCTTCAATCATAGTTAGCATCTAGTCGTCGTTGATCGCATTTTGTCTGTGGCAGGCCTTACCGAATATTTTGATTACTACAAAACACTACCACATTTTTTTACGACGACCAAAAGTTCTTGCTCTTTACTCAGGAACCGATTTTCATCGTTTGATTGAGCTTAGATGGTCAGGGCATCTCAAAACACTCTTTTTTGTCAACAGCAGTGTCGAAGTCTGTCGTTTGCTGCAGTTTATTGCTCACGAAAATATTCTTTGTGATGGAGAAATAATTGTTGATGCCAATGGCCCGTTACGCGTCATCCAAACAAAATCATTTTGCTGCATTGCTTTGCTTGCCAAGTGGATATTGGGAATAATCGCCCCCAGAGACAAAGCCTTCCAAACACGTTATAACAATTTGCCAGCTGCTCTACAGCTGATTAAAGTGACACGATCAGAACTGCAGAACTTTTGTTCTGATAAAGCATAAAAGTCTTGCTTTACAGATGTGGAAGAAATGATTGCATGTACTACAAGAAACGAGTCACCTTCCGCGACTTCAAGTTCAGCAGTCAATTCACCGTAGCCATCAAACGAATCAGCAGCCTAAGTGTACTTTTGAATGATAGTAGTTACTAATTCAACAGGATGTCGCAAAAGCGAAGGAAACCAATTTCGATCTACCTATTTTGAAGCAATTGACATTGCAGCTCTTGAGCTGGATCGATGATTTTCAACGTAGCCTTTATATGAAACGGTTTTGGGTTTGAACCCGACCTCTGACTACTTTTTATCTAGGGACAAACGAACTTATCTACAAAATATAAGCATCTCATTACCTTTGGTCAGAGTTGACTGCAGCTAATTCAACCGAGTTGCAGGAGTTATCGACCTTGCAAAAGAAATGTCCCAGTACAGTACTAGAAATTCTTTGCTGTTTCAGACAAGCCATTCCTGAAACCTACTTTATGGCTGCATCACTTGGTACGTCGGCATGTTCCACTGCTCTACGTGAATCTACATTTTCTACGCTTTCACGTATCAACGAGCCGTCGTGCACAAGCATGAGTTCAAAGGTACAGAGAACGTAAACGAACAAAAATGTTGGATATGAACTTACTGCAGAGAAAGTTCGATTTAACTCAACAAAGACGTTTACAACTTATTAAGAAATGAGCTGGCAGTGATATATACTTGTATCTTGTGCGTTCGTTGTTGAAAATTAGGAACGCTGAACAGGTCTATGCAACTAACCCAGGTCACAGAATAATCTTTTTCGACTCTTTTTGCTAGGCTTCAGTCAAATTGGGCCACCACGACAGGTAAACAGCTCTGCTCCGCTAGAAAATTAGCGCTAAAGCGTCTTTCCCGAGGATGCAAACTTTATCAAGAATCAATAATTTATCCAGCCAAATGAAAACAGATATACTTCATCCAAAAGCTGTTTGTGTTCGTGCTTGGTCATAACTTCAGTTGCATTAATTTTTTTTCGTCAGTGTATATAAGTTTTGATGATTGTTATTATTTTTTGCTCGTTTTGCTTTTTCGTTTTGAAACTGCTCACATTAATCTTAAAACAAAGCACAACGACTTTGATGATCCAAATGCAAAATGCTTGTCTGAACTAAACTGGTAGCCTAGCATGCTGCAAGGCCCATCCTAATAAGTTTACTGTCATAGGGATAAGCCTTCTATGCGGGCACTAACAGGTACGGAAAAGTGTCAAGAGAGGTATGGTTTAGGATTAAAGTAAGGTTTTTTGTAGAGGGTTAGTACGAAGCTATTTTTATTTTAATTGCTTGAAAGATAATTTAGTAAATTTTCCTATGACGTTATGGGGTTTGAAAAAACTGCCGTTCACAATTGACCATTCCAAAATTGTCTTTTGATTCAACACTAAGATGTATAATCCAATCTGGTTTACCAGTGTAAAAAAAATTACTAAATAGTCGTAATTAACAGAAACTCGTGCATTGCGTAAAAAAACTTTTGCAAATGTGTAATTGTGCACGTGTGGCTATTGCAGCCTTTTGCATGTACCTCTACACCAACGCTTCTTAACCTGGGGTGCTGAAATCAATTTCCGGGGGTGCTGGGGAAGGACACATATATGGCGGGGTCAAAGGTAAAAGGAATTCGTTTCTACAAATGCATTTTTACCACATATTTTAAAATTTAATACCGCGTTAAACTTTGACCGGTTTTTCATTTGTGTTGTAGCGTAGTGATAAAAACCACTTGATTGGTACGAGCGGTTCATACTTCAATATTAAATCAGAATCACAAGCTTTGCATATTGTCAGTGCTAACGTTCGGTAGTGTATAAAATTTTTAACTTCGATGTGTTTGTCAGATTGTTTATCTGTTAAGTTTGCATGATTCTACAATGCTGAAAGAACGCAAATGCAATGACGAATATGTCAGGTATGGCTTCATTGCACTCCTGGATGATTGTGAAGGACCAGACCAAGCACAATGCATGACCTGCCATTTCATTTTGTGCGACTCTAATTTGAAGCCTGCAAGACTCAAAGCGCACCAGGCGAAACATCCAGCACCAAGACATGAACAGAATTTCCAGGCTCTGCAGGCTAAAAGAGCTAGATATAACCAAAGGGGTACACTACCCCATCTGGATGCAACGTAATGCAAAAGCCACTTCTAAGAGCTTCCTACGAGGTGGCATACCAGTGCGTCCAAGTGAAGGCTGCACATTCAGCCAAGAAAACTGAAAAATGCCATGCGCTATTCGAATGGTAGAACTGGTCTTGGGAACAGAGGCAGCCAAGAAGATGAAGGACGTACCTCTTTCCAATGATGTCATTGCAAACGGAATTGCTGACATGAGCTGTGACATCTTAGATCAGATTGTTCAGGAGATTAAAGATAGTCCCATCCGCATTATTAACAAATGGACGAATCAACAGATGTTTCCAACAAGAGCCAGCTGATTGAATATGCTTGGTACATCAAGGATGATGATTGTAACAATAATAATCTCTGGAATATTCATGTTATTATCCCGTGTCGACGTAGTTTTCTGTTTCGTTCATTATTTCCGGTATTTCCCCGTTTACAAACCGTCGCTTGTTTATTTTATTCTTGGAGCAATCTTATTGGTAGTTATTTCCTGTACCCCCGTAGACAGAACTTTTCTGATTTATTTTACATGCGTTTTTATTGGTTGTTCTTTGGGTAGCAGTTTCCGGTATTCCCCTGTTTCCAAACCTTTTCTTGTTAATTTTTAGTAATTTTGATTCGCTAAAATATTTGGGAACCTTATTTACGGTTACGTACGAATGGAAAGTATATATACGGGTGGGTTATTTGGAAAAGAGAGACGAAAGCAAACAAACGACAGAACAGAGAAGAAAGAAAAGAAGAAAGAAGGGTGAAGAATTAGAAGGCAACGGCCAAGTACTACTAGAAGCAAGGGAGACTATCGGCTACTACAGTATGGTGTCGGTGAATGTCTACGTGCGAAAGCTTATATATTGATAGAGTTGTGTTGTAAAAGAGTGGGCTGGCAACCTAGCTTCTCAAGCGTAAGTCCTTAGGCCGAAGGATAGGGCATATAAGGTATCCGTTGAACTCTACAGAGCTAATTTTCTAGTCGTCGAATCGTCATCTGCCGGTCATCAAGGTACAGGGCGGGTGACTTAACCGTGTTCGGCGACAATGATATTAAAGGCGAATTCCTATTCTGTAATCCATTGCAAACAGCGACAAAGGCAGATGATGCATTGCGACTTGGAGCTGATTTTTTTGAGAAGCATCAGATAAAATAAGAGAAGTTAAGGTCAGTATGTACAGATGGTGCCCCAGCCATGATCGGAAAGAATCCTGGGTTTGCTGCTCTGTTAAAGACGAAGGTAACAGATATCATAGTCATTGCCGCTTAACCTGAAAGATGTTTTGTCTATCTGTGTGCAAGTTATCAATTTCATTCGTGGTCGTCCTTTACACCACAGATTGTTCAAATTATTCTGTGAGAAAATGGGAAATGAACATTAAGTTCTTCTCTTTCATACAGAAGTGCGGTGGCTCTCTCGTGAGAAAATCTTGACTCGTATGGCAAAGCTCAAAGAAGAGGTTGCAATATTTCTTCGAGAATATCAGAGTAATTTTGTGGATAAATTCGAGGACGAAGTCTTTATCCTATCTCTGTCTTATCTTGCAGATATATTCAGTCATATCAATGATCTCAACATGTTCATGCAAGGCATGTATGGTGATCATATTCTTTGCACAGAGAAGATCGAAGCCTTCAAAATGAAGCTCGCGCTCTGGAAACGTTGAGTTGAAGGAAGAAGTGTGGAAAATATCCCAATTATTGAAGAAAATTTGGAGATAAAAGAATCAGCCCACTGGTTTTAGAAAATATTGTTACTCATCTGCTTCACCTTGAAACCACCACAAAAAAGTACTTGCCCCATGATTCGACATTCCCAGAATGGATTTAGCAGCTCTTCTCGGCAGAAATGAGTGATGCAGACGGCCTGAAGGAGGAATGTATATATTTGCAAGAGAACCAGCGTTGCGAGACAAAATTCCGTGCATCATCTCTGTCTCATTTTTGGTGTGATCAGCTAGTTGCATATCCTGGACTGGCGAGGGCAGCGCTGCAGATGACCACTCCATTCCCAACTACTTACCTGTGCAAGGCATTCTCGACAATGCTCTTAATCAAGACAACTGTCCAGAACCGTCTTCATGGAGGCCTGTTACACAGCATGAGTATGGCCCTGGCAAACACGATGCCACAATATGAAAACCTAGTTGCACATAACCAAGAACAAAAATCGCATTGATGAGTGTATTTTAAATTGAGTTTATCAATGAGCTTTTCTTTGTTTTCTTATTGTTTTTGTCAATGCTATTGCCATAATTGCTGTTTTTGTTTTGAAGAATGGACCAAACATATGATCAAGATGTGCTGCACTTGACTTTACTTTATCCTTATAAATAACCAGGTGTTAGCCAACGGTAGGGGGGTGCTGGACTGCTTAGGTCTGACCAAAAGGGATGCTGAGGTAGTAAAAGGTTAAGAAACACTGCTCTACACGGTGGCGCTGGGTAAAGTAGGCGGGTTTCCCAAAAATTTTTTCTGGAGAGTGCAGCCCCTTCGCAGATGCAGTAGAACTATGTGGCGTTAAATGAAGAATAGATCTTACTTTTTTTTGCAGTCAGCACCTCTCATTTTAACTTAGTGAAAAAGATTCGAAAATTGACCGAAGAAAAAAAAATTTTTCGACGCGATATTGCCAAGTTTGGTAAAGGCAGCTTATAAATCTAGTAAAAAAATAGAAATGCTAAATATTTCTAACCTGTAACTTTGCAGTTACAAATATTTAGCATTTCAATTTTTTTACTAGACTTATAAGCTGCCTTTACTAAACTCGCAAATATAGATAACGTCGAAATATTTCTTTTTTTTTCTTTGGTCAATTTTCGATTGTTTTTCACAAAGTTAAAATTTGACTTATCAAATATTTGCGACCTTTTTTCACGGATTCGGTAAATGATTTATTAAAACTTAAAAGTGGAAAAATATTTAGCTAGCTATATTACCGCGACTTATCAACGAGGGTTCCGTGAACAAGCTTCAGAAGTGTCTCAAACCTATTATTGCTTTCCCACAATACCTGGCCAATTAACAACGATTTGCTGTTTTTCGCATCTAGGACGAAACTTCCTAAAAATTACCTCATTTTGTTTTCCTGCGTAGTTTGTGAAATTATTGACTAGACCAGTGGTTCTCAAACTGGGGACCGCGGTCCCTTAGGGGTCCGCGACGCAATTTCAAGGGGACTGCGAGGGGTCTCTGATGCGCCGTATATAAAGTGGCAGCATGAATCAAGGTGAGATATTTAGCTGGATCTATAATCGATGCAGCTCACTGCTCAATAAATCTGTTATTAGAGGTCGTATCAATACACATTGGGGCATTGTACGACTGAGAGTCAATTATTACGTAATAGCTCTTTTTCTCAATCATGCTGTTTAAAAAATATAAGTCTTGAATATTCATAAGAAAGAACAAGTTGAGTACAAATTAGAGCAAGTGTGCGTGTTTGGATGAAAAGTAGCAACTTAAATTAAGTTTTAAGACAAACCAAATTTAACGCGGACATATAAAAGCGTATAGCCAGCTTTTTCCTAAAAAGTGTTTGTCGAGGTCTTAGCTTTAGTGCAAACTAGCTTGCAGTTATAATTATAATTTTTGAGTTTCAGAATTTTATACTTCAAAAATTGGCTAAGCTACTGTTGAAAATTTGCTTTCACCATGCCTCCAAAAAAGAAAATGAGATATGACGATTCGTATTTAAAATTTGGTTTTACAGCGATAAAATGTGACGGAGAAGAGAAACCGCAGTGTGTTTTATGCTGCACAGTGTTGGCATCTACTTCACTTAAACCCAGCAAACTAAAAAGACATTTAGAAACGCATTATCCTGATTCATCAAACAAGGATTTAAATTTCTTCAAACGAAAAGCTGAAACGTTGATCAAGTCCATGCTGGATCAATCAGGAATGTTTTGGAAAGACACTAAGAGTGGTCTGAAAGCCTCCTATGAGGTTTCATGAAAAATAGCTGCCTCCAAAAAACCCCACAACATTGGAGAAGAGTTAATATTGCCTTGTTGCCGAGACATCATATCGAAAGTGCTGGGAAGTTCTGAGCTTCAGAAGCTAAAACACGTATCTTTGTCAAATGATACTGTCAGAAGGCGAATAACTGAGCTGACTGATAACATTCTGTCATAGGTAGTCTCGAAGATTCAGAATTCAATTTTTAACTATTTCGCGATCCAGATTGATGAAACTACGGATGTAGCTAACTTAGCCCAACTTTGCGTCTTTGTACGTTATGTTTATAATCAGCATCTGGAAGACGAATTCTTGTTTTGCAAAACCCTAAGCACTAAAACAACCGCAAGGGAAATATTTGACAAAGTGGACAGGTTTTTTGAGGCGCATGCTATCAAGTGGGAGCATGTTATTGAAGTCTGCACCGACGGTGCTCCAGCGATGATTGGCTGCCGTTCCGGTTTTCGGACTTTGGTAAAGGAAAAGTGCCCAGATGTGATTCGTACGCACTGCACTATTCATCGTCAAGCACTTATGGTAAAAACAATGCCTGAGGAGTTAAAAAGTGTTCTGAACGATGTGATTAAGGCAGTGAATTTCATTAAAGCAAACGCACTCAACTCACGCCTGTTTCGTGATTTATGCAAAGAAAGTGATTCCAAATTTGAAACACTTTTATTGTACTCGCATGTGAGATGGCTTTCAAAGGGAAAAGTACTGAAAAGAGTTTTTGTTCTACGAAAAGAAATACACGAATTTCTGCATGAAGCTACAGCTAAACAAGTAATGTCCGAAAAATTCACGGACAACCGCTTTCTGACATGCCTGTCGTTTTTGGTAGACATCTTCGAATACGTGAGTTCTCTCAACCTGGCCTTACAAGGAAGGGAAATCACCGTTCTCCATTGTCATGAAAAATTGACTGCTTTTGAAATGAAGTTAGCATTATGGAATTCAAAACTGGATAACAAGAACTTTGCCCCATTTCCACAGTTAAATACATTTCTTGATGAAAACGCACTTCACGTGGAAGACGATATCCTTGAAGTGATGAAGCGCCATGTTTCAATTCTTAGAGAAGAAATATCGCGATACTTTCCCGATCTACTGGAATTTGAAAAATATTACCGCTTCATCAACAACCCATTTGTACTCTCCGTTAGCGATCTGCATTCAGAGGACAACTTGGTTCAGGAGCAATTTATTGATTTGGTAAATGATGGCGATGCAAAATTTGTTTTTCGTGAAATGTGTTGCAGTGATTTTTGGATTCAAATGGCAGAGCCATACCCTGCTGTCGCAAAGATGGCTCTAAAATTGTTGATTCCATTTCCTACCACCTACGAATGCGAAAAAGCGTTTTCCACTCTCGTTACTATCAAAACAAAAGCTCGAAACAGGATGGATGTGACCCATGACATGAGAGTTGCCCTAGCCAACACACTGCCCAACATAGAGGAATTGCTGGAAGACAAGCAAGGGCACCCATGTAAACTGTGCTTGTAAAATTGTTGACAGATATTTACTTTTTTCTTTTCAGAATAAATAGCTGTTTGCCTAATACATATAGTATTTTATGATAAATGTCCTTACAACTGAGCCAGAATTTATGTTTGAATTTACATGGGACCGAGAGTGGTTGAAAAAATTGAAAGGGGATCGCAAAGTAAAATTTTTTCAAAAGTTTGAGAACCACTGGACTAGACTTTGGTGAAATTTGTTATCGCTCATCATTAACATTGCTTTCTGAGATACGCTTTACAAACAAAACAAGACGCACATACTATTACTGCTACGTCGTACAAAAATCTTAATTTTCTACTTTCAAGTGGCACGGCTTTGGCAATCAAATACTTTCCGATTTGAGATGAAAAGTTCACTTGCAATTGCAAAACCCTGCTGTTTAATGGATTACGATAAAGAAATGAGTTGTTTAATTATTTACCACAATTAAGCAACAATTAAGGTTCGCAAGTAATTTTTGTTCTTGTGAAATGGAGAAGAAAAATTGCGTAGAAAGCTTAAAGTACTTTAATAAAGAATTGCTCGTAGCATAATCAAATAAACATTAATTGTTGTAAAGTTGTTTTTATCGAAAACACCTTATTAATATTTCTTAAAAGAACGTTTAATCGCGTTTCTGGGAAGAGTACTTTTTGAGAAAAAACAAAAACAGATTGTTCGATTGTGACGTCATTTTAGACTCCAAACAAATGAGTTTTTGAAATGTGGTAAGTCGGAAGCTGGTTTTCGTTTGAGAAAAAAGTGGTTGTCCTCTGTCAAGTAACGTAAATTCTAAAAAAATTATTTTTGGTTAAGAAGTCATCATGATGTCACGAATACCTCTATGACACTCACCAGGGGGTGGTGATCAATCGTGTCAAGTTTGATGCTTCTATCTATAGCAGTTTCAGAGGAGTTAAAACAGACAGACAGACAGAATTGCGCTTTATATATTAGGTGTGGACAACATCTTTGAAATTTACTTCGATAACTTTTTGAGGTCGTACGAAAAATGAAAAAAATATACAACCGGGTCACATGCTTTGGTGCATTTCAAAATTGGGCTACATGCCAAAAACGCTTGTAAAGCACTGAACTAGATCAAGAGTGTCATAATCGAACAAAATATGTCTGAGCGAAAAACAAAAGGTGCCGTTGTACGCAATCCAACGTTATGCGTAAATTTTACGATATGAAACGTTAGGTTAGCGTATACACTGAATAAATAGCAGTAGGCTACCGCAAATATCTATTTTTACACCTTCAACATGTGTTGCTAAGGCTGGTGTAACGGTTTGTTCAGCAATGTCCGCCAAAATTTGTACGGCGGTTTTAGCACATTTGCTAGCAATTTCGCACTTGCGCCGGCGGTTACGCACCTGCTAAAACCTTAGAGCAGGGGTTCTTAACCTGGGGTCCATGAACCCCTAAGGGGTCCATGATGGTGCTTTAAGGGGTCCGCAAATCCAAATAAGAATATCTACAGTAGGCTACGTATTTCTATTGACCGATCAGAACCTAAAAAAGCAACATCGCATTTGTGATAAATAGGCCTATGTAATCATACACAACGTCTATGTCGTAATAGAATAAATAGATTGAACAAAAAACCGTGCACGTGTATGCTGCATTGAGTATTATAGAAAGCTGTCAATTTGCTTATGTGTTTTCTACTACAAAGGTTTATAACCTGGAAGGATAAATAAATTAAAAATTTTACCAATTTAAAAAAATGTCGAAGAAGAGAAAGTACAGTGAAAATTATGTAGCTTTTGGTTTTACCTTTGTTACTGATAGTGATGGCAGCCAAAGGCCGCAATGTTTTCTATGTGGTAAAGTCCTTGCCAATGCAAGTTTGAAGCCAGCGAAACTGAAAGAGCACCTCAAATCTATTCATCCTAAAAACGCACTGGATAGTGTTGATTCTTTTCGTTCTAAGAAGGCTCGATTTGAGAAATCGGGGACTTTGCCGAAGTTCGGATTCATCAAGACGCAGAAACCTTGCCTTGAAGCATCTTATAAGGTCGCTTACCGCATTGCCAAGGAAAAGAAAGCTCACACTATCGGAGAGACATTGATAAAACCGTGTGCTCTGGAAATGACTGAGCTGGTATGTGGCACAGAACAAAGAAAGAAACTTGAAGCCGTTTCCTTGTCAAACGATACCATCAGCTCCAGAATTATTGACATTTCTAATAATATTCTGAAACAAGTAATGGAGGAACTTAAAGCATCACCATTTCCATTTAGCATGCAACTGGATGAAAGCACAGATGTCTCTCAGTGTGCCCAGCTTCTTGTATATGTTCGTTATATGCACGCTGATACAATTAAAGAAGAATTCCTATTTTGCGAGCCTCTCTCAGAAACTACAAAGGCTGCAGACGTATTAGAGATGGTGAACAATTTCTTTGCCAAACAAGATTTCAATTGGAAGAGAAATATTGGTAGTTTGTGTACCGACGGAGCGCCCGCAATGCTTGGGAAAACCTCAGGATTTGCTTCGTTGGTAAAGAAAGAAGCTCCTCACATCATTGTGACTCATTGCTTTCTACATCGACATGCATTGGCATCAAAAACTCTATCACCAGCTTTAAAAGAAATTTTGTCTGTTTCTGTAAAGATCGTCAACTTTGTCAGAGCTCGAGCTTTAAACAATCGTATATTCAAAAGACTTTGCCAAGAAATGGGTGCACAACATGAAGTACTTTTGTACCACACTGAAGTTCGCTGGCTTTCGAGAGGTCAAGTTTTGAAGCGTTTGATGGAACTGAGAAAGGAAGTTTCATTCTTCTTACGAGAAAAACAAAATCCTCTATCAGTGCAATTTGACAGAAAGAAGTTTATTTATGGCTTAGCTTACTTGGCAGATATTTTCGGTCACTTGAATGAAGTAAATCTGTCATTTCAAGGACCAGATGTAACGATTATGGACGTTACAGAAAGACTGCAGGCTTTTCAAGCAAAGCTTCCTTTGTGGAAAAGAAGACTTGAGACAGACAACTTTGCCAACTTCCAAATGCTGGAGGAAGTGATCTCTCAAAGCCGAATCGATAATACTGAAGGCCTGCTTTCCTCTCTACGTGGAAATATGTGCGAAAATTTAGACAGATTGCAGCAATCTTTTGAAAGTTATTGCTCACATGATTCGAATTTTGAATTGTGGATTCGCAACCCATTTCTTGCAGATCTAAATTCTATTGGTGATGACGATCTTGCCAAAGATGACCTCATTGAGTTGAGGACAATGCAAATGCTAAGGAGCGAATTCAATTCAAAGAACCTTGCAGAATTCTGGTGTTCCTTGGCACAAGCGTATCCTCGCCTGGTGAAGAGAGCCATGGTTGCTCTTATTCCTTTTGCTACTACCTACCTCTGTGAGGCAGGGTTTTCTGCTCTTCTTGCTATCAAAACGAAACAGCGAAATCGGTTGGATGCTAAGGATAACATGCGTGTGGCTCTGGCAAAAACCGTCCCACAATTTCGTGTTCTTGTTGAAGATAAGCAGGAGCAACCTTCGCATTGATTTAAAAAGTTATTTGCATAAACTTAGTTTACTAGTGCTTTTCTTTATGGTTCATCTCAAAGCAAACCGCTTGAGTGCGTTCTACTTATTGGTTACTGCACTGCATTTTTTGATTCTTTATGGTTTGTAATTGTTGTATAACTTAATTGACATGGTAATTGATTTATTATTCATTATTATTCGTTGAATTATTAATTTGCTTCTGTTTGGTCTGCAAATTTCTGGACTATACTACCTAGTTGATTAAAAGCTAATTTTGACAATTGCGATGTGTTTCTTCTAAAGGGGTCCAAAGCTTTCATTGGAATGTTTTAGGGGTCCGTGACTAACAAAAGGTTAAGAACCACTGCCTTAGAGGGAACATTGGCTCTATGTCATAGCAAATAGGTTTCTTTCAAAAAGCGATGGAACTAGGCATACTAAATGCATCGGAATTTGCAGTGTGAAGACTATTCTCGATTTTTTGTAAGCTATTTTAACCATTGTTACGCCACTTTCTTAACATTCTTTTAGAAAACTTTCACTTGTGAGACGTACTACGAAGTAACTTTGGTTAAGCAGCGTAAACCGAAATTATAAGTTGACAAAGAATGATTATTTTGTTTTCAGTTGCAGGCACCAACGCTTTAAAAACACATTTCAAGTAACATCACAAAGACACTGGGATGTTATTAACTTCTAAATACGAGTAATTTTTATGTACCCAGAGTGATCTTGTACTTCAGATATGAAAAGCATTGCAGATATGCACAATACCGAAAAAATTCAGACGTTATGCTAGAATTTTTTGTCTGTAAAGGCAACTGGTCAACTGCTGTATTATAGCAGTTATTACATTTTTACAGCAAAAAATTATTACATTTTAAAACGGCTTGCAATTTGGCAATAAAATACACATTTAAAATGGCATCCGTTTTAATTTTAACTCTAACAAAATGACGGAGACTCGTTCAAATTAGGTTATCTAAAAAGTCTCATTGCAGAAAATGCAAGATAACATAAAAAATCAACAAATGTTATGATTAACAGTTTTAGGTTGTTTACGCCATATCACTAGTCCACTACTGCAGCAAAGTAGTGTTTAAGGTATGAAAATAAAGAGGTTTTAGAAGGTGTTGTTCCAGAACAAAGAGTGACAAAAAGTCCATTCATGATATACGATCTTTCCCCTTGTGTTTAAGGTTTATGTGCAAATTGCAGTGTGCTCATTACGCAGTTTCAGCTCGCTCATTGCTTTATCATTATGGCAACCATTCAGTTTTTATATTTATTGTGCCTCATGGGTCCATATAGGGTGACTCTTGGGACTATATGCATGATATGACCCCATGATTACTTGCAGCATATATCACCCGACATGTTTATGTTATCAACCGGATTTTGTCGTGACATGGTAGTGATAAACCATCTGACACACCACAAAAATTAATTCTTTAGCTAAACTAATGCAAGTTACAAACAGAAACGCAAATGGCTCGACAGTTGTCACTTTCCCCGACAATTATTATTAAAAACACAGAATGACTATTGTAGTTTCCTGCCGGCAGCACCATGTAGTTTCAAAAAACAGGTCGCTGCTGGCACTAATTTAGCTGTGCACAACCTGTGCCCACATTCGCTTGCAACCGTGGATAAGAACTTATGCAGCTGTGTGCATGTACATTAAAATGCAAGTCATCGCCACTGAGCATTCCTAAAGACATCACAGAGTGTTCTACAACGAATAGGAATTCATTAATGTTTTGCAAACTGAGCTTGAAGTTTGACATATTATTACACCTTTAGGCAAGAGTAAAAGAATATTATTGGATAAATCCCATTCCTTTGTAATACATAATGAAAAAAAAAACTTAAGACTCACTGCGGACTTAAACAAAATAACGTGGGCAATGCGGCCGACAATAGCAAAAAGGTTGCGCATCCTTGCACTAATCCAAGGCAACCGCCTCACATCTACGTTAAAATTATTTGAAAATTAAACATTGCACTTGAATGAGAGTTGAAATTATCATCCACTTAATCCGAAATACGTTGACAAATGCTCAGCAAACTGCACAGTATTAGGCGGTGGCAGTGGTTGCAATGATGAGACATCCATGTTTTGGAGTGTTTCCAGTAAAGTGCTATAAAAAAACAAAATTAATGCACAACAATGCTCTGCAGCAGATGTGCCACAGTGCAACCACAACATGAACCTACTTTTCTTCAATAAACAGTTTTTTCATCTTTTGCAAATTTCAACGTTACAATAGCTTAACAATTTGTGAATGCAAACTGCAGCAATTGGCATCGGCACATTAACTGCATTTAAAAAAAGTGGAACTTTAGATTGCTCTTTGGAACATTAAGCCAAATGTATAGCAAATGTACAAATCAAAACTAGCAAAAAAGATCTTGAAATATCAATAAAGCATAAAGTGTTTTGTATTTTCTATATTCTTAGTTACCAGTTTGATTGATGGGTCACCAAAAATTTGAGGTTTTGTTAAGTATTTTGGGTGGTAGTGAAGTCACGTGCGTTTGATTGAAAAAGGGCTTTTGAGTCTGAACTGTTGTGTGATCAAAACAAAGAGGATGCTTTGAGATAAGCTGTTTGGCGGTTGAGCAGCATAAAGACATAAAAAGGGTGTCAGAAATAATTTGTTAAAATAATGGACTCGAATATACAAGCTTTATCACACTCTACGCAACAGCAGCAGCAAAAACAATTTATGGCAAGGTTAGCTGGCTACGCTAGACTGAAACCTTTTAACGTAGATGCAAGTGCACCGTAGTTTGAAAATCTAAAGAAACGTGGGAAGTGTTTGAAGCGATTAGAACGGCATTTAGAATTACTCAATGTTGTAAAGAATGACTAGGAAAGAGCACTTTTACTTTTTTGTCTTAGCCTGGAGATATATGTGCTTCAAAAAAATTGAAATTGGGATGCAGACCCGTCAACAAAATCATTTAATGAACAAGTTTTCAGCTTATTGTAAATCGACAATGCATGTGCAGGCAGCAAGGTATTTATTTTACAACCGTAAAATGGAAACTGGACAGTCATATGCTGAATGGATTGCAACTTTGCGAGGCTTCGCAAAGGGCAGCCAGTTTGTTTGCGAAAGTGACACGTGCAGTCACATGAGTTTCGCTGATGAGCAAATTTGAGAAGCAATCATTCAAAACACTCCCCACGCTGAAGTTCGTCAAGAATGCTTAACTGAATGCTGAAATAAAATCTCAATTCAAGGACTTGCAAAACAGATCACTTATTCATTTTAAGCGAAGTGTTGATTGTGCCTGGTAACAGGTTGACCTCAACATCCAAGGCCAAAGAAGTTCACAAAATTAATGCTTGGAAACGGTGCGAAGACTGTTATTCATGTCGTTCACCAAAAAGAATGCTTTGCTACATATGCAATAAAAAATGGCGTTTGAAAGCTGTTTACAAGAGCAATGTTTCTGGGGAAAACAAAGCAAGAGTGAAACTTGTGTCGAAAAAGCAAGAACAAGTGGGGAGTGTAATAACTTGCTTAACCGAAATATGCAATACAGCTAGCTCTAGTGGTACTTTAGGCGCACACAAAAGAGTTGGTAAATAAATCTGGGGCGCAGTTGAGGTAAACGGAAAAAATATCATTTGCCAGTGGGATAAAGGAGTCATTGTGCCAATGATTGGAAGAGACGGCTATAAACGATTGTATTGTCCTCCTTGCACACCTATTAATAAACACTGCTGGCTGATGGTGGCAAACTTTGAAGATTAAAGGTCAATCTTTAAGTGAAGTTCCACGACGAGAACAAGAAGAAAGTGTCATTAATCGTAGTAGATGAAAGTGGATCTAACTTGCTGGGATCGGAGTGGAGTGATGATTTTGGTCAAACAAGTGAAAGCATACATATCAATTTTAAATCACGTGAATCAGCATTATATGTGGGTGGTCTCACAAAATCATCGGAATCTGTGGTTAATACGAAAATTTTCTTGTTTAAGACCAAATAAGAAAACGTTTTTTAGAGAGGGTGGGAAAGTGTAAGTTGGCTGAAATGTAAATTCATCAACGTTCAGAACCTATTATCGCAATCCACGTCCTATCCTATTCGCAATCAAACATAAAGTTCAAAATAAATATTAATAGAAGAGATAAGTCAGTATGGAGGTGCTGCGCAAAGTTGACTATTCATATTCGGCAGACCTATCGTTGTGGTCACCAAACCAAGTGGAAAAGTCCAAATCTGTGGGGACTTCAAAGCACTAAATCGTGTTATCCATGGTGATAGACATTCTATTCCAACTTTGGACATGTTAATGGAAAAGCTCCAAGGGGCAAGTTTTTTCAAAGATTGATTTAGCGGATGCACATCTCCAACTTGAACATGACGAAAAAGCAAAAAAGTGTGCATTGCAAATACGCCTTTTGAAATATTTCAATATAACAGATTGTGTTTTGGACTTGCATCAAGTCCTCGTAAATATCAAAGACCAAATGAACTCAATAATTAGAGATTTACCAGGTGTAGCGGCTTCTTTCAATAATTTGATTATTACGGGTACCATTGAGGAACAACTCTGAAGTAATTTGGAAAAATTAAAAAAGTCGGTGAGTACGGCTTGTGTATTAAATTGAGCAAGTGTATGTTTTTTTAAATGTGAAAAATATCTCGAACACATCACTGATAAAGATCGGAAACGCCCATCTGAGGCATCAATGACAGCTACTGATCAATTAGAATCATCTGAAAATGTACAAGCGCTTCAAACGTTTTTTTCGGCGATATTAACTATTGGCTGTGTTTTGTGCAAAATACAGCTGAAAAAGCTTGATCACTGTATGAATTGCTTAAAAAAAATCTTTGAGCTCGATTGGACTAATGCATGTGAAACAGCTTTTTAAACTCTCAAAAACAAGCTTATTAATGCTACTAAGCTGAATTACTATGACGCAACCAAAGAATTGATTTTGGCCATTGATGTCTCAGATAACGGTATTGGTGCTGTATTTTCACAAAATGTTGATGGTTTAAATATGCCGTTAGCTCACGCATCAACGTCATTGACTGAGACCAGAAACGGTAATCACAAATTGAAGAGGAGGCATCGGCTATTGTTTTCGAAGTACTGTATCAAAATTTTATTTTTGTGCAGATGTGCATATCAGTTGATTACAGATCACTAATTCCACCTGAAAGACTGTTGCCATCCCAGACAGCTCAAAGGTTGTAGCGCCATGCAATTAAACTGATGGCTTATCACACTGGTATTTGAGTAGTGTGTATGTACTGTGCTGCAAATTTAAAGAGGAAGATATGTCATGTATTTTGCGCAGTATGAAGTCACGTGCGTTTGACCGAAAAAGGGCTTTTGAGCCTGAACTGTTGTTGTGTGATCAAAATAAAAGAGGATGCTTTGAAGTGAGTTGCAAAGAAGACATAATATGTTAATAAGTCTGTCATCTGCGAAAAAAGTTTGCGGAGCATTGATCTGCAATGGTATAATCTGCAAGTTGGTAACATTTATGGAAAATTAAACAAAGTTCTGTGTAGATGTCAGTGATAGCAGTTTCAAAATCAAACTTGTGAGCTCAAAGTCACAATGGAAGTATAGAATAAGATAACCACTTTGCTCATATAAGCAAAAACAAATTTTTAGTAGTTTCCTCGATTTTTTATTAGCTTTCTTCTTAAAAAAAATACAGGGTGTTTCAAATAAATTGATATCATTTGGCTTGGAAATATTGAAGAAACTACATAGCCCAATCAAATGAAACTAAAAATGCGCTTAATGCTGAACAAAAAGATTTATTCCTCTATATTTGAATATGAAATCCAAAGGTATGTGAATTCCATAAAAGATTTCACAAATAGGGATTTGCTAAAGTTTTTGGGAAACCCACTCAACCATCTCTAGTGCTGCTGGTCATCCTGATTCTTACGCCCAGCACAGACAATCTTTGTCTTATGATTTTTTTTTTGCCAGGTGCAAATTTGTATTGGTATTGGTGACTTCTTAAAAGAACATTCTCACAAATGCACGCTGCACAGTTAACACACAAAACGCCTTCTCTTCTACTGAATCCCATTTAAACACACAGATTGAAATCCAGTATAAATAATAATTTATTAGTCAAAAATTTCTAAAACTGAAAAGATCACACATTAACCACAAAATTTGGTCTGTGTCTATGCATGCTGTGCAAATTTTAAGACATTTAAACAGGAGTTGGCAAAGTAAGTGCAAATGAAATTTTATCTTTTTGAAACGTCCAGTGGTGGAATGTGTTTAAACGCAAGGAGACTATGTGTGATGTGTGAGTTACGTTTTCATTAGGGATCACTGCTTTATGTAACAATGTAGGTCAACCTCTCATAAAAAAAACAACTGCAGTTCAGTTTCCTGTGTAAACGAATTACTTTTTCACAGACTTTAGTTTACAGCCACTCTAGTGCAAATGGTTGAGAGAAATTCAGGCACCCAATTTTTGCAGTGACACCAAGAGCATCACATAATGAAATCAACATAAAACTTCTTGCTCAGTTTAGAAAAACTTCAACGAAAGCACTCAAATTATTGCAGGATGTGAATGGGGACGACACAATGTCAAGAGCTCAGGATTTTGAATGGCATAGGAGGTTTAGGGAGAGAAGGGTGTGAAAGATGTCCTCAGGAGTGATAGGTCTTCTACAAGCAGGACTGAGGAAAACGTCAAGCAAGTCAATCAGAAGGTGTATGGAGATCGCTGCTAAACTGTTACAAAAGATTGCAAACGAGTAGACCGTGAACTGCTAGAAAGGATGTGGACAATCATTCCAAAAGATCTGATGTTGAAGAGAATCTGTTTAAAAATAGTTTTCAAGGTTGCTGATACACCTGCACATGCCACTCCCTCTGAGGAGCAGAGGGAGTGACGTTTGGTGTGTCATGGCATCCTCAAACAACTCAAAATCAAACAGAACTTGCTGGGGAGAGTACCACAGATGACAAGTCATGAATCGGGAGTACGATCAACTCACCAAGTGCCACAGCCCTGAGTGAAAAAGTCTGGCATCTCTTAAAGGAAATCAAGTAAGGAAGCACAATGACAATTTGATCCATTGTTAGGAACTTGAAAGATGCTATTATTCCATAATAGAATAAATCTGGGAGTTACGACAACTAGAAGCCAGATTTTCCAAAACTTCTTATGCAAGAATTAGAATTTAAATCATAGACGATCACAAATTTACACTGAATGATTTTCAAATAAGACAAGGCAAATTTTTACTTACCTGCAAGTACAATACAAAAGATGATTGTTAGCATAAAGTTGTTTTGCTAATTCAAACTGATGATTGTTCATTAATTTTTCATTCACAACAACAATTAAAGGACGACCAGCTTCAAGAACTTCCAAGCAAGTTCCAGCTCCTATCCACAACAGCAAAAATCGAAACAATTTCACAGTAAACCCATTCCAGTGCACTGTCAGGAGGCAACCATACCTTGTATCATAACTTATTTCAACTACAGCTCCCATTAGGCAATAAGTTTGGGCGAATTTGTGATTTAGTTGGAGACATGCTAACTTTGTCAAGGTACATGCTACTAAAGCAACAGCAGAAACATTTTTTTTACAATGCAGCTATGCTTTCTAATGCACCTGTTACAAGAGGCACTAAAATTTGCACTTTGGAAAAAGTAGAAGTATTTTTCAGGCTGTAAGTTAAATAAATGTAAAAATTGGGCACACTTACTCTGTAGCTTCTAGCCAAGTTATGAAAACATTGAAGGAAAAATTGCTTCCACCTATCTTGTCCTTTTACCAAAATGGATTGTGTATTATTTTGCTAGCACAATTATTTGACTGCAGGTACATACATTGATGATTAACTTAAAATAGAAACTTCACTGAAGTAACATAATTATTATTTTTTTTGGTATTATTTTGGTGTTGTGACCAAATGATCAAACATCTGGCATTTGGGATAGCAATGTCACCTGACCATTTCACCTACAGCCCTATTCAAGGGAAGCAATATTACCACCCAAAGGAAATTTTATGCATTGTAGAGCCAAATTTTTCAATTACCAACATTTAGGTAGGGGCATACCAATAAACAATAGGCAGTGGCTATTTTGCCGTCGACGGCAATTTACCCTCAGAGACTAATTGGCTGTGAGTTATTTGTGATTGGTCAATCTAAATGATGTACTAAACATGTGACTTTTGGTCGTCTCTGATTGGTCAATTTTAAAAACCAATTAAAAAAATTTTGCACCCCCAGGTCTCTATCCCCCACCTTGTACACTCCCTTCCAGTGTACACTGCCCCGTACATTTACATACCGGGCCTGCCCCTTCAGTTTACACTGCCTTTCTTTTAATGCCCTGCCAGCTGAGATTCGAACCCGCAACCATAGTATCTCAAGACCAGCGCACTAACCACTACACCACAGTGTCACTGGCGTAATAATTGCAAATACGGCTATATAAACACACGTGAATGATTACGGCAAAATAGATTCCAAGCGAAAATTGCCGTTGACGGCAAAATAGCCACTACCTAAACAATACCAGTTACATTTTAGATTGGATCCAAAGCTAACATACCATGTTTCCCCGATAATAAGACCTATCCGCAAAATAAGACCTAGCGTGATTTTTGAGGATGATTTTAATGTAAGCCCTACCCTTAAAATAAGCCCTAGTTGAGAGTGGCAGAAAGAGGAAAGGCGAAAACTCCGCTGCAGTTTTGGAAACTGATGACTTGCAAGACATTCCAGAGGATGATGATATGATTGTTCTTGAAAAAATTGTTGTTAATGAGTTTCTGAATAAAAAACATGTTAATGGCAAGTAAATGTAGATCTTTTTTCGTAATTTCTGTTTATTTAAAATCTCGAAATTTTTACTTTGTAACTTCATTTTTTGATATATCAAAATAATACATCCCCCGAAAATAAGCCCTAGTGCCATATTTTGGAGTAAAAATTAATATAAGCCCTGTCTTATTATCGGGGAAACACGGTATTTTTCTTTCATCATCAATCTATTGGATGTACTTCATAGTGTTGATCCCATGGTTGATAATTTCAGCAAAATAATGTGTACAACAAATCAAAATGGTTGCAAATTGCACGATTTGAGACTATGTGGTTGCCCTAGAAGTGAATGACTGGCTGTACAAGGTGCCCATCCTGTTTTCTGTGAGAACAGTAGAATAGTTTCAGCAAATATTGCACAACCGCAAGATCTACCATACATACTTCCAGATTGGCCACACCTTTATTTCCAAAATTATCTTCAAAAATAGGGGTGTGACCTATCTACTTGACATACCTGCATAATTGGCATATCATAACTGACATAAGTGATGATGAGCTGAATAAATATTATGGCATGGCCACTGATGACAATACAATATCTGATGAACAACTGAGAAGAACGTTTGACAGTGATGATGATGCTATAACTGTCTGGTTTAGAGTTACAGCAAAAATGTTTCAATATTTGTAAGCAAATTTTTGAAATGAAGGTAAATATTTTATATTTGATTTTATCAATAGCAGTTTGATTCCCCACATTTCAGTGCAACCTGTCTGTGAGTTAAACCCAAATACCCACTTTGTTTGTCTCAACCCGAGGGTGTGACCTATTTACTGGTGCGACCAATCTATAAGTATGTACAGTATGTCTTCAAGATGTCGTTTGGAAGAACAGAACACAGCAGAATTCAATTTGCTTTGCAACTGAATTACTAAAATATCAGAAATTGAATCAAAGTTGCCTACATAACGTAAAAGGTTGAACAATATTTTCAGCTAAAATAATCATTTAGTCTGTCATGTCAATCTTGTTAATGGTTAACGCAATGTTGTTAGTGACTATTCTCAGCTTGGTACAGATATCTTGAATATACTTATTTAGTAAATATACTTGTATTTGTGCTTGCTTGTTTATATTACTTCATGGTAACAAAAATATGTAAGTAGCTTATATCTTGTAAGCATTCATTTATTGCTAAAATCAAAAATACCCTTAGATATCAAAATTTATCATTAAAACCAAAAAATATAGGGAGCAATTTTGATGTAAAAATCCTGCAAAGGGGATTCTTGAAAAAGGCAAATTTCTTTCTGTTGCAGTGTTTATGAATTTGGTAGAAATGCTCTGTGTCACCACCATCAGAAGAGGCAACTCTGAAAGGAGTCAAACACAAGCTATTTTATGCACCACTGAAACATGATTCCCTCAGCATACTGTATATCAGAGGTGGCATAACCATCAATCAAGTATACTGCTAAACAGTACATGTATGCAATGTTCATTCCCATGTCTTGCAATGCCAACTAACTTTAACCCTAACCCCAGCTCTAATGCAAAATCTAACCATAATCCTAATCCTACATTGAATAAGGGAGACATTGCATACAAGTACCAATTGGAATCATCAACCAATGGTAATGAACTTACCAGCATGACTGATGACTAGGTCAGCATTTTTAATGTCTTCAGAAAGTGAATCTTTGTAACGATATGAAGAGACAGAAAATTGTGGTGACAAAGAATTTTTGACTTCAAATTTGCCTCTACCTTGTTGAACTGTTAACTTAAGGTAACCCCGAGATTCTAGAATCTGAAAAATATAGAAACATAAATTAGACTTAAGTACCAATGCTTACTGATGTTAAAAAATAGGTAGTGGCTATTTTGCTGTCAATGGCATTTTACCCTTGGAGGCTATTATGCTGTAATCATTCATGTGTGTGTATATTGCCACAATTGCTGTTATTCTGCAAGTGACACTGTGGCACATGGGTAATGCACCTGCCTTGAAATACAATGGTAACAGGTTGGAATCTTGGCTGACAGGGCACTTGCAGAAAGGTAGTGTACACTGGAGGGGGAAGCCTGGTATGTGAATGTACAGGGTAGTGCACACTGGAAGTGTACAGTGTGGGGGAAAGCACATGACGGGTGCAATTTTTTAATTGATTATTTGAATTGACCAATCAGAAATGACCAAAAGTCACCTGTTCAATTGGTTATAAGATTAACCAATCACAAATAACTCACAGCAAAATAGCCTCCAAGGGTAAAATGCCATTGATGCCAAAATAGCTGCGGCCTTTTTTTTAATATGTCACAGAAACTGAGCAATCAGAAATGACTAAAAGTCATAGCTTTAATATGTCATTAAAAATTGACCAATTGCAAATGTCTGATGGCAAAATAGCTTCTGCCTAATAATAATTGTAAGGCCTAGCCTACTCTGCTACCTCAGAGTAGACCTTAGAGGAACCACAAGCCAGTAGGCTCAGATCAATGACAGTTGGCCTACCTTTTTAATTGGTGTGCTAGTGACAGTTTCAATTAAAGCATCAAAAGAAGTGGTACCAACAGTGACAAACACTGACATTTTAGCTGTTTAATCAGAAATTGTAGGTGTTACCAGTGCCTTCTTGAACAAACCAAGCTGCCAGCTTATTATATCTATTTCTGAAAAAATATTATTTAAGTTAAGCCAAAACTTGAAATGTCATAAAGCTCGCAAAGCTTAATGATGCATTTACGCAGCAAAATTTTGGGCAAAGCTATGCATTTTCATGATAACTGCAACACTTATTACAACTTAGGTCTACAAGTCTTTTGTGACTGCTTGAAGCATACAAAAGCCACACAAACATTATTTCTCTGCTACTGCCAGTTGTACAAATAAACCTGTGTCGTCTCTAGATTATGGTAGTCCACCTTTACCGAAATTAGCTGAAAAAATAGCTAACAAACAGACATACAATCTACGCAACTTAATCATAGCTTTTATACTCTGTTTAATAACCAGCTTGAAGATACATAGCCACTAATCATGGCTTTGAACAAGGGTACTTACAAAACATGGCTTTGACAAGGGTACTTACAAAACAAATAGTTTTATACTCATTTGCTTGAACCAGACAACACGTTAAAATACCGGTTTCTACAAACAAACGGAATCCACGTCATTGGAATCAAAATCCATGTGAATGTCTTGAAACAATTTACAGATCACGGCCAAATATTTTTTTTAGTAAAAGTTCTCCTTCGCCACCTAACGACTGGTGGAAAGAGAAAGAGCAATTGAAAAGTATGTATATGCGATTGGTGCAGTAGCCTACACAAAAAATGTGACAGCGGTAAAAACCTGCAAAAACTGATAAAGTAGCTAAGGTATGAAAATGACAGCAGCAATTCTTTGAGCAAGAATAAAATTCATTAAAACTAAACTATTGCCACTACCAAAAGCCTCGTTGGTAGGCTTGAGCAATAAGCAGAAGACTAAGTTGCAAAAAAAGAAAAATAAATAAAATAACCAAATTGAAAATATGGCTTTGAAAAAAAACTGTACAACCATAAGCTTTTTGTGATGCATTCATTAGTGGATGCATCGCATCAAATGTAAAGTTTTTTCCATTAATACTTACTAATTAGTGTGTCACGAAAACATTTTGGTGTAGGCTACACAGTAGGCACAGTTTCTTCAAAGCTGTGTTGAAGTTCTGTACCACCAAAAAAAGGTTGATTTAGAAATATGATTCAACCGGCTGTGCCAGCTTCTCCCAAACCATATTTCTGGGAGTAAAAACAAAAAGCTGGTAAAAATGTGGGCATTACCCCTATGCTCCAAATTCCAATCATCGAACTTTGAATTAAGACTGATCTCACTCACAAACTCTTAACCATTTCAAAAATTTTATCCGTTCCTTCCAAAAGTGAAGGGGCACAAATCAAAGTGGGTGGTGGTGGCTTTAATGGTTTACGAGGGCTTTAATGGCTCGTAAATATAGCGGGCATTTCTCGTTTGTCGAGTGTAAGAAACGTCAAGTTTTAAAAATAAATTTCTCGAAAGAACGACTTGATCTGGCCTTAATGGTTTTTGTCATTTGATTACGGATTTGAGTTAGGTAGTGGCAGGCATATTTCACGAATTCATGCAGCCCATCTTGTAATGATATTTGTGACACCACTTTCCTTGTTCGCACCTTCGTCCCGTGATTAAGCAAAAGCGATTACACATTTCTCCAGATGTGGTGTATCCGATCACCTAATTGGCCTAATAACTGATTTTGAACAAACCATTTTTCTCTGTTGATACGATGGTATATCTGGTGTTTATGACTTCACACAGTGGTATAGACTAGGGTTACCATGTCTGATGCGGCAAAATTCCGGACACAACCGTCCACTCTTTTAAGCATTGGCAGCAGGATTGGCAAAGTTGTAACTTTCGGTAAAAAACTTATTATCTTTTGCTGGCAAGTTTGAAATTTATGACTTTTGTTACCACGCTACCAAAAGTTACTAGTTCACTTGTTTATTAACAAATATTTTGGGCCCAATTTAACAATGCTCTGAAATAACGGTCGAAGATGTTGGAAATCGTGTTGTGTTACCCCAAATAAAGGTGTTCTCCAAAATTAAAAAAAACGTCATCACCTGTCTCGCTGCCATTTGTGCTGATTGCGGCAATGTTGATTCAATGCCCGCTCGAACAGACGGGCCACTTATGGTGACTATTAGATTCTGATATTGCTATTTTTTGTTAACAGCTTTTTCTGTTGCTTAATTGCAAAAATTCCGGACATTTAAGCAAATTCCGGATTTTACGGACGTATGGCAACCCTAATATAGACCCACTGACCTATTTTTTCTTTTGATTTCCCATCAAATTTGAATCTGATAAACTAAGCCTATAATATCCACTTTCCTATTGGCAAATAATTTCACAAACTTTCATGCGCTCCTTCAGCGAAGTGCATAGGCCTAATTTTAAAGGACGCTAAATTGGTTGATGTGTTTGCAGTCAATTAGCTATAAAGTAATAGGCATGCTCGGCCTACTTACCAATGTTTGGTAATTGCATTCCTAGTTGTTAAACTTAAGTTGCTGGTTGCGCATGTGTTTATTGCTCCGAGCATAAACTCAACCAGGGGAAGGCGAAGTGACCCACGACCCACATTCCAGCGTCTACTGTTGAGTTATTACAAAAAGTTAGGTCATGGCTTTAGCGAATAACCCATTGGTCAGGTTTTTGTGTTAAAGAAGAGAATAATTCTTCTTCTAAATGCAGCAAGATTTTACATTATAACTCGACATTTTTTCCGCATTGCCTCATATGATAAAAATGTCTTAGGAGTTAAGAGTACTCAGGCGTGCGACATGACTGCACATCAAAGATATTCCAACGTGGAGTTCACCTGCAGTTCATTTATTTCTACTTTGTTTTCCTGCCATTTTTATTACTTGTAACGGCATTATTAAAAAAGCCACGTTTAAACTTGTAAGTTAGCGCTGTAATTTATCATTCCGTACTTTAACTGGCAACATATCAGTAATCAGGGATGTGGAAGCGATGATTTTTCAGCGGCTTCCGCTTCCACTAACAAAAAACGAGAAAACGACTGTTGACCTTGCTGTACGAAATTTGTCATTTGCTACAATCAAAGTGTAACCAAAAATACGAAAGTGGCAAAAACGACTAAAAGAAGGAAAAATAAAAACAAACAGTCAAAAAGACAGCGAAGATAAAATAATTTCAACTTTACACAGATTTATTTGTCCGCATAAACACAATGGCATCAGTTAATTCATTGCTCATTCGGACTCTGTTTTCACAAAGTACGAGCTTTAAGTGGGAAAACATACGTTCAACGGATACCTGCGTGCAGGGTAAACAGCTAATGATTCGCGGTACTGGTTCTACAATAAGGGGATATTTGCAAATAATGCCCCAAACATTTGGCAGTTTCAATCTTCCAAGTCGCTCTACATCAACAAGCGCCTCAGTAAATGCAGTAAGATCAGATTTTCCAGACGCCGTAGCTGATGCCTCAGCAGCCGCTGTTGAATGTAAGGAGTTCAAATACGCATCAAAGTCAGATAATGATGTTGCATTACTTCCGCTTGAGTCAGTTTTTGCATCAGCACTTGCTCTTTTGCTTGAAGTGCTTTGAATGCGCAAGAAAATTGACTGAAGAGCGCTCTTTGCAAGTAGTTGCTCAAGAGGATTATCGATTCAGCATCAACCTATCAAGAAAGAAAATAAAATGATAATATTACGGTTATATAAGTCAGTCTATCCTAATATGACTAATATATTAGTTATATAACTAATATAATTAAGTTATATAACTAATATAATTAAGTTATATAACTAATATAATTAAGTTATATAACTAATAACTAACTAATGTTATAACTAATAGATTAGTTATAACACGAATTATAGGAGCTGGTGTTAGCCTGATAAGATATTAATTCAATTAATTGATATTAAGGCACATAGGCTAACTGCAATCAGTTGAATAAAATATCACTTCCACGATCGGTTTCGTTCCTATTAGAACTCTTTAGGTGGACTCAGGTATTGAACCGACGATCACATGAATTGCTTCATGCGGTTTATATCACTCCGCCATCGGTCCTGTCAATTGATGCTGTTAATTTTAAGGTTATATATTGTGCACGCTCACTACAATGAGCTTGATGCGATATATGCTTTTAATTCCCAGCCAAGCCAGTGCCTTTATTACGTTTATAATACGAATTATAGGAGCTGGTGTTAGCCTGTTAAGACATTAATTTAATTAATTGATATTAAGGCACATAGGCTAACTGCAATCAGTTGAATAAAATACCACTTCCACGACCGGTTTCGTTCCTATTAGAACTCTTTAGGTGGACTCAGGTATTGAGACGAAGATCACATGAATTGCTTCATGCGGTTTATATCACTCCGCCATCGGTCCTGTCAATTGATGCTGTTAATTTTAAGGTTATATATTGTGCACGCTCACTACAATGAGCTTGATGCGATATATGCTTTTAATTCCCAGCCAAGCCAGTGCCTTTATTACGTTTATAATACGAATTATAGGAGCTGGTGTTAGCCTGTTAAGACATTAATTTAATTAATTGATATTAAGGCACATAGGCTAACTGCAATCAGTTGAATAAAATACCACTTCCACGACCGGTTTCGTTCCTATTAGAACTCTTCAGGTGGACTCAGGTATTAGGGACTTAGCATTATAGTATTGAATCAGGTGTGACCCTGGTATGACTCAGGACTCAGGCGGAGTGGTATAAACCCCATGAAGCAATTCATGTGATCGTCGGCTCAATACCTGAGTCCACCTGAAGAGTTCTAATAGGAACGAAACCGATCGTGGAAGTGGTATTTTATTCAACTGATTGCAGTTAGCCTATGTGCCTTAATATTAATTAATTAAAATGATACATAGTTATTCTCGACTCAAATAAAATCAAATGCACCAACGCTTACCAGTATTCGGTTGAATATAATATCAAGAAAAAATATTGCTAGGTTGTCACAACAACTAAGTCAACAAACACTACTTACCCAAACAGCTGCCAAGAAAGTCTCTTTCCGCAATAAAAACTCTTGGCGTGATTGCAGGGTGATGGCAAGAGCAGAAGCCAAATTGTTATCCAGCTTCTCCAATTTAAACATGACTTCTCTTCAATGAAGCAGACATTCTCCCAGAGTGAGATCTTGTTTTTGAAAATAAATTGTTGCTGCGTGAGGTATTTGTAGTACTTCGACCATCATCTTGATCTCAGCCCATTCACTTTTTGTAAGATATGATTCACGTGAGCCAAGATCTTGAACGAAACATTTCAAATCCGCTAATCGTTGAGGCATGAGGAAAGCGCTCCCCAAACAGGTTGGCATGTCAATTAGCATTCCCTTGTTAGTACGACGCTTTAGAATTCCATCTGTTCATTCTTCTCGTCTCCCGGTAATTGATGGCCCAACAATAAGCGAGCAATTCATTTATTTATCGCAGATTTCAAACACAGCACATGTTTCATGGGCCATAAGACATGCAGAGGAGAGGGCTAAGCGCGAGATAGTGAATATGATGTTAAATTCGGCTTATCTTACTTCTACAAATGCAAAGAATCATATTACTATTTCTATATTTACACATTCGTACAGAGCAGCATTCAATAAACATACCGTGCTTAATGCTTTATCAAAGCTGATGGATACTGCAGCATGGCTTTGTAACCAATGCTTTCTTCAATCTGCCGTAGTAGAATTCGGAGCTGTTATTTATAATGCTTTTGGTGTAGTTTCTCCGAATTGGAGAAAGTGGCTTGAATAATTTGTTTTCCGAGTACGAGCCGACTGTAGTCATAGGAGAAAGCAGTATCCATGATTTGTTTTCCTGGTACAATTCCATCTTGTTCACAATAAATAAACAAAAAGTGATATCGACCCCCTTCGGTTGTGTTAAGTTGTTTTCCATTAGAACTATGTCTCACTAATATGACTCATAGCATTACAGCCATATAAAAACACGAATGTCAATTAGGGTTTAGATCTATGTCAGTTATGAATGAATTGTAAACCGCCCCTTTCGCTTGTTCATAATTCAGGATTTTCTCTTTTCTATGTTGTTATTTGTCCGTTCACATAACACTAGCATCGTCATACTTTTGTAAGCCTTTGCTCTGTTGGGGTAAATTGAAAACGGCATTTTATTTTCACCGCAATTTTCAAAAACTTAAAACACCTTTTTTGGGTCTGGAGCCTGCCATCTCCAACACTTTATCATTTTGAGGAGACAAAAACCTATCCATATATTGCTCTTACTTTTCTTACTTCGCTTAAACTCATTGTTCCGAACTACTCTGTGTTTGTTTTTTCTAGATATTTGAACTCGTGTTGAATGTAGAGTCTAATCTTTCTGAATAGCGAAGTGCGAAATTTTAGTCGTATTGATATAAGACGAGCAAAGTTGAAATTGCAGACCGACTATTACGAAACAAAGGGAGTTAGCAAATTCAGACGTTTTTAAAGTTGAAAATAGGATTACATCACAATCTGCAACTTGCTGTCACATGATTCCATTACTAACTATTTATATACATGGAACACCACTACATATAAGAAATCAATATATTAAAATAAGAAATAAATACTATTAATAAACAAAGAACCTTCGCGGTCCCCTTACGGAACCCTTTAAACTCACGGAACACAACTACACGTTTTGTGGAGCCGCTATTGATGAGCACTGATGTAGAATGATGAAAATGTTTTCGTCGTGAGTAATCTGCTTTTCAACGTTTTCAATCCTCTAACCAAGGTCAGTTAACTTTAATTAAATCATCATTTTATTGGCTACGTTGCTTTGTCGAAACTACTTTTTTCTCAACCGTAATCGATATGAAATGTGATGCTAGTTTTTCTCGTTCTCTCGCGCTACTGATATCGCACGTTCAGTCAGACTTATGGTGCAACTTCAACGTTTAATCTACATCGGAAAACGGACAAAACTTTTTCGCCTAGTTACTCTTCAAGTCAAATAACCTATGTGGAAGCGGAAGCGGTAGATTTTTCGCGCTTCCGCTTCAACAGAAAAAGGACCGCTTTCATCGCTTCCGCTTCCAGCTTCCGCTTCCACTTCCACATCCCTGTTAGTAATAGGCTTTAATGTTTACATTTGCTCTCAAAACGACAGTGGATAATAAGCACAGCTGCAGCCAGCGGGGGTTTTCACTGAAGTAATACCAGACAGCATTATGGCCTCATGCAGCAACAAGATGAAACGAAGCTATTTCGATGCGTTAAAAAAACGGAAAAGCATACCTAAAAAGACGTCTAAATGCTTAATTGCTTGTTGCATCATCGATAAAGCTTACATTGTTTAAGAATTATTTTTAATGGAAGCACTTTGTTGATATCTATCCAAAAAACGTTTAACCGCATTTCTATGGTCACTATTTTTGAGGAAAAACAAATTTTACAATCAATCGTTAACTATGACGTCATCGTAGTTCCCATAAGGATGAAACTTTCTGAAGTTTGTGAGTCTGGTGCTGGTTTTTGTAAGAGCAAAAAACCGTATTCCTCTGTCAAGTAAAGCAATCTTTAAAAAAAATTATCTTAGATTTTGACGTCATCATAACGTCACGACCCTTTTTGACACTCACTTCCAAGTGAAGATCAGTCGTGTCAAGTTTCATGTTTGTTGGTTTACGTCCAGCAGTTTCGGAGAAGTTGAAGTACGTACACACAGATTGACAGCATTACGCTTTGCAGTAAAGATTAAATTCTTCGACAAAAAGTCATTAAAGGACAAAGTTAGGCAAATTCAACAACAAAAGAGCGAGGCGTGGTATTTTCAAACTTGAATTAGCCGCCTACGCTAAGCAAACTGCACGATAAATAAAAATCAAAAGTTTAACAATAAGTATAATCCTTTTATATAGAAAGTAAATGGTGACAGCAAAAGTCAATCTCTTGGAGAAGTAAAGTTAGTTTTGCAGTTATGTTCAGACCCGTAGCTAGAAATAAAAATTGATGGTAGAAATGGGGGAGGGGGACAAGATTTGAATTTTATTGTTATGATAGAGTCATCAATGTTTAGTATTAGTGCACGTTTAAAATTTAAGGGACTGTAAAACAGCAGCGCCTTTCGTACCCAACTGCTTCACCACAGATCATTGTCGGAGTCGGAAACATTGGCGTAGCTAGGGGGACACACTAGGGCCGTGTCCTCCCAAATTTTTGAATCTGATCACGGAATGAAGGTGTTTTCAGTTACTGCGGCTACAAAATGTCAATCTCAAAAAAGTGTCCCTCAACAAATTTGAAAAAAAATTTAACAAAAGAAGAGATCAGAAAATATCGACCTCTTAAGAAAATATCAACCAACAATTTTGTATTTTTGGCTCCCCAAAAATTGCGTATGACTACGATATCGAGTGTAACTAAAATTTTGTAACTGGGGTCTTGGCCCAGAAACATTTTTGGATGTCTGAAAAAGGTTTGTGGGCTATAACGATTTAAAGGCATTTTTTGAGTTTCTCAAAAAGACATTTACTCGATTTTAAAGGCAGAGTTGTTATCACTTAAAAGGGCAAACTATACCCTCTCTAGACTTTTTTGTTGCGTCCCTGGCGATGCTTATAATTAGTTGCGAATTTTTTGAGTGAAGAAGATGGATACAAGCAGTGGTTGCCCCTGGTATTTTCTTGGACGAATTTTTAAAATAGGTTCAATTGAAAATCAATTCAACTCGTCGCAATGAAAAGCTTTTCAAAAAAAGATTGGCAAATACATTATGCTTATCAGTAAAAACGCTTTGAAGAAATAAGGTTTTTGGATTGTACGGTACCACATCTGTAATTGGTGAGTGACAAAAGAAAATTACTGTCGATTCTTTTTGAAAATTTGAAGTAACACTTTTTGGGCCTACTGCAGTTAGCAGCATTTTAGTTTGCGGACCAAAAACTCTGGGAAGGTAACGTTTTGCAAAAGAGCAATTTGTCAGTTCTTTTCGATATGCGACGAAACAATTAGTGTAGCAATAACCTAGAAAAAAGCTTACGCAATGGGATATGGCTACAACGTAACACTGAGTGTTTTTTGATCTTAATCTTACAGCGATAGTATGCATTCTTACGTGCGCAGTTTCTTTGCTCGGCACTCAGCACAAAAAGCGATGGTAAAGAGAAAAGCCGGCAAGTTCACTTGTTGCATTCAGGGTAAAGCACTTAACCGGATCCCTCCATCTTTATAATGCAGATTGATAGAGGGGTAAAGCAGTTTACCCGTTATAGTTACTTAGAGTAACTGAAAATCAATGTAAACAGAGCGTGAGCTTTTATGCAAGAGACAAAAAGAAAGATCTAGCTTATACGAAAATCAATCGTTTTTGCAATGTTTAAACAATCCTGGAAGAATTCGTGATCAGTGGCCCAGCTCAAATTTTGACCTCGCTGTGCGTAAGCAAAAATTACCTCCCCATTCTGATCGAATTCAGGCGTTAAAATTTTGTGTTCAGACCATGGTGACCAATTCGAAATATTAAAAATCCCAAGATTCAGGAATGAATTGGCACATTGTGAATTTTGACTTTAACTCAACAAAAATAAAAACATATTTCCAAAATTTTTTACGAATTAGGGTTGATTTCTAAAAAAGAAAAAAGGTTTTCATCCTAAATCCATCCATCAATCAATGGTACTCTTTGGAATGCATCTCCAAAAAAATCTTTTTTTGCAAAATTCAACACCAAAAACTCCCAAGATTAGCCCAAAAATTCAAAGGTAGATTTCAAAAATCTCAATATTTTTTCAACGCTATTTCCGAAAAATAATTTCCCCCAGAAAATACCACGGTAAATTGAAAATTTCCAAGATCGTGAGATAAATTCCTAAAACTGACAACTACGGTTCAGACACAGATAAAATTTTTTTCGCTCTCAGTCTAAACTTTTTGCTCTCTTTAAGTGGGCTAGTAGTGTGGACGCTGGCAGTGTGGACCGCCCATCTCTTGTTACACCACTGCTTGCGATCCTGTCGCAAGCATTTGGTTTCTATTTCTCGTGATTGATATTGACGTGCAACCGTGGCAGATAATCCTGCTTTGTATAAGCTAAATTGCCGGTAGACGTAGCGTCAAGAACAAGAATACGTGGTATTACATCAGTCATTGCATATTTGAATTAAAAAATTTGTTGAATTTACCGAATGAAGCCAAAGCCAAACGAAAATTGCGTGTTGCTTTGAGCAAGGCAATTATACTATTTCGTAAAGAAGATCATTTTGTTTTTACGATGATGCTGCGCTCTCGGAAAATTGAAATGACGTATCAAGCGACCGTAATGCGTGAGAATTTTAGCGAAAAATCATTAAACCTTGAGGTTAAAACGTACTTTTCGCAAAATTTGTTTTTTCCAGGAAAGTACAAAACTGCATAATGAAGAAGATAATATATCACAATTGGTTATCGATGTTATCATATCTCAGTGTAAATAGCAATTTTGATTTGGATGAGAAAATTGCTTTTTTTGCTGCTCTAGCCAAGTGTAAGTATTTTCAGATAAAATTCTTCCGTGATTACTGAAACTTAAAATTAAGTTGAAAATGCATTTATGCGAGAGAGCAGTACTTGCAGGCAGCTAGCAGAATTCTTCAAAACGGGAATGTGAATATAATCGAAAACAAAACTTGCTAATAACATTCTGAATTAATGTATTTGGATTAAAATGAATACCCCCAAAACGAAATTTTAGGCGTTTGAAAGGATGTTTTTTGCTGCTTAACTGATTTCCTAGTACATCACTGCTTTTCTATGGGGTCTTCAAATTTTGATCGCGGATTCTCTTGCTTGTGCCAACAATGCCTTTCAATCTTTGCGGTTCTGACATTGCTGGCGTGAGTGCCGCCTTTTAGCACAGATTGTGCGACAAAATTAGCGTACCTGTAATGGGAAACATCATTTAAATGTTGAATATTGTGTAGAAACTATGACGTCATATCAAGTGCATTCATCAACACTTTGGCGTCCATAACTATTTTAGAAATTTTAAAGTTCATTTAATCTAAAAGCGATGCGAGTTCCAGAATGGAATTCTTCAGTGCATTAATCACGTCCAAGCAACTAGTATGAAAGGACTATTTTAGCAGGTTTAGGAAGAAAACGACTAGTCTGTTTCAATTAACTAACATAAAGCTGTAGTGATTTTGCTGGTGCCATGGAAATACAACAGAATAAAATGACCGGAAAACAAAAGGTAAGTTAGGCTAAAATTAGCTTCAATGTAGGTACTTTTCGGGAGATTAAAACTCCCCATATTTCATTCACGTGACTTTTTGTAGAATACTTGATTTGTAAACTTGCTTAAAACATTATTTGATAGGTCCTGAAGTTGTAGATTTTGTGTTTGGAGATCTGATGTAAAGCTCTTGCAAGATGTCGCTAACAAGCTATTTCTAAATTACAATATTTAATATGAGAAAGAGAATTTATTTGGCTCATTGAACACAAGATAAACGAAAAGTTAGCGAGTTTGTGAGACTTTAAAATGATCTTGCAGTTTTTCAGTCAACAGCTACCTACCGATACAAATCGACGCAAGCCACAATTTCAACCGGAGGCGTGATGTAGAAAGCAAACGGCGTTTTCTCTGGGCGATGTCGCATGAAACGAAACGCTCTAAGCTCTGAACTCGCAGTGTTTCGATGACAAGCCTGATGCATTGTCGATCGCATCACGCTGTCCACAACTTTGAAAGTTGCCGATGACGCCGGTTTTCTTTCGCACAATCTACTACAGAAGTATGCCTACGCTACCGTATTTTTTCTTGTGTTATGACGTAGCGCAAATTACACAGATAGTTTTAACAAATGAAGACAAACAAAAAATTTCAGCGTAGCCTAAGCTTGGATATAGAGCTAGTGACGACTTTTTCTGCATTCTAGCATGCATGTGAGCGCAAGCCTACCGCTAGTCTTTGATCAGACTGAGCCTCCACGCCTGGTAGATTTCTCAGCGCCAAGTAAAAGTGGAGAAATCGTGTGAAGTGAAACGAGAAAGTCTGTCTGTCCGTAAAAATGGAGAAATCTCGGTAAGTGCCTCTCTCAAGGGCGCAACAAGCGAGCTTGCCTGCTTTTCTCCCTACTATTCCTTTTCTGCTAAGTGCCAACTGTCAACTGCATGGAAGCTTTCAATATCAATTTTGCAAGGTCTTAGGCATGAACTAGTGGTGGGTTGAACTAGCTTTAACCGCTACCCCAGCGAAGCTATTAGATTTCCGCTAAGGTAACTGCTGCAAGATGTACAGTAGGTTTTAAAAAGGACGAGGCGGGAGTATTCATAACATTGTGAGCCTTTTTGATTTTTGATTAAAACAATTTTCAATCTTATTCAAATGTTGTCATTTAATAGTAGAGCTTTATGTTATCAGCTTTAATTTTTAATTCTATTGGTCTGAATATTCAAATCTTATCCAACGTTACTTTTTATTTCATGGCTATGTGGTGTAGGATTGGGCTGCTCTGTCAACAATTCTCATATTCTACTCAAAATGTAAAGCTTTAAAAAAGCCCGGGTGATTGGCATAATTAAAAGAGAGGGAGTAGGCTACCCTTTAAAAACGCGAAAGAAACTTTATCAAAAAAATTTTATCTTGCTGACACATAATGACTATTTGAGAGTTGTTGAGTTATGCATTTTTTTATCCGATCACGTAAAATCATTTTGGCGGTTATAGGATGCATTGAATATAGTTGTGCTTTTTAGACCGGTTTGGGAGTAGCCAGCACTGGTGTATTTCTATCACTAGCAGTGCAATCAAACAGAGGAAATTGCCGTATATTGCTTTTCCCAAGTGCAAAGCAAGGTAAAGGTTTGAACGTAAGATCATTGCCACCAACCACGACGTTCAATTCTCATTCTTCCACATTACTGACCAATTTTATATTATTTCACTCCCTCCTCAATTCTCGGTTTCTGCTTTCTCTTGCAATAAGTGAAGCTGTTGCTGTTCAAAAGTATTTTTGTTGAAGTGCGGTCGTTGTATTAGATTACCGGCAACTGAAGCGTATCTTTTGCTATAAATGTGTAAGGGTTGCGGTTGCATGCATTCTACAGTCCAGTTAGCTACCAATGACATTGCAAGACTTTTAAAGGACACATATGATTACAGTTTGAAGACAAAGATATACTTGCAAAAATCTTTAAGAGATAGTTATTTTTGCCTGCAGTGAGTTGTTGCAAAGCAGTTTTGTTGCCATTACGACTAGTTAGATACGCTGTTGGACCACCTTAAGGCCTATGCCCTATAGTTATATTCTGTTCTTAATATCGTGCAGCAAAAAGCATAAAGTGGGTCACTGGCGACGCCTCTGATGTAAATCTTTCAAGGACTTTCTTTTTCGCTAAAGCTCGAACAAAGATTGAGAAGCTTATGTATGGTTGATTTGAAGTGAGAACATATTGGACAAACTATAGAAGCGTATTAGGTGAGAAAAAGCAACAACAGATGTGAAAAATTTTTCTCAAACGTCGACATTAGATCGAGTCTAGGAAGCTTGATTAGAGCACCTCACTATTTTACTGTAAGGAATTTTATTTTAATGTTATCTAAAGTACCGATACTAGCAATTCCTACTTTACAAAACTTGTACATTCTATTGTGTCACAATAACGATGACAAGTTTTTTTAAACAGCGAGACTATTTTTGTTAAAACGCTTGTTCAGCAATGGCAGACGTGGATTTGAGTCTTAAAAAACTGTGACTTTTAATAGAGCTTTCACAGTACTGTACACTGTTTCAAGCGTTACAATGTTCTAGTAAAAGTTGTTCAAAGTTTTATGCCAGAATAGTATTTTGAATTTATTTTATTCACCAAAAGAGAAAAACGTTGCAATTTTGTTCAAATCCAAAAGCAAGACGTTACTAGTTTAATTTAAATCCTGTAGTACACAAAAGCACACTAGACTGAAAGAGACAGAATAGTCCACCCATAATACATTGTACAACAATAGAAGTCGATTTGCTGTAAAAACAAGTTATAACTAACAGAGAAAAGATGACGGTAACTTGTTGTTTTTGTGTTTTTGGTATAAGGTCTACTGCTGTTACAGATAAAGATGTAGTGGAAAAGTCCTAGAGTAATTCCATAAGAATATAACTTTTTAAGTGCAGTAGTTACCAAAAGGAAAGAGAACGGTCTGTCCAAATGACATTATTTTAAGGGGTGACTTTCTAGCAGACAAAGAAAAATGTGTGATTGGAGGAGGATAATTTTTTTTTTGAGTTGGCGGTGTTTTATAGTGGAAGTCTCTATTCTCCAGCGACTCACTAGCGGGCAGCACTTGTTACTAATTTGGGAGTTATTGTGACGTAAGGCAGCGGTTTTGAATCTTTTTTCGTATCGTGACCATTGTAACAGCCCACTATGAAATAACGATCCAAATCTGAAATTGGAATAAAGCGAATGTAATACAATTACGTACAGGCAATGGAAAACAAGTAAAGTTACACTCTTGAACGGTTTATTGCCATTTTTATCCACTAGAAATTAGCGCCAATGAGGTGGCTGGTGTTGCATTTAGGTGACTAGCCTGTCTATGCATGGCATCGTTGTTGATAGAGCTCACCTTAGATCTACCTCCTTTGCTAGCTGGTTCCTAATCTTGTGCTATATTTTCAACAACGAGGAGAAACCAGTTTCGTACAGATAGGTTGATGGAAATGGCGTCTAGTGACGGATGGCAGTGCTTGCAACTTTAGGGTCGGAAGAAGCCATGACTACCCAAATTTCAGGTAAAATTTTCTTCTTTGAGGGCATTCTTTTCTTCTTGGGTGTCATCATTGCCACCAAATGTATCAACAGCTTCTTTATCTGCAACTATGTACGGATTTCTAATAAAAGCCAAATGGTATCGTTTTATTTCCGGAAAATACTTGAGAAATTCCTTGCAAAAAGATTGGAGATGAATGACAACTTGCAATTTAGTATTATCATCCAGCCACACATGAGATTGAGATTTGTTTAGAAGAAGCAAAAGTATGAAATTTGTTGGGTCACTGTTTTTGCAGGTCAATATTTTCTGACCCCCAGTGTTGCCAATTTTTATCTTTAGTTTGTTGGATGGAGCTTTTTGGAGTCGGCATTTTTTAATCCTCAATTTTGTCATTTTCATCTCAAATTGGTTGGATAACTTTTTTCAAAGATGGACGTTTTGAAGTCGGGATAACTAGAGACACCTTCACTCCTTGTTTGGTTTAAAAAAATTTGGGGTAGCCATGGCACCTCTAGCTACGCCGAAGGCGTACAAGTAGCAGGTATGGGCTACAACATAGCTTTTTTTTGACGGAAAGTAGGAAGCTAGTAAGGGGTTACTGATTTGGAAAGACAGTTCCTAACCCATTCGTTCACATTTTTTAGCACTGTTCGGTCATTGGCCCAAATTGGTTACGAAACAAACACGAACAACTTTTTTCTTTTGGAGATTAACTTTTGCTTTACACATACTGATCTAGAAGCAAACTAAGCTGACCTCTTGCTTTTTTTTGAAATCATCCTCACTTCAGAGAGAAGATCTCTGATTTTTTATCACTTTTTGACATTTCTAACGCGAAAACTCTTGACGGGTTAAGGAAATTTCTGACTTATGGCAACTAAAGATTATAATGAAAACATTCCAAGAGATTGTCTATAAATCCAACCTTATACTGATTGTGGTTTGCTGACGGTATTAACACTGCATTTTTAATTAAATTCAGATTAGGTCAGTCGACATTGACTGATCGGAGGTTGTGTTGTCACTTAGCAAATACTAAAATAATGTTTTTCTTGGTTGTTTTTCGCTTTGATCTCTGTGTTTTGAGTTATGTGCAATCGATAGCATTGACCTTCATTTAAAGTTGAGAGCAGTTAAGGATAGAGAAAGCATTTAAAATGCATAATTTATCAAAGGTTTAATTAAAACCTCCTCTTGAAAGACGCATTTTCAAATTAAAATCAATACTTATATTCGAACAGCTGAGAAAAGGATTTGCATCCAGCTGAGCTTGGCACACCTTAAAGGTCAAATAGCTTCCAAACGTGTATTCAAATGTAGTAGGCTTATACGGGACAGGTGTTGGAATTTTGTCTTGTTCGGGTCAGGAGTCTAAAAAGAAATTTTTGACAACACATATTCAGGCCGATCTTCAGCGTATTGTTGGGAAAAATTTTGTAGGAAAAGTGCAGATTTTTCTATGTGTGAGGTCTTGATCATTACTCTGACAATGTGACAGGTTTCGAGAAAACTCTGGTAATTGTGTAGTGTTTTAATCACGCTTTTGAAATAAAATAGTGTACAGTTTCTGGCTGCTTTTCAGCAGGAATAAGTTTTTAGCGCTAGGACATAATTTTGTTTTAATCATCGTCAAGCAAATTCAGTTTCTCATTTCATTCCCTACTTTACGTCATTGTTGATTGCAACGCAGAAGATCGGTGAATACTTTTAAAAAATGCATCCAGGTCAAGTAAACCCTACCAGTCTTTGCTTGAACCACAAGGAAGTTGATGCGGCAATGAAACCAAATTCCGCTGATTGTGAAGTAGTTACGCCCTCTAATTTGCCGATACAGACCCAACTAATATTGTTTGTTGTAAAAGCGCTTAGCGCGTGCATCAATTATAGGCTACTCGGTCTTAATCTGGTCCTGTCGTGCTCCCATGGGTTTTACATTCCCTCATTAATTGGTAGATCAGCGGTCGTCTCACTTTGACAATTGTACATCCGATTATACATGAAACAAACTTGATTTTTGTAAACCACATTTGACCAGCGCGTCCAGGCGCCGCTGGTGATTTTAATCTGTTTGCTTTGTTTTACTTCATACGCAGTTTATGTCACTTTCATCAATGACGTCATACAAAAACTAAAAAAGCGAACCGGTTTTAGTCAGGCTTGGTAGATTTAATGAACAACTGGACATCTTTGGCAGAGAGAAGAGAAGACGCAGTTATAATAATAATAAATAAACCAGTCTGCTCTGCCGGAAGTGTAAACCCGCTATTGTTGTTCTGAGCTTGCTTGTAGCTGCTTCACAGATACATCTTACAGAGGGCGTAGGCCGCAGTCGTGCTTAGGAATTTATCCCAAGATCTTGAGGACTGCAAACAAATTGGAAGCAGGAGCATGAAAATGAGCTTACTTTACCAATCTGGGTAAAAATATTACAGCCAGTAAACTACTGAACATTTTTATTTGAAAACGTTTTGCTATACGTAAAGCATCATCAGTTGTAATTAAAATGCTACCTTTTAGGCTAGGTTGATTAAAAAATGTTTACTAGTTTACTGGCTATCATATTTTTACTCAAATTGGAAGTACTTTGGGAAATTTGATTGGGTGAAAAGTGTTGGGAAAAATCTTGAGATTTTTGAGATCAAACTATGCAATTTTCTCGCTTTGGAAAAAATGCGTTTTTCGTGATCAACCTAAAATGAGAGATTTTATTGTTTGTTTATGAGCCAAGATCGTAGAATTTCTTGTAAAAGAGACTTTTGGGGGAAAAGGAAAAGATTTTGATTTAAAAGGTTTTTGAGCGACACCTTTTTCTTTTTTTTGGAAGCCAATATGAAATATTACTTGGAAATTTTTCACGCGAATTGGCTTTTTTGTGCTCTTTTTTGTTATTTGTGCAAATTTCATGTTGGCAACTCTGGTAACAGTTGCGCAGGCACAGATTGAGCAGGACCGATGCCGAACTCGCGATCTTTCGATTGTAAAACTGACGTTTGCTTCATTGAACTATGCGGCCTACTTTGAGATAAAAGTGGTGGTACTTGTTAATCAATATCATTGCCTTAGTTTTTTACTTTGTTTTGAAATGAAGCATTATGTCCCGTTTTTGGCGCGTTTTCAATTGCCACCGTTTTTAGCGCGAGGACATAATTTTACTTACGACCGAGTAAATTTTGCTCGGATTTGTGTTGAGTTTCCCTCATTATCTCTATACTGCTGAGCGCCAAGTTGAAGATCTGTGAATCCCGTTTTTAAAGTCAGTGATATGACACGACATACCTAAGAATTGGGTGCATTTCCCTTGTCGCTTCATACCGAAATGCTATTCACCAAATGTATACCAAAATGGTTTACTTTAAAAAATGGTATTCACAGTTCCCTTGCACACAGTTTTCCTGCTTGACGCTCTGCACGAAGAGAACATGGGGGAGAAAAACGCCGGTGAGTTTGCTTGTTGTGTCCATGGGTAAAGCACTTAACACGATACCTCTATCTTTATGTGGCCCAGAAGTTGGCGGGGCCCAGCAGTTTACTCGTGTTGCTGGTCCATTCTGACCAAAGACTTACAAGCAGAACATAACCTCAGGCGCATGAATGAAGCAACTGCTTTGAGCACAAGCTTGGCAATAGTTTTCAGTAGATTTGTGCTCTTTGTTGAGCTTAATTATATCACTTTGAAAAATTTTGCTGTTAACTTACTTTCCTTCAATACCCATGAGACGGAGTAAAATGTTCAAATCGACCGCTTTGTAAATTAAATAAACAATGAAGCAATTAAACTTTCTTGGAAAATATTGCATCATTTGCTACTAAATCGTGTTGGGAATTTTTTATCAAGGGTTAAATACTAAGAAACCAATGAAAACAAATTTCCTCTTGAAATATCAACAAATGCCAGTAAATCACTGAAAAAAGCAATTTTAAAATTCATTTTAAGGGGGTGATTTAAGAAGACTTAGCTCTCAAAATTTCCGTTTTCACTTTGTTTTACTTAAAATTCTATCTTTCAATTCTTAAGACACTATTTAGTCTCCCTCAATGCATTACTCGATGAGATTTGTTGTTAGAAGACGGAGCTGCGAAAAACAAAATGCAACCGACTTTAGTTCAAGCCGTCATGAATATTTCATCATTACGTCACAAAGCGATTGATAAGTTGAAGGATCAGAAATGGATTAGAAAGCTTAAGATATATTAGGATAAAGCGAAATCTACATCAAGTACTGGCCGGATTACGCCTGGTAGAGGCCGGTGAGACTCTGTTGAAGCGATCCTCTTATAATTTTAGTCACAAAATCTGACAGGAGCACAAAATTTTAAGCTTGAAAAAAGCAGCCATTGCCGTAATTGCAGTGGTCTTTTTATACAGATTTTTAAGGGCCTTTTTTACTTTGCACCTTGGTGCTCTTGCGCGTTGTTCACCCTTTTTTGTTGTGGTTGCTTTATGTCGTGGCTTGGCTTCAGCGAATTGTTTTCAAAGCTGTAATTTAATGAATGAGTGGCGCAGCACTTATTTCATGATGCAATGGTGATGCAGTAAACAAGTTTCATTGTTTCCATTTCAACCTTGGTAGGTATGTAAGAGGCGGAGGACAGGATTATAACAATTTCTTGCAAAAACCTCACTTTTGTTGCAGTTTTGAACTTTTCTGGGTAATAAAGAAGCCAGAAAATTTTTTCTTCACTTGCAATTGTTTAGGTAATCTCTAAAAAGCTGCTCCTACTGATGGTTTGCAAAAATTTGAGCAGTGCTGGAGGGAACATAGTCTCTTTCGCCTACTTGGCTACGCCTTTGTTTCTGAAACACCTTGGGTGTTTCTCGTAGAAATTTTCTCGACCAAGTTAAAATCCTCACTTCGGTGCCGTCACTTGATGGTCGTTTTTTTATAGAAAAGTTCCTTCCGAGCTATTTATTTGTGAGCTGGAATACCTTCAATGTTTCGAATAAAAAAATTTGGCCTATCTGTCGCCGCGTTAAAATTTTGGTGCAGTTGACTTGGTTGAAGAGGTGATTGACGACTTTCAACATATTTTTTTCCCGCTGAACTTGCTGTGAATCGATTTAATTATGATTCAACTGTGGCTAGCATCAATATTGAGGTGAAATGTGGCCTATCTTTCTTTATATCTCTGTGGCTCATGAATCTTTTAAGTTAGGCCTGTACCTCATAATTTGCAGCTAATGTAGCTGTTTCAACATCTTGACCACATACCCGGCTTATTTGCTAAAAATAATTGATAGTATTCTGACAGCCGCGGAATCAATTTTGTAAAAGAGCTCGTAAATTTGCGCAAAGCTCATGACATATTTATAAATTAAATGTTCTGCTAAAGGTATAGAATTTTACAGTAGTTCATCGAAAGCTGCTTTACACGTGTTAACCTTGACTACCATCTATGGCAGAAATGGCTCTTGTGTTCAAAGCTCATGATGACCTTGTTGTTGTATCCTCTGAAGAGACATGTCACGAAAACTTTTGCTTTATTGCACTACTTGTGGTAAAAATGCGCTGTGCCGGCAGCAATATTCCAACGTAACTGACAAATGGCGACGGAAAGATTAGAATTTATTTTCAAGAAGATTTTTAAGCTTGTTGCCATCGTGATTTCAACGTTGCTGCGCTCTTGAAGGAGGTACTTTACAGAAACATTTCCTTCCTGAATTGTACTGCTTGTTGTAGATGGAAAATTGAGGGGACTGAAAACCGCAGCCCCCTAGACTGTTGTCAGCCTAAACAAATTTCAAAAAGTTTCGGGACCAAAATAAGCGAAACAACCACCTTCGACAAGCTCATCTTCGAAAAAAGATCTTGTAATTTCTTTCGTGACCAAAAACCTTTGGCTCAGAAAATTTGTAGGTCAAAGATAGGAAATTCCATTAGCCCCACCCCATAAAATACTGTATGTTGCGCCTATGCGACATGCGACTGAAATACCATGTACTGGCCACACCAGTGACTCGTTGCGAATGTAAACATTACGTATTATGAGCTGAGGTTTTCTAATAATCGCAACGTATTAGCGACCGCTTCGAAGAAGTTTCATCAGAGTTCAAATTGGTTTCTAAATCATACCAAAAGCTCTTAAATGATATTTACGAATTTTCTTCTTGGTACTCAGCGCTGGTAAAATGTGAAGAACGAATTATAAAATCATGTTTGCTCAGCAGTGGCATAGCAAGGGGTGAGCGGTCCGCACAGGGCGGCCGCTGGAAAAGAAGGCAGTCATTTACGACCGAGAGGGTGAGATAGGATTTTAGCTGTGGCTGAAAACGCAGGAATCCAAAATCGACATTAAAAATTTGCTTAGTCCGAGGGGGGAGAACAAAAGCAACGCTACGTCACTGTTATCCAGTGATAATCTGATAATGGCCTGGCGCTAAAATATCGTCGTTGTTAAAAAGCGCCACAAACTCAATGATATTTTACCTTAAGCGCCCCATTGAAATAGAATCCTGAGCTAATAGGGTACTAGCATTAAAGGTCTAAAACATTTTCTCGACGCTACTAAGCTTTATTACTTTGTATTTGTTTTCATAAAGTTGCTGTAAATTAACATATACAAGGTTGTCCAGATTTCGTAATTTAACCTCGACTTAATTCGTTGGATTTAGAGTAAAAGCTTGAGTTTGCTTTCCACTTTTTACACAGCAAATCCAGGTTCAATTCGCCAAGCGTATACGCCAGCGTGTTTTCACATTTATGATGTCTGAAGCTGTGATTGGAGTATTTTCAGCACAGTTAAGCTTGCACCGGCATCCAATGTACGCTTATAGAGTGCATCAATACAAATGTAATGCAATCCTTACTCAGGCTATAACTTAACACGCTGAATATATAGCTTTGGGCAACTTCGTTTTTGTTTATTGCTTGTATGATCATAATTTTCCAGGTAGGCGGTGGTACAATGAACTGACCGAAGTGCGTTCATTACCATATCAATAAACTGAGTAAAAAGCTTTCTTTCAAATCATGGTAGGTTACAGTAAGTTCAATTTCACTAAAATAACTTTAATTCAATTAACCAAGTAAGAAAGTAAAGATACGTCAGGCGATCTTCAAACGCCACAAAATGCAAGAGAATAGCAATCGATCAGCTTTGAAAGTTTGGTTCATTGACATTTGTAGGTTTGGCAGAAAGCATGGTTGGTGTGATTGAGTAAAGTTCGCTTGAAACTTGGTTGACCAAGGCTACATTTTCTTGCCAAGTCCTACCAAATATTTTAGAAATGATATATTCACAGATTTCTTCCATGGTACCCAGCGTTAAGGAACCAGCGTAATGATTTGAGCATCCGCTTCGCAGTCGGTATGCCTTGGTTCAATTCCCTTATTGTATCAAAACGAATATAAAAACAGTATTCACAGTAGCGCTGCTTGACGCTCAACACCAAAGGTGTAGTGTGGGAAAAAACCGCCGAGTTTACTTGTTGGGTCCTTGAGTAAGGTACTTAACGGGATATCTCTATGCTTACGTTACTGACAGGTTAGCGGGGCCAATCACTTTACCTGTCGTGGTGGCCCAGCCTGACCAAAAACTTTCAAACAAAGCATGAGCTCATACGTATGAGCAATAAGGATCAGTAAAATAAGAATACGTCGGCAGCACAGCTCAGAGCGAGAAATCGCTGGCTCGTAATTGTGAGATTATGAGTTCATATTGGTGCATTTTATATTTGTGAAACAAAATGTGTGTAGTCAATAACTGACAATTAGCCAGAGCCTTTAAAGTAAAGCATAGCTTAATGATTTTAGAGCCTCTTGCATGTTGTCGCTCACCAACCGCACTGATGAGACCAGATAGGTCGAAACAGTGTGCACTGTATGCAGTTACTCTCAAGAGTAAATAACTGGTGTCTTATATGAAAATATAAGGTATTTCAATTGATAGTTAAATATTTATGCCGGTGTTAAAGTGCTTTCGGTACTGGGAGGTCGCCTTATCGTGGTGACCGAAAATCAGTACGTCATTGATTAGAAAAGTTACGTCGTTGATAGAAATTTAAACGTCATAAATTGGCGACGGTTTATGTATCAGGACGATTATATAAACATTTGAGATATGCTTTCGTTATCAATTTATATTTTTGTTTATTTTTGATAGTGCTGTTTATTTATGAAGCCAATAAATCGCTTGTAATGTAATCATAAAATCGTAATTGTGGAATATCGTTCTTTTTAAAACGCTTTTTAATACGTCGTAAGTATTTTTAACATTTTTTCGGCTTTCCACTGATTCATGCCTGGCGGATCAAGCTGCGCGATGTAGGAGGCAATTGCTTAACCTCCTTTCTCAAAGAGTGCTAACTTTTAACTTAACTTAACTTAAGAGTTCTACTTTCTTTGTAACCTTTTTTGAAAAATGGTTTTCGTTTCTCAAAAAAATTTGACGTTTGCGTCACGTAAAACGGCCAGACCATTTATGACTGACGCAATGTTTATCTTGTTTTCAATGAGTTGAATAGTGTTATGATCGTCATCATATTTGGTTTGCGACCCGGGCTTTCGTAACTGGGGGCTAGGGAGAAGGGGTAACCGACATCATAATGGTCTCTCCTTGCAAATTGTTGGATATCATTAGAAAGGTTTTCCTGCCCTTTGAAGCAAAAAAGAAAGGCGGCCAAGGATTGAGAAATCAGCCCCCTTAGCTTACCCCTTGGGTAGCCTCCTTTTCTTCACGATCTGGATTCCCACAGAGAGCTAGGTTGAAAATGCTTATCATAAAATGGATTTGTTTTGAAATATACATGTATAGTCATGTAGCTCACACATCCATTTTGTAACCATGCAAACATAAGATAATTTTGTGACGTCATAGATCATAAAAAAATTTTGCAGGAGAAGAAAAGAAGAATGGCAGGGATGTTCTCAATGCTAAATAACAACTACCTGAGGGGAGAAGGAGGCACAAACGTTCCTTCCAACTCCGCCAGAGAGGAGGGGACAGGAAGAAAAAGCATCTCCCGAGTAAGACCTATTGTGAAACAAACTTATTTATCAAACGGGTCAAGGTAAGTGCTTGTGGTCGCTAATAATTCGATTATCTTTAAAATAGCCTGTTGTTGCATTTCGCGTTTAGTCCCCAAATTTCATGGTATTAAAGAATAACAAGGGGAAATCCTTTGTAGAGGAGAAGAAGCTAAAAAGGAATAATTCCTATTTTGAACATCTATACGGTGTTCAGCCACCATAAGAGAAGTCCAACATCATTGTTTTGTTCTACCAACAAGTATTCTATTCGTGGTTTCTATAGAGGGCACCAAAGCTTTAATGACGCGTGGAAATATTTCTTCAAACTATACTTCCACGCCTGGTTTATGCCCCTCTTTCCTTGCTAAAGGTGACTCGGCATGGTGGCAGTGATTATACTTATGTTTTGTGTGCTTTATTTCTTTATGTTGTCCAAGTTTTAATTCCTTCTACAAGTCAACACTGGTAAATAGTTAACGAATGTTTATGACCATCTGTTTATCGAAGTCTGTGTCTTCATTAAGTAGCAAGTCTAGTGGCAAACGTGTTTTACATGAGGAAGCAGAACTGTAATTTGCTGTTAGTTTAACATATAGGTGAGTCTACTCAGTAACGTATGTGAAGGGGTCGGTAAAAGCCCCTTCTCTAAGAAAAGAATAGATCGCGCTCTTACATTTTTAAGCATGTTACGACCAAAACCGATTTTCTATGTTTTTTGTTTAAGCTTAGTTAAATTACCCAATGCATAATTTTCTAAGATGAGTTATGTTTTAATTAACGTGAGCTGAAGGTCAGCAGGTTTATTGGAATTTTGGCCAGCAACGCCCACTTGAGCAGCTTGAAGATAGATGTGATAAGTGTTTGAGTCAACGCTCTGTCACCCACGAATCCTAGCCAGCAATCCTAAAGTTCACTTTTTAAATAAACATGGGAACAGGCTAATTATGGTGATTGATAGCCAGATGGAGGAAACAGCGAGGTCTAGTGGTTCATTTTGTACCCACAGTGGTCGAATAGTCACGAGTTCAAACCTTACATAGCTGAATTGTCCGTCCTTAAAAATTGCACTTTCCAATGATTTCCTTTGCTTGAAGGATTACAGCAATCAGTGAATTATCGAAAGCAATACCAAGTGTTTTAGGTGGAATATTTAAACGCGGAAACTACTAAAATAGGTCTGGATAATAGCTTTATGTTTAGCACCAGTGGCGTACGCAGAAAATTCATCATGGGGAGGGTTTTGGTTTCTCTCATTTAGAATACCAAAGACACGATTATTCTGGGGGTCAGGGGAGATACTCCTACGGAAAAATTTTAGAAAATTACACTAAAAAATAAGCTTTTTCTTGCTTTCTAGAAAGTTTTAGGCAAATTATATTAAAAAATTGTTTATTAACAGTATTCTTGGGAGTTTTGACCCCCAAACCCCCTCCCGTGCGTACGCCACTGTTCAGCATTACTGTCACTGTTGTGCAAGTTTGGAGAATAAAATGCGATGCAAACAAGTGTTAATGTTGTATGCGGGAGTGCGAATGGACTCTGCTTGCACACATTATGATCTGCCGACACAATGGTGCATTGGTAAGAGCGTCCGCTTCGCAATCGCTGGACTTGAGTTCAATTCCTTTGACCAATCACATCAAGACTTTTAACGCGACATTCACAGATTTTCTGCTTGGCGTTTAGCAACAGGACTGATGTGGAGAATGACATATTAAACCAAAATGCTTTGGCCTCGAAAAGATTGTAAAAAAACAAAAAGCTGGGTCACAACACTTTGCCGAGTCATACCAACAATGGTACTCACAATTCTTTTGCGTGGCGTTTAGCGATAGAAGTTTTCTTGAGAGTGAAGTATGAACCGAACTTACGCAGCCATGATTACACAAAATGTCCTTGCGCAGAATACCGTTGTGATCAAAAATCGCCAAAAGCCTTCATGCTGCCGTGCAATCTGAAAGTGTTTTTTGTTCTTTCGTTTTAGCAAAAAAGCTTAAGATGTGGTGAACAGTATTTACAACCAAATGAAACAAGCTAAATACTCCAGGGAGAGGTTATAGCATGCGTACTTGCACACTTACTTTTTGAGCGTACAGGTGAGAAATCGACAACTGTAAATGCTTTAAACGAATATATTTTTTCAGCAAATACAAACGGGGCAGAATGAAGACAACCAACGGCGCCGCTATTGGAAAGCAATGGTATTTCATGTAAAATAAGCAGACTTTGTTCCTTAGATGATAAAAGTCTTTACGCAACTGCGATATCACGCGCGTCATAACTAGCAATACAAGCGAATTTGAAAACTTGAAGCTCCGAAGCAGGTCTGGGCAATCGTTTATGTTTAACATCACCGTTGTGCCCTGCGTGCCTGGAAAATGAAAATTAGGAACCGCAATGTAAAAGAAAAAGTTGATCTACGGAATACCAAACCTTAGCACTGGTAAAAGTTTCCTTTCATCAACGGGCAGCCAGCCAAAATTTAGGAAGAAGAGGAAATGTTTGCGTGCTAGATGCAGATTTATTCAAAACAATCATTTTTAAAAGTTTCGCAAGTTATTAAAGTTGTTTGGGCTAAACCTTACACTCAGTGACGACTTTGGTATTCAGATGAGGTTATTCAGAAATTCGGTTCATGCTAAAAATTCTGTGTTGAGGCTTTTCGATACACATGCATTAGGGGTTCGGAAAGAATTTTTCTGGGGCGAAACGAAACGAGATTTTACTATTTGACAGGCGCTTCGAAACGAAATTTTACTAACAGCGCGAAACAAAATGTCGTTACGAAATGTTTCGAAATTTTTCCACCGTTGCTCATCGGTGTCATCGTCCTCCTTTAAAAATTCATATGACAATGGAAAATGGCGGCTCGGTGTGTTCCATGCGGCTGACGAGTAAAGCATGTTTGTCACACAGGATGAGTCCAACCTTTCACCGTTTGGTTTCGAACGCTTAACGAAACGAAATTGCTTAGATTTCGGAACGAAACGAAATTCTTCACTAAAGAAGTTAATTCAAAGCGAAACGAAACTACACTAAAACAAAGCAATTTTGTGTCGAAGCGAAACGAATTTTGAAATGTTTTCGTTTCAAATACCCTTATTATGCACGACTGGAGGCAATTGCCCTTTTTGCTTCAACTAGCCACTTCCTTGCCTCTTATTATATATTCATGCGTAATTCAAAGCAAGTTTTGCTTATTTTATCATGACGAACACACCTTTATAAAACAAGCAAAGCCTGCTTGTGATTACATTCGAACATCATGTAGCAAATCGAGCTTCAATTTTTGTAACACTGCTGTAAAAGCAAGATGCATCACGTGACTGGTTCACGCTTGGTCAGGGTGCGTTGCTTGATTCGAAATCAATAGTTAACTTGATACATTTGAAACTTGTAACTAAATTATGTTGATTTGATCAAGGGCCGTCATGAACGTTTTAAAAAGGGAGGACATTAAACCAATAGAGCTTTGAAAAAAGCCGTTTTAGCCATAAGCTTTTCGTGACGCTCTCATCAGTGGCGGTATCGCGTCAAAAGGGAAGATCTAGAGTGAATGAGTGTTTTATGTGAATAATTTGGATGTTACGTAATCAAGCAGGCCAATGATTGCGTTTGTATTGCAAAGCGCGCGAAAGAAAGATTTCGCAAGTGCGAAAGTTAAAGAAGGCGCGGCAGGAGGCCAAATGCTACGATTATCGAAAGAGTTTGAGAGTGTAAACAAACTCTTTCTGTCTGCATAACACCGGGCGTCAGGTCTTGATATAAGTAGCCTCTAAAAGATTGAGATGGAAAGAGCTGCGCGCTGCGGCAAGGATTGAAAACCGCTTATCATCATAGTTTAATGCGCATCGATCATTATCTAAAAGATGCTGACCAATGGCGGAGTCACAATCCGGTTTGGTGTCGGTTCGTTTGCACGATCTGTGTGGTTGAGATCGGCGTGGACGAGTCAATTGCTGTCTTAACCATTGCGGAACATGTTGCTTGATGCGATCCTGTAGTCGTTGAGATGTTCGCCCTACGTACCGACTATCACAGTGGCACTTGTATTCATATATGACAAAGCTTTTCTGAATGGCAGGTAGAACATCCTTGCGGGCCACAGGCAGCATGCGCTTAGACGTAAAGACCAGGCGGGTGCTGACGGAACCATAGCAGCTTTCCACGGCGGTTTTGACTTCTTTTTCTAAGTTTGTAGATGGCTTACCTATCCAAGGGACCCTCAAGTACACAGGACACTTTTCAGGGCCAAATCGCTTAAGGGTGGAGAACTGAGCAATTTTCTTGGTGATCTGAGTGTTGATGATGTTTTTAGGATAGCCATTGTCCAGTAATATCTTCTTAATTCGTTCTATTTCTTCATTGAGTCTACGCTTGGTGCAAATGATTAGAGCTCGATGCACCAATGTAGATATTAGACTTATTTTGCGTTTGAGAGGACTAAAGGACTCCCAACGCAAATACTGGCCAGTGAAAGTGGGTTTACGGTATACACTGGTCTCCAAGCCAACATCTGTTCTTTCGACGTAGACGTCAAGAAACGGTAGACATTTCCCTTTCTCTTTTTCAAAGGTGAACTTGAGGGATGGATGAAGGCAGTTGAGTTTGGTCAGAAATTCATCTGCTTCAGCTTCGTGATCGAAGATGGCAAACGTGTCGTCAACATATCTGAAGTATGTTGAAGGCTTTTGCGTTTGAGAAAATAACTTTTCTTCATAATATCCAACGAAGATGTTGGCCAAAGCCGGACCAAGTGGTGATCCCATAGCTACTCCGTCTGTTTGCTTGTACATGGTGTTATTGAAGCTGAACTCAACTGAGGATGTAGCGCTCTTCATCAATTCAACAAACACGTCCGTTGGAATGACTGGTCGGGAATTAGACTGGTCGTAGAGGGCTTCCGAACAGATTTTGATGGTTTCCTCAAGGGGAACGTTGGTGAACAAGCTGGATACATCAAAAGAACACATGAAGACATTAGGGTCGATGTCAAGATTTTGCATGGTCTTAGCAAACGTAAATCGAATCTGAGCAGATTCGTTTACGTTTGCTAAGACCATGCAAAATCTTGACATCGACCCTAATGTCTTCATGTGTTCTTTTGATGTATCCAGCTTGTTCACCAACGTTCCCCTTGAGGAAACCATCAAAATCTGTTCGGAAGCCCTCTACGACCAGTCTAATTCCCGACCAGTCATTCCAACGGACGTGTTTGTTGAATTGATGAAGAGCGCTACATCCTCAGTTGAGTTCAGCTTCAATAACACCATGTACAAGCAAACAGACGGAGTAGCTATGGGATCACCACTTGGTCCGGCTTTGGCCAACATCTTCGTTGGATATTATGAAGAAAAGTTATTTTCTCAAACGCAAAAGCCTTCAACATACTTCAGATATGTTGACGACACGTTTGCCATCTTCGATCACGAAGCTGAAGCAGATGAATTTCTGACCAAACTCAACTGCCTTCATCCATCCCTCAAGTTCACCTTTGAAAAAGAGAAAGGGAAATGTCTACCGTTTCTTGACGTCTACGTCGAAAGAACAGATGTTGGCTTGGAGACCAGTGTATACCGTAAACCCACTTTCACTGGCCAGTATTTGCGTTGGGAGTCCTTTAGTCCTCTCAAACGCAAAATAAGTCTAATATCTACATTGGTGCATCGAGCTCTAATCATTTGCACCAAGCGTAGACTCAATGAAGAAATAGAACGAATTAAGAAGATATTACTGGACAATGGCTATCCTAAAAACATCATCAACACTCAGATCACCAAGAAAATTGCTCAGTTCTCCACCCTTAAGCGATTTGGCCCTGAAAAGTGTCCTGTGTACTTGAGGGTCCCTTGGATAGGTAAGCCATCTACAAACAGATGTTGGCTTGGAGACCAGTGTATACCGTAAACCCACTTTCACTGGCCAGTATTTGCGTTGGGAGTCCTTTAGTCCTCTCAAACGCAAAATAAGTCTAATATCTACATTGGTGCATCGAGCTCTAATCATTTGCACCAAGCGTAGACTCAATGAAGAAATAGAACGAATTAAGAAGATATTACTGGACAATGGCTATCCTAAAAACATCATCAACACTCAGATCACCAAGAAAATTGCTCAGTTCTCCACCCTTAAGCGATTTGGCCCTGAAAAGTGTCCTGTGTACTTGAGGGTCCCTTGGATAGGTAAGCCATCTACAAACTTAGAAAAAGAAGTCAAAACCGCCGTGGAAAGCTGCTATGGTTCCGTCAGCACCCGCCTGGTCTTTACGTCTAAGCGCATGCTGCCTGTGGCCCGCAAGGATGTTCTACCTGCCATTCAGAAAAGCTTTGTCATATATGAATACAAGTGCCACTGTGATAGTCGGTACGTAGGGCGAACATCTCAACGACTACAGGATCGCATCAAGCAACATGTTCCGCAATGGTTAAGACAGCAATTGACTCGTCCACGCCGATCTCAACCACACAGATCGTGCAAACGAACCGACACCAAACCGGATTGTGACTCCGCCATTGGTCAGCATCTTTTAGATAATGATCGATGCGCATTAAACTATGATGATAAGCGGTTTTCAATCCTTGCCGCAGCGCGCAGCTCTTTCCATCTCAATCTTTTAGAGGCTACTTATATCAAGACCTGACGCCCGGTGTTATGCAGACAGAAAGAGTTTGTTTACACTCTCAAACTCTTTCGATAATCGTAGCATTTGGCCTCCTGCCGCGCCTTCTTTAACTTTCGCACTTGCGAAATCTTTCTTTCGCGCGCTTTGCAATACAAACGCAATCATTGGCCTGCTTGATTACGTAACATCCAAATTATTCACATAAAACACTCATTCACTCTAGATCTTCCCTTTTGACGCGATACCGCCACTGATGAGAGCGTCACGAAAAGCTTATGGCTAAAACGGCTTTTTTCAAAGCTATATTAAAATTTTGTACTACCAACAAGATTTTTGTAAACCAATAAAATAGAATGTTGTTGTACAATGTACCTTTGGTTGACAACCGCCTACACAGCATAATCACCACCTTAACGACATGCCAAATATTTTTCCATCTATTTAAATGCATTGCATTTTTTTTCAAAAACCCGGCCACGTTTCTACGGTCCTATGGGTGGTGGACTCCAGATTTTATTGCATTGAAAATAAATGAGTTTTCATGCTGTAGGAGAGGCCAAGGCAGAGCCAGGGATTTGTCTCGAGAAACAAAATGTGCAAAATTTTTTCTTATTTTCAAAGTATTCTCAAAACACTAAAGTTTCCCCAACTCATCACCATAAATTGCTGAATCATAAGAAACTTTGAGGGTAAGGGAGCATTTTTGTTTTGTCTAACCATTTTTTAAATCTCCAAACAGGGCAAATTTTTTGAAAAATATATAATTGCCCGCCCTCCTCGCCGCTATCCCTTAAATTTAGTCAAATTTGTGTTATTTTTAAATCAACCTCCTTTAACCATTTCAGTTCTTTTGAAATTCATCCTGTATTGAGAAGAAGCGTTTGTTCGCTCATTATTGCAATCACGCTGGTACTGAGTGGCATGGTCGTGTACCTGATTGAATTTTACTTACTTCATTTTCAAGTTAGTAATACTTATTTTGTTGCATACCAATAGCGGTTCCGCCGGCAAAGCCGACTTTAACCAATGGGCAGTCGTCAAAACACTGATAAAAAGTTTATGCTATTCACATAGCCAAATCTCATTTCGAAACAAAACTATCGTTTTTTGAAACGCAATTGACAAAAAAAAGCATGGGCGCGTGGTAGCACATAACCACTACTTGTCTCCAAGTTTCTCAAGCCCCTGGCAACGTCTTGGTTGCATTGTTCACCTTATGCGTCCTTCAATTTAACAAACTTTTATCCATTGAATTAAGCAAGTGCTTGAATTGAAAGCATGTCGAAGTTGTGGAAGGGCGCCAAAGCAATTGATATGTATCTTAGGGATTTAGCTATTAAATATTAGATCCACTACTTATGACTTATCCATAACTGTAGGAGTACTTGTGTGAATCAACGCCACTGGCTGGGCGCATGTCGCTTGATCCTGGCATAAACGCAGCCAGGCAAAGTTTTTAAATAAACTAATTTTGTAAAAATGCTGCAATTATTCAAAAAAATTATCAAATGATGACATTAGGTAGCAAGAGGCTATTGCATTGGACAACATTATGACATCATATAGGGAGTTTCAAGCGTACTAGAGAAAAAGAGAAGTATGTTTTGAAGTTTTAAAATGCTTAAAAAATAATTGCTCGTTGCATCGTCAAATCAGCATAAATTGTTGAAGAGTTGTTTTTATCAAATGCACCTTGTTAATATCTCCCAAAAAAGCTTTTAATCGTATTTCTACGATCAGTAGTTTTTGAGAAAATATAAAGAACAAATTGAACAATCAAGCGTTGATTGTGAGGTCATTATAGACCCCAAAAGGATGAAATTTGTTGTAAGGTGGTAAGTTGGGGGATGGCTTTCGTTTGGGCAAAAAACGATAGTCCTCTGCCAAGAAATGCAATTCAAGCAAAATTATCTTTGACTACGACGTCATCATGACGTCACGAACCCCATATAACACTCACCCCGAGTTAGTGATCAATAGTGCCAAGTTTGATGTTTGTATATTTAATAGTTTCGGAAGAGTTAAAGCACACGTGCGCACGTACGCACACACGTGCAGACAGAATTGAGCTTAATATGTAGGATTACCTGATAACAAAAATTTTTCGGTTGTCTTTTTGCTTTATCTTCGGCAAGCGAGAATTAAGCAAGGTCAAAATGTAAAGTTGTTTAATTCAAAGGATTTGATTGCATGTAAAGACAAATTATTTACACGTGGTAGTGGCATTAAATACAAATTAGAGATAATTATTACGAAATATATTTTGATTGCAACTTTTCATTATACGGTACATCTGGGCAAGGCAAATTTTTCAAACATGATCGGTCGTTTAGTTTACTGTAGCGTAAGAAAGGTTTCTGATCATAACTGACCATTTTTCAGATTTCCATCGCTGGCCTTGTGCTAATGTCCAGTGGTATTCTAATGGTCATTGTTGGTCTTCCTTGGTATTATTTCAGTCATCGAAAATTTGAAACTGGATTAAAAAGATGGGAACTAGCTCGAATGGAAAAGGTTTCACTTATTGTTTTCATAGCATTTTGCCTGAGCAAATATTGTAGTGTATAATGATACACGACTTTGAGAAAAGATGGTTTTCCGAAAGCATTTTGTGACTTAATCATTAGCGACTGTAAAGCGACAAAAGTTGCCTGAGCTTCACTGGGCCAGGCAGCGAAGCTGCTCAGAAAAGTCCATTCGTGTGGTAAATGGCGTCTTTATTGGACAGCCAACAAGGGCAATCGATTTTGTAATGTGGGTATCAATCTACTAAAGTGGACTGGATTGAAATGGCTTCCGCGTTTTTCTTACCCAGGAGTTTCCTGTGTTTTTACCAACCGTACTCCTTTGTTTCGTTGGGGTATATTTTGTAGCCCCTACATTATTCAGTGATATATTGGTTACTGTAAAACAAGTCACAAAAAATGAGCTTCGTACGGTTTGAAACGCCTGTCTCAACCCAACAAGCATGTTTTTTTTCTAATTAATTGCGTTAGAGGCCTTGATGTCTTCAAACCGCATCTTTGTAACAAGGAAGAAACGGGGAACCATCTTTATCTATATATATGTGTGTGAATGCAAGTGCAACCCATCTCCTTGGATTAGAATAGAGATTGGTAAATGGTCGGCAACAGATGGTTTAAGTACTTTCTTCCCGTGCTTTTGTCAATCCCTGGAAGGTGTAGCTGCTTTTTATGGCTTCTAATGATGAAAGTTCACTGTTCAGCATTACTTACCACTCAAAACCGCGCAATTGCTGTTTTTGGTAAACGTTCTACTGTAACCTGAAAAGAAGAAAATATTAATACTGTATATTTGCTTCTCCTTTTGTTTATTGTGTCAAAACACTATTGCGAGGCACTAAAAATGACTTTTTCTGTGTTTTTTTATTGTGAAACCTAATACGAGGATCTTTTCAGATCAAAGTTGCGGGGAAAAATTTTGAAAATACAGAATTTCTTCCTTTAACTTTAATGACTTCAAAGCACGTGGCACAATGGCCAACGAGAAAAAACTGTGACATCAACAAATGCAAGTGAGTGCATGCTTGGAGCACAGGAGAAATTTCACTCTGTGTCATTATTGAGTTGAATCATACATTTTTACCTTTCGGTCACGGAAAGCCTTTACACATATAAACTGTTGCATAGAAAAACTTGTGTTTCAACTCCCTTCAAAGTTATGTAAAGTTTACTGCTAGGATAGCAGCCAAGCACGGATGTTACTGTGATGTTCTTTTCATATGAACACAAGAACGGTGTCATATTGAGATTTGGACGCACGACCATGTCGCTTTACATCCACGCTTCAATCCACTTGACCAAATTGCCTACAACGTTTATTGGAGTACTTGATGTACATGTATAATAAACTTCGCTTTAACCTTGGATTGGTTGCTGGAGTATATGATCTCCTGTTATTGTCCGACCCATTTTTGGGATGGCGTCATGGCGTAAAACCATGAAGATCTAGAAGCCGCAAAATTAGAACTTGTTTTTCAATTGTTAAATGAAAGATATTTTCGCTTTCCGACACAAAATTGCTTTACGTAGTCGGGCTGCTAAACAGGTATTAAGAAAAGAAATTGAATAATATGGGCATTCTTCTGTCAAACCCCCACCTCGGGGAGGAGGGTGAGTAGCAACTGCAACAACGACGACAATAACAACAGCGACAGCGTATTTGGTGGTATTAATTCTTGCTGTGCAGGGAAACAGTAACGTCACCAAATGGCAACCATTTCGTCACACCTGCCCATCTTTCGTATTCCGACGGTGAAGACGTCAGCATATCATCTGAGGGAAGCTCTACATCAATGCCGGTAGAGGATCAAACAAAAACAAAAAATCCGGTTTCCAGTTCTTACCGGGACTTTATTGAATCCACGCTTGTGACTGTCGCAAAAGACGCTTTACCAGCTGCGTTAAAACATAACGCAAATGATATGGCAGAAACATCATTTTACGAAAGCAACCCCGTAACGCTATCTTTACCATTAATACGCACTTCACATTGTTAACATTTGCGCAATCATACGCACAAGCTCGAGACAGAGATTCCAACCCAGTAACTTCGTCTTTAAATATACTTTGTCAACAACTATTTGAGATTTAATCTCATGAAGAAGTGGTCTCCCAATTGTGGGTCGCGGTCTTAGGTGGAGTCCCTTAAAATTTTTTTGGGGTCGCCTGCTGTTTCATAAACGAGAGAAATATGCTACTATATTGTAAAATTGATTAATTTTCAGTATGAAGAAAGCAAATTTATGGAGAGAGTCTATCTTTTATAGGTTTGAGTCTTAAAGTGGGGTCCACAGCAACCTCACCGATGGGTCATGAGTACATTTCAGCTGTTCATAAGATGATTCAATAAAATTGATCTCCGAAAAAATGTCTTAATTTGTAAAAGGAAAAAAACTACTTAAAAATGTTTATAAAAAAAGGTTTTTCGGGAGCAAAACTCAGCAAACAACAATTACTTTCGAAAAATTGGTCTCCAAAAAAGGATCTTCAACTTGAGAGAGGGCAAAGACATCGACTCCAGCAAGCGGTCTTCCAAAACATCAATTAAAAAAAAAATTTGCGTCATGAAAATGTGTGAAACATTTACTTGAGGCTATTTACGATTCGAATTTGCGACAATTTGTAGACTTCAATTTTTGTTTGCAATGAAGCCGTCGACGATAAAGTTGTAGGAGCACGGTCATAAAGAGCTTAAACTAAACATGCATCGAGCTACGCATAATCGCAGCTTGACATGCTGTTACCAAACACATGTATAGGCACCATCTGCGCAGCACCAGGTCTGTAGATAAATCATTTAGTTAAATATGATTGTAAAAAAAAAAAAACGTAAAAAAATGTTTTTTGCCAATACTTTTTGCATTTTGGTTCTTTGATTAAGTTTTTTCTTTGTTTGTTTTTCCTTAATAAGGGTATATGTCAAACCATTTCTACCTCACAAAAACCTAATATTAAAAACTTTTTCACATAATTTGAAGGAGCATGATTATTTTTTGAACTTAGTATTTAAATTTTTGGTTTGTGAAAAGCTGTTTTCCTAGAAATTATTTGTGTCAAAATTAGAGGTTATTTTAAATACTTTATGACATCACTGATGAGCGCGTCATGACAAACTTCTGAAAATATAGTTTTTTGAAAGCCATTTAAAGTGTACTATGATTACATTGTCAGTGGATATGATTGTTTTTCCTTTTGTATGTCTTATATTGTTGTTTATGATACTTGCTTTGCACACTATTCTATATTTTTGTTTCTAGTATTTTATCGAATTAAAACGAATATGCAACAGTTTTTGTCTTCGAACTTCAGAAAAACGGAACAAATTTAATTTTGTTGCTTGCGTAGCTATTTCCACTACTTAGCGCTACTAGTCCCCTTAAAGACCACGGTTGACAGCAACGTGCTTGATTTGACGTTAAGTAGAGCGAGAAAGGAATTGAATTCGTCCAAAAAAATCACAATGTGCTGCTTCTTGCAGGTGCAATGCAGAAGGCAGGAAACGTTTTTTGCGTTTTCAAAATTGTTGCAAGCAATCAGATCAAGCTTCCATTAACAAAGGAGCGCAGATAAAGCTGCAGAAGAAATTTCTGGCCGATGACAGGCAGTACAGGGGCCAGTATGCTGAGCAAAACGAATATTATTTGCAATATTACCAGTGAGGTTTTACTACCATTTCGGGCGTGTGTAGAATGTGCAAACCGTAAAATGCTTTTGTTTGCAACAATGTGTATGATAAAAGTGCATTGTGCAGTCGAAATAGACAACCAGCACTTCTAAGAGAACTTACAAATGGGGGATTGAATTTGAGATGAGTTACATGATTTATATCTCAGGGGTGCGGAAAAATCTTTGTAGCTGATTGTATGAGAATAATTATTTGTTAACACCAGCATTGGAATAACCAATACTTCTGGGACAATGTATTTTTGTTTCTACTGCAAATACTACAACCCAGCATAGAAAATCGCAGCAAAATACCATTTTAAAGTACGCTTAAAAAACAGCATCATTTACAGATTTTTAGTTAGCGGTAGTCCATACAAATGGCTAATTCCTGGAGTTTGTTTGAGAGGATGTGTCTTTTAGTCGATTTTGGGCGTGTATTTAAAAAATAAATGAGCACTTGATAATTATTTTCTTTGTTATCTGGCGTGTGAGTATGGGTGATTGTGAGCATGCATTAATTGAGTATTCGTTTTGCAGGTATTATGTAGGTGCCGACTACTATACGTTGTCTGTAAGCCTTGTGTGATTGCTTATTTGTTTTTGTTAAAGAATACAATGTCGTCTTCCCCAATTACAAAGTTTAATCATTTTTCCCGCCTTTTTTCATCAAAAAGCTCGATTTCTCCTCGAAGTGCTCTTTTATCATCAACCCCCCACTTGGACAGCTGTACGCCAGGGCTGCTCTTGCTCCCGGACGAACTGGTTCGTAAAGTCGAGACTCCATTCTCCCACCGTTCTCCTTCCCATTGTTCAACTCCTGCTCTCTTTTTGAAAGCACGTAGCAATTACCGCGCTTGCTCTCGAAAAAGTGCGCGAAGCGTTGATTCGAAATGTAACGCAAAATTTCATACACACTTGCAGAAAAAAATTCTGCCAAAAGCGTCGCGAAATCGAAGATTTGGAATCAGTGACAACTTTGAAAGTGAACGTGAAGTAAGTTTAAAATGCGATTTCAATACGAGTGGGGGCGAAGCTAATGAAAAATTTTGGCAAGGGAGAGGGACATTTTGCTTAGCTCAGACATATATTTAGAGTTACCTTGTTTTTGAGAAATTTCTCAAAATTTGTTAAGAATTGGCGCTACTAACTACAACATTAAACAAATTTTGCAGATACCTGTAAAACTTAACGTGATGACTATTTTTTTATCGCGGTTGAACATCCCATTGAAATTTTACCAGATTTTAGAAGCTTTTAAAGATATTTTGAGGGCACGAATTACGGCCCTTTTATGCCTCTTAGTGGCCACTCTATTGATAAAAAAGATGTCCGTTAAAAACGTAGTACGTTCTGGGTAGTAATACTCGACGAAATTTTTTCCTTTTGTGAATGCTAATCTTTGGCTGGCTCCTGAAGCCACGGATCGTAAGGACAATTGCTTCCAATCCAGCCCTACAGCTACAAACACAAGTTCTGCTGATTGCATAGAAAATCGTTCAGGACAAGCCTTCCGATTTCTCTCTGCCACGCCCTTAGAAAGGTGGTATATTTCAATATCTACTCTTAGGTTGCAAACTCGGGATAAATATGCACTGAGCGTGATGTAGTACCGCCAGATCTGAAGTGGGTGTGATTGCATACTGTTCTCTGTTAAAAGGCTTCCTCTTGAATGAAGGACACAACTCATCAAAACTTTTTTTAACTCAGGAGGAAAGCAAAGCGATTAAAAAACGAAGAAGATGCAATGTTTTCAGCGCATCTGTTGTTCCCTTCTCGTCCCCTCGCAATAAAAGTTCACAGATTTCCCGCCTCAGTGGTCTCATACTCAGTCCAACTTCTGTTTCTTGGACCGCTCAAAGTCCATTTAAATCGAACTATAGTAAAAGCAGCAAAGCTTCATCTCCATTTTTTTACTATCCCCTTGAACAACCTCCCCAAGAACCATTCAATCGCCTTCGTGTGGTAAGCTACCTGGTATTTTTTTATTCTACACACAGGAACACTTTTACTGCATTGTGTAAAAAACTTTTTAGCTTGGACCCGATCGTGATGTAACGGTACTGCCGGCACAGTGCCTTTCTACCACAAGCGGTAGATTTTTTCCTCAAACACATAGGAAAACTTACCATAAATCGCTATTTTTATATGCACAACGACATAAAAACTTTTTCTTTCGAAGAGAGCCAGACCCCAACTTGTTGTCCAATAGAAACATAAAAGTTTTCGCGACTGTGCCCCCTCCCCCCATCCCCCATCCCATAACTCTGTATGCTTTGTATGTGTTTATCTTATTAGACAGCATTATGACATCATAGGGGGAGTTTTAACCGTACTAGAGAAAAAGAAAAGTATGCTTTGAAGTTTTTAAAGTGCTTAAAAACAGAATTACTCGTTGCATCGTCAAATCAGCTTCAATTGTTGAGTTGTTTTTATCAAATGCACTTTGTTGACATTTCCCGGAAAAAGCTTTTAATCGTACCTTTGTTCTCTCCCCCACCTCACAACTATGTATGCTTTGATATAGAACACTCTCGCGTTAGCTACAACTCCATTAACAGGTGGCATGAACTGATTATTTTAGGACAGTATTGAGCAGTGTCCTCCGGAAAAACTTTACTATTGGAATGAATATGAAGACGAAATTGAGATACAAGAGAGTATCGGGACGGGCGGGTTTGGCCGAGTCTTTAGAGGTAAGCGCTAACTGCTGTCAACAGTGCGAAAGTAAACGTAGGGTAATATGGAAGAAGTGAGCGTTGACTAACCCAAATAAAGCCTTCGTGCAGAATTTCCTTATCCAATTTTCCTCTTGCGAAAGTGGCGGGAACAGCAGTTTGAGACGCTTTTATTTAGCTAATTCGACTGGTTTAATTTTAAGCCTTGTCTAACCCTTGTCGCTTATGTAGCTGATCCACTTAGCAGACAAAGTGCAGTCTGTTAATAATACTGAGAAGAAATAGTTTTTAATCTATTTATTTTATTGAAATAAATGATGGGGCTTGAATTTTATTTTAACTTCAGGCCCATTTAGGCCCACGTCACGTTGGTGTTACCATCGGGGCTGAATTTCTTTTTGGAGAATTGGATCCAATGAGCAGGAATCAGGACCATTTTTTGGGGGTATTGCCCAAAGTTTTGTCAAGAACAATGCAATTCTTTCTTCAAAACTATCAAAGCACAAAAAAAAAGATCTTACTCAATCAGGATTTAAGATTCTCGATGGACACCACGGACTTGTTTATTTTAGGAGATCAACATGTTAAGAGCATTTGCTTCGCCATTTCAAGACACGCAGCTACTTTCGGTGGAACTGTTAGAGGTCGCTTGTTGAAATCCATGTGTTTGTTTTTAGTAAAAAACGTTTTTTTGGAGGTCGACTTTGTGACATCAAATCTTTTACCCTTTACCCCCAACTGTTTATTTTTACCCCACGTGAGGTAATTTACCCAATTTTCCTGACCGCTGCAGTAGAAATTATCTGAAAAGGCAATGTTCCGTTTCAAGGTGAGATTTTCTATGACCCTCAAAAAGGCTCATACCAAATGTTTTCTTTTCCAAACACAGCGTTGTTGCCTGCGTACAACGCACGTGTAAGATTTAGATTTTTCTTCGGTAAAAGAAAATAAATGCTTTTAATACAGTTCGGGGTGAGGAAAACTGCTAAACGGGCTTACAGCTTGTGTTTATTTTCAACGGTAAGGCTTTGCCACATGAGCTTTAAAACAGCAATGCTGTCATTCGTACATATTCTTCTGGCTATGTCTTGGTCCAGTAGGCTACATGAGTTGGACAATCTTGCTGTACTTCTCTGCAACCACAGCGAGGAAATGCTGCGCTAACTATTTTTGTTGTAGGCATGTACAGAGGAGAACAAGTGGCTATCAAAGAGCTACAGAGGCCGTACAAATCCCGCCAAATATTTGTTGAAACATTTCAGGTATAAATATTGGTCAATTACTGTGTTGTTATATTAAGGAGTGAAGTGGTGATCAATTAGCCAGTTTACTTTAAAGCTCAAAGCTGAACGAAGCAAACTTTTAGAAGCTAAAAAGCGTAGTTTTTTAAAGGATCTTTGGGTGTGAATGCGACATTTTTCGGTGAACGAATCTCCCATTCGCTACCGTCTAAATAGGCATTACTTTAACTAACACATTTGTAATTTTTAGGGAGAAATCCTAGCACTCCGGTTACGACATCCAAACGTAGTGCGCACTCTGGTGATCATTCAAACAGCATCGCCGGATGACGCTAAAGAGCACAGCACATGGTAAAGATATGATAGCAGAAAAACCTAGCAACTTTGTTCTACCCTTTAGATCGTTGGATCAAAACTCGGCTGATAACTAGATATCAATCTTCATTGCAGAAGCATTTTTACGGGGCTGTAGTGTCAGCACTAAATTTCAAAGCCAGTAATGATGCCGTGTTGTTATGACAAGGGGAAAGGCATACTTCTTTACCTTGTATGATTGCACTGCTTTCGAATGAAATTCACGAGCCGACAATGTTAGTAATTCTGAAGCAGATTTAAACACAAATATGTTCCCAGTTTAACCGGCAAAAGGTTTTCCGTGACCGCAATGTGAACATGTATCTTATAGCTAACTTAAGCGTCGTGAGTTGTAGCTACATTCTTATGGAGGACGGCGGTAATTTCAATCTCTCCCAACTCATAAACAACATGGAGGAAGTTATTGATAGAAGCAGACGAAACAAGTAAGACTTGATAATGTATTGGCAGTAGTAAGGTTTGAGGAGGGTTGTTATTACCAATTGCACAGATTAAAGCAAAATTCCACTGTTGACATAAGTGATGTAAAAAGTTTTAACTCATTGTTGACGTAGCCGTTATGCTTTCAATTAAACTTTTCGTTTTTTAATTTGTTGGCTTTTGGCGAAAAACATCCGCTTTGCCTAAATGAAGCTCAATTTCTTCCCTAAAATATTGGTAGTTACACAAAATTTGAGAAGTTTTAAGAAGCTCTGACCTCTAAGGTGGCACAAAATAGCAATTTTGTAAACAATCAACGCTTTGTTCTCTTTATCTTCTTCTTCTTTCGGCGTCTCCTATTCGGGGTCGTCACAGCGCGAAAGTATTCTCCATTTGACCCGATCGATTTCGTCTCCCTCCTTAGCTCCAACGCTTTTCAAGTCTTCTCTCGCCAAATCCATCCACCTTCCTTGGCCTTCCTCTTTTTCTTCTACCTGGCACCGCCATCTCCATCATCCTTTTTCCCACGTAGCATTCTTCTCTCCTTTTCACGTGTCCATACCAGCGTAGTCTTGTACTCCGAAGTTTGTCTCCTAGCTTTGCAATTTTCGCGGTCCCTCTCACATATTCGTTTCTTATCTTGTCCTTTCTTGTCACTCCCAGCGCCCATCTCACCATTTTCAACTCTGTAACTTCCATTTTTCTCATCTGTCTTTCCGTCACCACTACTGTTTCCATTCCATAAAGCGTGGCTGGTCTGACAGCACTCTTGTACATTTTACCCTTCACCCTTGCTGATAACTTCCTGTCGCACAGAACTCCAGACAACTTCTTCCAACTCATCCATCCAGCTTGGATCGTTCTCCTCACTTCTTCTTCATATCTTCCATCGCTACTAAGTGTCGAACCCAGGTATTTGAAGTTTTTCACTGTCTTTACGTTTTCTCCTTGCAGCTTCAACTCTTCTCCATCATCCACACCCCCAACCTTCAAATACTCGGTCGAGCCCCGGCTCACTTTCAGGCCTCTTCTCTCCAGTACATTTCTCCAAATTTCCAGATCATCCTCTAGCTCCCTTTGATTTTTCCTAGACAGCACTATGTCATCTGCAAACAACACACCCCATGGTGCGTCCTTCCTGATGTCCTCCGTCAGCTTGTCCATGATAATCGCAAAAAGGAATAGGCTGAGTGCTGAGCCTTGGTGGAGTCCAACACCTACCTTGAATTCCTCAGTCAATCCTGCTGCACTTCTCACAGTTGTTGTCGCTCCATCATACATATCCTTAATAATCCTTTGTTCTCTTTATAAAGGCCTTTAACTTGTCCAGACCCAGTATTAAAGAGAATTTTTGTCTGCATTTTCCACCAAATGTTTTACATATACCAATGGGGAAAGACTTAATCGTTAAGACATTTAAGAGAGTCCGTCTACTAATAATAGTTGATAAAATTTGTTGTATTTTGTTGGGGCAGTTATCTTTCCAGTTGGTTGTTGACAAGCTATTTCAGAGTGTGATTCTAAAGTTTGAACCCCGTGCCAGCTAGAAATCTGGTGGAGCATAGATTGCCAAAAAAATTCAGTTGAGATAGCCACCCTTTTCTTTAGATTTTGTGGCGACATTTTGAACGGTCTAAACTATTTGCACGAACAAAATCTCGCTCATCTGGATATCAAGCCAAGTAACGTCATTGTGACGTCGCAAGACACATGCAAAATCTGCGACTTTGGAACTTGCATTCCCGTTAAAATCTCAACAACTAATGACCCAGAGGTAAACTGCTAGCTTTCAGTGTATTCAGTTGATATCTTCTCACAGCAATCGGTCCAGTGCCGCCGCAAAAGCTAACAAAAGGGGGGAGGGGGCCGCAGCCCGAGTGGAAGGCCCCAAAATGGTAGTCGATTTTTAGACTACATTACTGATTGTTTTGACAACTACGAAAGTAGGGTATTTCACGACCTAGTGATCTGCAGCATCATTTTACCTGGACTTAATATTAAAAAATGCAGCTTCCTTGTAAAAGAGAATTATTGAAACCCTTTGCTTCATAACAAAGGTTATGAGTATTGTTTACTTGATGTTGAAAGAGTTACGGGAAACACCACAAACAAGTCTTCGTAGATGAAGTTGCGAGAGCAATATTAACTAGTCGCGCGGCAATGAACAAAGCAAGATGGTGTCCCAAAAAATGATTTCAACAGTATTTAGGGGCCGAAATTGAACGCCCAATTAAAAAATTGGATGACACGGCTCCCTCGAGCCTCCTGTAGCGAAGGCACTTAATCAGTCTTTCAAGAACGTATTAAATTTTTTTATGTCGCCTTTTCTGACTAGTTTCGCTTTTTTGCTGCTTATCTTTGTAAACGCGATGGCGTGTTTCTTTAAGAGTGTAAGAGCAGCGTGCAGTTTATTTTCCACGTTTTTGATGATATACAATAATAAAGTAATGGCATCTTGAACGCATTGGTGAATCGCTAGGCATCTTTTCCAAAGTGAGCCAAAGTGACCAATATTGTAATTTGACTCAGCAGGCTTCTTCACGTGCAGAGTTGCTGCTTGGTTTCTAATGCTGATTGTGAAGAAGTACAAGGAAGAAAATAGCTTCTCGTCTTCTCCATAAGTCACAATTCCATTACAAGCGTGGACAAAAGGGGGTGCAGGAAGAGTACTTTACGGATCAAACTCTGAATTAAATTAGAGGCCTATTTTTTTGAAAATGCTGTGCCTTGATTTAGAATGAGGTCACCACCCAAGATTCTAACTGAAATAATATTTTATCCTTTAATTTTGAAATTGTTGATATTTTTATAAAACGGTCTTCACCTTAATTTTACCCTCAAAGCACCTATTTTGGGGCAAAAATTTGGGCGACCTCTGATCTAAAGTCAATCTGTTTATTAAAACAATTTCGTTCCTGGACAAACTTTAAACGCACATATTTAACCTGTTTAATTATAGAAATATTAAAATAGTGTTTATGCAGTTTTCTACTAATATAATAACTCAGCGTGAAAAAAACCTTTACTGCGTGGCTTTTTGTTTGCTTTGCTTTTCGGAAAAAACACTTATGTATTACAATAAAACGTTTTTGCTGGCACTGTGGGTTGGAAGAAACGAATTGTCTAATATGCAAACCCGCAGGTTTCCAAATGATCAAAGAACATGTAAGATTACAACTCGAAATTAAATTCAGAATTCAACTTTTTCAACTTTCACAGAGCACATCCAACGCGACATCATCATTGGATTCTGCTATTGGTAGTTCCTTATTCTCTGCTAAAATGTCATCGTCATCTGCAAAATCAAGGTAATTGATTTACTTTTTTATAGCCCGTTTTCATTTTTCTGCTGCTGCTAACTTCAATTGGACCATCACAAATTGCTTCTAGTTTTCTTCTACTTGAAGAATATTTTTTCTCGTGCTGATTAGTCTGACTTATTTCGCTCTGTCCTTGCGGGAGCGTGAGCTTTTTGTCTATCATTCTCTTTTCTTATGTCAGAATTGGCCAGTCCCAAAGTAAAATTACGGCTTGACGCGAGTGGATCTTACAGTTTAGATCAATGGCTTTGTGCCTTCCTGCCGGGCGAAAGCTACGGCGTTCTTGCCAACTTTTCACAATGATGCATCAAAATCGCCTTCTCATTTTCGGCAAAAGTGTGTTTTAATTTTTCTAATAAAGACTGCATCATTCAGTTACAAAAAGCCTGCCAATTCCTTGTTTCTGCTTTTCGGCTCTTGCTCTGTCCTTTTGTGCTTTCCTCGGCTTCGTCATGTCTTCTCTCTCACACTATCCGGCATATCTGGCGAGAAATCCTTACCCTATTTTCTTCCTCCGTTCTCCGAGTACAATAGTAAACCATTCCTGGAAATGGCATGGTAGATGACTAGCAAGAAGAGGTGCACTGCTTCATCCATCTAATCGTCCCTTGGTCTGCGTTCTTCGAACTAACGTATCCACTCGTCTCTTCTTTTGAACTAAAGTCGTGTCTCCATCTCAAAATTTTTTGACACAAAATTGACGCAGTTTTCTCCAAAGAATCTTGTGCTTTTTCTCGTCGCGCTTGATGTGTCCTCTCGCGTCTTTTACTCCCACAGCCTGTGTTCGGTTGCTTATCTCTAAAATCTGCTGAATGGAAAATCTTTCGTGCACGGTCTGTGGTCACCCACTCAGAACACTTGTCGTTTTGTTCTGTCCTATCTTGTTTCGAGCTTGTGGTCGCACTACCTTCTGAAGTTACTTTCTTTTTCTACGACCTCTGGTCCATGCTTTTGGGAGTTGCCATGGTCCTGGAACTCCATGATCTTCCAATCCGGCGGAAGGAGTTACGCAACAACAAATGCGACAGGCAGCTGTACTAAAAGATTAAAAGTTTTTACTATCAGGCAATCGGGGGATTAAGTTGTAGTAGGTTGCCACAAAACCAAGCTTTAATTCATAGAAAATATGATGAGTAACCTTTTTACCTCCGATAGTGTTTAGGTTACTAAAAGCTTTAATTCATTGCTGAAATCCTTAGCAACTGCAAGCTTTAATTCATACAAAATATTAAAAGGGGCCTTTTTACCTTCGGTAGTGTTAATATTACTGGAAACATTAATTTATTGCTGAAATCCTGCGGAACTATTTTTTCTATGAAATATCCGTATCCTATTAACCACCAAAGAGCTATCACAAAATAATTCTTATTACAAGTTTGAATGATAAATTCTTGTACGTTTAGTGCTGTTTCTATACTGACAGCATGATCTTATGTTTTGCAGTTCCAATCTCTTGGGAACGTTTGTTTATCGGGCTCCTGAACTTTTGAAAGGATCCTTGCCAACTGTGAAAGCGGATATTTTCTCGTTTGGTATTACAGGTGACAGAAGTAGTTGGTTTTGTTGAGTCTAATTAGTGCATATCACTGTGTATTGTGTGTATGTTTGTGCGATTGAATGTACAAAAGTAAGTGTTTCCAACTCTGGTAGGACAGAACTTCTTGAGTGTTCAAAGCGTTGTTTTAACGCTTTTTTAGACATCAGCAACGAAGTACATGCTAGTTGAGTAAGCTTGGATTTTCTTTACTTACTAAAGACGTGCTTGGATGGGCTGTATTGCCGTTTTACAGCCACGATCATTAAACGGCTGCTCATTGACCTTGACTGTTGTGGTTGTTGTTGTTGTCTTGAGAGGCATGTTTTAATGATTTCCTTTGCTTGACCACGTTCAGCTTAAATTTAACGAAAGAACTACCTCGCAACAGTGGCGTGCGCAGAAATTTGTCAGGAAGTGGTTTGCTTCCTCATCAATAGGCTGAAGACACGATTATTTTGGAGGATAGGGAAGCATCTCTCCGGAAAAAATTGTAAAAAAACTACACTAAAAACAAGCATTTTTATGCCTTTCTAGAACCAGTTTCACGGTAAATGTTTGCACAGATTTTTTTCACCCAACCGTAAACGTAACTGTCAGAAGGGCAAATGTGAATACATGAGATACAATGAAATTATAACAGGAAAATGAGCCAAAAGTAACATAGACAGATCATATTAATGATGAAAACTGTGCTGCAAAAAAAGCAAAGCAAACAGAAAAATCAACCAGCATTGGGTTACAAATGTTAAATTTTCTTTACAAGCTCATAGGCAAACGTATGTTCGCTTTACTGAATCTGTTAAGGACAGGAGCGTTGCCAAGGGGATTCAGGGAATACCTTTGGTACCGGGAGCGAATTTTTAAAACGTCACTCACAATGCTAACAAAAAATTAGGCGTAAGCTTTCTATTTTTTCTGTTAACAAATGCATAACCTATATAATAATTTTGTGATGTAGTGACTGATAATTTCTTCATTTTGGCCACAAAAAATACTCTTTTTAAGAAATTCTGGTCCCCCAGAATACTTACTGGCCCAGTGGCTAGAAACACAAAATTTGGCTCTTGTAACTCTTAAAACACATAACCTCCTAAACATAACATAATTTTAAGCTCCAAACACCCAAATCTTAAACCCAGATATTCATACGGATAAATCAATTTGCTTATGGTCATATTTTACAAAATCATTTCACATCAATTTCATTATGCTGTGAATGATTTATCAACAACAACAAGAAGAGGCCAACACTTTCTCGTGTTTGTAAATCCATCCAACCTTGAACAAGCTTTTGAGGTTGTGCTAATGGTGAAATTGGGTAATTGCCCAGCATAAAATGTTTTGTCGTTTTGAAACATTAGAAAAGACCGTCAACAGAAGCTACTGTTTCCATGCAGTTACAAATCGGCGAGAGTTCGCTTGTATTAGTCACAGCTACATAAAGGCTGTGTACTGCACAGTGTACATAAAGAGCTGTGGGAATAACCTCTCTGATATGAGCTATGGCACCAATCAGTTAGCCACCCACAGCTGCGTTCTCCATCATATCCTTCCGCCGCGTGTTGTTGAAACAACAATTCCAATTTAAAATAAATTTGTCAAAATGGCTGGGTCCAAGTTTTTGCCCAGTAGATCTATTGCGGGCACAAACTGAAGAAAACATTCTTCGATTGCAAAGTCATCACCAACATATTGCACACATAGAGGCAATTGTTCCTGACATGATATATCGGTTGTTTTGCAAGCCAATGGTAAAGAAAAACTAAACAGCTTAATCGAATCACCAATTGGTGAAGTATCAAGTCCTTGTAAACACTTGTGATATCGTTTTGTATTCTCGAGTTGATATATTGAGAAGTGCGTCCGGCAGAAACAAGTCCAAAAGACTTCCATTACATTTTCCTCCATATTGAAGTATAGCACGAAAATTTCCGTGATTATTATCATTTTCTGATTTTAAAGTACGTGGACCTCTATCCCGATGGCCTCTTGAGGGATCCCTTGTTAACCACAAAAGATGATTTTGTTTCCATTCTTCGGTTGTCAAAAATGTGTTCCTTCGTTTGCTGATGAGTTGAATGGCGATGCTATTCTGTTTTCCGGATAGCATCGACGTTGTGATCTTAGCTGTTACCATGCTGTTGCAGTGAGATTTTGAGCTCTCGTCATCCATACAAAACGTACAAGCGCATTTTTTAGTTTCTGAAACTTTATCGCATTGCACACAAAGCTTCAAAAGATTGGTTTCCTAATCCCAACATCTGCTTTACCCCCAAACAGAACGCAATAGCCTGTCTACAAAAGTCCCACGTGAAACAAATAAGCTGGGGTACTGAAAGAGCATAGTTTTTTAACTGGTTGTGGTGATTCGAAAATTCAAAGACTAGCCTAGAATCCACATGCTTCTAAGAATTCGAAGTTTTTTTGGTTTGGAACAAGTTTTTTCCTAAACAACTTGAAATATCTAGAGGCGCAGAAAACATTTAACCATTAGGAGAAGGGGGACACAAATCTACAGATTTATAAACTTAAGAGGCGTACCCATAGTTTTTCAATGAAAGGGATTACCGGTATGTTCAATACCGTCACAATCATAACGCATTTGTGATGACGTCCTGTTATGATAAGAAACTGTGCAGTATTCGAAAGTGCTGAAAGTGCCCCCTCGAATACTGCAGCTTTCTAGGCAATTTAGAAAATAATTAGCACAATGTTAAGGTGAGCAGGCGAAAGCTCCCGTCGCTGGTCAAAAACATTTTAGCATTTTGATGCAAGCATTCACATTTTTTTATAGCAAAAACTGTTTTAGAAAGGCTAAAGTAAAAAGGGCAGCACAACCCATCTCCCGGACCACGCCACTGATCACAGGCAGTTTAGATTAATTCGACATGCAATGCCACAAATACATTGTGGTAACGTCATTTAATGATGACAAAAATTGATAAATAGCTTGTCATGAAATAATGCATGGCACAATCAACTAATATGAATCGACAAAAATAAAACCTTGGCAACTTTCAAGTTATTGGGCAAAAAAAAGAAAGTTCGAGAACAGTGGGCACGTGCTATCGCGTTCGATTCGTACCCATTTTTGATGTATTATGTCAACCAAACACTGTTAATAAATTGGTTAATTCGGACATAAATCCAATCGCAACTATGTAAAGAAAGTGAAATAATGCAGCAGTTTGTGCAGGATAAAACACTACGATAACACTTGCAGCTTACACGCAAAGCTAATTTAGCGTACAAATGCACTTGGTTTTGCCATCTGAAATAGAAAAAATAACAACAAAAGAGGAGAACATCGAAGGCAAGACACTTAGTCCAAGTCAAAACAACCCACAAAGAGCCCTTCTTTGCCCTTCATTTCTATTTAAAAACCTTTGGGTCACCACCTCATGGTCATTTTGTCAAGTCGTTATTTATGGACGGTACAAACTGCTACTCCGTTCAATCGTTTTTGGGTAATGGTTGATCTTAAACCTGTCGCCAAACGCCTCAAAGAACTGAAAGATCGTTCAGTTTCTTCAGAGAAGATAAATACCGCAATCCAGAGTCTTTATCAATATCTTTACTAGATCAAGTAATCCACGTACTTTTGCAAACATTTTTGTAAGCACTGCTATCGGTTCTTTGCTCAGGATAATGAATTTTTTCTTGAGCAAAGTTGATTGAGAGTTTAGATCACTTTTGTTTAAGCCCTGAATACTTCTCAAAAACGTCATCAATAGACCCACTCGACAGCACTTTTTGAGTTGCTGAATAAAGTTAATGCCGAGGTAACCAAATTGCTGTGAAATTTTTCATCCAGTGTGTCTAACAGTTTGTAGTATTCCACTTTTAAATGGATCATGATGACGCTTCATTTGATGTGAGGTTCCTTTTCGAGAATCTTTGATTGGCAGTTTTCTGCAAATGGCTAAACAAATCCCTTTTAATTTAAAGACTGTTAGACAAGCAACATAAAAGTATTTTTAAATCATTGCTTAAATTTAAAATAGGATCCTGTAGACCTGCATTGCCAAGTAAATACTGGAAGTGAAGCGATCAAGTGGCGGCGAACCTGCGTTACAAGGATTATACCAAAACCATTCTAAAATCTGCCGCTTGCAATAAGCGATGAGCAATTTCCGCAAGTTTTTTGTTGGTAAACACAATTATTATGTCACACTGGCAACCAAAAATAGCCAGAATCTACCATTTTACAGAGAGTTCAATGAAGTTCAACGTAGAAGTAGGAGAAACGTACAGAAGATTCTATGACGGAAAAATATGTTATGCCTAGTGCCAACTATAGCTTCGCTAAAAAAGAAATTGTGACTAAGCGGCACTAGAAAATGTCAAGAAGTGACCATTTCACTGTTCATTACGTCAAAAAATTGTATACCATCAAATTTCTTTTTTGCAGGGGGTTGACTCCCAAACCTCATTAGTGCGTACGCCACTGCTCGGAAATCACTAACATTTGTTTAGGCTGCTTTCCTTGCAACTTCTGTGAGCATTTCTTGCTTTCATTAAGAGAGCACAACATGAACGAACTGAGATCACAGCCACACATCTTGAATGCAGTTCAAAGTCAACAAATCTAGAAATTATGCATGTGCTTGGCGCCATTGTTGCTGATTGCAAGTCTGGAGGATAACGGTGCGTCATCGTAGCTGTGTGCAGACCGAAGAATAACAGTGCGTCATTGTAGCTGTTTGCAAGTCTCGAGGATAACAGTGCATTATCGTAGCTGTTTGCAAGTCTGGAGGATATCAGTGCAATGTAATATATAAAAAAAAACTTGTTTTTATCTTTCTGCAGTCGGCTTGTCTTGAAATTACATTTAATATTTACAGTAACATGATGATTTTGTTCAGCTTGGCAGATGTGGAGTAGGGTTTCACCGTACCTTGGTCAGCATTGCCACACTGCAGTCTATGGAGTGGTAGCGTTGGGTCTTCGGCCTTCTATTTCAGATTACTCAGGTAAAAAGCTGCGAAGGATTTTGTCCATGATTATACTAAAAATAGATGCTGTTTCAAGCTCGCCTAACAATTAAATTTTTTCTCTTCAGCACTAAGGCTATAATTTTTCTATTTAAATTCAGCTGATTTGCACCGAAGTTTGTCAGCTCTCCCTTATATCAGAACGCATAATTACTCGCAACTTACTGTCATCTATGATTTAGCAGCCACTCATTCTAAACCACGGGTGTTAAACATTTAGTGCTGCGGGCCACATTTACAAACCTGGATTTTATACGGGCCAGACTCTGTTGAAAAAAATTAAGCAGGCGAAACTGTGTATCAGTGGTCCCCAAACTTCTTTGTCTGCCGGCACAGGAAAGCAGTCGGCCAAATTTCGCGGCACACCAGCACAGCATTATCCACTTTTCCGGGCAACGATCTCCGGAAATCGTGTGATGTAGCCCGAAATGGTGCTGATCTCCAGAAAAAAAAAGGTCATTAACTTTCTCGCCCGGCACCTGTAATACCACCCGCGATTTATTACAGTTGTCGACCATTATTACTTCAGGCAGCATTTTAACTTAAAAGATTTTTTCTTTTGGAGAACAATTTTTTGAAGACCGAATTCGGAGGCCAGGCATTCGCACTGTGCCACAAAATCCTTATGCGGGCCACCAATTTGACACACCTGCACTAAACTGATCAAACAGCAATGCATCTCCCACAAACAATTGATTTGAATTCATTTGTTCTTTCTCCTATACAGACTTAGGCTAAAATATTTGTGCGCAGTTTATGTTGTTGAAATATGCTTATCACTATGATTATGTAGAATCAGCTGCAAACCACAAATAGGCCTAGAAAGTTGGCAATGAATCATCGACATGGGAACATGATACTTAGCTGTAATTCGCAGCAAATTAATAGTTTCAACATTTGCTGCTTGACTCCTAAAAGCTTTTTTTTGTTGCTGCATATTTCTTTGTATCAGCGACTTTATCAGCTCTTTTATTCTTATGCTGATAAACGTCATGCGCTGCGATGCTATGCGAGTTTTTTTGACTTTAAAGAACAGCTGTTTGCTTAAACAGGTTTGTCCTGAGGCGCAAAGACACTTGAGATTTACGATAATTAAAATAGATTTCATAACAACAAATGACCAGGGAGCTAGTTACATTCCATCTGAAAGCCCTGGCATACCACTGGTGGCTGATTGTTGCAGGTTGAGAACTTTGGCCTGCTGGAATGGCAAAGAGGCAGCCACTTTGAACCAGTCGTAATCATAGATTGATAGTTCCACCATCACGCCGACGGGCGGAATTGCACAAGTGGGTATCAAACAATCCCTTTTTCCGCCAAAACGTGGACAACGTTTGCCATCGCTGATGAAATTTAACAAATACTCATTCGATCGATTGATATTGCAGAGAGCATAAGACAACCAGCGTTAGTGATTTTTTTAGAATCAATCTCTGAGGAGAAAGATTACCGGTTTTTCCACTTACTGACGACATGCTGGCAAGGGGACCCAACGCAGCGCCCCACTGCCAAGCAAGCTCTGATGATGATCAATGAAATGAGTTAAAACGTTATTTTTATGTGTTCCGATTGTGTTTGTGTGTTCCAATTTTAAGTTATTAGTAGACGTGTTTGCGAGAGAAATTTGTTTTTTTTCGTTTTTGTTATTGATTCATGTTAAGCACTAGCTTGCTTTTGGAATATATTCTTTTGTTCATTACAATCAATTGTGTGCTTACAAAGATGCTCACTAAGGTAAACCAGGTAATTACTACCTGGGACGGGTCTCTCCAATACCTTAAAGGTGCGTGGGTCAGAACCCAAGCATTGCTGAGCTTAGTTTTAAGAAAAGTAATCACCCAAAGTTTTATTAATACTTGTCAATGTGATGTCATGTAACAGTACAAAAGAAGATCTCCAACGACATTTTTATCGCGACTCACTTTGAGACTAGGGATATGGGCCAGAGGACTTGATAAGGTACGGTACGGTCAAATTAAAAAAAAAGTACGGTATAAAATTACGAAGGATATTTTTGGCATACTACGGTAGGGTACGGAAATACGGTTTTATGTTGTACCGTACCATACTCTCCCCGGAGGCCCCATCGAAAGTCTTCCAAAGGCTTGCTTTTTTTGAAACCAAGCATCACACAAAGTTTCAACTTCACAGCTGTAACAAAAATAGCATTATTATAGCGAAAAGTTCAACTAATTGCTACAAGTTTGACCTTGCACGTTTATTGACCTAGAACTTTCTTGAACTCTGCATTTTATGATTTGGAGTACTTTTGCAAGACTGTAATAACTGCTAAAGAAGAGTTCTTACCGTCTGGTGTGCTGTTCACACATTACAACCAAGTGTGCCTGACTTCTTCAAAGCTAATTCCAGCGCCAAAGAAGTGGTGTCAAAAGTGAAAAATGTCGCCAAAAAGACCCACAAGCAGAATATGAGAAAGTTGTTCAAGCACAACTACAAACCTCTTTCTAGACTGTATTGTAAGACCCGTTGCGGTTCAACGTTTTTAATGCTTAAAAGTATGTTGCTTGTCAGGGATTCACTCCCTCCTTTTGTCAGACGCTGATTGGTTTTCCGTGCCAAAAGGTTACTGAATGTTTAAAACCAGTTTATGACACGACGACTGCAATATATCTGAAGAACTAACTACTGGCGAGTTCTTCGGTGAGTGGCTGAAGTTATGGTCCAAGTGCAGCGCAAAAGTGTGAATGATGCTTCATTTTTGGCATTGGCTACGCTTCATGCCATGAAACGCAAAGAAACAACTTTGTTATCCAACGTCTCTCTTCTGTCTGAAATTTATGTTGATCCAAGTTATCAGGTACTTCTAGAATATTCTCAGAAAACAGTTGCGCAAGCCTATGGCAGCATTGTAGAGGCGCTTGCAAACGCTGCGGGAGTTCGTCGACACGACTGACGTAGAATGCCTAGACTGTGAAAATAGATGTACTCCTGTACGCGGGGTTGATATTATTGATGAGATACTTGCCCCTTCGAATGCGTGCAGTGCCAGCTCATCACAATCACCACGGCAAGAGCAAAATGTATCTGAGTTGATCAAGTGCTTCAACAACCAAGCCCGTCTCCGCGGAAACACCAACATGTTTGAATGGTTGGACAGGCAAGCAGAGTCCGATCTTAAACGCGTCGCTATGTTGCTTTTGCTTTACCAGTTACTGAATCCAGCGTTTGAAAAAATTTTTCATTTTGAATTGCATTCTAAATGAGTTAATACTTTAGCTTAAGGAACAAATAATTGCGGCAGTAATATTTCAGCATTGCAACACTTGAACCTTTCGTTTGCAATATTATTGAAAAGGCTTTTAAAACCAGTCAACTTTCCTGCATGTTTCTGCGAGCCAGTGGGGCAGAGTTTTTAACTTAAGATTTTTTTGCAGGAGATCGACCTGAAAAGTGCGGAGCTATTACAATGAATTCCTGCTTTCGCAGTGGTCAAACTATACAGGGGGTATTCACATAAAGACTCTTTTATTGCTTTAATCCAATCCAAATGCGCACAATATTTCAAGTAGAGATCTTTTTTGTGCTATTTTTTCAGAATTCCACCTCAAAAAGAGCAGAATTTCAAAAGCGTTGACCTATTGTTTGGACATAAACCGCGAAAGTATGGACTTGAATCAACAGACCTAAGAGGCAAGCTGTGGAAGCGAGCCGCAAATGACATCCTTTTGCGAACCGCACAAATTTGGGAATTCAGAAATGGCAGAAGCTCTCCGGATCAATCCGAATAGCGGTGTACAAACTGTAGCTGAGCAATCGCAGGTGTGCGCAACGGTTATCAAACATCAAAATAATGCACAATCAACATACAGATTATGTGTGAATGTGCAGAGCCATACATACATGAGCAGTCCCGTAGCACTCCAACTTCGGCCCCCCCCCAAAGTAAGCGCAAGAGCCCCTGCGCACAGGTCATATCACTTTAGAGGTGTAAAATTGAAAAGCTGCATTAAGAAAATACACCACAATTTGTACATAAGTAAACAGGCTAATGTCAGAATAAACCATGCCGATACCGAAGGTGCAAGTCATAAAAAATTCGGCACCGATGCCAGAGTTCAGTAGGACATTTATGCAGACACTGCGAAACGAAAGCAATGACACTGAAAAACATGAAAAAGCTATAAAAACACAGTATCATTTAAATAGTCTGGAGCGAACCTTTTTGTTCGCAAATGCTGTTATGACATTGTCATAATCAAGAGATCGGGCGCAGTCATTTTCGATTGACAACATGGCTAATGAAGATAGTCTACTGTCTGTCATAGACGTTCTATTAAAAGTTTTGATCAGTTTCAATTTGCTGAAGCTTCTTTCAGCGCTGGCAACAGTCACGGGGCAAGTTAGTAAGATTCGAAGTGCGATGTACACATTCGGATACAATTCAAATAAATGAGTCTTTAGAAGATAGTTCAGAAAGTCTTGAGCCGTATTGAGATTGCGTTTTTTTTTGTAAAATTAAAACAAACCGCTGTAGCTCAGCGCTCATTTCATCAGAATCAATGTCACCGAACTTTTTTTGGAACTCTTTACAGCAAGTAAAAAGAGCATTTTCTTGTTGCACAAGCAAAAGTTTGTCTCGTGTGTACAAAAACGAAAAGGCGGAAGAAACCTCACGTAACAAATTAAAGCGCTCCTTTATTGACATAATAGCCTGGTCTACTAATGGATAGAAAAAGTTGCTTTTAAATTTCAGTTCAGGAGTAGCTCGTTGTTCCTCTTCACCTTGGTAATCAAACAATCTTCTTTTCTTTCCACTTCTTGACGGAGGAAAAGAAGGATCAATATCCAATTCCTGTGCTATTTCAACAGCAGATGTTGCGGCACTGTCATAACCCGTTGTGCGATAGTTTTGCAAAAACTTTTCAGTTGCCTGGATTTCCGTTTCCATTGTATGAAGGGAGACTCCATACGATTGAAGAATCTTGCTTGCTTTATTGACTTGGAATAGGATATCATACCAAATAAACACCGACAAAAGAAAACTCCATTTTGATAAATGAGCTATCAACGATTTTGTTTCTGAGGCCGCAGCTCTTCCATCTTTTCTTTCTATGGAAATGGCTTCCAAGTCTTTCAGTGCCAGCAACACCTCTTTTAAATTGTATCGAAGAGGTTTGATGCATTTAATTCTGCTTTTTCAACGAGTATCAGATTGTGACTTTATGGACAGCTCCACATGTTTCTTCAAAATTTCCCAACGCTGAGCAGAGGAAGAAAGCAGCACATACAACCGTGTAAGTACTCCAAAAAATGTCAATGCTACCGTCGATGAATTAGCACTGCCAACAACAACTAAGTTAAGGGTATGGTTTGCACAGGGCACGTAAACAGCTTTGGGATTGATGTCTAGCATTCTTGCTTGGAGCCCAGAATGTTTTCCTTTCATGTTAGCACCATTATCATATGACTGACCTCGACGATCAGACAATTCAAGTTGCAGTTCGGTCGCTTTTTCTAAGAAAGCGTCCAACAAGCCTTTCCCAGTACTGTCACTTATTCTCAAGTAGCCAAAAAATGTTTCTTTAACAACAGCAGCTTCTTCATTACATAGTACATAACGGAGAATGACAGACATTTGTTCATGATGCGACATATCTGGAGTGCAGTCCAAAATTATAGAAAAATATTTTGCCAATTTCAATTGCTGTAAATTTTCTTTTTCAACTTCTATCGCTAGCAATTCAATTAGTTCATTTTGTATGGTAGAACTCAAATAGTGATCTTTAGTGTTTTTATTCTTGATTCTGTCTTGAAGCTCTTTTAGGATCGGATCTCTTCTTGCCAAAAGCTCAAATATACCCAGAAAATTTCCATTGTCAGGAGATCCTAAGACTTCTTCAGATCCTCTAAAAGCAAGATTCCTTTCCGATAGAAACAAGGCAATGTCGATAAGTCTCTCTAAAACATTTCTCCAAAAACGTCTTTCATTGAAAAAAATATTCATCTCGCGTTTGTCGATAGTGGATGAATTTCTTATCCCTTCAGCTAGCAACATCCATTGACTGCAGCATTCTTGGTGGGAAATGCCGTTTTCATGGTCTTTCAGTTTTTTCGAAAAACCCTCCCATGCATTTATACCACTACAAAAGGGGCTTAGTGTTTTTCCAAATAGCTTACAACAAAAGCAAAAAACTTGATCTGATTCCCCAGAATAAACTAGCCACGACCGTGAAACACTTTCACCATTAGGTAACACACGTTTATAATGGTTGGAGGAAAAACGTCGCCTTGGAGTTGTGTTATTATATGGAAAATTCATTATTAGTTGATGTGGTCCACGCTTTACTATATCACATCGTTGAGCATCAGAAATACTTTCAGGCCATTTACATGGGTCATCAGGGATAGGGGTAAATTGAGATTCAGTTATTTTTGATATTGAAGGTTGCGTATTGGCAGGTAAATCACAACTTACATTTTCTGGAAATTCACAATCACTTTGATGCTGATCGTCATAGTCTTCTTTTTCTTGTACACTATAGTTTTCTTCATCCCTCTCGGTACTAGTGCCAGGTCTACTCTGCTCAGTAATCTTGAAAAAATCTTGGGCAATTTCGCTACAGCATCTCGAGCAGTGGCTGCTTCTTTTCTCTTTTGAGCACCACTTTTTGAACGTTTCATTCTATACAATGTCAATAAAATACTTTATCTGCACTCTGCAGTGTATATATATTGTCCCGGTATTTATAGCCAAACAGAATTCCAGACCATTCTATGATTGTTGCGTAACAACGGCATTGTTACGTCAATCGAATATTCAAGATTCTACCAGAAAACCAATCGAAATATTCTAGATTCTGCGAGATAAAATGACGGAGCATTCACTTATGATGTCACAAGCCAATTTCTTCCTACAGTTTAAATCGGTTGTAAACAAGTCTGCTGAACTGAAAATAGTCACGTAGCCAAAAAGCAATTTCAGACTAACTTGGGCCCCCAAAGTTGGCCTGGGCCCCCCAATTGGGGGGTTTGGGGGGCGGCTGCTACGTCTCTGTACATGAGAACACATCTTTTGACAAATCTAAACAACACAGGTACATGCAATTATTGTGTAGTGCAGTAACGAAAATACACAAAGGTGATCAGTAACGAAGTAGTTCAAATCAAGTTAACTACTTAAATAGGTTTTTCAGTAACATGCTACTTACTTGAGTAGTTTCATTATTCATTGCTACTACTTTTTCTTGAGTAGATTGAATAGAAAGTAACGCTACTTCAGTAGTTACGACTTTTACTTAAGTGAATACTAAAAATTTGATGTCTGTAGAATTAAAATGTGGTATGCCAACATAAAAATTAGTGTTGAATCTAAGTTTTTGTTTTCTGCAAAGCCTCCATTCAACTTTTGGCTTTGGTTCCAATTTTGAAGACCGACTGTAGGCCTACTACAGTTTAAAGCTAAAAGGCAAGGTTCGGTACGTTGATTGCCACGAATAAGGAAATTTGCCTTGTGAGAATAGTTTTCATATATCCGAATACTGTAGTGTTGTATTATTTTGTTCGCTCGTCTACTGATTGAAAAAAAAACCTTTTTTCCTCGCAATTGGATTTTGCTGTATGTATGCCTTTATTACGTCACAATTGCTATTACGACATAGTAAAATTCCAGATTGATCTAGTGATTCTAGCTTCTTTGAAGAATTTCGATAACTGATTACATAACTTGAAATGCTTTTTTCTTTTTTTCACGTGATTTCGTTCTAGCGTTTTCTGGATTGTTTTTTTGATTTTTATATATAAGGCGAAGGAATTTTTTTTTAGTAGAGTTAGAGTAGTAGAGAAGCGTTGTAACAGGGAGAGAGAGAGAGAGAGAGATTGATTGACAGAGTTAAGAAGGGATATTGTTTTTTGTATCAATTTATTGTGGATTCTGTGGACGTGGCGAATATTAAGCAGTTATTGGTGAAATTAATTTTGGCGGTTTTCTGATTGTGTGGTAAAGTGATTAGTTCTGAGATTGTTGAGCGAAGAAGCTTGAAGTCGTGAAGGTTATTTCTGTAAATACATTGTTCTGTTCTCAACGTGGTTTAAGGTGTTTTTAGTGGAAGCCAATCTTTTCCAAGTTTGGTAAGTTGCAGTCAGACCTAATTATCCGAGCGATTATCATACGTCGCCTCAATTTTAAAAGAAATTTAAGATTGAGATAGAACCGAAAATTCTATTATTAATATTATTATGCATTAAAACGTGACATTAATATTCTAGAAGCGTCACATGATAATGTAACGGCTCTTCTGCTACAGCAAAAGAAAAGTATGTGTTCAACGATATGGTCAGCTTCTTCTAACAGTGTATGTGGAATTGGGAAATGTTAGTGGGATGCGCTACAAACGGTGTCCGATGATGCTAGGTCGAAAATCGGAGTTGCTAGTCTTGAAAATCGGAGTTGCTAGTCTTGAAAATCGGAGTTGAAAGTGCTATCACCAAAAGTCTTTTTTGTCCATTGTTTTACGTGCAAATTTGCTCTGTAATGGCGCCAAGGTACTCCTTTCAAATTTATCCTCCCGCTTGAACTGAATAAACAAAGTTCTGAATTTCGTCAAAACGTCTGGTCTGAACACTTTGCTATTTTCGTGGCTTTTTGAAAATATCTGGTCAGACCATAAGCGTCTCCTTTTTCGAACAGAAGTCCGCTGGCTTTCCCAAGTGAATATGACAAGGAGGGTCTTTGAACTTAGATATGAATTAATTACGCTTTTCACAGTGATAAACCACAATTTTAAACATCGTTTGGAACAAAAAAATTTTATTTCACGTACTGCTTACTTGTCGGATATTTTCCAGATTTCCAACAATATAAAACACAACGACCAAATGGCGGATTTACAGGTTTTGTTTCTACACTGAAAGCATTTGTTTGAGAGCTGGACATCTGGATGAAAAATGTGGAGAGAAAACAATACAGATCTCCCTAAATTTATGTCGTCTCAGGCTGAAACTATTGTTTAGGTTAAACAGCTGATATTTTGAACTAGATTTCAAACGATACACAGGCTCACAACGAAGACTTTTTCAAACAAGAGTGCATTTGTCCAGAAACTTTTTTGATTTTTAAAAAAATTTTACAAATGTTTAGAGCATATTTTGTTGAATGTTCCTGAAAACAAATGTTTACCGGTTACAAATGTTCGGCCTATGACTTCAGAAATATAGCTGTAGAATTTATAAGTTTAAGTTTTATGTCAAATTACAATCGAGATTTGATCTCCCGCCTTAAGTTCAGGTGCTATTACGAATTACTTACTGTACTTACGTTTTGTTTTTTGTGTCAAATACCGGCAACTTAGTTTGACTGTTATTGATTAGTGAATTAAGCTTTGACTTCATAGAAGTAGGAATTTTCTCAAACGCTTGATGTGATTTTTATCTAAGCAGTAAAGCACTGCTGCTCCTGTGGGTTTTCAATTACTGTGCAGTGCAGCAGTTGGAGCTGATTCTTAAATTTACATGACGTCAGGTCGAAGTTAACGTCTCCAAATACACGAGTTAGATAATTAAGCATTATAACTTTTAGTTTATGTCATTAACAAAAAATTGTCCTAAATTTCATAACTCAAGTGTAAGAGATCGCTACTTTCCCTTCTTCTTCTTCGAGTCCGTTTGAGCTAGATTAAGCTACACCAAGCTGTTGCGATTTTTTTTGCATTGTTGTTACATTGTAATAAATCATCCATGGTGCAGGTTGTACCAGTTTTTTCGCAAGTTAACAAATGGTTCATGGTTTGATTTTTTTTCCACATGGGAAGGTAGTATCAGTGCCGGGGGGTAAGTAGCCCCACTTCAGTAGAAGAGATTTGGTTTTGCCTACACCTGATTTTAAACGGTTGAAACAACGCCATTTATTCCATTGCAACCATTGCTACTTTCCCTGGAATACCAAGAGTATTGTAGATTCTACTTCTTTTTCTAGTTTTTCTTGTAGTTCGATGATCGCTTTCATCAACTCAATGTATTGTATTTTGTCAACGTCTGGTTATTTCGAGAGCGCGCATAATTCTTAAGATTCCTCCTTATCTGAGCGGTCTCAGTGCATCAAATACTGATCTTATAGCCTGCTATTGCAGCAGCCAAAGGGAACGAGTTTGGCCTCCTCTCTTCGGGTTGCGTCTTTGGTGTAGGCAGCGAGAGTAAAAAACTTTCGCCACTCAGGTTTGAAAACCTATGCGTTTTTAAAAACTAATTGTAGGCCTATAGTTGGCACTAGCGCAACGAGAATTTTTGAAAAAAATGGGAAGCTTAAAACAAATTGGGCCGATATTTTGTTTTGAGACAAATTTCTTTTTCTAATGTGGTCTAAAATAATATGACAATTTTTTTCTCTGGTACGTTTTTGCTCACAGAAACACAAGTATTTATTTGAACCAAAAAGAAAAGCTTTGTAGCCCAACAGAAAATAGCCTATGGGAGCCATTTCTTTACAACATCGATTTATATAAAAACTTTTAGGACATTTGCGTCAATTGCAGCAAAAATTTTTAGATATTCTGAGTACAATGTTTAGTTAGCCCATTTGGTGCCTTTATTTTTGCATATTCAAGAGTTTGAAGTAAACAAGGTTATTTATCGTATGTGTAAGGAAGCTTAAGCTATCAGAAGCTAAAAATGCCTGACCAAAAAATTTGTTGAACTTTCAGTGGGTAGTTTAAAGTTACGCATTGTAGTTTCGAACTATATGTTGGCATAGGCCTATTTTATAGATAGCCGAAACTCGGTCATTTCTGCTTTGTTCAAATATTGCTGAACAATTGAACCTTACCTTTTTCTGCTCGTTTTACTTAAAAGGTATGGCATATCATTTGAAATTTTCTCTTTTTCTGCTGTCAATTAAAAAACATTGAATAAAACACTAAAATTGTTTGTTCGTGCTCTCCAGCCTAACAGCAATCACAATAACATCAACATAGCATACAATCTTTTTGTTACGTTCAGATTTAAATAATATAGGCTAGAAATCTGCCAATTTTTCCAGGCATGTTTAACTGTTTCAAAAAGCAGATGTTTACTATGTTTTCCAGGCAGGGTGGACGTATGGCTGTACGAATGGAACTAGTTAGGAGACGGCTTTAGATCACTCTTTCGCGGTTGCGCCTTTGTTGGCCAGCAACGTCAGTTCAAGTTTCCGGTAGTGGTCTCCGCAGATAGAAAAAAGGTCAAGAAGTACTGCTCTGTGAACTTATTACTCAATTGCTTTAATCAGTTTACACCGTACTACGGTAGCTGTAGACATACGTTAGTGATACATTGTCATGAGTAATCGTTAATATTCCAGCCAATTGTTAGACCGAAAAATCTCAAAAGTAAACTTCCTGATTAGCGTCAGTAACCGCGACTAATTTTCCTAAATCAACGTCAATGCTTCATCAAGTTAGAATGGTGAAGCTGTTCATTAAGCATGAGGCAAGAGGCGACTTTTAGCTCTTCAACAGTTGCTGTACACCTTGTTGGTGGTGGGGCTGCACGGCCATCAGTCTGCATTTTGTGTTCATGACTGATGCAAAATGCACTGTCGCATTCTTTAAACCTGATCCGGATTGAAACTGCGGCGTAAGTCCAAATGAAAGTTTTATGCTGCTGTCTCCGTTCCAAGTAAAAATGAGCAAACACAACAAAATCACGGGTCACCTAACTTTACCTTCATCACAAATTTTCAAGTTTTTCTTATTCTTTTTACTTGAGGCTCAGGGACCAGAACTGGGCTGGTTTTTAACCTTTTTGACACTTCAATAATTTCATTCTTGTTTAAGAACATATTTAAAGAAGATTATTTATATGTTTGAGGCTGGTAGCATGAAGCTTCACCCTCCTAAAATAGCGTCACCAGGGGCGAACCCTCAAAAGGTACCATTTGTGGGTAAACCCCTCTTCTTTTTAGATGCAATTTGGATGTGCTTAAACCGTTGTATTGAACAAAGCAGTAGATTCTCTGCATAATGAATAGCATAGAACACGTCAAAGTACGTACAGGAAAAAAGCACGGATACGTAATTTTGAAAAATCCAGTTTCTTTAATCTTAAAATAAATGAATGTAAAGCAGTTTGAGAAGGTAAAATCCCCGTAAAACCCCCGTTTATCAAACACAGTAGGACAATACCAAAAACATGTGAAGCCACAAACATCAGTGATCATTTTCTGAATAACAGTGAGCTAAAAACTCGGACGTAGCCAGCAAAAAATATGAAGAAGGACAATCTAAAACTTTTTTGGGGCTCGGTATTAACCAAGTTTTAGGGGTAAATCTAAAGTGATTCCTGTTTTCAGAGATCACTTTTGCCCATCTTCCCCCTTCCCCTCGCCCATGACTAAAACAGTATGGAGTTAGACGAAGAGTGAAATCATCTTGATAACCAAATGTTAATTGTTGTTATAGCACGGAATTTTGGTAAATTAGGTTACTTTAGTTTGCGAAACATCTTAAATTTCAAATATTTTCGACCTTTACATAGCCTTTTAATTTATAAAGCACAAGCCATTAACTGATCGGCTTAATTTGTAAAGCACAAGCTTTTTAATTATTAAAGTTGCTTGCTATAACTACAACTTGGATTTTAAATTGCTTTGCCTTTCTTCCAAAGTTACGCCACATTCTAATAGATTGCAAAATGCAACAACGCATAACCTTCCGATCCATTGCCTACATCAGTGATTCTCAAACTTTTTTCGATGCGACGCATTTAAAAAAGCTGGCGAGACTTTGCAATACACCCGACAGCATCCTGAGGTTTAGTTTGCCGTACCGCAAGATAAATATGACCCATAATCTACACAAATAACTGTCCTTAAAGTAAGGGTAAGTAAAAAAGGATTCTACAATCTGAGTTCTTTTGACCTATTAAAAGCTAGACTTAATGGCACGAAACCGAATTATTTCGCCACGACCTTGAAAAATTGATACGACGCACAGTTTGAGAATCACTGGCCTACATCATACTTTACCTGTCACGTCACATACATTGCACTACAAAAAACGTCAATGACGTCACTGCTGTTTTGAGTAAAAGCCGAACCACAACTTTCGTAATATAAAACGACACATTATAAATTGTTCAACTAAACGAAATGATACAGCGAAATGGCTTGTAAGGCAATTAAGCGATATTTTGTTTGGCTGGCCTTTGTATGATGGCCTGATAGTTAACAGAAAGGTTCCAGGGACTGCCTAGATTTCTACCTTTTTTGGCGTCTTGTAACCTTTCACTGAGTTTTGCAAGTACCACGTACCACGTACCACGTTTTGCAAGTACCAAGTACCACGTATTGCGGAACCACGTACAACAAAAGTTTGCAAAAACCAGTGAAACCAGAAAGAAAAACATGCGTTTTGCTTCTACGTAAACTCGGTTTACGCACATATGCTTGGCTTAACGGTTTATGCATGTATCCAAACATCATCCTTCACTGCGTATTTAAATCAAAACTCAAGAAACCCCTAAGGAACCCTTAAAGCTCAGGAAACCCCAATTAAAGAGCTCTACTTAGACTACATTTGGAAAAGTTGGGATAACTTCATCTTAAAAAGCGTTAAAATCTTAATGATTTTAAAAGATACTAGGCCCCATTATTGGTTTTTGACCCCTCCCAATTTAAAGCAGTTGCAAATTTAGTCCTGGTATGTGATGGTGCTATAGTAATTTTTGTAAGTATTCATTAGTAAATCAAATAATCAATATCTTTTTTTAAAAGTCGAAGTTTTTTGCCACATTCAAACGACTGATAGTCACGTAAATTCATGCTCAGTGACGCAAAACGATAGTTTCCTACACGTAATAGCCTACCAAAAGCGTGGTTGGCGATTCTTTTTTGGAAAGACTTTTAACCAAATGGAAAATCTAAAAAATATTTTGTCTGTGTTTAGAATAGGCAACCTAAATAAAGTATGTGTTCACGTAATTGTGGGTTGTACCGCCAGGCCTACCAACAAAATACTACTTGACCTACCTACAACCATTGCATATTTCAACAGTGAGTGCAGCAAGTGACAAAACAACTGGCTCTATAAATTTTAATAGCATGGAAAAGAAAGAAAATAATGCACCTGCGTTCAGGTTTTCCAAAAGGCACAATGCTTTAGATAAGTCGGAGAGAAAAGTTATAAATAATAGTATAAACCTTTTAAATCACAGCATGAGTTCATAGAATGCTGCAGAGAATACCACGCTATTAATTTTTCGATTAATATAATATGAAAAAATGATCTGAAAAAGAAAAGTTAGGGCAAGCTGTGGTCATTCACTGAGTGCTCCAAAATGTCAAAAAAAATAAACAGAAAGTGTCAGGCCGTTTTGGGAAATGCGCTTCTTTCCCCCCTAGCGAAAGTTTTAAAACAGTCGCTGATTCTATGTGTGACACTTTCCTTTTTCAGGGTCCATCCAAGCTGATCTTATTGAAGAATATGATTTTTCTGGGACTGGGAGACCCAATCTACGCTTTCTTGCGTTAGCTTGTATAATACTACAAAGTTTACAAAAACTTCGCAAATCGTTTTCTCTGTTTTTCATTTGCAATCTTTCTTCAATTCTTTCGGGATGATTGACCCAAGTCCTCCATTGCAAATACTCGGCATAAGCTGTTTCATTGCTCACCAAGTAGTTGAGATATTTCACTAATTCATTAGGATTCGAAAAATCATCTGCATGAATAAATGATTTGGTGGGGGCCACTTTCAGTATGTCCTCTTTACTAGGTCCCCACACTATCGGAACGGCCCCGGACCTGAGGCCATTGAACCAAAACTTTTCGGTAAAATAGTCTTTACAAGTGATTGAATTTTCAAATGAAAAATAGAATTTGTATTTGCTTAGTTCTTCGTAAAAAGATTCACTGTATTTGCCATGGCCGATTTGCCGACCTCCCCAGCAACTCCCAAAAGTGTCCACGTTTAATCCTGCTTCAATGAGACTCCTTCCATATGCCATTCTTTTACTATAGCAGTTACTAACAGCCCATGCTGCGATTTTTTTACTGTTTCTTTTTTTTGCAAGCAGCTCATCAAGATCCGTTTCTCCTGCTTTTTTGAGTTCCCGAAGGATCAAATTGATGCTTCCGTACGGAGCATACACATCGGCATCAGTGCGGTAATGAAAAGTTAAATTGAAAATGCTATCCATCCTGCCATTAGGAGTCGGAGTGTTGAGAGGACTTTCAAGTGTCCACCAAGTGTAAAGTTGATGTGGTTTCCTGCAAAAAATTGTTGAGATGAGCTGCAAAGTGCTCTGCAAAGAGAAATCATGTTTGGCTAAACAACGAAAAACGTTGTGTTTAGATCTGCTTCTGGGTAAAGAGTACTTCTATAATAATCTAAGTGACCAAACAGGAAAATTGCTGTACAATAATTCCTAAGTGCACAACGATGAAAAAACAAAGCGATCTTTGAACCCACAGCCTCACAATTGCAAGCCGGTGCTTCATTACTCTGATTAAGATTTGCGACCATCAAATGTATTTTATCAAGCAGGCTAGCTATGAAACAAAGGAAAACAACACAAAATAAACAAAATATAACACATTGCTATTGGTTGAGAGACAACGAATGAAAATGTGATCACCACGTCAATAATCAACCTGTTGTCTATCAAGTATCTGCGCTCTCAACTGGTTCAAAACGGACAGCCCCTTTCTTTAGCTGCTGCTTGATTGGGTTTGCAATGAAAACCTTGCATGTTCGCTCCTTCACAGCACCTTCTCCCAAAAAAGAATTGAGGTAATCAAACCAAACTACCGAATATTTAATTACTTCAGCTTCTGCAAATATACATGCAGATTTTGCGTGCAATAGAAGCAGCGCATTTGTGTTTCAGTCTCATCCTTCCACCAACAGAAAATCGAATGAAGTTATTTATTTTATTTCATATCATTTTCCTGCACGATCAAAATTGGTTGGTTTACTTTTCCTCTTCTTGGGTATGGAGGTAAGGCGCGAACGGCAATCCAGGTTTAACGCCTTCAACCTAATTGAATTAGGCTAGGGGAACAGTGGCAGCCCATTTTGAACCAGTCATGAATGCAAGTTACTGACTGGTAGCCCTACCACAAACAAGGCGAATTACCATTGGTGGGTACCCAAGAGTCGCCTATTACGACATGCTGGGTAAGCAGCTTCACAATTCTAACCCGGTGAAGCACGGGCACGATCAAAATCGCGCCTAAATACGTCATAAAAAAAAACTGGTGAAGTGGAGTAGTGATATGGAGCGACTGCTTTGCAGTCGGTAGACCTGGTTTTGATTCCTTTGCTTAGTCACACCAAAGACCTTAAAAGTATTCTCAGCTTCTTTGCCGGACGCTCAGCACGAAAGGACGGTGTAGAGAAAAAACCGGAAAGTTCTCCTGTCGTGTCCTTGGGTAAAGCACTTAACGGAATACCTCTATCTTTATGTGGCATACAGATTGTATCTTGTCAAAAATTACGAGCTGTCGGGTAAAAGAATAAAAACCCTCGGCCTAATTTATACTCAAAAGACTTACAAGAGAGACTGATTGTCATCACAGGAAGCCCAGGCTACCTAGGCTGCAAAAACCGTTCATCAACGCAAAGAATCAAGCTGCGCTAAAAAGCCTATTGCGCGTAAGGAATTACGCTTTGCAAAACTTACCAGTGGAATTAGAGTTAAAGAGAATAAATGCATCGGCCATAGGCACCCCACAAGCAAACTGGTTGTACTTCTGTCTACAACCTTATTTGATGAAAAACGGATTTACGCGGGCAAAATTTTGTTTTTGCAATTCATGTTTCGTGTCTTGTGAAATCATATTATGACCAATAAAGAAGCGTTTAAATGATCAAATACTTAAAAGACGTTTCTTGAACTCATCAAGAATATTCAGAGTAAAGTTTTTGTTACGTGTTATGAAAGATCAAGCTACAACCCGGCAATCACAGAGAAAATAGAAAAGGTTGTGCTTGTCCACGAATCAGCTGCCTAACTAGCCAGAAGAAATCGCTGGCGTTTAATCGCGATGCAATAGCTTCGTTCGAGCCTGCAGCAGCAGGGAACAGTGACATCAAGTGGTTGCCAACACTCAGAGCAAGTATGGTGTTAGTGAACAAATGAGTTTGTTTCATTCGCAAACAATGCTAGGGAAGCATCAAATCTCAAATCGCTTATTGGCAAAGGGTCTAAATAGATCACTAAGCATAAAAATAGAAAAAAATCTTACCTCGGAGTTGGGGGCGGAATCCCCATATGATCGGCTTTAAAGACAATCGCATGGGCCGATACTGGAGAGCTTGATGCGTAGATGATGTCACAGCTAATGTTTCCCAGACATTCTTTAGAATTTGCAAGATACCCAGGTTTTCCACCATGATTCATCCATATAGCAATTTGGAAAGGTTTTCCATTTTCATCAAACATGTCTCTTTCTTCGAACGTTATGTCATCAAGCGTGAGAGCGTTGATAGGCTCATTCAGTTTCTTAAGAGGTTTTTCGGTTTTCTGAACAACATTTTCGGGTTTCTTTTCAGGATTTTCGGGCTTTTCAAATTTGATTTCAGAAATTTCTTTTTTATTTTCAACGATATCATTTGGAACTTTTTCTTTTTTAAATAAAATCTCTTGTTTTCTCAAAACATGATTATCCACCCGACCAAATTGCACAGTGTATAATACTCCCAAAACCGCAAGAAAAAACAGTGTTTTAATAATATTGCGCACATATCTTTTCAATCGAAGCATATTCAGGCTACATTTGCACCAAATTTTACATCTGAAAAAAAAACAGAAACATTAAATTAAAGCTAAAACTGCTATATTTCAAATTGCAGAAAAAACCTTTCACACTACTGCAAAAAAGTGTAAAGATAATTTCCAAGCCACTGTTAACTTGGTAAGCACCGACTTTTTCGGCCACGCAAGCAACAACATAAAAACACAGCAACATGATCCAAAAAATCAGAACTATAAGCTAGTCAATTTTTTATTCATTTTGCGTACTTCTTGATTGATGCCATAAAGCGTAATTATGATATAAACGCAACTGTCAATTAAATTGACAAAAATCAAATACTGAAAGTATGGTACAGTGTACTACAAGCTACAATACCAGGAGTTACTAAATTAACCTGTCTAGCACAATATTTCTTAACCTTTTTAGACATATGACCCATTTTCAAAATACACAAAGGCCTGTGGCCCACTTGCGTTATATTTTTTCAATTTCAGTGATTTTCTCCTGTTAGTTAAAATTAAAATAAGCCATGGCCCATCCAACTTACGTGATGTAGCCTACTAATGGGCCATGGCCCACCGTTTGAAAACCACTAGACTCTAGCAACTTGCTATAATACACAGAAATTATAACAATTCATTCATATGGTTAATTTTAGCATCATGAATTATATTGTGTGATCTACTTCCAGAGGTAGATCCAATTACTAACTCTCTCGATACAGTAATGATTAAGATGTGTTGAACCAGTCGGCATTAGCCAAAACTGAGGAGTACAAACTTGAATTGTATTCTTTTTGATGCGACCTAGTTCAAATCAAATTCACAAATGACGTCACAATCAAAAAACAAAGCGATTCAAACACGGCTAGCTTCAACTATTGCTCATCGCAGGAAACTTGACAGACATAATGAATAGTTCAACAATTAGGTCTAACATTGTCAAGCAGTTAAGGTGCTATATAAGTCAAAATATCAGATGGTTAGAAAAATAATTTTTGACACAACGTATTAAGAACATAGAAAAATTTAAGATTGAAACTTTCAAAAATATATCAACAGGCGTTTAAGAAATCATAAAGGATAACGTTTTCGGTATTTTGTTTGTGTTACTAAAGTTATTGTTGAAAACATCCTGCTAGCAGAAGCGTAGAGATGGGACGGGATAGAACAGAAGGGGCGTGATTCTCCTCCAAAATTATTGCGCGCGAACAAAAACTTGAAAAAATTTAGCAACAAAACACTTAAGATCTTTTTTCGCGAAGACTCCCGAAATTATTAAAAAAAATTTAAATTTCTACTATAGATCAATTATTATTTTCCTCCTCCACAAAAATATGGCTAAACGCCAGCCACCAGCCACCTCATGACATTTCAAGGTATTCAATGAAAACGTTATAAGACTTCTATCCACAGCATTCCGCCTTGACGTTCAGCTACAGGAGCAATGTGGAGAATGGAACATGGAACGAAATTATTCGGTCTTGATCGAAAAATGTTCTTGCGCTGCAAAACCGACGCAGATAAAAATCGCCGAAAAAACTGCTCGACATTTTATTTACTTTACTACAGGTTGTAATGGATTTTCCTTATTTTTAAGCATCAAAGCTTCACAAGCCGAATATATCATTCATTGCAATGAATCCGTTCTCTGAAGCTTTCTTGAAAGTATTTGAAACGTTTGCTCCACTAAACGGCTGTTCAAATATTCTTAAAGTACAAATTTTGATACCTCAATCATATATTGAACGGAGCAGCAGATTTTTGGCAAGATAATTAGCATAGAAATTTAACAAGCACAAGACTACGGTACATAGCATTACATCCTTGATAACTTAACATACTGTATCACGCTAGCAAAGCAAAGTAAAACAGTTACATTAATTGCTGTCTCGGTTTGATAGGCCGCAAAATTATAAAAACTGATAACAACAAATGTGAGCACATTTTTTTGAAAACACAGTTGGCAAAAACGAAAAAGAGTCAGACAAACGAAGGGATCTGGTTGAAGACCGCACAAACACTAATCTATAACAAAAACAAAAAACACAATGCACTGCAAAGGCTTACGAACAAGACAGAAACCCAACCATCTATTAAGAAAGTACAACGCGCTACCTTCAATACAGTGGCAGTAGCTTCAAACTTAGGAGTCCCACGATTGCTCTAAGGGTGTTGGTGAATTTGCATTTTTGCAGTCACCGATCTTTTTTGTGAACCACTCCTTATTGCGGTAAACAGAAAAAGTGCTGGGTCTATCAAGACTGCGTTTGGAAAAGATGAAAAACAGCAAAATAGCTTACGGCACCAGTTTTGATTTTATTTTAAAGAAGCAAAACTTCGATTGTTGGGGTGGAAAAGGGACCAATTTTAAGTTTTTAACTCATAGCATGGGTTTGATAGCTTTTATAGCATGCTATGCTCCTGATCAATGTTATACAATATCAGCAGAAGCGATATATTGGTTTGTCGTTTTGGGAAATGAGCTTTTTCTTTGCTCTAAATGTAAAATTTAAAGAAGCCGCCAGTACTATCTGTGACACTTTCCTTTTTCAGGGTCCATCCAAGCTGATCTTATTGAAGAATATGATTTTTCTGGGACTGGGAGACCCAATCTACGCTTTCTTGCGTTAGCTTGTATAATACTACAAAGTTTACAAAAACTTCGCAAATCGTTTTCTCTGTTTTTCATTTGCAATCTTTCTTCAATTCTTTCGGGATGATTGACCCAAGTCCTCCATTGCAAATACTCGGCATAAGCTGTTTCATTGCTCACCAAGTAGTTGAGATATTTCACTAATTCATTAGGACTCGAAAAATCATCTGCATGAATAAATGATTTGGTGGGGGCCACTTTCAGTATGTCCTCTTTACTAGGTCCCCACACTATCGGAACGGCCCCGGACCTGAGGCCATTGAACCAAAACTTTTCGGTAAAATAGTCTTTACAAGTGATTGAATTTTCAAATGAAAAATAGAATTTGTATTTGCTTAGTTCTTCGTAAAAAGATTCACTGTATTTGCCATGGCCGATTTGCCGACCTCCCCAGCAACTCCCAAAAGTGTCCACGTTTAATCCTGCTTCAATGAGACTCCTTCCATATGCCATTCTTTTACTATAGCAGTTACTAACAGCCCATGCTGCGATTTTTTTACTGTTTCTTTTTTTTGCAAGCAGCTCATCAAGATCCGTTTCTCCTGCTTTTTTGAGTTCCCGAAGGATCAAATTGATGCTTCCGTACGGAGCATACACATCGGCATCAGTGCGGTAATGAAAAGTAAGATTGTAAAAATTTAGTTCATCATGTTCAACTCCAGTATGCAACGGACTTTCAAGTGATCGCCAAGTGTAAAGTTGATGTGGTTTCCTGCAAAAGCAATAAATGTAATTTACCCTGTAGAACACAATTCTGTCCTTTATGTACGGGTGTGTGGACTTTTAACTTCTCCAAGCTACTTAGGAGCAGGGACCATAGCCCCCTGATGTCTTTGGCCTAATCTCTGTTTGAAAGTAAACTTGTCTAAGGAACCGAAATCGACCACGTCGAAAACAATAGTTTTTACAAAAGTTTCCATTACGTACCGGTATAGCAAAATTGTTCCCAAATTAAGCTGACACCTTCCACTGTACCGACTTTTGTCATCACAATATTGCTGATGGGGGTCCGTGGAAGTCGCCGCCTAGCCGTTTTAATAAAATTGATGGCAAAGACGTTTGCCAGGCTTTTAGTGAATTAAATTGACAGAGAATGAAATTCAGGCGTTAGGTAAAGCCAACAATATTAATGAATTTTCTAAGGAAACAGGAAACCGGACCACACAACTGTACTGAGTCAAGTTATTTCTTGTTGTGGACTGAAATCTAATGCGTCACCCACAGTAATTGCTGGTGATGCGCGACGACCTCCTTCAGCAGTGATATCTAGTGATGCTTGAACCTAACCCACTAGAAATGTTTAGATGACTGCTGATGTGTGAGCTTACTTCAGTAGTTCATGCATCACTAGTTAGCACATTGCAAGCATATCTGACTCAGTGTCTACAAGGCAAAATTACGTTAACTATTACGTATTTAAAAAGGTATTTAAATTTGACTTTGCTCTAAACCAATTGGCTGTGGCGAAGATAACCTTCAGAGTTTAAACGCTTATTCTCGCTCATATTCGGTTTCATTTAAGTCTACGAGTTATCTTTGGCATCAGCTGTAAGTATAAATGAAACTGAGTGCTAGTAAGCCGTTGTGGCTTCGACATTTTCCAAACAGCTGTTAAGCATCCCACTATCTTCTTCAAACTGGCTGATCTTCTTTCGACAACGTTATTAATTGTGAGTCGAGTCAGAATCAAATATGTGGGCATAATTTTTGGCAGCCAGAAAAAGTTGAAAGAAATTGATGGGGGGGGGGGCAGTGAAGGCTTGCAGATTCGGGCCAGAGTTTTTTGGGGAAATTCTTTACAAAGGTCGCGCCCTGATTCAAAATGAGGCCATCATCCAAGGCCCAAACCAGACAAAAAAACATCAACTTCATTCTTTTTTCAAAATATTTCATTTTTCAAATGAAATTTGAAAATTTTTTATTTTTTTCAAAATATCTGAAAGGGGCTTTCAAAATAACCTTAGATTTTACCCCTAAAACTCCTTTTAATTTCAAAATTTCTGATTGGCCTCCAAACACATGAAAAGATCGTTATTGGCCACGCACGTAACTCTTCCCTCGTTCGGGTCCAGCTATCTCAAAGGCAACACCAGTCGTCTCAAATTGTGAAAAATGGGCAGGAGAAAAATGCAGTCTGCGGTTTTTTCCTCAGCCCGAGACTTGAATTTCGCAGTCGCCAAAGATCAACTTGTTGCCGTTAGGGTTTGGAATTATCTGATCCTAGAACGGAAACGATTTAGCCGTAGCGAAGTCGGTTTGTAGTCTTTGCCTTCCGATGGTATTGGTCATCCCTTTTTCTACCTAAACCGCTTAACTGTCGCTACTTTGATGAAACTGGAAGGCACTATTTGAAAACGTTATGAAGCACAGACGCGCTTTACAAACACTGAGAATCCGAAAAGTTTCGCTTGGTTGTGAGAACAAAGTACCCCATGACGTTGGTGGTTCGCAGAGGGTTTGTTACAACGCTACTAACTTAGGCTATCATTGTGTTACACAAATAAATATTTGTTTTCATGAAATTATTTTGATCTTGTCTCAGCATAGTAATAGAACTATTTTAAAATAGCTCAAGGTACAGTACTCAACAAAAAGCGATACAACCATAAGTGTTGGAAGTTCAAACAATATCGTTTTTCTATGCTTTTGTACAAAATCTTTTGCTATGAAATCTGGCAAGCAGGCCAGTATTTAAGAAACATGGGGAAATTTCATGCTGATAGGTTTTAAACAAGTAATTGTGCAGTGAATCTCAAAACAGTCAAACGACGATCTCAGAGGGTAAAACCAATTCCGTGGTTTTTAGATGGGGTTAAACAGATTATCTTATAGATGCACTTAATATTTCTATCAAAACAAAGCTTTGATAAATCTCTTGGGAATCTATCAAAACAAAGGGGTAATGCCCTTTATCGTAATAAAGAGGAGCATCGATAAAGGATCAAGTAGGATTCCACCTCCTACGACAAAAATTTTTGAGAGAAAGGGAGAAAAGATGTCAAACATCAGGATATAAATTAAGATTGTCTTAATTTTTCATAAGTCCCAGGCAAACCAAGTTGAGCCGATTTCTCGCGCCTTGTGATCTGAGCCAGGGGAACAACATGGCAGCCTGCTCCCCCAAATATGCTAGTGAGACCATCTTTTCAAACATAATACTTACAAACATTGCACGGATGATAAGTTCAGCCGTCTAAGCAAAACCCTTTAAAGAGGTCACCCCGTGCTGAAAGTATCGTGTGGAGTCATACGCCAGTGGGACAGCAAGTTTTATTTGCGTGAGGATCTTAAAATGTAGGAAAGAGCAAGTGCGCCTCAAAATGGTCAAATTTTTACTTTCGAGTCTACAAATATTGTTTTTCATTTCTTAGCTTTCGAGAAATTGCTCAAGTTTTGACAATTTAGCGATCAGGACACTGCAACTCAATCCATGCAATTTTCCAAGAGTTTGAAGCTTAACGACATATGTTATCTAAAATCTTACCTAAAAGCCGGTGAATTACGCGGTCTATTGCCGGCATTGAAAACAATTGCATGGGCCGATACTGGAGAGCTTGATGCGTAAATGATGTCACAGCTTATGTTTCCAAGACATTCTTTTGGATTTGCAAGATACCCAGGCTTTCCACTATGCCGCAGCCATATCGCAATTTGGAAAGGTTTTCCGTTTTCATCGAACATGTCTCTTTCTTCGAACGTTACGTCATCTAGTAAAGGTTTCTCAACAGGATTTTCACGAATTTTTTTTTTATTTTCAGCGACCATGTCACTCGGAACCTTTTCTTTTTGAAATAATATCTCTTGTTCTCTTAAAATATGGTGACTATCGATCCGATGGAATTGCGTGGTGTATAGTACTCCCAAAAATATCAGAACAAACAGTGTTTTAATAATATTACGGACATATTTTTTCAAACGAAGCATATTCAAGTTACATTTACAAACAATTACATCTAAAAAGTAGAATTACGTGGGCTTAAATTTTCATCTAATTTAACGATTTTAAGTCTGCATGGTTCAAGCTACCACCAAAACTTTGATGCACTTCTCTGCTTCAACTAGTTAGAATATTGCATGTCGTAAGAGGCGAGTCGTAGGTAGTCGTAACATGTCGTAAGAGGCGAGTTTGAGCGCTCAGCAGTGGCGCTCCATTCTGGTGATGGCCTGATGTGGGTATCGGTTTGCAATGTGCGAGCACAATGGGTTCGAAACCGACTTCCGTTTTTTTTCTAGCTTGATGCTGATTAAGTTGGTGGCAAGAACTTGAACTACCGCTCTATCTGCCTTCCGTCTTAAAGAAGAAGTAGACACACAAAGTTCTGACCTATTTTTCGTGCGTGTAACCACATTGCCAACAGAAATGTTGAACCGATTTGTGCATTTTTGTCCTTGGGTCACGAGAAAGATCTGTGTTGGCCATACTAAACACCTTTATAAACAGACATACTCTGGAATTACTAATGCCGCTGGTACAGAGTATTTCTACGCAAGTGCAATCAAGCAGGGAAAATTGCCACAAATTGTTTTACCAAAAGATACTACCACGAAGCGGTCATGAGATTTAAATTTTCTATTACAGTATTGCCGACAAAAATAACTAACGTTATCCTGTCCACTCCACCACGTTGCCTATTGCGTTGATGACGTTTCACCTTAACGGTTGCCCCAAAAGGAGAGCCAAAATCTGATTCCTCTTTAGTTGAAATAACGTCATCAATGTTCAGGGTTGTTACTCCTCTTACCTCCTACGGCTCCGTCTCTGTTTCCACCAGGACTACTTAAATTTCCAATTAAAGACTGCTGAACCAGCACTTACGTGCAAAAGCAATACACGCAATTGCTCGCCAGCTTGGAAAAGCAAAGGTACATAAGCGGCTACAAACTAGGCGTAGTCATTTTAACATCGTGATCACTAAAACACCAGCACAGCAGACGGAAGCAATAATATTTCAACTAAGCTGGTCTATTTTTGCTCAATTTGAATACACTTACTTGACACCATAAATTACCACTATAAAGCAATGGTAACTGTCAACCAAAACAAATGCAAAAACAAATATTTAGAATGCGTTAAATAGCAATAGTTTAACCGTCTCCGATCAAACGCAGCGCATGTCTAATGACTTATTCACCTAGGTTAATCCATTACTGCAAATGACGACATATAATCAAATAATTAAGAGCTAAATCGTTTTACTACTTAGTACCACATAGCCAACATACTCATTAAACACGGAAATCAGTTTGAAAAACTTATTTTGTGAGAATAGACGGGTGCCTCTTTTGTTTTATAACTATTCAAAGCACGTTTTTGAATGTAGTACTTTTGCAAAACAAAGCAGAAAACGCAACGTAAAGAAAAACCGAAGGTGAAACCATGAGAAGCTAGGGAGTGCTGAAGCCACTGTAGTCATGACTAGACCCCACTTCAAAAATCCATATAAACCGTGCAAGAAGCGTTTTCTGTCTTTTGTTTCAAAGATTACATGGACGTCAGCTTGGTGAAATGAATAATAGTTATTAATCTTTTTCGGTCCATCATAAGCTTTGTACATTTTGTGGTTCTCTCCTATTCTTTTCTCTGCACACATGCGATAATTATAGCTTTTTTAGAACGCTTACCCTCATTCTGTACATTAGCAACGCCAACATTAGCACGTTCTATTCTGATGTTCGTGCTGTCAACTGACAACAGGTATTGAAATACTAGTGATAACAAAAGATCATATTTTAAACAAAACAAATTCAAGTAACACGAAACCAAACGCCCGCTTTTCCTTAAACCTGTATTTTTACAACTTTCTTCTCTATGGATTCCTTCAAAGATTTTTCGTAAATCAAAATCGTGTTCCCTGCTGCTATTTTGCTTTACCAACTGCAATAACAGTCGAGCTGCTTCTACCTACGATTGGCAATGAAAGTAAAATACAAAAAGTAATTGCAACCAATACAAAATCATCAGTGCGGCATTTCCTTCTCTTTGACAATATTCGAGATATTAAACGATTTTCACAGACCTTGTACTGTACAAAATCCCGCATTTAGCATGCTGTTAAATTTCTTAAAGCTTTCACGGACCACTTAAAACCTTTCGCGATCTTCAAGGAGCAGCCCAGTTAACAGCATTATACCCAGTAATTTGAATCTTCTGGCACCCCAAGCCTCTTTGGGAGAGCAATCCAGTTTATTAGGTCTAGTCACCTGAGTACATACTGCCTATCTAGTGGGGTTCCGTGATCTTTCTCCAAGTCATCATCCCGAGGAAGGGGTCTGATAAAAACAATAGCAACAAATCAAATACCCTTGAAACCATAATTTCATGACAACGAACAATGAAAAATATAAAAGAGTATTTTGAGATGAAAAATAATCAATCTATCTATTTCTTTGTCAAACAAATTAAAAACAAAAACACAAGAATTTCAAGTTCACACATTGAGTTTGTCAAAAAAAAGCGTGGAAAGATCAGATTTCATCAAGTCAGTTGTCACGGATTCTTTATCCGTGGATATGACAGGTATGAAACGGTACTGATTTATTACTTTGTCCTTAATGTTTTGTAATTGTAGTCTATTTTAAGTCAGTTGTTCCTGGTAATTTTAACCAATCAATGTGAAGCAAAATTTAAAAAAAGAGACACCATAGATCCTTTACAAAATCGAAATGTGAAAAGCGAAACTATCAAAATTAGCATAGAAAAAAAAGTAAAACAAAATACAATAGCTGTTGTTTACAATTTGAAAATATAGTTTTTTCCAGTTTTGATTAAAGGCATAAATTTAAGTAAATTTTTTATATCACAAAGTATATTGCGCCAGATTTTTAGATCGACCTTAGCTACTGGACTATGATAGATCACTCTCATTTTGCAGAGCAAGTGCCAACGTTATACTCCTGCTTATGTTCTCGTGCATAGAATCTTCGTTTAGTTTTCTTTTACTGAATAAGCGATAACCTCAGGTAGCACGAGTAAGCCAACCTCCCAACGTGCTTTCAAATAAAGCAAATTGTTTTTCTGTGATTAAGATACGCCAGATTCCGTCATCGCATCTGCTGGGATTTTATCTTATTTTAAGGGCAAGACTTTTCCCGCTATCAAGCTAGAATCGACATTTTAAAAACGTTTTGGCATGATATCCTGTTGTTGCAGTTTTTGGCAAAATAACCGTGTAATCACATCAACCAGACCACTGCTGCCGTGATACGACAAAACCTAATAACTACAAAAATTATGTTTTTGAAAATATTGACTTTGTTGTCGCACTATTGTCGAACAAGGGAACATCTAAAGTCTAAACCAAACTTTTTTCAGTTTTGTCTTGTTGCTGTTCACTGTACGAACATTAATTATTTCTTTGCGTTGGTCGATAAGTAGCTTCAAATAAACGAAAAAAAATCACGATTGTTTGTGACATTTGAAATACACCGCAGTTGTTAAGTTTGCGATGTCACAGCAGACTGACTCTCAACCTTTTTACATCAGCGGTCCGGTAAAATCACAAAAATTTTTGTGGACCGGCACCATGCCACATAATATCGTATTTAATGGAGCAAATTGTTAAAACTATTTTGTCTAACAATTCTTTAGTACACTAAATATAACGCATTATTTTGGCATGCATTACTTCTATATGAAATTACACACTACAAAATGTCAGTTAATGCGCATACAACATGCAAAGTCAATTTATTATAGTTAGGGGCACATTACTGCTGTTTCATTACCAGTAGGCGTATACAAGATACATGCGGCTAAAAAGAAATTGCAGGAAGACGAAGCTCAGCGGAGCCATCCAGACAAGTTCTCCTTTCAATTTAGCTAAAACTGCTGCTACAAAATCTTTTTTACGTAAGAACTGGTTGAAAATGCCACTAACAATGTGATTGCCGTGTGACTGAGAGACGAGTGTACGCAATCTGTTTTGTATCTGGACAGCAAAATGGTACCACAACACAATCGAATTAGGCTTTCTTTTAGACAGGAATTAAGGTCGCGTGTGTAGACACTCTAAATAAAAGTATGGTGGATCCAAAAGTTTCCGTTTTGAAGATCAACATGCTCATGAAAATAATTTGTTACATTACTTCTTTATAGTGTTGACTTATAATGCTTGTGCAATTATACAGGGTGGCCCAAAAGTAGGTATACAGTTATTAAACTATTTTTTATGTGTTTTGAAGTTACCAGCAGTGCACTTTATGTGGCCCAAAAGTAGGCATACAGTTAATGGAGAGAACTATTTGGAAATTCTTTGTGAAGTGGTAGTGCCACAACTTCAAACTAAACCTAACTTTGATGAACTCTTCTTTCAGCAAGATGGAACTTCTCCACATTATGCGTTAAGAGTAAGAGATTACCTTAACAAAGTCTTTACACAGCGTTGGTTCTTAAGAACAGGTAGCATTGAATGGCCACCATGCTCACCTGACCTGACACCAATGGATTTCTTTTTATGGGGTGTTGTAAAGAACAAGGAGAAGAATCCCAAAACAGTAAATGAATTAAAAGATTGCATTTATGACGCATTCAGAGAAATTGATGCAAATTGAAATTTGTGCTGCACGGTATGTTAGAGTGTTTTGAACAGATGTAAAGAAGGACATTTTGAGCACTAAAAAGATTAAACAGTTTCCATTTAAGATATAACTATCATTCTAGAGGTTTAAAAGTGCCTACATAAGAACTACAAATCTACTTTTGGACCCAAACCCTACTTTTAATAACTGTATACCTACTTTTGGGCCACCCTGTATATCAATTTTAATTGTGTGCGCGTTATTAGTCAACAAGTCGACTTGTCAAAAACTTTTTAAAGTTTGCCATATCTCTCGTTAACTTCTTTCTGCGCAGCACTACCCCAACGTCAGCTTCTTTTCGAGTTAGTCTATCTTCTTTCTCAGTACAAATATGTGTATACAAAACCTCTACAGCTCGTTGAAACAGCCAAATACATCTAGCATGCGCGCAAGCTCGCTACTGCGGTATCTCAAAAATGAATGACGTTTTCTATTGACGTTTATATTATATTAATTTTGACTGGTTAGAATGACTTTGTGTCAATTACAAACACCCCTAGTAGATGGCCGAAAAATTATGACAGCACAAACTTAAATAACGCAAAAAATATTCGGTCACTTCAATGCTAACCTCAGTTACCCAACAATTTTATTGGATAAACGCAGCAAAGATACGACAATTTTACTGTAAACTACTAAAATGTTATTTTGCCATTAAAGCTTGCCGCGATCACATGTAGAATGAGTTTGGCAATTGAGGCATACTGCAAAAACAATATTAGATTTTGTGAACGGACAAAATATTTACGCACATCGGCTGTTGAGAACTGCTGATCTCGACTTTTGGGTAAACTACTGCAACGAACATCAGAATTGCAAAATCAAAAGAACAATTTGGTAGCACACTGAAAACGTAGAATGTAGTCAGCAACTAACCTTGTACAAATTAAAAATTTCGTATCCAAAACGTTTTTTATGTTCCTTTGCCTTAAAATCAGCCTAATGAATTTTCGTGTTTAAAGATCCGTAACAAATTGTGACTAAGATCAAATGCCACAACAAAACCTCCACATATTTGTTCAAATTTTTCACCTGGTGGGCATTACAACCCAAAAATCCCTAACTTTCCACAATTTTCCAGTGAAGTTACAAACCACACAAACTGCTTTGGTAGCGCCAGGAGGAAAGCGCAAAGTCTAAAAAAGATGAGAGAGGAGGCATATGGTCACTTCTCTAGTCGCGATGACGTCATCTAGTACACATTATTTTGGGAAATAGGAAGTAAACCAAAGTACCTTTCTCCCTCCTGGTTTTGTAATAAACATCATTTGGTACTTGTGGGTTATCTGTCACCACTTTTTGGTGGCCATTCTTGCAATACTTCTTAGTCGGTATGATTCCTTTGCTTTGGAACAGGCGAACACCCTAACCCTAACCTTAACCCTAACCCTAACCCTAACCCTAACCCTAATTTTAGGCTTAAACATTATATATACAGTTAAATAATAGTAATTTAATACCTGGTGAAAAAAAGTGGTGACAGATAACCCACAAGTACCAAGCTATCTTTGCTGTGAATACGGGCGTATGAAAAAAGAGGACAAAACTAGCATATTCCAACCCTTTAGAAATTCTCAAGCTAAAATTTTAAAAGTGGAAAATCTCATGCAAGAAACTTTTTAAAATTGAAAAAAGTTTTCAATCTATTTCGAAATTCTGGTAAACAATATTTTATGGCTCCCCGACCTGAGCTAAATTTTGTCCTCATCATTGGCTGTGAGCCAGAAGCGAAATTGCATGTTGTTTTTCACTTTGTCATGTGTTGCGCCTGCTGCTTCCGCTAACGTTGAATTTCGGTGTAAGCTGTGCAGATCACTGGTACGCAGAAGCCATTTTCAGAAAACAATTAAGAAACTCAAAGGTTAGGCCGAACTCGTCTGCCTACTCAAATTGTTAGAACAGTACTTCTTACCCTTTTTCCAGTTCAGTTCATTGAATTTACCACCAAAACACTCAATTACCGTAAATTTATTTGTAACGTTAGTGATAAAATATTGTTACAATATGATTTATGAGAGTGAAATACAGAAATACTGTTCTAGAAGTGAAAAATTATCCTTCAGAACAAATTTACCCGGGCTTAAGAAGCGCTGTTCTAGGGCAACAAGGCCTTCTGTAAGTGGAATTAAAATCATAACTAGTTCGAAGGGTTTGCCTAAAGGTTTCCAAATTGTAAACACATCTTGTTAAACTTCAAGATGCATGATTGCAAATATGTCGTCGACATGGTCGGAGTCAGCAATACTAATAAATATCTCTCGCTTTTACTGATAATCCTACCAACCATGAGAGTTATTTAATTTCATTTGCCAGTTACGGAAAAAGGCAAGATACGTTGCAAAGTGCTCAAGCGAGACCTTTTATTGCTGGAGTACACATTGCTTTCAATTTTTAGCCATACAACTTTGCTAGTATTACCAAAACAGTTCGGTAGATGCTGATTGAAATCTTGGACATGTTACAAAACATGAGAGCTGCAAAAGAACTTAACGTGCGCAATCGTCCCTTAAAAGCATTATTTGCTGCAGCACGCTCTAAAGCAGTTCGCGAGATGTGCGAGACGCTGAACGCTTGAAAAAATATAATGAAAAATCAAACGGAAATTTCATTAATTCATCAAACTCGGCATAAACGGGAAGTTTGGAAGACTGCAAGTAATTTCACGGTCTTGGAATCAGTAGAAATACAATACGTTAGGGTTAACAACATAATCTGCTCTTCACGCCAACACTGTCAAGATTCTGTCCGCAAGATTGAAGGCAGAGCTCTACGAGAAGGCAGGGCTAGGGAAAATGCCAAGGTCGAGCAGTAACGCGCTAAATACCGATCCCATGTAATCTTTTCTTTTTTGCGCACTTGATCATATGCAGTAACACCTCATATAGTGAATCGATATCAAGAGCGAAACCAGGAGAGGCGAGGGCTGAAGTTTAATCCTTATAGGAAACGTTTGGCTTTGCTTAAAGGGTGAAGACCTTTTTGCTTTCTTTATAGCAACCAAAACAATTTTGCAACAAAAACGCCACTGTACTTAGTTATCCTTTCCGACTCCTTTTCTAGAAATTTTCTGAAAGTTTTGCAAATGTACAGCACCACCAGACCATCAAATTGAACCTTGTTTGCATTTCAAAGTGACTTACGAAACTGTGCTAATAGTGCTGGCAACGTATTCGTACTCACTGACAGGGAAAATGATGACAAGCAATATCGTAACTAGCCTAAATAATGGAACAGCTAAAATAATGATAGATAATATGCTAGTTAAGCAAACACGTTGTTTTGACAAAATAAATGCACCAAGACGCATGCTTTCAAACGAAGCATTTCCTCACTGCAACTGATTGAGCTTGCTTAGTTACACTCAACAATAAAAAATCCACTGATCAATTGAATACAAAACGGCGTCGATTGTTTGATCAGTATATCCGCTAGATGAACAATAAACTATTTTTTATCATGTTTTACGGATGCATGCTACTATTTATTGCATACATGTATGCTACTATACATACATGCTACTCTTTGAGCTGGTTACACATAATTTACCAAAGTACATTTAGTGACTTAAACCGGAAATTGAGTGAAATTTAATTTTCCTCGTCGCTACTACGTATCGCGTGTATATTGGTACAAATTCAAAATTTGATGGGAGAGCGGTTTTCACATCTCCTGGATACGCCACGGAGTGAAACATCTTGACACCAAAGGCCTGAACTCACATCCCAGCATAGCTGGTTCAGATCCTGAGCTTGGCTGCTTCGATGTTCACGCCTGTTTGTACTGATAATGCGTTAAAAGTTATGACTGGTAACATACATAAATATGGACCACATTCATCTCCTCCATTCTACTGTATGTCGTCAAAGGGTTGCTTGCTGGCGACAATGATCGAATGGACATCCGTTCAAATCTAGCGATGACTGCGCTGTTGTGCTTTGGAAAAGACACATTACGATGATTTCCACTGTGTGGCTGGTTCTAAACTTTCAATCAACTAAAGCAAAATATCGAAGCTTGGAAACTTCATAGCAGGTGAGGATGATCAATCTTCTACACGTTAAGCTTTTTGTTTATTGATTGCATTTTGGTCTCCCACACTCGCAAGAGAGCGGCAGTGGTGCTAACCATGAAACCAACTATCCAGACCTGCTTCGGAGTTCCGAAGTTTCAACATTTCGTTTGAATAGGTGCTTGGCAATGCTTTCAATAAATCTCCTTGTTAGAATACACCGAGCAAAGGATATTATTTTGTACAGCGTTTCCTAACAACGATAACGCAGTCATAATGAAATTTAGACACGCGACAATTTAATCATGTTATTATGACAGCGGGCTATCAAGTTCCTTTAACCAATTCACTGCAATGTTAGCTTCGACTCAATGACGAATAAAGTAACAAGGCGAAAAGACAAGTTTAAAAATATGTCTTTCACGGTTCCCATTGGTCTTACTTGTCTTGGACGGTTACTGTAACACCAGTAATGGACGGTTACTGGTGTTACAGGGTTTTGGTTGGGTGGATGTTACAATCCTAAAGCTGCTTCCCGAGCGTATTTCATAAACTCTACACTTTATAGGTGCAGTGTAGAAATTGGCAATTTCCCTCAAAATACCCCTACTTTATCCGCTTACCAATGCTCCTGTGTAGAGCTGTTTACTTTTTGATACAAGTTCGCATTCAGTTTATTTTAGACGCTTCCAAGCCAGCAACCGATAACGCGGAAAATAGAAAAACTACAAATAAAACGTCGCTTATACTGTCTGCAAGATATGAAGGAGACAAATACAGTTAACCAAGCCAGAATGCTCACACTATGTACCTTGCCATGCTTAAAACGACTTCACTGTGCTGTAAACACAAGTCAAATTCCTTTCATGCTTATTTTTTACGTCAGCAGTTTAAAAGTTTGGTAACATTAAAAATTTGTGAAAGGTTTGAATGACGTCATCAAGGCACGCAGCAGGTGCGCATTTGAGTCATGTTTAGATGCCAGGGTAAGATTGACGGTCCACAACTCGTTGAAGACAGGGTTCGGGAGAAGACGCATAGCAGCAACTTTCACAAGGGGGAAAAGTTACCCAGCTGCGTACTAAAGATTTTTCAGAGAGAAAAAGGTCTATAACTATTGATTTAGTGAGACTCTTTCTTGAGGTCTTTCAAAATGGGTTAAGCTGAGGTGAAGACATTTACTGTTTGAAACGTCACTATCAACAGTGAATTAAGCCGAGTTTTGCTTTGCTGTCGAAGTCAAAAGGGAAACCGCGGCACAAAGCCCACCCCCTCAAATACTAGGAGAACAAATATCACGGCAAAAATTGACCTATCATTCAACATTTGCATAACAGTAAACTGGATTCCCAACACAACTCATAAACTTTTGATTTGCTATGCTTCACCAAGTGCAAACAGTCACTTTTTGCAACCACTTCCTATCAATTTGAAGTAGGCTAACTTTACCCTTTGAGATAACTTAATGCACATGTGCAGAAACGAAAGTGAAAATTTATCAATTCGAAAAAACAGGAAAGTTCATTCTATTCAAAAGACTCACAGAATATTAACGCCAAACATAGAACACGCATTTAGAACTGCTTCCGAATTTCCCAGTTCCAACATTCAGCATAAATTGCTTGGTACTACAGGGTCCGGCTGAAAAACCTATTACATTTAAAATTGTTACTGTGACAAGGACGTTGCGGTTGGACTAGTGGTTGAAGTGAAAATTTCGCAACTAATGTTCAAATTCAAGATTGTAAATTTAGTAATCAATATTCAAAATGTCATGGACAGGCGAAAACTGTGCATTTATTGTTGACGATTTTTAAAAAATGTTGATTCTTACACTGCAACTGCGTGGAATTTTTAAGAATCCTTATAGACTGAGCAAATCCGATCATGTGACCACTCGAAAATCTGTAATGCCATGGGTCAAGACTACAGGGTCAGCCCTGAAGCGGAAGCCTCCTGGAAGACTGCAGAGTGTTCGAACTCCAGAAAATATTTTGACCCACAGCATTACAGACTTTCGAGTGGCCACATGATCGGGTTCGTTCAGTCTTTTATGATTCATGACATTTTGAATATTTTTCATGACATTTTGAATAATGATTACTAAATTTACAATCTTGAATTTGAACACTAATTACAAACTTTGCAATCTTGCACCAAACACTAGCTATTTTTAAAGTATGAATTTAAAAACACAAATTGCAAGTTATTAGTTACAAAATTTTCATTTCAACCAGTAGTCTAACCGCAGCGCCATTGTCACAGTAACAATTTCAAATGTGGTAGGTTATTCAGGCGGACCCTGTACTTTCGATGAAGACACTGTTCGCAAAAATTCTTCAAATACAAAAAGAACTCATCGTAGTGTGCTTACCCAAAGGCATAACAATGCGAACGTAAGATTATAGTTCCCGTGGAAATGGGGCTCCAGTCCGCTTGGCTGTTGCAACAAACCTTCGCCCAACTTCTAAACGCAATTCCTTGATGAGGGTCAGCGTACCAGAGGCGTGCCCAGAAAAAAATTCGGAGTGGAGGGAAGTTTTAACACTTTGTTGGTCACGATCACGTGATTTTCGATTTATATTTTTATACTTTTTCAAATACATTTCGCAGCCTAAGTTGCATTAAATCGGTTTGTTTACAACTTTTAATTAATTCTACGTAAATGAATTACAGTCATACAAGAGGCCAAAGATGAACTTTAAGCAAACTGCAGAGAGTAACACTGCTTCGACCTATCAGGTCTCTTCAGTGCAGTTGGTGACCGACAAGAAGCTAGAGACTTTAAAAAAAGCTTTTTGTAGGTCACCAACTGCGCTGAAAAAACATGATAGGTCGAAACAGTGTCACTGTCTGCAGTTCGCTCAAATTACAGTCAATCACAATAGAATATACAATTTCTATATCCCCCAACGAAAGATTGTACTGATTTACTAAAAATAGCCTTATTGACTAGGGGATCACGTTGAAAATATTTAGGGGGTATGGCTGCCCGCTGTTTGTGACAATGAGTGGGTATTTTATTAATTGCTTCCGACTGACAAAGCAAAGTGTTGCTGCTTTGCACTTAGTGGCCTAAAATAATACAAAGAGAATAACATGAGACTTATTTTTAATTTTCAATAAAAATATAACGGGATGTCTACTGAATATTGTGATCAAAAACGATTCACATTTATAGTAAAAGCTTATACGATAGCTACTGGCTAAATCAGCGAGGTCCAAGTAATGGCCCACAGAGGCATTATTTGCGGTCCATAAACGAATCTTATGAGAGCTTTTGGAAATTAGTTAGCAGTGGCACATTTCTCAAACTGAAGTATTTTGCACTAAAAATGCACTCAATGTTTGAAAGCATAGAGTACGTAAAAGAACATTTTTTGTTATAATGGAGTTGAAGTCCAACCACAGAAGTCGAATGGCAGTCTAAGCATTGGAGAATTCTCTCCAACTTGCAAGAATTAACGCAATCATTGACATACCAGCAACAATATCAGAGAAGCCTGCAACACAGGAATCTTATTGAGCCTTTGTAATGAATGCAAAAAACCGTCTTTGCTCTTGTATCAATTTTAAATACTTGCGTCAATTGTTTTAATCATCATTTCCAGCAAATTGGGCGGCATATTGTTAGTTTAAGTAGTAAAATGACCAACCGACCAAAAGTAGTTGGACCCAGGGGCGCAGCCAGAAGGGACCACCATGCCATGGCTCCCCTCTTTGGTCACAGATAAAATTATGCACAAAATAATGGCCCGAAAATCTGCTGGTAGCTTTGGGCTTCATGCCTGAGGTTAACGCATGAGCTTCAAACTTTCTATAGTTTTCTTGATATAAAGCAGAAATCACACGAGCAAGTTCTTTTGCTCAAGAATCTTGCAGCAATAACCTACTGGTGTCTGAGGAGTTGCGCAAGAGTACTGTGCAACATTGATAGCAATATTGCACACAAACAAGTAGCTTGCCACGAGTGAAAGCGAGTCTTGTGCTTTCTGGAAAAGTTTCAGAAATATTGCCAAGAATAGAGCATGTCTCTAATTTTCAGCAAGTTGTTTCCAAATCATCTTGACGAGTCTGGATTCATAGCTGACAATTTAAATTTTCTAATTTTAATCAAAATACTTTGGACTATAGACTGTGGAGGAAACAAAAACATCAATTTGCTAATTAAAAATTCGACATTCTCTCTGGAATGCTTTCAGAAGCCTATAAAGACCGCAATAAAAAGTTTAATGAGTGGACAAAAGTGGCAGAGACGCTACAATCAGAGATAGCACAAGTTACAGTAACATTCTCTGGCTTGCAACGTACGCGAAATTCAAACATGAGTAAGCATTATGAAAGACATGTTGGTATTTTTTCTAATTCTCAAAAACGTCTTTCGCTGCTGCATGCTCAAGTTAATGACAAATGTCCTGATTCTTTGCATTCGCCTTTGAAGCGTAATCGTTCCAGAAAGTGGACTGAGAACTATGATGCTGTCTTTGTTTTCTAAGGAGTTTTATCCGGCAATTGTTCGTTCTCTTGATTAACTGTCAGAATCAAGAGATGAAGTAGTTTTTGAAAGGGCTATGCCTTATGTGAAAGCTATAACAACAGCTGGGTTTTTGGTTAGCCTAGAAGTTATCGGTGCCACACTGAAACTTACCAAAACAGTTGCAAAAAGCTACAGGGCATCAAAAAATTATTTTGACTGCATTTGATGCTACGAGTATTATCAGTTGCAAAGATGTTATCCAGGCTTTTAGGGGCAATAAAGAAATATTTATTGGACTCTTTAGACATGCCGAAAGTGTCTACGGGGAATCCATACCCATGCCTTGAATTGTGAATCGGCAAGCCAATAGAGTGAATCCACTAGCTATTTCACCATTACAATTTTTGAGGCGTTCTGTCTATTGATATTTATTGACACAGTGCTTGAATAACTCAGCGAAATATTTGCCCTGATCTTGTTGATTGCATTAAACTCCAATTTTTGATACCATTTGTCTGTGTAAAGCATGACATTTGCTTTGATCAGAAATAATGTAATCTTCTATCTTCCCTTTGTGGATGACAGCATTGACGCTGGGGAGGTTGAATTTATGCGATGGCGTTCATATTGGCTGCGCCACGAAGGTGATTCTTTACCGTACAACACTTTAGGCGTGTTGCTGTCTGCTAAAGAAATACATACGTATCGATCTTTGGAAGTTCTTCAAATATTGACAACTGGCCCGGTTACTACAACAACCAATGAGCGTTCGTTTAGTGCTCTGAGATATTTGGACACCTATTTGCGGTTTACAACGAAAGAAGCTCGTTTGAATGGATTGGTATTGTTGTTTGTTCGTCGTGACCTTAACATTAACTTTAAATTTTCACTAAAAAATTGATGAATTTTCACGTAAAAATCGTAGGCTAAATTTCAATTAAGTTAAATTTTGACAGACAGCACCAGTAAATTTTTTTGGTTCGCCGATCACCATTACCAATCAGTTTGTATCAGTAAATATTTTGGGTGCAATTGTGTAAGGGCAAAACTTTTTTGTGTGTGCGATTGCATTAAATTTCTTTAGGTTTTGTTTAAAAACCGCACACATCTCTCATTTCCTGGGGAAAAAAACCTCAAAATTCCTGTTGCGACTAGGTACTGAGGGTATTACCACTGCACTGGGCTGTGCTGTTCAAAAAGCTTTGGCCCCCCCCCCCCCTTGAAGAATTCCTCGCTGCACCACTGGTTGGACCGCTTTGAGCTAAATACAAGATCTGCAACTTAAAATTGAAAATTTAAAGCTAAACAACAAACGCAATGCAGTTTTCCGAAGATAAAACTTGGCGTTTGCTTTGAATTTCATTTCTTTGCTAAACAGCTGAAATCTTATTCGATAGTTTACAGCTACAGATGCTGTACATCCGTTGGGCTCTTGGGAAAAACACATCTGCATCTAGTTCCTTTGAGTGAAGCCAAAGTCTGTGGTATAAATAGAATGGGATAACTGTACAAGCAAAAGCAAGTGGTTGGTCTGACCATAAATTGTTGTAATCGTAAAAGTTTTTCTGTGGCAAGATGTCGTGAAACCGTGCATTGTTTCTCACAAATATTAAATTTTCATAAGATTGGGGACTGAAGCCCTCTTACTTTTAGCAATGTCGCTATGTTTCAGCAAAGACGTTTTTTAGTGCATAAAAACGTTTTTTAGACCTCAAAAAAAATGAAAAACAATATTCTATCGCTTAGTCCCATGCAAAAAGCTTGCTGTCACATCTGTAGGCCTAAACAATGCCTATTATAAACATTTTTCCGCTTGCAGGGTGATGAAAACGTGACTTCGCGTTGCTTTTAAGTACAGAGACCATTCGTTAAATGTAAGAACTTGACTGGCGCGTAGGAGATTTGCATGCAAATTCGGAAAGCCATTAAATTTGAGATTACAACTGCACAAACCTTATCGGTACGATAAGCTACTTTCGTTGAGCTTGTCTCACTTTTAATATTCCCGCTAAGCTTGGCCTTTACTTTAACCTGCCATTCATTAACAGCTGCTAAGTAAAATCAATCAGTACACCGATGAGTATACCTACAGAACACACTTTTGACTTTAGCGCTGCCTGTTTTTAAAGGTTTGTATAACCACGCTTTTAATAATTTCCGGTACAGACTGCTTGCCTTCTTTTGCCTACCACATAGGTAACAACGAAAGCCGCTCATTTTGTAGTTAGCCTCATATCTATTCCTAGAATCTTGTGCTGTACAAGCAGCGCACGCAGTTTAGTTTGCTAAACAGCGCATGCAGCGGTGATGATGCGTATCGTTTCAATTAAAATAGTAAATCCCAGCATTTCCGGCGCACACTTGTTAAAAGTTGACAACGGCGTAATGAAAAAGAAAAGGGACAAAACGAGCATTTCTTGCCTCCGAAGTTGCATGCTTATTTTTGTTTTGAGAACTCTGAAATTGGAAAATCTGTATTTTTTCAAAATTAAATCGAATGAAAATCATTGCTACGACTCAGAAAGTTGATTGTTCAAATCATAACTGCTACTCCAACAACTGACCTTGAAATACATAAAACACAATGCAATGAAAACGCATGTCTCGAACGAACAAATTCTTTCCTCTCTTTGTATCAGCGAATACCATACACATTGCTCTGGCGGGACCTGTAGGCCTATGTTTTTGCTTCTATTTTTTGATCTGTTGTAATGCTTGGTAGGCTACATAGCTCTATCCAATATTTTGAAAGTGTCAATGCTAGGCGGTTGAGCTGAATGCTTGGTACATGTAGTAGAAGAGAGCAATGCCACTACGCTCAGCAATAAGAGAGAACACGCCATCACTCAATCATCACTGAAATATGGATTGCGGCCGTGGGTTTTGACAAATCTTTTTACGAGAAATGTGGCCGGATCTTCTCACTGCCGATAATCTCAATCCTCAAGTTTTTTTCCTAGTATCCACGATCTTCTTTCACTACTCACGGTCATTATTGCAGGAAACCGATCTTACGGTTTATGTAATTTTTAGTGTTGTTCGCAGTGTTGACCAAATTTAGTGGTTTTGAGAAAATTTTAAGACCACGTTTTCATTTTTTAAAGGTTCACTATAATTTGGCTCAATACCTTGGAAAGCAACATTTTTCAAAGATTTAAATCACGTAAAAACTCCCCGGTTTATCCCCTGGATCACTCTTTCGACTCTACTGGCTGTTAAAAATTGCGTTGAAAAAAGAAGTGAGGGAGACAATGAGCGCCTACGAACCTTGAGCCGAATTTGTTTTGGAAATGTCATCGTCTTCATCTCAATTCTCCCCTAAAACCATAATTTTTGGAAAAAACCTGAGTGATCCTCTCACAAATAAAAGACGAACAATCTTTGTTTTCAATTACTCCGCGAACCCATAAACTTATTACCAAGCCCGTAGCGTCTTACAAAAACTAGGGAGGGGGCAATTTTCACCTAAAAATAGCATTTTCTTTGACAAGTCATCACAAAATAAAGGTCCAAATTTCTGCGGCAAGTAATTTTTTTACATCTGAAGATCCATGGTCCCTTTCGTTTGGTTGTGCTCACTATTCTTACCAACCCGGTTCCAAAAATTTTGAAAAAAGCTTGACGTTAACAACGATCAACGGACGCACCATATATAACGTGCGCAAACTACAGTATGAAATAAAAGAAGTCAGTGAACCTTACTAAAAGTGAGTTTTTCTCATTTCTGATCATTCTCTCTTATTTAATTGCTGAAACTCAACCCTAATTTGATATATCTTTTTCGTCCTCAACGATTTTTTCAATAGTTGATCTGATTGCTCAGTATCTAATTAAGTAGTAAGCTATTCGTGATTAGCTTTATCCCTGCCCCACAACCAATAGCGTTGAGGAAATCCATAAGTTAGTTACAGACCTAGAATTTTAAAGGGTTCCAAATATTTTGTGAATGTTATGTCTCAGTTCTAAATGTCCCAATCTAAAGAATAACATAACCCTAGGTTTTTGGGACCGCTGAAAAATAGGTCTTCACCTTAAGTGTAAAAAAACACCCTCGTTTGGCGAAATTTCAAGCGGCTTTTAAAAAAAGATGATTACTCTGCTTTCCAAAAAATTAGTAGCAGGCAAAGACCAACATCTCACGTTCTATTCCATCGCATACGATGCAGCGTGATATCGTGCAAACGTGCGACGACACTTAGTGTTTGTGACAGCATTTAGTTCTTGTTTGCAGCTTCATGACAACATGGTGCAACATCGATTCTTATTTTACTACACTATGCTCCATGGCTCGTGGAATAAAATATTCATTTACGCAAATGAGCTCATGCGATGGTAGTTTGTTTTTAGTAACACTCCACCCCGCCACCTATCTGTAACATATGAAAGATGGATATAAACATTAAAGAGCCTTTCCCATACACATCACTCTACATCGGTGCGCTTTAACTTTTTTAGTGTTGTGGAAACCTCGCTATACTTTTACAAAAATCATGGAACTCCGTCACAAAAAATTCATCAGAATTGCGTTGGCTCTGGTTTTTCGACAAAAAACCTAGTTCATGGGTTCACAAGCTGGGATAGGCGAGAGAAAATTTGAGGGTAATCGAGAAGTTTCTCGTACAGGTAAAATCAAAGATTTTCGACAATGGTTTATGCATTACTTGCTGCTTCCGCCAGTTCTCTACTTAAAGACTTTTCTCTCAGAGATCAACTGTACAAAAGCAATTATTTCACCTACTTTGTTGCAGAAAACCGTTTATTTTTTCATGTTTGGATGCTTCCGTCCTCTTTGAACTTTTCTTCGGTAATCAGTTTCATAATATCGAAATCTGTTCATGCTTTATTCTTCTTTGGGGATACACCACACATCTAGATTCAGCTAAAGGTAGCTAAAAAAATTTCCTGTCTTGTTTGTTATCAATTTTATGTTACAATACGCGCATCACAACTTGCTGCTTAAGTGGACAACAATTCGTATCTCCCTCTTCCGTCATTTAATCACTGCTGTTTTCAAGCTTTCAAGAAAATCCACTTTTTGCTTTGTTACGTAATCATGACGTAATAGCCATTGAAATTGAATTGTTGCGCTTAAAATCAAGCAAAACGCGCAATTAAGATGATTAGATCATGCGGTTACCTTGGCGTTAAATTTGCCAAAATATTCTCCAAACATATAAAAACGTTATACTTTGCCAAACAGGACCACATAAGGTGGAATTCTCAATGCCCACGGAGCCCCTCCAAATGTTTGACGCAACCCCGTTTGCAGAGCTCTGCTCTAAGCCACTTTTTTCGTGCTGAGCGCCAAGTGGGAAAGCTGTGAATACTATTCATAAAGACCTTGGTACGGCTCGACAACGGAATTGAACCCAAATCAACCGACTACGAAGCGGCACTCTAATCTCTACAGCAACTCGCCAGATATGAAGAATTGTAAATCTTCTGGCCAGAGCTTACTAAATGAACAGAGGGAAACAATTTTTAAAAACTAGAAAAAATCTTAATAAGATGTGATAATCGAGCGAGGGGCTGTGGCAGTAGTAAACCATACACAACGTGTCTTTCCTCTGGTCACACCTATGTGGACTGAGCGGCAAATTAAAACAAGACATGTGAACAAGCTTATATGTGACTGCTTTACTCGAAGAGTGCTAGGCCTTTTTTCACTACAGTTTTCAAATTCTCTTTTCATCTTACTGTTGTGTTTTATGCGTTTAATATGCAGTACTCTCCTTGCTATTACTGTAATTTTGACACTTTTTCACCCTCCGAAACAACATCGAACCTCCATCTCAAAACATAAACAGCCCCTGAAAAAAAGATTGTATTGCGCACTAGATTATTAACCAAACATTACACCACTAAAAGTGAAAAGCTGAACCTGCTCGTCAACGCACTCCATTAAAAATACATCATTCGACCCAAAGGTAAACAGACCAACAACTGTCAAAACTCCATTCCTCTGTGAAAATGGTTGTCGTTTGCTTGCGATATCTCTTTGAATTAATAATTCCAAACTGCAGTAGCGTTCTTAATATGCATGCTAGCCAAGTTCCAAAGAGAGTAGGAAGTCACCGGACCAAATAGGTGGGCGATGCTTTGCAGAACCGCAAACAAGAAAATTCTCACACCTTTGATTCAAATTGGCAAAAGTGACACTATCCTGTCGTAAACGATAGCATTGCCATTTTTTATTGAGGTTATCTGCTGCACCTTATTAACTATTGATGTGAAATTACAGCGGTAAAGAAACACCTTATTGAAATTTAATCGCCTTACCTGCCTGCTTTTCTATTAAAATAGATCTACAACTTTTACTTATGCAAGCTTAAGACTTATAAATCATTAAATCTGTCGCAAAACATCCTCGAATTGCTTGAAAGCTAACACAAATCAGCTTAATTGATTTGGCAGGCTTGCTGCTGCCAATCGTGCAGTTTTCAGTTAAATATGGAATTCTTAGCTAACGAAGCCAAACAGAACGTTTTTGTTTGAAATGGCACGTTGCCAGCACCTACAGCTAACAGTATCTTTGGTTAATGAATAATCTTTCTCTTTTATCATCAAATGTACCTAAACTTAGCAACCAGTGTGATTGTACTTGCGCAGTATCATCAACTAATACAAGTGTTTTAAGATTTTTTCTATGAGCGACAGTATGAGATATAGGGCGATTTGTCGTTATGATAACCACAATTCAATAGAATATCCCTGTTGCCTTGGCAGGGCGGGCGGTTGGCCGAAGTCTATTAGTCGGTTCATACAGATGAGATTAACATTTATAACTGGAGTCAAGCGATTTTGCAGAAGAATGGCCTACTCCTTAGGTTGCCACTTGAAGCTCCTGACTGGTTGGTGAGACACACAAACTTATCGGTTTCTGGGCAATTTTAACCAAGACAGCTGGCCTAGACACTCGGCTTTCTTTTTAAATTCGCTTTTGTTTATTGCTTGCAAGTAATTAAACAACCAGATCTTTGACTTCTAGCTACTACCTGTCACCATCAGATTGCACCATGGTCCTACAAGGTCAATTTTTGCCCGCTCAAGTGCCAAGCGTCAAAAACGCAGTAGAAATATTTCAACTTGACGCTCAAAACCAGAACATTAAACAGTCAATGTTGCTAGCTATAAACGTCCCTTTACCTACGACCAGTGATGCCACACCTTGGTTTTTAAACCAAGATCTTGGTTTTTTCACTTACTCCTTGGTTTAATATGTTTTTTTCTTTAAAATTGATAAATCTTGATTTTTTTAAATATCTAAAAGAAAATTATTATGCAATGATAACATGAGTTTTAAGAAATTCAAAAATTGTCTAAATTAAAAATTCCAGAGTTTTGGTATCAATTGCGTGAAATTAAAAATGGCCTAGGCCAATCAAAATATTTAAATTTATCTGACTTTGTGACAAATATGACATCATTGCCTCACTCTTCTGCCTGTGTGGAAAGAATTTTTTCTCAAGTAAACACAGTGAAAACTAAGAAAACCAACAAATTAAAAGCGAATACTACAAGAGATAGAATTTTAGCTAAGCATCATCTTACTAAAGGCAATAGCTCTTGCTTAACTTGGCAGCCTAGTAAAGCTTTCTTAAAAGACTTTGAGAATGGTGGTGCACGCAAACGATATTCTGAGCGTTTGGAAAAAGCCAGAAAGGAACAAGGAATGATGAATATTACTTTTGAAGTTAGTGATGAAGATTAAATAACTTACAACAAGCTTATTTACATATAAGTACTGGCAACTAACTTTTATATAAGTACTTACAATTACTATCGATTTGTATTATTTCATAGTATATCAGATCTATTTAAAAAACCCATTTTCATCTATTATTTACAGTGCTTGGTTTTTTTGGCTCTATCTTGGTTTTTTGAAACAGATAATCTTGGTTTTTTCAAAAATCCCTGGCGGCATCACTGCCTACGACTAATTCTGCGTAAATAACTTCTCTTACACTTTTCTAGCAAATTGCCATATACAGTCTTGACTGAGGCAACCTACATCGAGAAGCAATTCAAAAGGCTTTATGTTGTGACTGAATTTTGTTTTTGTGTTGACATTTATCCCTTGCCCGGCAGTTAATTAATTAAATGTGGATAAATCATAGCAAACAAGTGACCACGTTTGGTGAGAGCCTACGTATTGTAGCAGGCTGTTATCGGTGTTACCTAATCATGAAGTCAAAATTGATCGCGAAAGTCTTGTGCTTTTTGCAGGCCGTTGCAAAAGTGCTCATAATCACTGCCATAGTTGCGATGAACAGCCTGAGAACGTAGAGACAAACGCAAAGCTCCTTACTTCCTTTTAGCACCAAGCGACACACGAGATAGCCGTAAATGCCAAAACTTTTACCAATTTTTGTGAATTGATTCATTGCATCTAAGCCAGTGGTTCTCAACCGGTGGGCCACAGTTTGGTATCATAACGTATAAGTGGGCCACGGCACGTAAGCCGGGTAGGCCACGGACGTCTGTGTAGTTTAAAAATTGATTTGCATGCCAAATAAGATTGAGGAATACTGGTCCGTATGAACAGCCATACGAACCAGTACCTGTGAACTAGAGACGCAATGATCTTTTTTTTTTAGAGATCAACTTCACTGCCATGATACCTTATACTCATCCCAGTGACATTGTAATTATCACATCAAATTTCTTATGGAAGTGAGTCACAAAAATTTGTGGACCCTTGAAGTGGGCCACGGCACCAAAAAGGTTGAGAAACACTGATCTAAGCAATACAGAGCGATTAGTCAAGCTAAGGCTCCACCAGTGGTATTATAAATTGACGCTGACATTGATCATTTACTCAGTGGAGGCTAATTTTTGCAGTATTACTACTGGTGGAGTAGGCTTTTTAACTCAAGGAGAACGCGCGGCTTCACCAGTCGTAATTTCTAATTGGCACTGCAAAAACTTTTTGCTCAAATTGCCGTTTTGAAATTATCACTGGTGAAGACACGGATTTCTTCAAGCGAGATTAATCTAAAAAAAAAACTGTTTAGCAAGCTTCAGCTAACTACGTTAAATGCCAACAATATGCTAAGTGAGAGTTCGAGTAGCGAAGATAAGTACCTAGCGCTTATATCAAAAGGAGAGAAGTCATAAAATGTGAGTTAGAGAAGCATTTGTGGATAAAGAGACGATGACCTGATCAAATGGGATTAAAGCTACAGCTTTTTACTGTAGAGCTATCATGGTGGAAACGATTAGTCGCCATAGCAAGTGAACTCTTTTGAAACCGGACTACAGACAAATGCCTGCCGGAGCACTACATCATTTTTGTCTTGGTCACGTGGTAGGAGAAAATTTTGCATTTTTTGCAAGTTATTCTAGAGTGACATATTCAGTGGCAATTTATCAAAACTTTCTGATAAATCGTGACGGAAATTATCACCACAATTATCACTCAAATCGACAAAAGAAACTACCACTAATTGTTCCACCACTAACAATTCGAAATAATTACTTAGTGACAATTTTCAAAGAGAATTTTTCACTTCCAGTGATGAAATTGAAATTGTTACTGTTAAAATTATCACCGACTTGCTTCACCATTATAAATGTTCAGAATATCACTGAATTTTAAAAATAATTGCGATAACAATTCAAAATTACCTACGATGTAGCTTTAGTCTTACATGTAGATACGTACAGACTGCATAGCGAAAATAGGCCTCTTACCTGAGCTTCTACCGGTTAGAACACCAAAGCTGCTGAGTTAGAAGAACCCGAGAGGCAACTTTGGGATTGGCTATCCACCACTAAGCAACTCAGTTTGCTTTGTTGGTTGTAGGGCTACCGGTCTGCAATGTTTAAAATGACTGCTATGTTTGAAATGACTTATGACTGGTTTGAAATGGACTGCCACTTTTCTTTATAGCTTGACAAGTTCCTTCTTGGTTGATTGAGCTAACACGTAGAAACCCTTTCATACCCTCTGCTGTAATAACTGGTCACACGAAATATGCCCAATAGATTGCAGCAAACCTATATGTTTTGCGGGTAAAATTGAATCAACAATCAATGAATACATCTTCCCCATATGAAAAATATACACTGACAATTTAATATTGATTATGATCAACACATAACTGGTTACTTTGCAACTGCATGATCCGACTCTTCTGTTGTAATGTAGGCCAGACCTACGTCTTGTGTTGTGCAGTAAATGTTTGGGTTCTAAGCAGTAGGTTATGTGCCGCTACTCGAGGCTATAACTACTCAAATATCATTGCGGAGATTTTGGAGGTACCGTTTACGCTTCTTCGTAAATATCTTTACCGTTCCGTATGTAATTTTTGAGACCACATTGAAGTCATGTATCAGTCAAAACTGACATGTGAATCAACTATCTGTTGATTTCTTTTCGTATAACTGTCTGAAAACACTCAAAACCAAAACAATGGTCATATAGCATTTGGCGAAGCGTTGATGACGTAAAGAATCGTCACCCCAATTTCCACCTGAAGAATCGCCACTCCAAACTTTTCCAGCTGAAGAATCATCCCCCCCAGATTGTAAGAAAATTAAACGAATTAATTCCCACCTGAAAATCGTTACTCCAGATTAGCTTGGGTGATAATTCTTCAGGTGATCCTATTTTTGATAATCAGCCAGCTTGTGGGCTATAGACAGTGCTTTGAAAGTTTGTGGCTCTTATTTGCATATAGCCAATTGTTTCTATGCTGGCCGAGTTTTCAAAACCCTAACCCGTAATATCTTTAGAATGTTTAGATCATAAGTCTACGAACAAATTATTGTGTAGAAATAGTCGCGTTATTGCTCTGTAAATATTTCATCAAATTTTGAAAATATGGAAATTTGAAGCGGCTATTGTGTGAAAAAAGCGATATTGAACCGCTCAATTAATCAATAAACGATATGTAGTCCGGCAATTGTTGGAATCACGGTGGTGCACTGAGTACACCGAGCTAATAGTGCTCCAGTTTGACTCGATGTTTTCACTCTATCACTGCAGAAAAACTAAAGGCAACGTGGTAAATTTTGTGCTCAATTACTTGAGAATAGGTGAAATTTATTAAATGCGAGGACAAATTTTTGAAACAAACATTAAGCTTTATCCAAAACGTGCTATTTGTTAAAAAACGGCGCACTGTCAAGGCACTTCCTCTAACTGAGGAGAAAAAATTGAACAACTCACGCAAATGTCATCATGTGCCTGAAAGAGGAAATACCTTTTTAATTCTGCGTTGGATAACGAATACACGGCAAAATCGAGGTTACTGCAAACAAAACAGCCAACCAACCTGTCTTAAAAGCGTAGTGAAAGCATTAAAATCGGCCATCATTCTCGGTACCGTTGCTTTTACAGTAAGAAAATTAGCTAGATTGGCCTGCGTGAGAAACCACTATAGACATATTAAGCGAAAAGTTTTAATTGAAGTTTTGCGAGCACTTTTAATTGTTTTAATTGAAGTTTTACGAGCACTTTGGCTTTATTCCTTTTAGGTAAGTAAAACTAGTATAGTAATGTTGGCGGCAGATTCGGTCCTCAACTAGACCATTATACAACGTTACGATGGCACGAGCAAAAGACCGACTGCAAACCGAGCTCCTTTGGTCGAAATTGAAATTCACCCAAGATGGAATGAAGCAGCCTGAAGCTGATATGTAACCTCATTTAATAGCTACCCTTATGCCCTTGGCATACACTCTTGGCCCAACGAAACCATACCTCGTGCAAACGCAGTCAAAATACAAGTGGTGGTCAATTAACGTTTTATCTAGCGTGCTGGACAAGTGCAAAAAAGTAGCTCTAGCTAAGGTAGGGATATTCTTAATCAAAAAGAATTGAATAATTACCTCATGATTTGAACAAGAATAGTTATTCTATTTGAATAAGAATTACCTCCTGAAGAGCCGCCTCAGATGAAACAGACGGTTGAGGTGTTTTAGCGTGAACACATTTCATTTTATTGCTCTGACTCAGTCATTGAGCTCTCCGCTGTCAAATTGACTGACTGCGTATGGCCTTGAAAATATAATTTGCTCTTCAAGAATCTAAAAGCATTTTCTTAAGCACCTCTTTAAGCAAAAGTATCTGCTTCACTCATCAGAATATTCTGACAAACTCGATGCTTTTAAGAGCTGTTCAACAACATTTTAAATAGATTTACCGCCCAGCAAAAACCTTTCTTATGCACTCAAGCTATTGCTTATAATAACAATAGACTTTTGAAAGAATTTTCAAGACTGCGGGCGTGGCACACCATTATTCAGTTCGCTGTTCTAGCTGTAACTAGGTCTATCAGTAACTAACATATGATCCAACACTTAGTCGCTTTTGAAATCATAGATTTTTTTATGAATCAGATATTTTCAATCACGATTGAATAAACTTAATTTCACATTTCATTCTCTTGATTACTCTCTCTATTGAGCGCCAAGCAGAAATCAGGTGAAAGCCATTTTAAATCTTTCGTATTGCTCGCCCCAAAAAGTGAACTAACATCTGACGATTGCGAAGTGAACGCTTAACACGCCTTTAGCTCTCCCGTCATTTGCGAGAACCTAGTATGGGATATTTTTGAAAAAATGAGTTACAGTGATCCCTCGCTATATCGCGCTTCACCTGTCGCAGCTTCGCTGCTTCGCGGAATTTTTTACAGTGCTTTTTTTACAGTGAATCCTGATTGGCTCAGGGGCTTTACTGTTGTCGAGAAGTGAAAAAAGTTGAAAAAAGTGAAAAAAGTTGATATATACGTTAATATTTCTATTTCTTAAACACATTTTGGGCCTGAAAAGAGGTTTTGTTTTTTGTTTCATTCTGCAGTACAGTATTGCATAGTAAAATAACAGTAAAAAATAAAGCTGACTACTTCTCGGATTTCACCTATCGCGGGTTATTTTTGGAACGCATCCCCCGCGATAAACGAGGGTTCACTGTATTGAGATTTTTGCTGTTTTTTAAAAAAGCTTCATGTTTTGTGAAAGTTGCCATACAAGATCCAGTCGTATCAAACAGTATCAAAACCTAATTGCTGCATCCATTGCATTGAAAACATGAAATATAAAAAGGATGATTTTCTCAGTTTAAATAAGTTTTTTACTAGGTTTTGGCACATGACGGAAGAGCTTTGGCAAATCTGAGAACGATGGATTTGTTGCCACAACTTCACAGTTTAATTCCTTGGTTGAACCTTTTCAAAAAGTTCAGAAATGGTGTTCATAGATCTCCTGCTTGGAGCTCTGCAACAGGAGTAATATGAAGAATGAATCTCAACCTAAATTCACTCAGTTATGATCTAAAAAATTGCTCTAGTTTTCAGGGCTGAACTAAACTTAGTTGGACTTTAATACACCCGCATAAAAAGACCACTAGCAGAAAAAATTTGCATTTTTCTCAAATTGCTGTCAGAGACTCTATTTTACTGCGGGACCTAGTCCACTGTCCCTTGAGCCTACCCAATTCAGGTGTAGTATGCCCTGGCTCTTAACAACTGTTGCAGTTAAAAAACAAAAAACTGCATCACGTGATCTTCTTTCGCTTGTCTTGGAGTTCAACTCGTTGAGTCACAAAGCTGCTGAAACAAACATTGTTCGGCACTTTCGCTTTCTCATTCAAGTTTCCGAATTACCACTCAATCTCCAAGGGTTATATTAATACATAGCCCGCCGCTCACGCTGTATTGAATTGCGCTTTGAACAAAGAAACGATATCTCCTTAGATAGTACGACTGTTTTTTGCTTGCTATCAAAATCGATCAAACAAAAATCGTACACTTTTAAAAGTTTTCGACAGTACAAAAGATTTTACGAAGTGTGCTTGAATTCTGCAGCTGAATGTCAAGCTTTCGCAAAAAAACGTTTTAGGTAAATTTTTCGTGCTTAATTAAAAGAGGTCTTCCTATGATAAAAATGTAATGTGTCGCTTGCCAGGAGTATCCCATTTATGACATAAATATTACTGTTGCAGCTTTGTGCACAGTTAGCAGTTGGAGTTACTGAAATCGTACTCTGTATGAAGCAATGCACAAGCTCTCTTCCATGCTGTCCATGGTAAGAGACCCCAATTACTACACGTGCAAAAGTTTAAAAATATACGCCTTCAAGGAAGATCTTTCATTGCTTCTCTTGTTGCGGCATGAATGGCTTTGCTTGTTTCGTAGAAGTCATATAACATCCTTTTTGACGATTACCACAAATATTCAATCACGACTACTTTCAACGATGTTCCGAATACTTCACCACTGCTAAAACGCATCACACTTTTTTCATAAATCAGCCACCCTGTAAAACTCGATCGTTTGTCTCAGTTTCCACGGAAGCATTTCATGTTATGCATTTTCCTTCAGGTCCATTTTATGAATTCCTTGGAGCTTTATTCGATAAACTTACGTCAACGCCTTATACAACAGATTGAATTATCATAGAGTTGCCAGCCTTCCTTTATTTCAAGGGTCAGTCCTTTATTCGGTTCTGTTTGTCCTTGTCCTTTATTGAGATTGGAAATGACACCATTTGCTCTTTATTTTGAAATTATTTTGACTGGTAGTTCAATTTCCTGTTTGCAAGATATGATTAAAAGTCTCATTTTACGTATAACTTAATTCTTCATTAAAAAAAAAGGGCCTCATTTTGGGAAAACCAGAAAACTGCAAGCTATTTTACCAAATACTGCATGAGATTCTCAAACAAAAAAAAAGAAAACAATAGAGAAAGAAAAAAGGTGCCGTTGGAAAGGCAATACCTCCGCCTATTAACTGAACTAGAAGGCTGGGACCCATTAAGAATCCAAAACAAATACGGCGTATTTACAACAAAGTTGTAATGTGGCCCCTCACAAAATTAAGCCATACTTTAATATATAAAGCGCAATTCTGTCTGCGAGTCTGTTTTAACTCCTCTGAAACTGCTTGAGGTACAAGCACCAAACTTGGCACGATTAATCACCACTCCGTGGTGAGTGCCATAGAGGTATTCGTGACGTCATGATGACGTCATAACCAAAAAATAATTTTCTTGGAATTTGCATTACTTGACAGAGGACAACCGCTTTTTGCTCAAACGAAAACCAGCTTCCGACTTACCACATTTCAAAAACTTTCATTTGTTTGGGGTCTAAAATGTCGTCACAATTAACGATTCATTGAATAATCTGTTTTTTGTTCTATCTCAAAAAGTACTCATCGCAGAAACGCGATTAAACGTTTTTTCAGGAGATATTAATAAGCTGCTTTCGATAAAAACAACTTTACAACAATTAATGTTTATTTGATTATGCTAGGAGCAATTCAATATTAAAGCACTTCAATCCTTTTAAGCATTTTTTCTTTTATATTTTGCTCACACGCATAAACTGGGTCTATGACGTCATAATATGTCTCGTACGATTAACATAAATGTTCGCTACTGCAGATCGTAATATCAAAATGTTATCAAAAATTGTGATCCTTTTGCAAAATCAGTTTATTAAAAAACTGATTTGTGACCTCATTTCTCAACCGATTTTCAAACTTTATTCAACAAATTAAAGGTTATTTCAAGGCAATTCCGATAGTGCTTAATATGTACAATTAGTATTAGTTTTTACACTGAAAAAACTAAACTTTAACACCTGTTGCGTAGCTTTTTATCTTCCCAAAAGTGGTGAGCTCAGTGAAAACAGATGACTTTAATACAAAAACATTATAATAAAGTACTAACAATTACTGTCCTTTGAAAGCTTAGGAAATATCTTTTCTTGCAATATGTGACTCCAATTACTTGAGGCTAATGATTACTTTATAATGGCTGATCAAAACTTGGTTGCCATACATAATGTTTCATTTTTAGTGGTACAATTATCCTACTAGAGCTAACAAACTTGCAATTGTTAAACAAAGTTAGTTCTTTGGTACATTTTGATTACTTTTCCTCACAAGTGTGGTTCTTTTGCATTGTCTGTCGACCTTTTCAAAAACATCCATCAAAAACTGAAGTCTCCAAATGTTTATGAAATGTAGTCTACCGATTAGAAACACACAAAATTTCAGTACCTGCAGTTCACAAAATTGCAATTTCTAGAAAAACTAAGTTCTTTGGTACATTTTCGCCACTTTTTCTCGATAGCATGGATGTTTGGCATTTTCAATCAAATTATTTAAAAGACTCAAAGTCTACAAATTTTAATATGTAGTCAACTCCAAGCAAAACACATGGTGATCACCCAAGAAAAAGACGAGAGAATAAAGATGGTGCTTTCTTATCGTTTGCAACAAAATGCAAGTGTCGAGCTACATGTGATCTAAATGTTGAAGCAATTGCCTTGGCAATTGGGCAAGGCTGTCGCAGCAGCCAGCTGATTTGATGTTCTTAACCTCGACATTATTAATGGGGGCCCCCGCTACTGCTATAACTGAACTGTGAGTGCTTCATTTCGGGTTAGTTTGCTCTTTGCATGGCGACGTTTATGCCAGGGCCAAGGAACATGCACGCAGTCAGAGACATTAGTTCATATTAATTTGCCTAAACCTACAGTGATGAAGAAGTGTTAAGTAGCAATCCTAATAATAATAGCTCAAAACGTATTGTGAGATCATAATGATAAATGACATCACAATGCTTGCCACTATTTCGTGAAAATAGCAGCAGGTAGCAAAATTATCCACTATCATTTTGATAGCAAACATAAATGGTAAAGCCCGTTACTGACATTTGTAATTGCAAGGATAGGCCTATCGGTACAAAACACTAATCTTCATTTAAAAGTAGGGAGGTATGGATTAAAGGCAAAGTTAAATGTAATAAAATCCCAAATCTAAGAAAAGATCAAAATTAAACAGCAACAGCATCAATCTGTAACACTGAATTAAGAGGAAATGCATTTGTTTGAAAAGAGCTTAATAGGCGCCTATTGCAATAGGCTATATGACTTAAAGAAAGGCAGCGGGCCTTTTCATGCTAAGGCCGAATTAAAGCAAACAGCGCAGGCAAAAATCTTAATGTCACCAATATTAATACAAAAGCGGGTCCACCAAATCGTCTAACATGCCTACCAACAAACAGCTCATTTCTTTATCAGTCAAAACGACCACCATTTGGGCGACGCCATCAATTTTGACGATGTTTTATCTCCCCCCCCCCCCCTTACACTTTTAAAAATTGCGAATGGTAGTTTGTGTCTTCGTTCTTTCTTTTTGAATATTTCCAGTCTTCATTAATAAACCAATATGAATCATAATGATTTCAGGAGAATCTCCACACAAATGAAATTAATAAATGACGATTCCATTAAGAATATCAATAGACTGAAACTTTATAGAGTAAAGTTGTGACTGGAATCAGTCAATATTAGAACTCACACTTTATTTAACAAATCGGTTTCACTAAATTAGCATCATCAGTGTTCTGCAAAGCAACCGCAATGATAAATTATATATACTTACGTCAAATTGAACGGACAGGCTCACAAAAACTAACTCTATAATAAACCGAACTGACTGCAACAAGAAAACACTGCACACTTTAAGCTGATACAACTATATGAAGTTTTTCCTAACCGGAGCTGCTAAGTAACTAGAAAATTTAACAGGTTTGCCAGAGTAATACATATGATAACGATTATGATAATGTATTACTAATAATCAGATTACGTAAAAAAATGTAATAATGAACTACTGCAGGCGCAACAAACAGTTTATATAGAAGAAGATACCATTACAATAAATTTATAATGCAAAATGAAAAAGTAATAACCAAACAGTGGCATAAAAAAGGGGGGGTCAAAAAAAATTTTAGTAATAAAGTTCTATTTATATTTATTGTAGCTTTTAATTTTCTGATCCATATGCTTTCGCTAATATCAAGGTTATGGTAATATCTAGGTTCCTGTAAAAATATGACATGGTAGCATTCAGAAATGTCTGGGTGAGAACTAATGAAGTTTTTGTGGTGATTATGGAAATGAAGCAGAAGAGCAGCTTTATCAGTATGGTTTTGTGTGTTATTATTTTTCCAAAACGTACGGTGGTTAGTCCATCTAACAGAAAATTTGTTTTTGGTTTTGTCCGACGTAAATTTGATGACATAATTTGCATTGCGCTGCGTATATTCCGTAGTTGTCACAAGTGTAGTTGTAGTCACAAGTGTAGTTTCCGTAGTTGTCACAAGTGACAACTACGGAATATACGCAGCGCAATGCAAATTATGTCATCAAATTTACGTCGGACAAACCAAAAACAAATTTTCTGTTAGATGGACTAACCACCGTACGTTTTGGAAAAATAATAACACACAAAACCATACTGATAAAGCTGCTCTTCTGCTTCATTTCCATAATCACCACAAAAACTTCATTAGTTCTCACCCAGACATTTCTGAATGCTACCATGTCATATTTTTACAGGAACCTAGATATTACCATAACCTTGATATTAGCGAAAGCATATGGATCAGAAAATTAAAAAGCTACAATAAATATAAAATAGAACTTTATTACCAAAATTTTTTTGACCCCCCCCTTTTTTATGCCACTGTTTGGTTATTACTTTTTCATTTTGCATTATAAATTTATTGTAATGGTATCTTCTTCTATATAAACTGTTTGTTGCGCCTGCAGTAGTTCATTATTACATTTTTTACGTAATCTGATTATTAGTAATACATTATCATAATCGTTATCATATGTATTACTCTGGCAACCTGTTAAATTTTCTAGTTACTTAGCAGCTCCGGTTAGGAAAACTTCATATAGTTGTATCAGCTTAAAGTGTGCAGTGTTTTCTTGTTGCAGTCAGTTCGGTTTATTATAGAGTTAGTTTTGTGAGCCTGTCCGTTCAATTTGACGTAAGTATATATAATTTATCATTGCGGTTGCTTTGCAGAACACTGATGATGCTAATTTAGTGAAACCGATTTGTTAAATAAAGTGTGAGTTCTAATATTGACTGATTCCAGTCACAACTTTACTCTATAAAGTTTCAGTCTAAACCAATATGATCAATATTACATGTACAGGAGCTATGGCTTATATTGACTAAAACATTTTGTTGTGGCTCTAACAAATGTTTGTACGGTGAAGCTGGTGCAGCTACATTAATTGATACGTTTTTAATCGGCACTGGTGATAATATGGCCTGCCGGGGGTAAAATCGCACCATACGTAGGAAAAACATTTTTTTCTATTTTGCTTGATTATAGCTTTATAGAGCTACCGGATTCAAACCTGAAAATTTGGGAAAAGCAAGAACTTATTTACCTTCTATAACCATACCTAAGCAAGGAAAAATCAATATGAATCATAATGCGTAGCCACCAGGGACTTAAGAAAGTTTGTGGCGAAATTAAAATTAACAACGTCACTGTGTCAAATCGCACCACATGGAAGATATTACTGGTATTTTGCTTTATAACATTTTTATATAGCTACCGGGGTAAACCAAACATTTGAGGAAAAGCAAGGATACTTTAAACTTTCCAACATACGTCAAGCAGGGAGAAAAGAACATGCTACATAATGTGGGTTCGCGTCAGCAATGAACAGAGCACGTAGACCTAAGGCATAGCCAGGATATTCTATTAGGAAAAGGAGTACAAAAAGTGGTGAACATCTTATTTGCAGAAAACACAAAAGCTTTTGGTAACTCTTCGTACAAAAGCCTGATATGTGAAGCCGGCTTGGCCGCCTGAACCGACACTCCCAATCCCGACGTTATTGATGGAGGGTCTCTGCCGGGCGACGCCGGCAAATCCGGCTAGTTATTTATAAATTCAACACAGCATCGGGAGGCCCAGACGCCAAGTGCTTGTTGCTCGTTCAGTTGGATACTACTTCTCTTGCACCTCCCCTCCCTCGCCCCCCTCCCCCCTATTTAAATGGCCAACAACTAGGCTAGAGAACATTTTTTCAAGTAAGTTAGCTGTTAATTTCAGGAGTTTGAAGTTATAAAAATTCTGTGCTTTATCATCCTTTATGCACTAACATAATTTGCTTTTTCAGAAGCTAAATAGACCCCATAGCTGAAGCTATATTTATGTATTATTTAAAATATCTTCTAACGGTGTGTGTGCGGATATGATTGATCATTGACCTTTTCTTGACCCGCTTGAAGTGCATGCTTTGACTCTAGACCAGAGGTAGGCAAACTTTTCAGTCGGTGGGCCGCATTGACCATTCAAGAGTTGGCCGAGGTCCAGTGCTTAAAATTTTGAATAGATGGGCGGAAAATGCGTACATTCAAAATAAAAATTGCGTAGCGGCTCTTTCAAAGGTGGCTTCTGTCGTTTTTGGCTCTTTAGTACGGCAAGTGCTGCCACCCCTCTCATATTAAAAGTTTCTATAGCGTTGGCGGGCTGCACAAAATGCTCTGGCAGGCTGCATGCGGGCCGTAGTTTGCCCACCCCTGCTCTAGACTTTGTTTCGCAACCTGTATTTTATTTCAATGCTAAATGAATTCATTTCTTTCCCTCTGTCATTAACCCTTTGCCGTATTAGAAGGGCTTAGAAAATAGTAGTCTGAGCCAGATGTTGGAGTAGCCTCTGGCTTGGGCCGCGATTTCAACTAATTTTTTAGGGTCTTTCACTCTCGTCTCTATCTTTTTTCCATTTTTTTGCTTATTCTGTCAGCTACTTTCGCTCCACTTTCCCTCTTCCTATGTCTTTCATTCCTTAGGTGCTGAGTAACATTTCGGTTCCAGTGCTTGGCTTTTAGCCAAAGCTTTATGCAACCATCCAATTCATTTCTTTCTTTCTCAGCGTGTTAATATATTAGCAAGGCAAGACTGCTTAATATTTTGTAGTGATGGAACCCTCAGTGAAAAAGAAGAAGATTGTGCTCATGTGACAAAGATTGGGGAAAAAAGTATGAATGGTTAGCTGCAACTAATCATACAAAAGGAGGCAAACTGCATGATTTGTAATAGTACCTTTAAAATTGACTATATGGGTGTTGTAGCTATCAAACAACATAAAACTTCTGATGGTCATAAAAGTAACTGCAATGCTTCAGCCTCCAACTCTTTAATTGATAAATTTTTCGTAAAAGCCAATACAAAAGAAGAAGATAATGCAATTGCTTCAGAAGTGTCTCAAATATACCATGCAGTTAAACACAATCGTTCCTACAACTCTCTTGATTGTAGCTCAAAACTTTACCAGGATTCTAAACTAGCAGGAAAAATATCTTGTGGTCGGACCGAATGAAAGGCCTTAGTTACAAATGAGTCAGGTAGAAAAACATTAGAAGCAGAATTGAAGATTTGAAACAGCATGATCCCCCTCTATATTTTTGCTTTCAAATTGATGCTTCTAAACACAAAAATAGGAAAATGTTTCCCGTATGTGTTCGGTATTTCAATGTGGAATATAGTGCAGTGAATTGCATTATTGACTTTTTTGAGAATGCTGATGAAAGCGCAGATGGAATATTTAGATCATCAATGTTTCCCAAACTCTTGTCTGTTGGCATAGTAAAAACGTTTACCAATTTCGCGGCACAACAGCCACGTGAATCTATTTATATTGATCGCGAATAGCATCACAGGTGACAGCGAGAAAGGTAATGACCTTTTTTTGGAAACCGCCACTTTTTCGGGCAACCTAACACGTGATCGACCATTACTTCATGGCAGCATTTACTCAATTCCGGCTGAAAACTTTGGGAAACACTGGTTTTGATGTTTGAGACTGTGGATAATTTGCAGCTTCTCTGAGAAAGAGTTTCATGTGTTAGTGCAGATAATGCAAATTGCAATTTCGGAGTAAGGCATTTTTTTACGTACTAACATTTTCGCATTAAATGACGTTGTTGTTGAGGCTAATTGTAATGCGCACATTTTACATAATTCAGTAAAAAGTGCAATGGATAACTTGAATGTAGATGAAGAAAATATCGTCTTGAAGATATATGGGCATTTTTTGGTGTGTTGTTGTTGTTGTTGTTGTTGTGATTACCCCTCCTCTTCCTCGGGGTGGAGGTACGGCACGAACAGCAATTCAGATGCATGCCGTCAATCTAATTGAAATTGGGTTTGGGGAAAGATGGCAGCCTATTTCGAACCAGTCATGAGTGACTAGTAGTTCCACCACCAACAACGCGGACTGCCACTGGTGGGTACCCAAGAGTCGCCTTTTACGACATGCTGGGTGAGCAACTTCACAATTGTAACCCGTGGAAGTACGGGTAGGCCACCTGTCTTCCACATAAAGGTAGAGGCGTCCCGTTAAGTGCCTTGCCCAAGGACACAACAAGCAAGCTTGCCGGCTTGTTGTCCACACTATCTTTTTTTATGCTGAGCGCTAAGCAAGGAAGCTGGGAATGCCATTTTTAAAAGTCTTTTGGTATGACTCGACTTAGGGAATGACCCCAGGTCTACCGACTACGAAGCGGACGCTCTAACCACTACGCCATCGCGCCGGTTATTTTTCGCTGTTTTTCGGTATTGCCAAAAAAGACGTGAAATTCTTAGAGACTTTCATTCATTTGTAGAGACAGAATATAGAGCGATTCTTTGGTATATACCTAATATATGGTTATCACTTCAGCCATGTATTGAAAAAAATTTACTTTCTTGGGAAGCCTTGAATTCCTATTTCATAAGTTTTACCTTTTCGGAAAGCCTTGAGTTTCTATTTCTTGAGTAGACCCACTGATTGCTCTATACCAGTGTTTCCTTTTTTTTTGGAGATCACCACTTCTTCTGGCAACATAACACGATCTCCGACGTTATTAACCATTATTCATGGCAGTATTTACTCAAATTTTTGCTGATGAATGTTAAGTATTTTAAAATTAGGTATGTTTAGTATAAATATTAAGTAAATAAAACCCACAGCACACCTGCAAATCGTTCAGGGCACACAGTTTGGGAAACACTGCTCTAAACAATTATATAAACTTCTTTCCATTGATGACGATTCCGCAGAAATACCCAAAAGTCTTGAAATCTATCTGATGTTCTCGCAACATGTAATGGAGGTATTCAAATTATCAATTAAAGAACTTGAAAAGACTGAAACTAGAGCCGTAGATATTTTCAGTATCATGGCAGATTTAAGAAACAAATTAAGATCACGATATGCGAAAAAATTTTTTGGCTATCAAGTTCAACAAGAATTGAAAAATTTAGGTGCTGATGAGGCTCAAAAGATAGTTGAAGACTTTAAATCTTTTCTTACTTCTGCCGTCACATATTTGGGAAATCGAATAGATTTCGATGAAGATTCAACATTTTGCAAATTATCAAATCTTAGTTTCTTGGGCGGTTCATTTCCCAAAGTTTCAGAAATTTGTAGAAGTAGTAGAATATTTGAAGCTAGAAGGAAAGCCTAAATTAAAGATGGATGAAATTTTGATGAAATAGTATTGATTCAAAAAAACTTTGACACTATTAAAAGCTATTAACTTTTCGTAAGCTCAAAAACAACAAGCAGTAAGTGGTATCTTATTTTGAAATCTGTGGACTTTAAATGTATCAATGTTTTCAAAATAGTTTCTTTCGCGCAATCAATTCCCGAAACATTATCTTATTGTGAGAGAGTTTTCAGTTTGATGTCATCTAAATGGAGAGATGGAAAGGAGCCAATGCTCTCTAGAATTACATGTAAATAAGAATGAACTTCTCATATATTTAAACATAAAAGATAGTTGCGTGGAATTCGCCAAAAACATCAAAAAGGATACAAATTTTCTGAAGGCTGCAAAAATTCAAGCCAAAAACATTTTTAAAGATCAGAATCCTTTGATCAAAGTAAAATAAATGTCTTTTTATTCTTGTTTTTGGTGAATTCTTTTCATTAAGATAAAGAAAATGTAATTTTGAACCTCATTTTATATTAATATCTATAAGAACTGAATCAAAATTTGTGAACCAAATAAATCATAATAAAGTTTTTATGTCTTTATTGTAGCTTAACAAGCTGGCAACCCTAAATTAGCGTGAATCGCATAGTTCAATAATCAGCACTGTCGAGGTGTTTTAGGCCAACAACAGCAATAAACTGCGACTTTTGCTAGGATTTGCTAGTGATATATTGACAACGACAGGTGTGTAAGCGTCGATGCTGCTGTTCAAAAATTTGCTGCAACAACCGGTAAAATATAGTTTTGATTTCGTAAATTGCGTTATTTGTTTGGCTACTTTTAATTTATTGTCTCAAAAAAAATTTTGATCACAAATAGAAGAAAACTTGCCATTACTGTTTGCCCATTCGCTGAATTGCACATGACATAAATGAATATATTCCGACATTAATTTGGCCTCGCGTAACGATTTTTTTGAGTACATTACCAGATCTGTGGATCTTTTTGTTGCTTTTCAGTTTGGAGGAATGTTGGAAAATATGCAAAGTAGGATGTGCAAGAGCGAGAGAAAAACATTTACATATTTTTAGCCTCCAGTCGCCTGGAACACTTTAATCGATAATTCTGGAACACTTTGGGTTTAGACTTGCTTTGGAGTTACCAAAGTGGTTGGCACAGGCAAATTCCACCACCAACAGTGCAACCAGGCAGAGGAAATTGCTGTGAAATGCTTTTTCCAAGGTGAAAATAACGAAAACCGCCTTGAGATTCGAACATACAACTCCGTAATTATAGATTTGATATCAAAAACACTTAATCGTTTTTTGAGGCACTTTGTTGAGTGTTTATAAAAAGAGGCGTTTACTCGGTTTTGTAAGTAGAGCTTCCAAAGCTGCGAAGATAGGCGCATGGCTGCGCTTCTGTGGTTGCGCCGTTACAGGAAAGAATTTCCCGGTGGTACGCAGAAAGAAACAAAATGAGGACCAAGGGCTCAGTGAGTAAAAAATGCCAGGATACGGCTATGATTTTTTGCAGTTCATTAGCGTCCTCTAGTGACTACAATGATACGACGAAGCTATCGGGCATGCAACATTAGAAGTGGACTTTTGTTTTTGTATTTTTTTATTTTGGAAACATAACCAATTGACATAAATTCAGTTAAGTGCCAAAACATTACAACAAAACGAAAAACAAAAGCACTTTAGAATACAATGGTTACTAAAGTAGACTTTTGTAACGAAAAGAAATTGCTTGCAAGCTTACGCGTAGCAAGTAAATTTTTTAAGCCGATCAAAGAATAAAAGTGGTTTCAGTTATTACGGCTACAAAACGTCGATCTCCAAGAAAAGGCTATCCAACAAGTTTTGTTATTTTGGGTCCTCCAGAACTTGTTTTTGGCTATGCTGTTACTTGCAGCGGTTGTCTTTTTCTTTGTTTGATAACAATCGTAACAGTAGCCTACCTGTGGCAAGTACTGTTGAAGTAATTCGGCCTTTCTGAAATAAGGATCAAGTACTGGTACCGATGCAAGCAGGTCTGCCGGAACCGACGTACAGTTAAAAGTACCGATGCTCACCTATGAGTGATATTAAGCAAAAGCAGAACGACACAACAACGATGGCAAGATAACCCTTTTAATAATACGACAAGTTTCAAAGAATAACTCTTCGTTTTTATCAGGCCTTAATATGGTTTGCCTAAGGCAAATTATAATGTATTGATATCAGGTGTTGCTTCTCATATGAGCTCATTTTGAACCCTGATGAAAACGAATGGTTATTTGTAGAAGCGTCAATGTATTTCATAAAAAAGTGATCTTGAGTTGCACCGCTTTAATGCGGCCATCTAACATCTTCCAGCAAACATTTTAGCATACTCACCTTCATAAAACCATTGAAATATCGTATAGCAAAGAAAGGAAGGAAACTAATTTATCGCAAGATCACGAGAAGCATATTTTGTGTCTCATCAAAATATGTGAAACAAGAAAATATTTATCAATTAATCAAAAAAATAAAGAGAGCCAGCAAGTATTGTGCAACTCAACGATTTATTGGTCCAGACCAACTTTTTCTAATGTAAGCGTTTGCAATAATAGTGTTTGTGGTGCAGTTTTTTTAAGCAAAATTTTGGAAGATCACTTGTGAAAATAGATTTTTTTGTACATTTGCAAAGATTAAAGATCTTTTCTTGTGAAGAGCTTTACAAAATTGATCTGTGTGATTTTTTCCGAGGGGGCATTTCGGAAGATACGGGCCCTCCTGCGGCGCCTTGGAAAACAAAAACGACGCCTCAGGCGGCCACAATGCACGATCTGAAAACCATTGTGTTAGGGATTGATTTTATTTCCACTAAAAACTGAGTTTTGAAAATAAGACTTGTTTAAAATGGCCCCTGGGTACATTGCACTTATCTATTCATTTACAGTAGAACGCCGATTATCCGAACTAATTAAAACCATGGGTGGTTCGGATAATCGAAAAACATGGAATATTACGAAAATACATCATATATAGTTCACAGACATTGTGATTTATTGTATATTATTAGCACTGACAGTATAGTAACTGGTTGCAAACTTAAATAAATACTGCACGGGTCAATTGCTTTTTGCTTTTTGGACGCATTTATTTTCTGTAAACACAATTGACGTTCTAATGCTTCTCACCCATTGATGTCAGGCTCTAATGGCTTTTGTTAAAGTCGTGTTCGGATAATAGGCGTTTTGGATAATAGGTGTTTGGATAATCGGCGTTCTACTGTATTTGCGATTTTCTTCAGACTACGAGCCCCTTGTCATGATAACGCACATTGACAAAAAATCCCTCTTTGGTAGCTCCCGCAGCGTGACAGAAAGGGGGCCAATGGAGGGGCGTCACATTTTAGGGGCCTTAATAACTGCAGTTAAGGTTTATGTTTAGGACATAATGAAGTTTTTTGACTATTCCGTAAGTATGATCACTTAATTCTTATCCCAAGAGGGGTCGAGTTTTTCCGATTTCACTGTCGGTTTTTTGCTTGATCACTAAAAAAACCATTTTAATTACACGTGTGAAACAGTTTGTGATCAAAATTTTTTTGCACTTGCAATTTACCGTTGATCTTTGCAGGATCATTCGTTGTGACCCTGTCGTGACCAATGCAGTCCAAGCATTTGTTTCTGGTGTCTAATAATATTGTCGCTACAAATTTTTGTGCATATACTGTATATGTTCATTAAAATTTATAAAATTTCAGTTCTGCCTTATTTGAACGGTGCTCCCGATTACCAAGAAAAGAAGCAATTATATTTGCAGAGTAAGCCGATCCATATCCTACACATTAATGCTAATAATACTGTATACACACTGTAGCATGCAGCAAAACAGCAGAGCTTGCTGGGTTAATCAGACGACGACCATTGTTTTTTGCTAAAACGGCATACAACTCTAGTCAGCCCACAAGAAATTCAAACAAGAAAAGACAAAAAGACAGTTCAGATTATATGATTTGCAGTGGACTATTACCAAATGGAATAACTGAAAAAGAATTTTGTTGTAAGTCTTGCATTTTTTAATAAAAACACAAAAAGCAAAATATTAACTTTTACTGACAAAAGGAAACGAGTATGGCCACCCGGTCTTCATGCCAGATCTCCCTGGTTGGACTGGTAAAGCATCACCGATATAGCAGAAATATACCTTGTGTTGCTCTGTTCCCCTGTATCAACTGGCCAAAGACAGTATTGCCATTGATTTCTTCTTAGCATGACATCTGACAAGACACCAAAAAACGTTACCTCCACAATCGAAAAGAGCCACCGTGGAGGTTTAGAAATCAGTTGTGCGACAAAAATATTTCTAAATTTCGGAGCGTTCTCTACAAAAAGGTCTTCAACCAAAATTTATCTCAATTTTCTCAGAAATTTTTTCCAAATAGCTGTGCACAAAGCAGTTTCGACCCCCGAACTATAGTACCACAGCGTTGCACCCCCACATATGGAACCACAGCTGCTCATTGTATTTTCGTGTAAAATTTGACATAAGAAATGTGGAAAAAATTTCTTTTGATAATTTGTTCATTGAATTACAGTGGTTAAGTGCAGCAATATCTGGCGCCGGTATTGATGCAGATGACACATACTATACTTTAATCACATTTGTATCCGTGACACAGCAAATCCTATGAAAAGACGTATTTTAGATCAATGCTGTTTTCAAAATCAGAAATCTGCCTTTCACTTTTTGTAAATGCGCATTCTTTTTTTAATTTGTCGCCAAACAACCCCAATTGTTTTAAGAGCATGCAATATTTCATAATATAAGCCAGGCACTGCGTTTCATCCGAGAGAGCCACATTTTCAGCGATGCTTTCGCACTAATCTGGTAATCGACAGTTTTTGTAAAAATTTGTTGCGGTCAATAAGTTTTATGCCTGGACTTTTTCAATAACTGGTTGATGCCTCTGGGTATAGTTAAGTGCAGCTGTCACTGAGAAAAATGATTGAGGCGTTCGAACCAACGAGACTTGCTTTTACAAAGCGCCCGACTAATTCCTTCATTGTTGACAGATTTATAATACGCAAAAGCAGTATAGCGACAGATGTATGCTGGTTTCCAGCAAATAACGAAATAAATGCTGGTTTGAAGAAAGCAGTTTAGCAAAAAGTAGCGAGTATTAAAAGTTTTGCAGGCGTAAACCAAGACTTCTTCAGAAACAGAATTTTAACTTGATTGAAGCAAAAGCTTCCCTCGCAAATTCTTCACGTAAAACATGTTAGATCTCAAGCTAAAAAGTAGTCTTTTCATTTTTGGGGTTATCAGTCGAACGGCACCTTACACATCTAAATCAAATTAGTGTATTGTAGATACAATACTTTTAGAGGAATTTTGCCAAAGACCAAACTGTGTGAAAGGCCAGTAATAAAACGGTATTTTGGCAGCTAAAAGCGTTACTGTAAGATGTTTGATAAAGTAAAAATATTTAGTAATAAAAAATAGCCCATTTTAAATCTTTTGACGTTTTCGTAACGTCAGGATAAATTTTACGTATGGCTAGGCTTACCATATTTTTGTGATTAGAATATGGGACGTTTGAGAACAACACGCCTGACTATGGGTGACGAGGCAAAGTCCGGACACACTTAGCAGCGGCAATACAGGTGTTGACCTTTTGCAATTTGCCTTAGTTCCACTATACATCAATAAATTCCACCCAAAATGGAAGTGTCCTCCAAAAAAAAACAGTTCATCGCCTGCTGTGCTGCTCCTTTTGTGTCACTTCCGGCCCAAATTGTCATCAAGCTAGAGTTCGTTGTCATAATACCTTTACTTAGCGGGACAAACGTTTAAATACCGTAGTTCTAGCTATGCTGGCTGACTGACTGAAAAACCGGGACTTTCGATCGATTGACCGGAACAAGGCCTAAAAAAACGGGACTGTCCCGGCTAAAACGGGACATATGGTAAGCCTACGTATGGCTGAGTGAATTTTCCACAGGCTCATATCTCTTTCTCCACTGACTGTCGGCACAGAGCGTTCCTATTTGGCACATCTTAACTAAGCTGCCGAAATGGCCGTGAAGGTTTTTTCCACGGCAACAACGCATAAATCCCACTGGCATTGAATTGCGAAAGAAAACGGGGAAGCAAGAGGTCAGCTATGTCTTGGGATCCATTTTGTGCTTCTTTCAAGATTTGTGCTTATTTTCAAGGACTTGCCTTAGAAAATAATATTTGTGCTTAATTCTGAGAAACTTGCTTACTTTTGAGTCGCCTGCTTATTTTGCCGCAGAAATCGCTTTCGTTTCAAAAATTTATCGGTTAAAACCTGGACTTTCAAAAAAAAAAGATTCGTCTTAAATTGGGCGAGAAATTTCCAAATTTAGAGAGAATACATGGTTTTATCTCTGCAAGCTTATTTTTTGTTCTGGGTCGATGGTTACTCTGACTGTATTACTCCTCGCTACCCTACCAAAAAAGAACCCAGTGACGTTTCAAGAAAGGGAGGGAATAGGAACATGAAAACAATATAGGGTTTTTTGGCGCTTTGTAGCTGCTGCGTTTTGTTAACGACAGGACATTTTAATTTTGAATGAGTAAACTTGGCTTCATATTTCATTCTCCAGGGCACACCTATTGCTGACTACCAAATCTGCTTTAAGACCATGTTAAAAGCTAGCTTTTGGTATGAATCGATAAAGCAATTGAATCCAGGTCTAATAATTGTGAAGCGGTCGCTTTAACCAGTACACCACAGCGCCGAACATCATCTTTGGGAATTGCCCTTTAAGCAAAGTAGCAATTTTCGTAAGAAGTTTTTAATTAGCGATTGCCTAAAGCAGGTCGGAAACCGACAACCGGCCAAGCAAAATCAACCGGTCCGCGGCTACTCAGTAAATTACAATAGCTGTATTGCCCCCGCCTGAATTCCTCTTTTTTTAACTCGTAATAGAACTTGCAAACAGAATTTGCAAAGCAAATTCCCACACAAAAAAACGAAATTCCTCATTGCTATTAAAATCGGAAACAATGAAGGTAAATTCTACGGTTTCAAAAGTGTTCTAAAAATTGGGTCAAAGTGTCTTGCAGTTTCAGGTTAAAAATATGGTTTCAGTACGTAAGCTGGATTGTAAAGACGAAATTTATGCCGAGGGTCTATCAATGCTTCACTAAATAAAAAATATTTCAAAAATGAATTGTAACCCAACTTGACTTATGGTGCACGCAGAACGCACTTTTTGCTCCCGTGAACAACTATTTTCGGCAATGAAACACACCGAAAGTAGGAGGCAGGCCCTCCCAATTTCTTAAACCCAATCATGGAAAGAAAGTATTTTTAAGTATATCGTCAACAAAACGTTGACCTGGTCAAAAAAGTCATCAAATTGAGCGACAGAAAACCTCCTAAATATTTTTTGGACTCAATCGAAATTTTTTCCCGACTACGTTAATCGCTTTTGACCACAGCCATGCTGTCACCAAAACCTCAGCAAGTTTCAAGCAAGACAGATATTACACTAACGCTGTGCTGTCGATGAAGGAATTTTGTGATTTCCTCACGAAAGGTCGTTAGTTTGGCTAGAACTAATCAATCCGTAGCTAAATCAAATTGCTAGGGAAAAACAAAAGAGAAAACGTCTTCAAAAAACGAGATCGTTTAAAAAGTAAATTCCTGACTTTCAAATCACGAATCACGAAAACGCGCAATAAAATGCTCTAAATTCTCTGTGTTAAACTTCAAAAAACAGTGAAGGAAATGAATTTCAAAGTAATGCAAGAGGCCACCAGTGCACTTTAAGCAAACTGGAGACAGTTACACTGTTCCGACCGATCAGGTCTCTTCAGTGCAGTTGGTGATCCACAAGTGGCTAGAGGCTTTAAATAAAGCATAGCTTACGTTTTCTATCGGCAAAATTTACTTTTGGTCCGCGGCCAGAAAAATTGTTGTCCACCCCTGGCTTAAAACTATGTTTTGTAATTTTTGGGTTGCGGTGACACTATTGAAGAGACCTATTTGCATACAAGGGTAAAAAAGTCTTACATCTGCATTAATGTTTGTTTGATTATGTGACTGTGTACGTGGTAACAAATATGTCAGATAAATAAAAAAATGACTGTTGAAAGGTAAAACTAAACAACACAATGAGAAGCGTGCAAGTTGATTTCATACTACGAGTACAAAGCGATGGTTTTATCATTTCTTTCTGACATAATTAGTCGGTAATAAATACTACAAAGCAATGGTTCTATCATTTCTTTCTGGCATAATTAGACGGTAATAAACTCATTCATAATTTATGTTTCAAATAGCTGCAGATCATGCCATTCCAAGTCTGTTTTATTTGCATTGCGCTAAGTCCATTGTTTACTAGAACACACGCACAAAGATTATTTTATAGCGTTGGAATCCGGAACATACCAAAGTGATGCATGTAGCAAGATAATATTTAGATTTTGGCACTTTGTAGTGGCAACACTTTTCATAGAGTTAGAAGTTATTTAATGAAGACTTATAAATAAATTTGAATGATTCCATATAATATTTTCCGCAATACGATTATTGTTGAACCTCAAACAAAAGATTTACGAATACTATTTTTGAAGTAATTGAAATCACATGGAAATAAAACTTAACGACAGGCCTACCCAAGGGAACAAAAGACCTCGAATGACTTCAACTCAATTTTCACGAAAAGTAATTTTTGAGAAAAAGGGGGAAAATTTAGTATTTTTAGTGCAACTGCAAACCAAGCTTCTCTTACGAATTTCCCAACTTGGAATTTCAACAATATTAGATTTACATGTCATTAAATCATCAAAAGTGGCATGCCAATGCATTTCAAGCAACTTTAGAATGCAAAGGTTGTTTAGAAAATTATCAATTTGAAAGAGAAGAGAGAATTTAAAAGAGAAGTTTTTAAAATGGAAGGAGGCGTTTGAAAGCAAGGGGCTGAAGGTGAATTTCAAGAAAACCAAAGTGATGGTGAGCGGTTCGAAAGGTGAAGTACTCAAGAGTAAAGTTGATCCATGTGCCAAGTGCGGCAAGAGGGTGACGGCAAATTCGGTGATGTGTGCGAAGTGTGGTAAATGAGTACATGGTAGATGTGCGAAAATGAAGAGAGTGACTTCAACTCCAACAAAAAATTTTGTTTGTGAAGTATGTGTTTGTACAATGGAAGGAGGAATTGTGGAACCAGGTGAAGAATTATCATTTTTCTAACAGGTTGACTTTGTGAAGAGTTTTTGTTATTTGGGGGACAGGTTGAACGCCAGTGGTGGAAGTGAAGCAGCGGTAACAGCAAGACGAGAATTGGATGGATAAAATTTAGAGAATGTGGGGAGTTACTTTATGGGAGAAAGTTTTCATTAAAAACAAAAGGAAGGATTTATCAGAGTTGCGTAAGATTAGTAATGCTGTATGGGAGCAAGACCTGGTGTCTGAGGGCGAATGAGATGGCAATTTTGAGAAGAACTGAAAAAGCCATGAAGAGAGCAATGTATGGAGTGAAGATCATTGAGAAAAGAAGGAGCCAAGAATTAATGAGTTTGCAGGGTTTAAAGGATACTTTAGATGGACTAGCCAAGACGAGTGGAGTGCGATGGTATGGGCATGTTTTGAGAAGGGATAGTCGTGATGTTTTGAGAAGAGCATTGAATTTTGAAGTGGTGAGAAGAAGAGGGTGTGGGCGGCCGAATATGGAAGAGACAAGTGGAGGATCATATCAATCAGATTGCACTGAAAAGGGATGATGCCATTGACAGAGTGAAGTGGCGTAATGGTGTTTACGAACTGTCGAGAAGCACGAGATGAATCCGGCCACCTGCTTTAACACGGACAAAACCAGATTTAAAAAACTGGATCTCTCTCTCTCTTTTTCTCTCTCAAAAAGTAATATGTGTAGTAAAACTTCTCGTTTAGAATACCAATATTTTTTGATATGTCATTCTCTCAAAAAACAGCGCTTTTTCTGGCTTAGCAATTGGTTCTTGAAAAGCAGACGTATTGATGGCTCAGCAATAGAAATTATAAGATAGAGGAGAATGAAATATAAAATTAAATTTACTCGGTCATGTTTAAAAAGTGTCCTGGTGCTGAAAAATCGTTGCAAAACTTTTGTTGCTCCCAAAAATAAGACCTTGTATTTGATTTAAAATGCGTTAGTGGAGCTTCCTATTCTCATTCGGTAAACCTAAGTTCACTTCCCTTGTCGGGCTGTAGCAAAGGCTTTTAAATTGAAATTCACAGATCTTCTGCTTGAGACGTTTGGTAAAAGGGTAACTTATCTATTTGTGGGCATCATACTTTTACCATCGGATTAAGACTTAAGCATTTCAGGAAAAACATTAAGTAAACCGTGAAGCCAAAAGTCAAAAAGCATTGAAAAACCTTGCAGTTTTTAAGTCAAGATTCATCCTGGCAGTCAAGGCCAATATATTAAAGATGGAATTTATCGAACACTAAAAAGCACTAATTGTAGCTTATGCGCTGAAAAAGCCTTTGCAATTAAAAACAAGAAACTCAATGGTATTTCAAGACCTTAAAAATCGGTAAAAAAATCAATGATTACCCATTTTATTGTAATAACTAATGATGCAAACACTGACCTCATCAGAGAGCCACACGGATTTTTCTACGTTGAAGCTTAATAACATGTCACCTTTCATGATGAACTACTTTAAAAGAATTTTGTTAAGCCTCAGTTGTGAGTTACACTTCTGCTATGAGGAACCATTAATTACGGTTATGCGCATGGGACGACTTTAATTTAGAACAGCTTTTAAGTTACTAGCACTTCAAAAACAGTTCTTTGCTACCAAGAAAATTTCTATTTCATGCTATATAGCGCTTTGAAACACAAGCTGTTCTACGTAAATAGTAGTTATAAGATTCGCTTGAGATTGGGAAATGAAATAAAATTATATGGCTTGCCAACTTTCTAAATTAATTCATAGCCATAAATCTATTAAAATAGATTTAGAAAGTTTGTACTGGAAACTTGTGAACATGAAAAAAGTAATAATGAAACAGGGCAAGTTTTTGGTGTTTTATTTGGCTTTTGGATGTTTGTTGTACGTTTTACATTACTCCATTTTTAATGGACATCATTTAAAATCTGATGGTTCTGATGTTGCTCTAAACCAAGTGCTATTAAAGAGAGACGAGATTTTTGACGCAAAAAAGCCCGGCTATTTGCCGAACATTCAGTTCACTAAAGATGATATGCTAGATGAACAGGGTAATGAATATACGATTCTTATCTGGCCTAATGAAGAAAATCCGAGTGATCAGGAGCCGGGATATAAAGCCAACCCTGAAGAGTGTCAAGGATACATTAATTGCAAGATCACTTCAAAAGAAGAATTCGAAAGCACAGCTCATGCCCTCGTTTTCAGAGGCTTAATGGTTTCAGAAAACCATTTGCCGTCAACAAGGTAATTTAGAAGAGGGTAGGTAAAGGGTAGTCACCATTTGATAAAAAAAGCAATATTTTGGATTCGTGTTCGGGGATTTTTAGGGTTTTGTCTGTTTCAGAGTTTTTTTATCTGGTGCCAAAAAGCTGCGAACCTTTAAAAATGGAAAGGTCTTCGCATCTTTTGAGTGAACGTTTCAGACCTTTGTTCACCTGAATATAGCTTTCATATTTAATCTTTTGCCTTTTCCCATCTTCTCTTCCTTCTATCTCAACCAAAAGTTGTTTTTGCAGTGCGATTTTGGTATTGTGCAGTGGTGAATTGAGAGCACCTTTTTCAGAAAAGGAAGTGTAGGTGAGAAACGGCAGTTATGGCGTTTCTCCCATAAACCTGTTAGAGTTAAGAGATCTCGTTTGATATGGCGATATTAACGCGGTTAATTCCCTTTTTTCTATTAAACGTTAGAATAGGTTTTGTATTCTGAGTAACGCCAGGCAAAATTATTTTTGATGTCACCTTGAAGTAGCAAGCGTTTTTTTGTTTTATTTTTGGCACAGCCTGAAAGAGCATCACCAGAAAATGTGGCCAGCTCTTAGTGACACTACTTTAGAAGATGACACTCCCAGCAGACTAGTATCCAACAAAATATCAATGTTCAATTGTTTTGACAAAAATAGCTGCCCCCTTTCTGACGTTGGAGTGACCAAAGACGTGGAAAAAGGAAGGTAAAGAGAATTATGTTCTCTCTGAAGTTCTCGCATATACTCGGCTGATAATTCAAAGTTTTGAGATCCAGAAAAATCTAGGGTTTGAAAAACTAAAAACTATTTTTGATTAATTGCCTTAAAATTGAGCTAATATTGAGTAAATTTTTAAGTTCTAGTAAACATAAATATTAATTCCTTTTTTCCTAAAATGTTGATTTTGATCATGTTTGCAGGGGTGGCAGTTTTCGAGTTCTCTCTGACTGACACAGACTATAGTTACGTCACTCCAGCCAGGCAGTATCCACCGGGAGATTGGCTCTCCGGGAGTTTAAGAAATGATCGGTGTTGTATTTTATTGATCCGAAATGTTGGCAGTGTAGGTACCCCCTAAGTTTCTGTGGTGCGGGGGCCCTGTTAGTAGCTCGAGCACTGTGATCGCGCAAACCCTGCCGAAGAACTGTGTGGGGGGAATCTCCGCGTGTGATTGTTAAGGGTATCTGGCGCTAGTTACGTCAACCATCGGGTCGCGCTATGGAACACACTAGTCATTATCCGTGCGGTGTGCTAGTTTTCGGAATCGGTAACTATACTCGGAGTGGAATAGGCGAAGTGGTTGACTTCTTGGCGGTCGTGCATTATATAAGCCGCGGTGCAGCCATTTGGGACCCACCGAAATCAGTTAAGCGCCCTTTCAACGTTACGCGTACATTGTATTCTTAAACGTCAACGTTAATGCAACGCGTCTGGGGGATTCGAACCCACGTCTTTGGAACTGGCCTCCTCACGAGCTCAGTTTCGCTGCCATGCACCATGTGTTGCCAGCCATGCCTTAAAGCACCGCATTTAGTTTGTAGCGTTTGGAAGACCTTTTTATGCCTAATCACTGCTTGTGTGATCAGCTTTACATAAGGATATCAGTTTTAGTCCATAGTCAAGCAGCTAGCAATACGTCAAAACGAATCTCGTTCAAAAGTAAGCGGCACGTAAGTCTTGTGCTTTGTGTTAGTTTGTTTCATAAAAGTCAACGTAAATACTATTGGGGTGATATCTTAACCCTTGGCAAGCCCTGCTGATGAGTCCAAAAGGACGAAACGTGTCCAGGGATGGCTTTGTAAATTTGAAAATATCACTCAATAGCATTGCTCCCTTCGGAAGCCTCGCGCCTTCAGCACTCGCTTTGTTGTTTTGTTTCTCGCTTATAAGACGCTCTCTATCGATCGTAACCACTTGGAGCTAGCAATATATATATATTTAGTTTTTACAAGGAATCACCATCCGAATAACGTTAGTATGGCAAAATAGGCAGGATCATCGCTAAAGTACGGGTAATGGAAACGTATTGTCATCACTAGGTCTCATGTCGAGTGCAAGACACTTTCCGCGGCCCTCGACCTGTCCGATATCCTACTTGGGACTGTATACGAAACAAACCCAAACAATTTAACGCAAAGCACAAGACTTACGTACCGTTTACTTTTGAACCAGCTTTGTTTTGACGTTACTGCTACTTGTTCAAGTATGGACTAAGACTGATATCCTCACATAAAGCTGATCACACAACACGTGGCATAGATGAGTGGATCTAGGTTTTTCAGATCCTGATCCGATCCTAATCCGAAACATCAAATCATAATTCTAATCCTATTCCTGAATTTGGAAAATGTTAAATCCAAATCCTAATCCTAATCCTGAAAATGCAAATTTTGAAATTGATTTCAATTTGTACTTCGTTTGATCACAAAGAAGTTAAATCCTAATCCTAATCCGGATTTTTCAAAAACTCTAAATCCTAATTCGATCCTAATCCGGCTCAAATCTTCAAATCCTGCCGGATCTAGATCCTAATCCTAACCCGTGCTCATCTCTGACACGTGGTTTGGCGTAGAAAGACCTTCCAAAAGTTATAAACTAAATGTGGTGCTTTAAGGTATAGTTGCCAGCGCGTGGTTACATGTCAGCGAGCCTCGGCGCTCGAGGACATCAACTCGAAAGACGCAGGTTCGAATCCCACAGGAACCAGACACGACACAACACACCTCCGGACAAAAATTAGTTTTTACAAAAGGTCACGATCAGAACGACGTTAGTATAGCGAAATAGATGGGACCATCCCTGGATCCAGGTTTTGGCTTTTTGGCCTCATCAGCCAGGACTCGTCTCACCCAACGCAGCGCCCCTAGAAGGGACGTTGTGCGCATAGAATTAGGAATTAACGTTGTTCCTGCATTGCAGGTGGACGCGAAGCGTGACTAGAAAATGAATAGCTACGGTATTGGGGTAAAGTGATGTGGTATCACGAACCATAACAGCGCATAGGCCAACGTTAGAGGTGCAAGCCGCGGCGCTAGTGAAAACAAAGCATGTTGTCAGAATCTACGCTACCGGGACTGTCATAAAGCGGGCAGTCAGGCACGTGTTATTTAAAATTTAAGCGACTGGGCGAAACCAATACCTTTGACCCACTCGTAAACGAGGGTCGGATGCCTTTATATATTAGGTAAAGTAAGTCTCACATTGCTGGCACAGTGCTCAATAATTATTCAGTTCTTCATGTAAGTTGCCATCAGATGAGCCGCTTGGCGAAACAGCTGTGGTGGTTTTATCATTTTATCCTGATGTCTAATGTTTTAAATTATATATACAGTATCAGGAAGAGAAAGTCTTACGTTGCTGGCACAGTGCTCGATAACAACCAAGGTTAGAGCTTTACGTATATAATGTAAACACTACACGACAGGATGAAATAAAATAATGAAACCACTACAGCTTATTCTATTTGAATAAGTTGCCACCTGATAATCCGCTTGCCACAGCTGTAGTGGTTTTATTATTTTATTTTATACAGTCGTGTAGTGTTTAAAATTATATACATTATTTTTTAGTTTTTACAAAGAGTCACGATCCGAACAACGTTAGTATGGCAAAATAGGCAAAACCGTCCCTCAAATATGGGTAATAAAGATGCATTGTCATCACTAGGTCTCATACCAAGTGTAAGATACTTTATATGGCTCTTGGCTAGCTCAATATCCTACATAAAACTGTATACGAAACAAACCCTAAACATACAGTTATTACAAATCATCATTTTTACCCAAAAAAATGCAATTGTTTCTTTTCAATCATAAAGTAAGGCTAATACTTTTACCTTACAGAGTAACAGTACCGTTTTGTTCTATCATTTTGCGAGATACCATTTTTTTAATTAGGTACAACCTACTACTAGTCGGCTATGCCGGCGTTCCCCGCAGGGCCCGTTGGAGCAAAGATTTTCAGTTAGACCAGCTACGTCGGCTTCACTTAAAGAAAATATGTGTGAACTGTAATGAACTGTTAATGGTTTTTTAATGAACAGTTGATGGTTTTTTGATATGGTTAATTCTTATTCCAAATCCAAGTGCGCTGTAAATTGGAATCGGGGTAAACATTTTTTTGGAAAGCATAGCCTCTTTGCTTCTCATTTCGATTCCTCGTTCTTTTCTTGCAATAGGTGCTGAAGGCAGATTATCGTTTTAGCCTTAAGGCGCTTTTCTCCGTCTAGAGGTATAGATTTTAAAAATTTATTTTTCGCTAACCGGTCTAGAACACCAAACTTACTATGCCCATGTTACAACGATAAAAACACCAAGGTTTTCCTATTGGCTTATGGTTTAGCGCACTTCATGCAAGAGCTCCGATGGAGGTTGGTGATCCCGAGGCGACCCAAATAGGTGCACCTTAGCAGTGTCCTTCAACCAGAGCACCTTGAAAATCTTTACCCAAAAACTTACTCAAATCTAGGTTGATCGTCAGAGCAAACTCTCTTTTTCAAAAACTTGCCGGTCGCCAGTTACTTGTACGAAATGTCTTTTTCAAGAACTTGTGGGAATTTCCCAATTTAAAATCGATCTGCAGAGATAGGTATTCGCCCAATAATACTGCCTTCTTCATCTGTTTCTTGATAAGTCTCCTCGTTGGTCCCAAAATAGCATAGGCCCCGAGTTTATCTGTCTCTCCTTTTATAGGCCCAGGCTTTACGCGGAAAAACTGATCAACTAATGATCTGCCAAAATCGAGCTCTGAAGTGTGTAGCCATAGGAGTTGCAACCAGTGAGCTATTACCGGTATCTTAGATGCAAATGGTGTAAACTGTGGTTACAAAATAAAATAGATCTTTAAAAACATTGTATAACAAAATTTGAGAGGGGGCACTACTCTTTTTTATTTTGTGACCGCTTCAGTCAGCCAATCTGCCGCTGGTAGTAACAACCGGTACTTGACACTTTGACAGCACACGTGAAATATCGAGAAGATACGAGGTATCATATTTATAATGACAACATTATCTGTTTTATTAATGTTACTCACATAAAGGCCCAAGGGCGTAGCCAGAAAAAAATTGAGAGGAGGGCCAAATTTTGCAACTTTTAATGTGACGTCACTTACTTATAACGGCCTTTTGCCTTTCGTGAACTACGCTCGTCGCTACTATAAAAATTTGCTGTACAAAACTGAGAAAGTGCGAATGCGATTTCACTGATCAAATGTAGTTTAAACAATAACGGCTTTAATAATTCAACTTCAGTTGTGACGTACAATGCACTATTTAAGGAATTTCAAGGAAACCACTCCTACTGGTAGGTTGAATGTTCAGATAAAAGAAGTGACGTCTTTGTAGTAGTCCGCATCGCAGTAAAACAAGAAACCACTCAGCGAGATGTTTATTTCTTGCAATTACCATAACTTGGATTATCAATTCATCAGTCGACTGCGACATAGAAGAAAAACTTTGGCAATATTTAGTGTGTGAAACGCACAATCTTGTTTGATAACATTTGTAAGTTTAAAAACTTAAAAAGCCACGCCCGACCCACCCCACCCCCTTGCTAAAAGTCAACAATAAATTCTAATGTACCTGCAGAGGCGCAAAAAAATTTATGTTTTTATTTTTTTGATACTGTTTTGTAATTTGACTTAAAATTCAGGGGGGGGGGGCCATGGCCTCTTTGGCCTCCTCCTGGCTACGCCAATGTAAAGGCCGCGCAAAACTCGCTCATTCATGCTAGGATGCGTAGCATTTTGATAGGACTTGTTATACATTTGTTAAAAACCTTAGAACGATGGCGACATTAAGCTTTACCGCCTTGAGGATTATATTGTAAACACGAGCCTGCAGCACTTTATTGAAAGAAAACCGTCGGCGCGATTTAGGCGCAAGCACAATGCACGCATGACACTTCTGATTTTATGTCCTCAGGAAATTAACTTTATGCTAAACGAGCTTTTTGGCTTGTCAAACAAAAGACTTAAATAATGGTATTCACAGATCTCGTGCCTGGCGCCATGCGATAGGAGTAATGTGGAGAATGAATAGGTGCAGTAGTGCAATATTAGAGCAACCGCTGGGCAATCGGTTGACCTTGGTTCAATTTTCTAGTCGCATCGTACTAAAAACTTTGGAAATGGCTATCGAGCTTTCATGCTTGACGCCCAGCAGTAAGAATAATGGGAAGGATGAAATATGAAAACTGAGTTTGATCAGGCATGATTGGGAAGAGTGCAATGCATCTCAATAGCCTAAGCACGTAGCCAATGTTGGTGACGCAATAACAACAACAACAACATCAAAAATGTGAAATATGGAATTGGAAACCGAATTTACTCAGTCATGATTAGAAAAGTGTCCTGGCGCTACTAAAAAACTAGTTTAAACTGCCGTTACGTATGAATAGTCAAAGCTGCATTTTGCAGTGTTCAAATTTCGGTTTTCTAAATTGCATCTGTAAACTAGATGCTTATTTCTACCAAATATTAGAAGTTCAGGTCACGTAGTTTATAGCAGTTGCGCGATGGCATTGCGGTTTAGCCAACTACTTTGCTGTTTGTTGGCTCACAATTACCCCGGAGTCAAGCTAGCCGAAGACTTGAAACATTTCTTTCCCACAGCTTTCTTTTCTAGAGCTTCACGTTAAACAGAAGGGTGAATAATTTTGTATTCTACGCTCGGTGTCTGTTCGTTTGATCCAACACTGGCCACTCCGACTTCTCATTTATGACCCTTGTGAAAAATTAGCGAAACAATGTACGCCCAGTCAGCGCATTGATCAGATGAAGGTACTTCAGCGATTTATGTAAGAATACAACTGCTGGAGACCTCTGTGTAATTGTAAATCTTTCGATTCGCTTATGACTGTAAGCTGATTAGAAGATTATTGTAACTAGCATTTTTTTGGGGGATGAAACCAGGTCTTTCAAAGCATGTATAACAAGCTTGTAATAACAAGGTAATCAGTAGTTTTGACTGTTCTGCAGGTCGTGCAACTTTGCAGTTTGTAGGAATTATATTAATTGCTTGGTTTTAATTTTGTGCTGCTCATTTACAACTTACGACGTCTGGCGGCTCGCAAGCGGAGCTGATTTCTTGCATGTCGGTTGCGCGCAAAAACTTACTACTGTATGTAAAACTACTCCTGTTTGTGAAAACTTAGTTTTGACACAATCCATGTAAAACCTCGGTTGCGCGTAAAAGCTCCGTTACTTAAGTTTTTGCAGCGACTAATCGCTGAGTTACAATGGGCCTGCGAAGAAATTCCAAAGCTAGGGGTGGGCAAACTTTCTTGCAAGCGCGCCAATTTGAGATTTCTCGGAAATTTCGTGGGCCAGTCAGAGATTGTTTGCAGAATCAGCTTCCAAGCAGAGGCCGGTACAATGTTTATCCAGAATCGCGGTGACGACCTTTTCCTTTTTTTCAAGATCGGTACTTTCATGGCCACATTTTCGCCCAATTTTTTAAATTTTATGGGAGAGAACATTTTTTTTGGAGGTCAGTCTTTCTTTGATGTAATAAATACGTTTACCATCTAAGGCCACCACATTTCACGTCAGCAGTCACGTTTGAGATCCTTTACGTGGGCCATAAAATTTTACGTCGCAGGCCGCAGATTACACGCCCTTGTCCTAAGTGATGCGTTCTGCTTTTATTGGCCGTAACACCAATGCATAGTCATAGCCAAGAGGATCAAGACAAAATAGCTTATGTCCACTTAAATGTTTTGGATTTAATTCAGGTATTAGGTTATTTTTAAACAAAATGAAAAAAATTCTTTTCTCTGCACTCACAATTTTCTTGATTTTCTTTCAATTTTTCTCAAACTTTGGGTTTCATCAAGTCTTGTTTAATTTGTTATTATCAGAGAGCAAAATTACTGAATTTATATGAATAAAAGAAATTGTAAATTAAAAAGTCTTGCAATTAAAAATGCCTGTATTTGACAAAGGGAAGAGAGGGGCACAACATTTACAACCCGTGCGGTAATTCGAACCGAGTCCCTGACAATCAAACTTATGCCTTACCTTCGAATAAAACTTTTCGTTAATAACCATATTATGGCTTAGCTTTTGAATTCTTTTGACGTGACCCACGTCGTTTGTGCTTCGCTGATGTGATCTATGCGTGACATCAAAACTGTTTTTTTTCCAATTCAACAAAACGTGTTTTCAGAAAACCGCATCAACTTTACGCTTGGTGGGAGTCGGAAAGTCCGTTGCATTCCGCGGTGGGACCTGACAAACCGAATTATTACAATTTGACTTTTCACTACCGCACTGATGCCGACATTTATGCTCCGTACGGAAGCATCAATTTGATCCTTCGGGAACTCAAAAAAGCAGGAGAAACGGACCTTGATGAGCTGCTTGCGAAAAAAAGAAACAGTAAAAAAATCGCAGCATGGGCTGTTAGTAACTGCTATAGTAAAAGGAGCAAATTTGCTCAAAGTTTGATTTCACTCGGACTTCAAGTCGATGGTTTTGGATTTTGTTTTCGCTCGCGAAAAATTGGTGATGGACCCTACTCTGAATCTTTTTACAAAGCATTAAGTAATTACAAATTTTACTTTTCTTTTGAAAATTCAATCACTTGTAAAGACTATTTTACCGAAAAGTTTTGGTTCAATGGCCTCAGGTCCGGGGCCGTTCCGATAGTGTGGGGACCTAGTAAAGAGGACATACTGAAAGTGGCCCCCACCAAGTCATTTATTCATGCGGATGATTTTTCGAGTCCTAATGAATTAGTGAAATATCTCAATTACTTGATCAGCAATGAAACAGCTTATGCCGAGTATTTGCAATGGAGGACTTGGGTCAATCATCCCGAAAGAATTGAAGAAAGATTGCAAATGAAAAACAGGGATAATGATTTGCGAAGTTTTTGTAAACTCTGTAGCATTATTCAAGAGCACGGGAGATTGCGAAAATTGAAGTTGCCAACACCAGTAAAGACGATACCGTCAATTAAAAACGCGTGGTTTGGCCCTGATGAGCGTTGCCATCGTTAAACAAAAAGTTATTTTTTCGCACATTGCACCAGGGGGACAAGAGAATCTCGTCTTCCGCCCTGATTTCTCTTGCTTGATCATTTTGTGATTCAAACTCCTGAATTTGGAAAGAATTTAGCCTTTGAAAGCACAAGAGTCTGGCTTTATTAGTATTATGACACACTACCCTTGTAAATGGGAAAAATTTGCACTTTATTTTTTATTTTAATAAACGCTATTTTAAATTTCTTATAAAATCCCGGCTACAACCCTGCACTCTACAAGCGTACGCTGAAGTATTTTAGTTTGCTTAGGAAACCTCTAGCGTTGCCTGGCAAAACGCCTTAGCGTAAGTTTCCAAACTGCTGTCCTTGGACTACTGAGAATTCGTGAAGGATTTCCGAGGAATCCATTGTAGCCTTTAGTTATTGGGTTGTGGACCAAGTTTGTTTCTATTGCATATCTCACTTCCTAGTTAATCTCCATAAATTATCATCCTTTCTTTCAAACATCTCCTATACGCTAGTGGTGGAGATCCTCCATTATTTTTTAAAGCAAAAGGATTCCACTGGTAAATAAGTTTGAGAAAGACTGCTATTGAGCGTAGAAGTTAAAGCAGCAGCGAATTTTTTACCCGGCGCGGGCTTAGCGCCGAATGCTATACAAGCCCAGTCGCACCCAAATAGACAATGCCCCCCAAATTCGCCTTCGTTTTCTGATCGCCGATCTCTTTCTTTTTACTGGTCCGTGTGGTGTAAGTTTTATCTTTTATTGCATAAACAAGAACACAACGATTTACGCTGACGAATTAGAACGATTTCTGTCAATGCGACACAAAACGGGTTGTTGCGAACTGCATCAACTTGATTAACAGCATATTGATACTGACATAAAACTATTTGCCCAACTATTTGAAATTCGCTGGACTAAAGAACCCAAGCTGGGGTGACGGCGCAAATTGCTCTAGATTTTAAAATTAAGGGTGTACATAAGTGCCAGCGCTAGCAAATAGTACTACACTAAGCACTGCTGAAATACTAGTACACGCATTGACATATCTATTGCTAGCATGAGTGCAAAGCATCAAGATTAGAAAAGGTTTAGACGCAGCGTCGAGTTCAAGCGGATGATAAACGAGACGCATTGCATTATTACGTTTGCTACCAATTATAGGACAAATGAATAAACTAATACTTTAAAACTTACCGGAGGCTGCTAGAGTAAATTGCGTTTGCAACATCCTTTGGTCCAGCTGTAACCTTTCCATGTCTTGTTTTGTGAGACATATTTACGTTACTTTTTCGATGTGTTGGGTGCTCAGCAGCAATGGTTATATTTTCATCTATGTTGAAATCTCCACAAGAATTGTTCAAAACAAAAACAAATTTTCTTTGCTTGGTCGCACTGCTTGTTATAACATTGCACTGTGCCGGCAGCACTGGTAACTCCGAAGCAAGCATGACGCAAGTTGGTCCTCGTTTCACTGCCCTGACCGGAGGATAAAAATATGTGACCTACTCGTTTATATGTTGCGCTTTTTAGTTCAAACAAAGCAGCCAGTCAATGCTTTTTCTTCAAAATCTATTGCTCAATACTGTATAGAAAAACTGTTTTTATTGCAATACTTTTTTATTCGTAGTGATGCTAGTCTTCTTGCTGTTCAATATAATTTTATTGGATCATTTGGTGGTTGTAAAATGCGGTAAGCCTTCAATTGTTAGCAACCAGCGCTTGCCAGTGACAGATGACGTCAACAAATCAGATCTCACAAGCAAAGCCAGAGCAATATGCACTATAGAGTCTCATGAATTGGTGACATTCGCGAAGCTTCCAAATTCAAGAGTGTTCCCTAAAAAGTCTGAGTTATCTCCTTTTCCTTCGACGCTCTCAAAAATCAAAATAGCATCATCCAAATTAGAACACCCCATATCTCTTGATGATGTCACCAGTAAGATGTCACTTTGTCAATAACAACAACCGCCTTGCGAGACCAACGTTCGTGTGGCCGAAGTGTAGTTATGCCCGCTGAAACAATGACTTCCCATTTCCTTGCCTGAGTGGAGTGTTTGTTGCAGAAACATACAAGCATTTGTTGCAAGGTTTTAAGAGGTAAAACTAGAAGCGTGAAGACGAATACTGGTAACAAACTTCTTAAAGCGCTTTGAATTTAATTCTTAAACCGAGTTCATTGTTATTCTGCGGATAGAGAGATATTTGAATATTGCCAGAATTCTACCTGCTTTAGTTAAACGACTTGAAATGGCACCACAATACTCTCTTAGTGGTGTAGTCAAAAGCATATTTCAGGAGAGGGGGCAGTAAAAATATAAAAACTTTTTTGAAGATTAACATTTTGAACGTAATTCTTTTTCTATTTTCGGCCCAAAACATCTTCATACCTTCATTGCCTGAACGAATTAAAAAAATTTGAGGGGTGAGGCAAGACCCCTGCCAGCCATTTTACACAATTTCTGTAATTTTAATCTTTGTGGCTTATTCCATGCAAGCGAACTTTGATGCTTTACGTGCTCCATGTACCTTTAGACGTTTAAGACGCTTGCTTGACTGCGCAAGACTGCTGATTGAAAGTTGTCACACCCCCATGTACTACTCCAAAAAATATTCAAACCAGCTGGGGCCAAAGCAAAATGCACAATTTTGCAAACAAAATCCACCAATTGGGATGATTATTGAAAACTCTAAAATGGCGCATAAAACCATCAAAAATCTGGAAAACGATTAAGTTGAACTGCAATTTTATCAACGAATGAACTGAAGTACGCCAAATTTGCAGAACTCTGACTGCTATTGTTATTGCTATTTTCTGGTGCTTTGCAACAGCATAGGCTTTTTAGCACCACAAAATTATATTCATACAAGAAGCAAATGACATACACCGAAAAAAAATCATTTCATTGCTATTTGGAATATTATGCTAGTTGAATTATTAAACAGAGTAAGATATTTTTCTTTTTCATCGGACAATATTGTCGAGGCTGTCATGTCTAAACTCAATTTCGTTGAAGCACTCTTGAGCTTGATTCTGAACACAATAAAGTAACTACAGTTTAACAAAAAACAATTAACGTCTTCTGGAACTCGGCACCGGTAGCCAAGACCTGTTGTGCTTGTTCCACTTCTTTTTAAATGTGCATGCAATGAACGGTTTGTAAACGAAATTCTGTTGTTGATGCTGATTAGCATTTACTGAAGATAGTTGGAAACAGGGATTTGTAAGAAAAGCAGGTAGTTGAATTTTGATATTCTCTATCCCATCTCATGGTAAAAAAGTTCTGTATGATGAGTCTGGCTTTTGAAAAGGTAATTGCCAGATTGATATTTCTTCTTATGACGTGTGCAGCTGAAGAGATGGATGAAACTTGATATATTTTTGCGATTTTATCTGCTGTCTCATTGCCTTTAATGACACTGTGTGATGAAATTCAAAAAATAATTTTTAAACCACTCGATTCTAAAAAAGAGGTTGACATTCAAATTTTGCTCATTAAAAAATGGCTGGAATAAAGTTGTTAAAAGATCGTTTTTAATCAACTTTAACTATCAGATATTATTAAACTTTTTTGTTCTTCATTGTTGATATCCCACATAGCGCTCTTAAAATTGCATATAGTTTAGCAGTAAAATACAAAAATTGTTACTTGTCTTAAGACATTGCTTCGCATTATATCTGGAAAGAAAATTGCCGAGCTCGTTCCAAATTTAGATTGTGATTTATCTGTATATAATTGAATGTAATCAAACTAACAACTAGTTCCCCGTGCTTCACTGGGTTAGAATAGTGAACCTGCTCACCCAGCATGTCGTAAAAAGCGACTTCTGGGTACCCACCAATGGCAGTGCGCCTTGTTGGTGGTGGGGCTACCAGTTGGCAGTTTGCATCCACGACTGGTTCGAAATGGGCTGCCACTTTTCTCCTGGCCTAATTCAATTAGGTTGATGGCGTGAACCTGGATTGCTGTTTATGCCATACCTCCATCCCAAGGAAGAGGAGGGGTAAACCAACAACAACAACTAGTTATAAGCGACAAGAAATTCTGTTTTACAACATCATGATGTTGGTGTCTGGATCTTTTTCTTCAATCGTCAAATCGATATCAGACTCCTCAAGTGACCAATAGGTCTGCAGTGCAATCTGTAATCTGGTCAAATCGTTTTCATCCAAAAAAATTATTAGTAATCGTATAGAAGAGACAGTAGTTGTTAGCATCAGGTTACCAGTTTCGTCAACCGTCTTCAATGACAGTATGGGCTGGATGCCAGTTAAATGTTAGAAGATGCACTTTATAGTTAAGACATGTTTTCTTGTATCTGATATGAAGTGCAGGAATGTAGTAGGCACCAGATTGATGTGCTTCTCATAGCTCTACTGCAAATGCGTAAAGAGCCATATTTTATTTCGTTAACTCCTTCTCTGAAATGTACTTTGAAGAGTAATCTGAATTAAAACATATCAGTGATCTACATAGCAAAAACATAGTCGATTTAGATTTTCCTGTGTTGTTCACTTTATAGAACGAAACATTCTCATTCCATTGCTGCATTTTTAACAATATAGTTTACATGTTTCTTGAAATTTAGATGACGCTGAAAAAAAATCTTAAGATATTTAAGCTTCGATTTAAAAGCGATGATACATTCATTTAGCGCGAGCTGCATCGGCGGTATTCTCTTGGTTTGGCAAAAAGCTCCACAGCCCATTAGGTTGATAAGATTTTAAATCCCTAAATTTGACACCACAAAGATACTTTGTCCGAATTCCCTTGAATGTTGTGAAAAATAGTTAAGAAATTTTTATCCTTCTGCCAAAACAGAAATCGTCAGCAAAAAATGATGCTGGGCAATCAACGCAATTTGGAACATCACTCACCATTAACCGTAAATAAAATTGGACCGAAAATACTTCCTAGTGAACACCACTTTGAAAAACTTTAATTTCTGAATAGAAAAATGAAATTTAAACCTGAAATATGCGGTTAGATAAAAATATCTTAATGTAGTTAAATATTTTACCTTCAACGCATATTTCAAGCCACTATTAAGTAATAGCGCGATTATAAAAACCATATCGCATGCTTTTGCAAGATCGAGAAAAAAAAATAACATAACTTTAATCAGCAAGAGCTTTGTATAAATAATCGTGTTGACCGACTATGTGGTCTGTGGTTCGTCTGTTTTTTGAAACCTCATTGGCGATCGTTAAAGTAACCGATTGCTTTTAAGATAGCGTATCAAACTGCGAATACGTACTGTCGTTATGCACCACGCACTTGTTTACGACACAGCTGGATATGGTGATGAGTTTATCAGAATTATCGCATCAAGCCAATTTTTGGACAGATACCTGAAACCAAATATTATTGTACAATTTAAGAATAATGTTGCTTGAAGATTGAAATAAATGTTTGAGCATTTTACAACAAATCTGATCACCGCCAGATTACTATTTTTGGCAGAGTTGGTGGAATTTTAAAATTCTGTCATCGTGACCGGTAAATTCAAACGATTTCCACTGCATGTAGTTTGTTTCTGCGTGTTGTCTATCATCTACGAAATAACCAGCCTTTCAGATAAAATTCAACAGAATAGTTAGTAGTGTCACTGCAACGAAATTGTTTCGCCAACGCGGTTGCTTTTTCGTGATCAGATGTTGCAGTTTTGTAGTTTTCCTGTAATACTGAGATGAGGTAAGGACTAATTGAAGCTCAAGACTTTTTAAGAAAGATTTCGGTCATGTTTAAATTTATCTGATTTTGAATTATGTTACATTTTAAGTGTATGGAATGCTTTGTATCTGTAAATTTGAAAGTTGCTTTTATAGAAATCATATGTAATCTGAAGGTTTGCTGCAGTCTCGAAAGAGCAAGATCAATCCTTTAGTAGTCCTCATAGTGTCGAGTGCCATTTTATTTTTGCGTTTTTGTTATTACTTTTACATGACCGTGGAGTGATTGCCAATATGCAACTTATAAGGATGGTTTCAAATTCGCTTTAAGTAAATATTTTGTTATGCCCCTCATAATATTACGTTTTAATTGGATTCGTAATTTCATAAAAATCGTTTCTTCGTTTCGTCATTATTCTCCTCATTGTGATCTGCGTTCTACCTGTTTGGCCTCTTTGATTGCAAATGTACTCATCTGCTTGTTATTGTTTTATAAGAGATCGACTCCACGGAAGCAAAGGTCTCGAGTTCTTCCAAAGAAAGAATGAAGGAAGGCGTTTTACTTATATTGTCCTATCAAGTTTTGTCTTGCGGGAAATGTAGCAAATGTTACCAAGCCACTTGTTCGATCAAATTTCTTACAGTGGCAATCTGCAGTTGACTATAAAAAGGTGTTACTTTTATCTGTTTCCGAAGACCTCTGTGTCTGTTGAATGCAATATTCTACCGTCTGTTGTGTGCAGGCTAAATACGCTATTGCTTTTCTTGGTTGGGGTAATTCAAGGATTTGCGAGGGCTTAAATACGGACGCATTAGTTTCATCCCCTTAACATATCTTAAAGGGGGAGGGGAGAGGTAAAAGGACAATGAATACCCTAAATGGTTTGACGAAAGCAAGAAATCAACACAAAAGTCACTTTGGAGACAAAATTAGCGGTTACGAAAGATCAATCTCACAAAATAAAAAATCTTCATTTTGTTTTGGAAACCGAATTGGTCAACATTATCACTTTAAAATGTTTCCTCTTCCTTAATATTGTTCCCCTTTACCCCAGGAACAAGTTTGAGTTTACTTATTTAATAACACCGCTTGACAATATGATTGAGCTTTCTTAATGCTCTGCCCCTCCCCCAAAAATTTCTTCCTAAAAACACCGCCGATCTCATCTGTAAAATCACACGACGCCCTGCATTAGATGACCCCTAAAATAAGCTTTTTGAAAAGGTCAACGAGTTGAAAACGGGTAAGAAAAAGCTATCAACATAAGTTGACCTCCAAAAATCAAAGGTCTTTATGTCCGTGATGAAGACAAAAGGTTCTTGACGTAGGCTGGTTTCCAAAAAGTCATTTAAGGATGCAGACTTGCAACGCCTTTACATTCTCAAAACGACGCCCCGTTCGGGAGCCTCGGATGTAACCTAATTTTAAAGTTTTGGAAAGGTCGTTTATCAAAAAAGTAAAGGAACGCGTTCCTAGGCCAGAAAGAAGTATGAGAACGTCGTTTCCACTCCCTTGCACCTCTTCTTTGTCGTTGTGGTTTGGTTTGAGACCGATCTTGTTCGAAATAAACTTCTGGGTAGGTGATGAATAACCACACTTCAGAATCTCAATCCAATATTTCCAGATCATGTACCTCTTTAGGTGCTTTATTGATGGAATCCTCCAGAATTTTTTGCACTGCACTTGCATGTTGGAGAGGAAGCCAGTCATCAATTGAATATACTCGCAAATAAACGACCAATCAACGATGGCAATCTATTGAATTTAACCCACAAGAGTTGGTCCAAAGATAGTTCTGGTGGTCTTGCTACATAGTTGGGCATGAAATCACGACGTCTATTTCTGGAATTGTTCTATTCCGTGTTCCATAACCTGTGGGTCCAAGGTGCAGCGCTGTTATCATGATCAGCCAGCTTCATCAATCGGAACAAGACTTGCACAAAAAGGCGCCTTGACTTTAGCTTGTGGGACGGTTTTTGAGAGGACGAGTAGATTTTTGAGGAGAGTCAGTTTCCATGACCCACAACAAGGAAGTTGACTTCATTGGACTCATGTAGTCAACCTCCTTGTGATGGTTTTTGGAAATTGGTACTGACCAGGATAATTGACTACAAAAAGAGGCAGCCAAGTAGCTCCGGAATGGTAAAAGGATAAACCTTCCGCCTCGAAGAAAAACGAACGCTAATCAAGCTAGAACTGTTTTCTCGTTTTTCAGCGATAATTTCAACTCTCAGGCGGGTCTGAACACAGCTTGTTCGAAACCCATAAACTTTTATCTGCAACCGAAAAGAAGAGATCAGTAACAGAGATGCTATTCGGAGAACCGATATAACAAATGTGCAAAAACCTTCCCTTTTAAAAAGTTTTTGCGTTCTTGGCTTCTAATAGTTGTTCCGCCAATCGCTATGTAGTTTTTCACAGCGATTTGACTTCATACAGCGTAGTCTCTTGAAAATGTGACGCAAAGACTTGATAAGCAATTTTCCACAAAGTTGATTAATATTGTGGTAAATTAAGTGATCTCGTGTTGTTTTGTTAGGAGTTTAAGTAAATATAGCTTCAAATTTGACCCCTACAGCGAACCGAACAATTAGCCCCTACTGAGAAGTAGTAGACGTTATAACCGGGCTTCCTACGGACTACTTCTAAAAGCCTTCCTTTGTCGTATTGTCTTTCTTTGGTCTTTGCCCTGTGATTAAATAGGGCCACATGTTTAACTCATATATATAACAGGTGCATCTGCTCGTATATATAGTGAACACGTGTATTTTCGCTATTCTTGTCAAAACGTCAACGTGGAGAAACGAGTAGTAAATTTTCGTTTCGATCTGATTATTTTTATGCTTCGGATTTCTGTTTGGGCCTGAGTGTTGGTCCCGCTGCTTGATTGTTATTAAGGCTGTGTGGTAGCCTTTATCGCCGTGAATTTTTGTTCTGCGCAAGTTGGGAGGAGCTGCGCATATTTGTAAATAAAACACCGCAAGAGAGCTTCAACCGTTTCCTGTTTTTTGTTTGACCAAGCAGAAAGGATCCGTAGAGCTAATAGTACTAGCTCTACAAAGAAACTCTACTGGTTCAGTGCTAATCAACGACGGTACGCTTGGCGCGGGAATCAAAGAGTTGAAACCTGGTGCTGCCGCACCAATAGTATTTAGAGGATAAATCCTATCCATTTTGCTGTCTCACCCTTCTTGGTTACACCAATACTTACTTGCGCTCGTGTCATTGTCGCCCCATACGATGGTCCGAACATCAAACATGTTGGAAATCTACGAGTTGAACGCCGTCAAATTTACACCAAATGGCTGAGTGAAACCGTTCTTTGTTTTCACGTTTATAAATTCACTTCAAACTATGACTTGTGCCTACGGTAATGACGTTTACGTTTTGCTGCTGACTCATAACTGTAAGGCTATGTCGCAATCTTCCAACTCTACATTCATTGGGAGTTTGATGAGTTAAACATATCTCATCAACATCAACCATAGCACTTAAGACACTTTTAATACAAACAATGCTGTATACATTGTATTTACAGTTTACTGTGTTGTCCAAAATAGCAGAACTGGCTCAAAAAGACAATAATCACGGAACAATAGATTGTATAATGCGTTACAACACGTCACAGAACCCTTTGAGAAATTTCTTTTCCGTGTTCCAGGAGCGCATCTAGGATCTGTATGGAGCGAGATTGTGCCGGAGCAGAACGGGGCTTATCCGTTTTATGAACCATCCGGTACACGGCAGTGTTGGTGTCAACGTCGACGTGCTGATCTCTGTTGTAACATTTGCACTGTGGTTAGGCTTCTAAAACCGGTTGAGTAGTTTAGTTGCTTTGTGCTTGCCCTTCTCTCACTTCGGATGAAAGCACAGCACAAAACAGATATCCTGGGTCACTGCAAACTTAATTGAGAAAAAGCAGCTTTTTCAAACAATCTTGTAAAATAATTTTGCTGAGTGATAACCTCACTTTCAAAAATGCGGACTGTCATTAATCTGCCACTTTTTCCCGGCGTTTTACCGTATTAGAAGAGTGAAGCTGCTTGCCAAACTACTGGACCCAACAGAAGTAGCTAGAAATTGGAAAGAACGTTGATAACTTGTGCAGCTGATGCTTACTGCTCATCTTCCAAAGAGGAAAAAAAGAGTTTAGAAGTTATTCATGTATGTGCGCAGTTGTATTAGCTCAGTTTTCTCCATAGCCAACGTTTTAGGGAGCATTCGCATTTTAAACAAAGACGCACAAATCTATGCAGAACAACGAAAGACGATAGATGCGGAAGAATCGATAAGTTTTGCTTGCCGGAAGTTCCGCATCTGCCATTTCCACATCTTTCCGTATTAAGCAAAATATTCCTTAATAAAACGTCCTAAAATTTTTTAACTTCACCATAATTTTTTACTTACCCAAACATATGTGGGTCAGGGACTTTAGCTCCAGACGCTGCAGCCGTATTAACTAGAGTGGAGACAATCTGAGTGGGGCTGTATATTCCTACAGGGGTGTTGTATTGCGAATGGACGATGGTTGCTGACACGGGCCCCTCAATTTCTATTTTTCGGCATGGATAAGCAGCTGCTGCCATTTTGAGATTAGTTCCAGGGTTTGTTCTACGAACAGTAAAATGATACTTAAAATAGTTAGATTTTAATTCTTTAGCAACATGGATTACAGGGAGTAGCCAGAATTTTAATTTGGGAGGAAAAAGAGGGGACAAAAATTTTGCTTGCTAGGAATTTTAAAGTTAATCCAAAATTTATCGCAATTTTTCAAAATTTTCGGTCACAAAAGAGTTTTCGAAGAATTTCTTTGGCTAGAGAATATCCTTCTTGTCTACGCCCCTGAAGAATTACCTTTACTATCATACTTTTACCAACTTGTTTTTAGACCCGCTTCGGAGTTTTTACAATCGTCTGGACATTTTCGTCACAATCATGAATAGGCTAACTGTGGTGAAACATTTTTTTCAGGGATACAATAGCAAAGACCACTTGCTGATACCCACCTCTTGATTGAGATCAAAGCAGCCATTACTAGTTATTCTCCGGCATTTTGTAAGAACCTAGTAATACCATAGACAAAGACAGTGGCCCTAGGTATAAAACCTTTGTCCGAATCTGCTTTCAAGTTTCCAAGTTCCAGTATTCCGTTTGAGCTGCTTAGTAATAGCCTACTTCAATAATCTTACTTTGTGTCAGAGTCCACCAAGCAAAAAAACATAATCACATCACACAGCAAAGGTAGATTCTTTTTGGCAGCAAAATGACAAAAATCATCATGAATTGTCTTTCCAAAGGCCTCAACAAAGCGATCAGAGTGTGGTTTGAACAAGGAATCATGCGATGATGGTGGCTGCAAATCGCACTTTAACCTACTAGCGTATATCACGTGACCTTTCGAACCAATGCAACGAGAAGTTTTTTTTAAACGTGGAGTCAGATGACTGCTAAATGCAATTCTTAAATAATAACGCATTTACACAGAGAAGGACTAAAGCTGTGAAATCCCAAATAAGATAATTTTTTCACTTACATTCCATTCGATCGCTTTGGAGTGATTCTGAGTTTGTCCTGAATTTTATTGGAAAAAGAGTTTTTAGAAGAATGAAAGAGGAAACAACAAGAGAAGGAACGAAAGCAAATATAAAAAGAAAAAATTTGTTTCATCATTTTCTTAAATCCGTATCCACATTATTTAATTTTCTATTCAAGTATTTTTTAAATTAATCGTCAACCGCATATTCTAGACCCGGTCATGTTTCTGTTCAGAGCAGGGACGGGTAGCTGACTAAATGTGAATGACAAAAAACAAGGCTTCTTGAAGTGTACCGATAACAACTTGCCCGCAGGCCACCCTCTTGAAACGAAAAGAAAAGCTGATTTTATTGGAAAGTTGAAATGCGTGATGGACAGAACTACTACAATGAAATTCTTCTCAGTTTAAATCCCAGTTCACTAAAAGGTATTGTTTACTCATATTGGGGTCATTAACTGACTGAGAAACCGTATATTTTTTGCGCTGCCCCACGGCAAGCATGAGTAATTGCTGATATGTAATCGTGTATGAAGCGAATTAAACCTTTTTTACTCTGGTTGCTTACGTTACGTTTTATTTATTTCCGATCTGATACATAGGCTAAGCAACACAAATATCAGCAATATCAGTGGAGTAATTAAGAGTAAGAAAATTGGCTCGAAAATGTTTTAAAGCTTCATATTTTGAACAACTGATTGTTAAGTATTATTAAAAGGTTTTACTCAGATCAATATTATCAATTTTTTGCGCTCAATTTGTAACAGGTTTTTCACAGTTATAAAAATAAACTTACATGCAACCAGTATACTTGAGGTTTAAAGGTAGGCATTGGTTTTTGCGGCTTCAACCGACGGTTTAACAAATCCGGTATCTTTTTCTCGTTTTCACATATTCTGTAAATAGCACAACATAGTAAACTAAATCTAATTTGCAATTGCTAAACATACATATGTAAGTGGCAATTTATTTATTATCAATCCCCCAAAGTTCAAAAGCATCGGAAGAAAATCCACCCAAAAACTCCAGATGTCTAAAAGTATGCCTCATTTAATCCTTTGTCTGTCGTCGTGCGTTTTTGTTTAAAACATTTTAGCAAATGTTTCCAAATAATATCGTTTAGGGCCAATTGGAATAACTTTGAAAATTCATCAGTCTTGCTCATGTTGTTTAGGAGAAAAGGGTATGTGCCCATGTGAGCACGTTTCCAGCCAGGATGTAGGTATTTTCTCACCGAATTAACAAGATTTTAAGTAGAATGATTTTGTATTAAAATTTTTATCACTGCCTTGTTTTTAATGTAGGTCTTATGTTCTAATTACGTATGCGCAAGAATAAGAAATATTTTGGGAGAGTAAATATAATTTCGCAAATATTTTTGGAGAGCAAATATAATTTCACAAAGAGTTTTTCACGAAAAAAATAGTTGATTTTTACCATGAAATCCAAGTATTTTTCCCAAATTTTACCTCATTTTTGAAGTTTCATGTTTGATGAATCAATTACCCCATGCACCTCTGTTACTTTGCATATAAGTTGCCAACATTTTGATCCATTTATTGTGTAATTCGTATTCAGTTCTCGTTAACAAGATATTTCAGCTCTACATCAGTATTTTATCAGCTTTTAAGAAGCAAGCAATTTTGTTTTACATGTATAAGAAAAAAAAATTTTGGCAATATGCCATTAGATCTTGAGCTACGGCTTTACATTTTTGTTTGTCCTATATAGCCTACCCATTTTATGGCGTGGGTCAATACTCTTCAGCCTTTTGGCCTCATTAAAAACAGCAGCTATACTCTTACAAATGTCATGGCCTCCTCAACACTAAAAATTTATTAGAACTGAATTGGCTCTGGTTTCTCTCATAAAAAGGTTGCTTCAGGCATTTTCAAACTGAGGTAGACCAGAGCAATTTTGGTGGTACTCAAGCAATTTTCTTGTTCAGGCACTTCAAAGATTTTTGAAAACAACCTATGTTTATTAGCTGCTTCCGCTTAGTCTCTACTTTAATGACCTTTTGGTTTTTTTAGGAGATCAACTTTACAAAAAAGATTATTTTGCCTATTTTTGTCACGAAATACCATTTACTTTTCTAATATTTCGGTGTATAAGCTCTTTTGTAATTGGTTTTTGATAATCAACTTTATAAAATTGAATTTTGTCTATGCTATATTTTTTTTTAGATATACTCAACATGTTTAGATTCAGCTACGAAATATGTAGCCAAAAATATTTTGAGAACTCATGCCTTTGTTCTGTGCCAATTTTAAATTATAATATGTGCATCACAACTTGTGGTGCAGGTGAACTACTAATCGTATTCTTCTTCTTCGCCTGGAGGGCATCCATTTGCTGGTGGGATCAGATGCTGGCTGTGGTGGTATTAAGCCAGTATCAAGTATCATCATCCAAAGTCGTCAGACCAGCCACCCCTCGAGGTGCCTGATGTATAAGCACGCTGAGATAATGTGGCCTGCGGTTTGATCGGTGGTGCCACGCTTGCAATTTGACGAGGGAGCGAAACTTCATTTGTACATGGACGAATGAAAACGCTCAACGCCAGTCCACAAGCGATTGAGCTTAACCCAGGATGTTTAGACAAACCCATTTCAAGGGGCCTAGATATGGCTCTGAGAATGAAAGCATGGAGTATGGAATACTTTTAGAATACTTCGCACTTCATCTATAATTCGTCCACTGAGCAACGTGGATGCCTAGTTTAGATAGGCCATTTAATAGTTTCCGCGCACCAGGCACAAGTGGGCGTCTAGACTTCAGTGTTTCCTGAGCCCATTTGGTGATCCAGCCAGTTGACCATGTAAAATATGGTCTGGATCCAGGATGTCGCCCCTAAGCGGCGAAGTTCAGCTGGGTGGATATCTGAAAGGATTGGCAAGTGGTCAGTTGGAGTAGGATGCAGGCATCCAGTGACAATGCGCAAGGCATCATTCAAAACACCGTCGATAAGACGGATGTGTGCGCTGCGACACCAAACTGGTGCACAGTACTCAGTGTAGAACAAACCAAGGTTAGGGAAGCTGTTCGCAGCGCTTTGGCGCCAGCGCCCCATTCCGATCCCGCAAGTCGCCTCAGAAGCGTGACGTGGGTAGCTGGTTTTTTGGGCAATGTCTCGAGATGGTGGCGGAACGTGAGTGATCTGTCCGGTTTTACCCCAAGGTAGGTTGGAACTGGGCAAAATGGCAAAAGTTTACCGTTAGCGTAAACTTCAACTCAAGTTTGGTCTGTCGATTGTGTAAATAAAAGGCTGTCGTCACAGGCTAGCGTGGCTGAGTTTCAGCCTCCAAGTCTTGAGATACGCTGAGAATGTAGCCCTGTCTTGGCTTAAAGTTTCCTCCAAGCTCTTCCACACCCTAGAAGAATGCAACAAACCAGGTCATCGGCATAAGCATACTTTCTGGAGCTTGTTCAGGGAAGATCGAAATATTAAATAAGGAGTAGGGCCAAGACCGATCCCAGACGGACGCCATTTTTCAGACGTCGAAGCCTGCTTCGCTTGCTGTCACTGGTGGTGAGGATAAAGTTTCTATTTCGGATAAGCTCCAAACTCATCCAAACCATGTGCTTATCCGGCAGAAGTCTCAGCAGCTTTCAGGTAAAGTCGCTGTGCCAGACAGTGTCATAAGTCGCTGCCAGGCTGACAAACGCGGCATCGGCCTTCTTCTTAGCCTCAAAAAAGTCTTTGTAATTTTACGTAAGCAAAACGGTTTGGTCCGTGGTTGACCTCCCGTATCAATATCCAGCCTGCTCCCGAGAAAGCTGTGGATCGATAATTGGTTCCACATGGGTATGGACAAGCCTTTTGAGGATCTTGCACGGTACACAAAGCAGAAATATTGGGCGATAGCTGTTAGGGTCCTTCACAGACTTCTTTGGCTTTGCGATCGCGACTACCATCGATCTTCTCCAGATTTTGGGAGTTTTGAAGGACTTTAGAGCAGCTCCAGCTTGGAGGATAAGCTCCGCGAAAATAGAGTCAGGACCAGGGTCTTTATCTGGCTTAAGTGTAGAAGGGCGACAGTGAATTCTCTTGATGTAAAATTTTCAGAGATATTCACTGGATTTGATGTCATGGCCCTCCAAAGGTCTGACGCCTCTTGAGTTATGAGTCGACACCACTTAACATTCTCAGCTCTCGCGTTTCTAATCATCTGAGATGTGATGGCGTCCGCTGACACAGGAAAGTAACGAGGGGAGTGTCGTGACCTGCCATCAAGGTTATTCAAGATACTTCATGCTTTTCGGCTGGAGTGTAAAAAGTTGATGCTCTGAAGGGCTTCATACCATCGGTCGCTCCTTTTCTTGTAGAGTCTAGTGAGCAGGGGTGTGGCAGCTGTGCTAGAGTTGTTTCCATCGGGAGATCTCAGGAACACTAATCGTATTGTCAGAGCTACAATGCCGTCCTTGTTTTCAAGAACCAAGTCATAGAAAATAACTTGTCCTTATTTCTGAGAATGTTTCTATTTTTGGAGGATTCGTTTTTATTTTGGTTTAATTTCAGCAATATGCAACTATTTGAGGCATTCTAGAACTTTCTTGAACTTTCTTTGAACTTTGAACTTTCCTCATCTCATCTTAAATTGAGATTTACAATTAGAACTTACTCAACCAGTTTGGCCGGCTGCACTGAGGTTTAGGCAAATTATTGTGAAATCCTTAAAAAAGGAACCCAATATACGCAATATACGCACGTAACCGAATATACGCACAGTAATGCTCATATTTGACAAAATATTTTGTCTGACCTTAAATAAATATTTTTTTCTCTATTTTTGGTTTCAGGTTAATGGAAGCCCTCCCTATCGTATTTCGCTGCCGTTTGACAAAATCAAACTACTGCTTTTTTGAATTTTTTGAGTCAATCAACTTTCTGCTTTGTTGTGTATTTGTTACGCAATAGCAATTGAAATGAAATTGTTTCGCTTAAAATCAAGCAAAGTGCTTAATCATGACATTTGTAACAACTATGGGTGTGCGCTGGAAGAGGCAGATGGAGAACTTGCTCTCCCGGCATTTTGTTTTTAACACAACTGAACTAAATAATGAGTAAGATTTCGAAAAATAGGGTAAAAATTGCGTTTGTGCTTCGCCTGAAAAGGTTTAAAGGGACGCCCCTAGTTGCAACATGCGTTTACACTAGAGTTGTTAAGTTTTGCCAAATTATTCTCGAAATTTTAACAAATGTCATGCTTTGCCAAACAAAAACAAAGGAGGAGGAATCTTTTGTTATATCTGCAAAGCTCACGATGTCCCACTAAATGTTTCGCGAAACACTAGGCTTTCTCGGAGCCCCGGTGGAAGAGCACTGGAGTAGATAGAATTTCGAAAGTGGAAACAACACTTATTTACGTATCTTTCTACGCTGGCCAGGATGCTTGCACCACTGATCCCCACAGATATAGCGACAATGCAAAGTTCACAATTCACAATCACCAATGGGTAGAATTACGGTTAGAATTGAATATATCTTCCACAACACCCTTTGTATTGTTGCTTAAGTCCTCTAAACAAGATTTTGAAAATGCTAGCTATCTTCGAAAACTGGCCGAATTTCGAAATCTTTGCCTAAAGAAAATATCTACTAAACCTGTCCTTAACACAGCAATGCGCTGTTCCCTAAAACCGAAACTAAAATTGGATAATGATTGTCAAGCATAGCAATTTAGCTGCTTCCCCAATCAAGCCGACATGAGAAAAACCGAAAGTTTTTACTAATATAATTGCAGTTATTTGTGATAGCAAATGAACAATGCAGTATAGCTGGGCATACTACTTCATATCGAGGAGGGAGTTGTTAAATTTTGCGATTTTCATTTCAGCTGATCTGACTTAACACGCAATAGAGAATTTTTCTACTTGACTTGGATCATAAAAGTTTTTCTTCAAACTCACAGCCTATAGCATTGTTGAATCGTATTTAGGGAGACCATTTCACCATGTCCCATTTGGCCACGATAACAAAGCAAAAAATCAGCTTAGGACGAGTTTATTTTCTACGAAAAGCCTAACTCCGAGGTACCATCAAAAAAATCCCCACCTTAGTTTCACCTCCGACGAGTCTATTACTGCAAAATTTTGAACAAACTCCAAAAGAAAATCTCCAATTAAATTTACCTCCAAAACGCTCAATTTTGGCAAAACTAACAAAAATGTGGGGTGTGGGTTATAAAAGATTTTCACTAGGGAATTAGTTTATGATACCCTTCCTTTTCAAAAACCTCGGTTGTATGCCTGATCTCCAACTCTTTTACTCTGTTGGTTTAGTTGCTTGCTTTACAGCATTTCCATTATCAGCTTTATGATTAAACGTTTTCTAAAAACAATTGAGACGTCACAAACGTTTTTCTGTAAGAACGCAGATGACGTCACAAGTATTCGATGTATCTGCTATAAATTTGGTAAGAACCGCAGCCTACCGTAGTTAGAAAAAAAAATGACTGCTTAGCAAGGCACCAATAATGTGTCAAGTCACGTTAATAACGGAGCAATAACTCCTAGTGATGTAAAATTTTGCCTACGTTGAATTTGAATTTTCAGTAATTTCTTTGGTTTTTTCTCCAGGTTTTTCGACAGATCTTGACCGACGAGGTTTAGGAGATGGAGAAACGTCTGGAACAGGAGTTGTGGAAGCCGGTTCTGCAGGATGTTGAGTTTCAATGGAAGCCATGGATTGAATTGGTTTGGGATCCTCTGTTTCTTCTTTGTTCGTACCAGTTTTCCTTTGAAAAAAACAATAAACTAACTATTCAAGTATTTTTTTGAAAAAGTGTTTCATTTATCTCTTTTCAGGCTGCTTTCAAGAAAGACAATTAGCCGTCATGGAAAACAGAATATCCATAAATCCTATTGTTCAGTAATTTGGTTGCCAGGGCAAAATAATCTACCAGGACCACATACGAACCATTGTAGTGCCAAGTAAACTATAGTCCTTGCTTTACATACGTGGTGGTATCTTCACATTCTGTTACTGGAGTTGGCGGTCTCTGCTTTGATTCATTCGAATTCAAACTGCTACAAAGAAAAACATTAGTTTTTTAACATTTCAGCAGGGTAAAATTAAAACTGCTAAAATCCTCGGGTTCATCCCTGTTGAAAAGGGTTTATTTTTGATTTGGTTTTTGACGCAGAAATATCGAGGGACGTTACACCAATAACGTAACAAACACTCTTCATGATGTAAAGAGTTATTCGTTAAAAGTTGACAAATCGGTAAACGCTGTAAATTTTCTCGTTTAGAGAAGTGTACTTCCTATGAAAGCAGTCTGGTTGGCAGTCTTATTCGGTTGAACAAAATTAAATCAAGTTGACCCGCCTACGCAAATGGCTGCTCCCATTCGCCTACTCCAGTTGAATCAATCTGTGCCCAGTTAAGTGAAAGTGAGCACATACGCTTACGGCAGCTGTACGGTTGGGAAAAACGAAGTATTATGCCTTTTTTGGCGTCTCTTAGCTTCAAAAATCTTTGGCTCCAGTTATTATACTTAAGAAGTGGTAAATCCTGCTTCCTACTTTATTCTCCACATTTCTTTTGGTGCTAAGCGGCGAGCAAGAATTCTGGGAATGCTTTCATAAATGTTGGCCTTCGTTTGTACAAAAACAAGTATTGGCTAAGGCATAGCCGGAAACCAATTTAAGGAGAAAGTAGACAAATTCTGAAGAGCAAATTTTTGGTGATTTTTGAAAAGATTGTTTTTGAAAAAAGTTTGTTGTTATTTAGGTTATTTCTAAACCAGAAAAAACGAGGCAAGCTCAAATTTAATAAAGGTTTTCAAATTTTTTGCGGAAGAAAGGCATGTCTTTTTCCGTTCATTCTTTCCTGGCTATGCCTATGTTATTGGCAAGCTTACCTCACCTGGCTTGGTGTACGACTTGTTTTATCACTGCATAGGCTAAAAACATGTACCGGTAAGAAAAAATGGCAAGCTAGGCTGTTTTGGCACTTTTAAAATCACTATGGAGGCGGTATGACAACCCATGACTTACTAACAGTTTGGCTTGTTTTTACTCAGCTTTGCGTAACTAGTACCGTGTTTCCCCGATAATAAGACAGGGCTTATATTAATTTTTACTCCAAAATATGGCACTAGGGCTTATTTTCGGGGGATGTATTATTTTGATATATCAAAAAATGAAGTTACAAAGTAAAAATTACGAGATTTTAAATAAACAGAAATTACGAAAAAAGATCTACATTTACTTGCCATTAACATGTTTTTTATTCAGAAACTCATTAACAACAATTTATTCAAGAACAATCATATCATCATCCTCTGGAATGTCTTGCAAGTCATCAGTTTCCAAAATTGCAGCGGAGTTTTCGCCTTTCGTCTTTCTGCCGCTCTCAACTAGGGCTTATTTTAAGGGTAGGGCTTACATTAAAATCATCCTCAAAAATCACGCTAGGTCTTATTTTGCGGGTAGGTCTTATTATCGGGGAAACACGGTATGAAAGCAGTGACATCAACATTGAAAGGAGTGAGAGAGATACCCTTTAATTTATAGAGTTACATACTGACATGCTGTTTCTCCAAAGTAAGATCGTGCATAATTGATTGTAAATCTAACTATCACTTTCTAATTACAGTAAGAGCAAACAAAAAAAAATTAGTCGTTTTTGTATTGATAACATTGTTAGAGTTAAATAGTGTGCTGCTTTCATTTTGTAATTAAATTGTTCCAAAAATCTATTGTCGATACACCAAATTTAATTTTTCATTCAAGGTGACAGTTTTTGAGTTTGCTCACGATGGCACAATCTCTACTCACGCTTAGGAAAGTAAAACACGGTTTAAGAAATTGATTGCTTATCACTGTCGGCACATCTCACCTTGATGGGGTTGGAGCATTTTGACTTGGAGGCCTTTCACTGCAAACAAATAAGTTTATTTTGACAAAAAGTTATGTTATATTATAAGCTTGTGCTCGGTTCGTAACAAACGGGAAAGATCACCTTTATATAAATTGTGGTCCGGTAGACTTTTATCTTGTTGCTGACGCATTAAGATGCTTTGCTGTGCAACAGGGAGCGGGAAGAAAAAGATCTTTACATTAGTCTGAAGAAAAGAAACGCACCTGGTGTGTTTAGACAAAGTATTTTGTTGCTTTGTATTGGTGGGTTAATTTATTGATAGAACGCAATTTTGTTCAAATGGTTTCATATTTTATTCTTCATATCTCTTTCGTTCTGAATGCCAAGCAAAACAATTTTGAATACTCTTACTCATTCTTTGCTATTTCTCGGCAAGGAAATGGTATCCAAGCTTACTATCTGAGAAGTGGTTGCTCTAACAACTACATTTCGCCCTTAGCTGTTCGCTACAATAAGTTCCATCTTTTGTAGTCAGTAAAAAACAGTGTTGTGGTGCTGAAAGCAATCGATCACTACTGCAATCGTTTCTTCTTATGCGCAAAAATTTAGGCGAAAATGTCAAGTTGCCATCAAGCGGGAATCAGCGAATTGTTTGTAAAATAATGCTGTTAATAAACACGGTAATGTCAGCAAAATTAACATATAAGGTTTGTAGTTGAGTTTAAAAAGCTAACTCACAGAGTTATTAATCGTGTGAAGCCTAATTTGAAACTGAATTTTGACCGTGTTCATCCAACTTGATCAGAAAAATCAATTTAAAGTGCGTAAATTTTTTTTCAATTTGAAGTGCGTAAATGATCTTACGGTACGTTGAATTGAAATAACTGAGCCACCAGGTGTTCAACTTGATGTCGCAGATTTTTTCTGTTCAATATAATGCTACAATGTTCGATTCAGCGCAACAGGTACTTACGTTGTTATTGCATTTGCAATGTTTGCTTCCGACTGCCTTTTCCTCTGCGTTACTTGATATATTTCTTCTTGACTGCAATACAAAGCGATGATAGCAGCGTGGCATTTAAACAAACCACCAAAGTTTCAGCCACCCTTCGACGGGCAATCAAGCTTGCGGTAACAAGGGTAGAAGCTAACCAATGCAATAATCGACCTTTCTGTGTGATATTTGGCGAGCTAACGTTAGGGGTCTCTAAAAATTGGACTTCACTTTTTTTGAGACAGAGTAAACAAGGAGAACCACAAGACTCCTTGGTGGCACCACGCCCTTCTTCGTCTCAAAACTGTTCCAAAATACATCCTTTTATCAGTGGAGACCTTCTCATTAGTGCCATGTTTGAGTGTGTTCGAAGGTAAGTATGGTTTATTTTGTTATGTTTGAAAATGAGCTTTCACACAAAAGCAATGAAAGCATGGTCCGGCATAAACAAAGAAACAAAGTATGTTTCAAAACCTTCATTGATTCTTGTAAACTCGCTCAATTGTTCTGCTTATAGAAACGAGACTTAATCAAGTGCATTACATCAAACGCAAAATGCAAATATAGTTGAGGGAATGAGAACCTCTTGAAACGCTAAAAATAAGATAAGGTCGCTAGAAAATCCACTTCAAATATACTTGTTATACAAACAAAAAAAGGAAAACAGCGTGCTGATGACGGAAAAATGGCTTTCTCCAAAAAGTTTCTGTGTTTTTCTTTTTTACATAAAATTCAAAGTTGTTAGAGTTTGAGAAATAAATTATAGAAGCCCCTAAAGCTCCACTATTGGTTGCTTCACTTCGTAGGTATTGATCTAATCCTGAACGCGAAATGTTTGTACCAGAAAGTTTTGACATGATAGCGTATTGCAGTTCAATGATACCAGTGATTGTTAAACCTTTTTAATGACATTGAAATCGCTTCATCCTGAATCCGTTATCCGACATGATATGCATGTTGTAAAGTTACATCGTTGTAATTTGTTTTTAGATTCGTTATATGCAACTAATGCAAAACAAACTTCCTAATATTGTTTCGGGTTACTAAATACGCGTTTATAATGGCGTAGCCAGAAAATTAAGAGCACGGATCCAAGCTTGTCGAATGTATAACACATTTGCAGCATAAAGATTGGGTCTGTGCTCGTAATGCTCTTAAGCAAATGTGATGAATTGTACACTTACTTCGTAGTTCGAATAAAATTGATTTTACGAATTTTCATCCTCACTGTTTACTGAGTTTTCTACAAAATTAACAACATACCTTATTAAAGTTAAGTGTAGAGTCCATCCTGACAACTTAATCATCTCCATCAGTTCACATAAGTCCAAGTGGCTGATGCTAAATCCATTAACAGCTATGAGGACATCTCCTTGCAGGACGTTGGCTTGGGCCGCTTTTCCGCCGGGGGTGACCTAAAACGTTTACCGTCATAACTTCTGTCGGGCCAGTGTAAGGGTGTAACCAGAAAAATATTTAAAAAATGGGGCTGAGAGCGAGATCGAACGCTTCTTCTGTCGTGATGGCATCATTAGTATTTAGTTGGTTGCTACTGCAAGACCAAGATTGCGAGGGGTAAGGGTGACGACACTGCTTTTCCTTGACTGGAGCCTTGTGAAAAGTTGCAATTTTGATGTATTTAACCTGAGGAATTTGTTTCAGCCTTTCCAACAGTTGCAGTAAATAGGTAAAATTAAGTAACTCCGTAATGTTATTACTAGTGTATTTAGAAGGGATTGTGCCATTGCCTTATCTTTTAGCCTTGAAATTAAAGCAAAAACTGGCTAATTTTGCGTTGACTCGGAAATTACCTGAGTTTATCTTTACGTCACCCTTTTCCTATTTATAAAGCGTCGGCATGCCAGTGAATACTTCACGTTGTAAATGCAAATAATAAATATCTTGGTAAGTTGCTTGTTGTGGCATTTTCAAAAAACTTATTATTATAACAGTTCTATTCCCAATTGTGACATTACATAGTTCGAATAAAGCAGGGGTGGCCAACCCGCGGCTCGCGAGCCGCATGCGGCTCTTTGCCTGGCTTCAAGCGGCTCTTTTTCACAAGCCTTGTTTCTTCTATCAGCAGGTTGGTTTTGTGAAAATCTACCAGCAGCCTTGCTAGTTCTGTAGTATTTTTTGTACACGTGGACAGGCTAATTATATTTGCGTTTTTTAGCTTTTCGTATATTTTAGTAATAATGGCGAAGGAAAAATGCACAGCAAAAGCGAAAATATGAGGATGAACACAAGGCGTTTTTAACAGAGTGGGAGAGCTTATATTTTTTTGTTGAACGTAATAGCAAGCCATTCTGCCTTGTATGCCAGGCGTTTTTAGTGCATTTCAAAGCTTCAAATCTTTAGCGCCACTTCAGGTCACTCCATGCTAACATCAGCCGTAAATTTCCGAAAGGGACTGAACTTCGCAAGCATAAGTTGATCACTTTGAAGAGTCAAGCAGAAAAGCAGATACAGGTTTTCAAAAAATTCACGAAGCACTTAGAGACTGTAATGCTTGAACCGTGTTTAGTGGCTTGGAATATGGCAATGGCCAAAAAGACATACAATGAAGGGGAGTTCGTTAAAAAATGTCTCTGTGACATTGTTGAAATCTTGTCTTCCGAAAACAAGCTGAAAAGAATGTTATCAGATGTCCAACTGTCTCTCCACACTGTTGAAAGCAAACTATCTGATATTAGCATGGTTATTGAATCACAATTGCACTCTGACTTCCAAGCTTGCGAGAATTTTAGTGTCGCATTAGATGAGAGTTGTGACATACAAGACAAGCCTCAATTGGAAATATTTGTACGATTTATTTCAACGGATTGTTTGATCAAAGAAGAACTTCTTGATATTGTGCCACTGAAAGACAAGCACCCGCGGCATAAATGTGAAAGAAGCAATGATGGCTGCAATCGAGAAAGCAAATCTGTCCATAGCTAAACTCGCTGCAATAATCACGGATGGAGAGCCAGCCATGATCGGATCTGTGAACGAAACTTTGGGGCTGTGCAAAGCTGACCAAACATTTCCTAAGTTTTGGAGTTTTCACTGTATTATTCACAGGGAGCAACTCGTGTCTAAATCATTGAAGTTGGACAAGGTCATGAAGACTTTGATGGAAATCGTCAACTACATCCGCACACATGCGCCTCACCACCGACAATTCAAGAATCTTATCGCTGAGCTGGATCAAGGGCTCCAGGTGACCTGCCGCTGCACTGCATCGTAAGGTGGCTGTCAAAACGCCAGCTATTCTCTCGCTTTTTTTAGCTTTAGATGCTGTGAAACTGTTCATGAAAGAGAAGAACAAAAACTATCCTGAGCTCTCGGACCTCGAGTGAATTATGGATCTAGCTTTTTTGGTCGACATGCTGTGTCACTTGAGCAGATTGAACCTGAATTTGCAGGGTAAGTTGAAATTGCTGCCTGACCTGGTGCAAAATGTGTCTGCTTTGTCAACAAACTGAAGCTATGTGAATATTGTTACAATATTTGGCAACATTTAATGCTTTAAATCTAGTTTGCGTAGCCAATCTGTGATTCGAACCCGAGTTGTGTGGTTGTTATGTTTGTTTCTCTTGAGTTATCGTCTCTTATTGATTAGTCGTTGGATTGGCGAGGTTGACCCTCGAGCGACGCAGTAGTAACTGCCTTGTTAACACACCTTTACATTGTTCTCAAGTAGACACGTTGCAAGAAGGATTACGTTGTTTGTAAAACCTGCACGTTTGAGTAGAAGTCAAAGGACTATCAAAGAAGCTCGTAGATGCCAACGTAGAGAAAAGTTGGTTAAGCTGTTTCTTTGTTGATTGATACTGTGTTGGAGCTGTAGTAAAGAAGAAAGTACTTGGGGGTCAAAATAGTTTGAAACCGCTACGCCGCCACGCCGTTACGCCGCTAACAACGCTACATCGCTACAACGCCAACGTCGCCGAAGCCAATCCATCTGTTTTTTCATATCTGCTTATCATTTTCATTATTTCCATTTTCAGTTTCGTGTATTACCAATAAAAATTTATCAAAGAATTTATTCAAGAAAGTCAGACAATAACAGCGTGATGAGAGGAAAAGCGCGTTTCTTCCTCTCATCTATTTACAACTTCAGCTTCACTGCAATCTGTCTCGGGTTCGGAGACTACCCCAAGGGTCTCTGCTCCACGAACCCGTTACAAGCTATTTACGGAGCATATTGAAAGGGGAGATTTGATGTATTTTCCCATTCTGCTAAAAGCCAGCGGGCAAGTTACTATCACTACACTAAATAAGCAAAGAGCTATATATGCAACACTTTTTGAAACCCTGAAAAAAAGCTTTGTGTCGCAGTTCCGTGATCTACAAATGAAAATGCCGCAGATTACGCTCCTTGTCGACCCATTCAATTTTGAGACAGGCTGTTTGAAAGCCTCTCTAGTCTCAGATGAGGCTGCGTCTGAATTGGAAGTGATCGATCTTTGTGAGGAAGCCAAACTGAAACCTGCTTAAGGGAAGGGACCACTGAGTTTTGGAAAAGTGTGCCAATGGAAAAATACCCCAATATCAAACGAGTTGCACTTAAGGTGCTCTTAATGTTTAGGTCAACATCCATCAGCGAGTCTGTGTTTTCTACCCGACATCACGTGAAAGCAAGGCACCAATCTGTACTGAATGACACCCATGTGAAAGAGTTACTTCTAGTGGCATCAACGAAATAAGGAAGATTGTTAAAGAAAAGAAAATCCAGAATTCCCACTGACTAAGTAATATGCATGATAATAAATAGCTTGTAAATTTCTGTCATTATCATGTTCGTGTGTGACATTTACAATAAATCTAGCTGAGCAAAGGTATGTGTTAATGTCAGTGAGTAAGAGGTGGGGTGATGTTCATGCAATCATTATATCTTGTGTATAATGTGGCTCTTTCCAGAAACACAGAAAGAAATGTGGCTCTTGGTTTCTGAATGGTTGGCCACCCCTGGAATAAAGCATAGGAGCACTCTCAAGAATAGATTCTATTTCAATAAGAGTACCAACTAGTTGTACCTTATCAACAATTAATTTTAAAGTTGCCTTTGAATTTAAGTTCAAGAGTTTTGTGTTATTATTTTTCGCTTTAAATTGTAGAAAAAGAACGCTTTGTTAGATAACACGCTTTCAATTTTTACCGTTACATTTTTCCATGGAAAAATCAACTCTTGCCTTTCACGTTAGCTTGAAAGTTTTTATTTCTTAAGGGCACCAACTAGTCTCAGACCAGCTTTTTTTTGCGTTTCAGCAATACGAGTTGAGGAGCAGTTAATAGAGCATTTCCCAGTCTTTTCAAACATAATAACAAGTCCGATGCGAGCATTTGACATGTTTCCAGTTTTCTAAAGTAAAGCTTATTATTTTTGCTATTTCAGAATGTTCAACTTATAGAAATGATTGTTCGAAAAACCTTTAGCTTAACTTAAAAGTATAATCGTTCAGGATATTTATCAATGAAATGCCAATATTAACCGTCAATTGCAACAAAACTGAAAATTCTTACTCTTGAAATGGTTGTTGGTTTTCCAGCAAAGGGTCCTCCAGCAATTCTGAAGCCCCAAGGAGAGCCCCCTGACATCGATACCTCGTAAGGCATTTTTGTGGAAATCTATCACATCAGAGAATTCAATGTGACAAACTTTTAAAAGTGACTCTAAAAGTATTTATCATAATACTGTAATTCAACATGACGGAACACTCTAAATAGACTGCTTTCTAGCGATTGTTGTGTTCAAACTTGAACTGGATAATATCTTACTTACAGTTTTTGATTTAATCTGGTGTATCTAATGAATCACGGCTGACAGCTCTGTGGATTTTTATTCCAGCTCAAGGCATTTCGAAAAAGATATAAACTGTGACGCTGAAGGTGAAAAACCTTACGGTCAAAATATTTCCGGAGAGCCGACTCCAATGAATTGAAGATTAAATATATTGCGCGCAGCATTATAAAAATCAGCAAAAACTCAAAACACACTTGGAGAAGAGATGAAATGAACACATCTTACATGGGTTTAAAACAAACGAAATTCTAATTGCGCAGTTGCTGCGTAGTTGCGAAGGTAAAGCAAAAAAGATCTAAATATATTACCGTATTTACTAGCGTATAAGTCAATCTCGCATATAAGTTGACCCCCACGTTTAATTAACCCCGTAAGTAAAATTCTTTCGAAGATTGTAACACATACCGGCAATACATTATCAATTATTGATAACAAAACTATAATTTCATTATTTTTTTATTTCGTACCACCGAAATTTTGATGACGTGTAGTTTGCCGTTTCGGAAGTAGTCTGTCATTGTTTTATATGCTCACAGAACCCCCTTCCGGTAGCCTTGTTTTCACTCATTACCGGTAAGATGGTGACCAAATGACGAAATGTGGTTGAATAATGTTAAAAAGGCAATACTTTAACAAAAATATGGATATACAGTCATTATTTATTGTGAGTAATATATCAGCTAATTACGTACATTGATAAAGACGCCTAAACAGACACAGAAGCCTCTCGCAGAGAATATTGCACAGCAAAACGATGATTTTCACACTTGAGCGAAGAGGAAAAAACAACCTTCGGCAACTTGCGCGCGTTTAAGTCGGCCCATTGATTTCTTTACATAAAACGTGAATAGAAAACTCGATTTATACGCGAGTATATACGGTAACTCTTGTGAAAGCACAAAGCATATGCTAGTAGAAGCTAAATTTTCCGCTACTCAGTACAGCTAGCTTTTTAATATTTAAATCCTGCCTGTTCGTAAGTTATGCACTGCTAATAACTCGGTCGTTTCTGTCAAAGCCTGGAAGTAATCAAAACACACAAGAGCGTATGTCATGGCTAGGAAGAGGGAAAGAGGAGCTTTTTTTGTTTCTCTATTATCTTTACAGAGGTGATAATGATAATCTACATAGGATGGAAAAGTAATAAAGAAAGAACTCACATCCCCGGTCAAATGTATATCAAAGCGGTTATGAGACTTGTCCGCTGACAGCTCATATCACACGGTGCAGCTTAAAGGCAGTGCATAACCACACTCACCGTAACAAAGCAATGCAGCCCTTTTGCATGGTTAGTTTGAAGTGTCTTTCAGGTTTATAAACATGGAATTCTGCTGGCTAAAGCCTTGCGACCCATGGGCTCGTTTTCAAGTCGGAATAAATTTTTCTGACGCCAAGTATCTTGTATTTAAGTCAAAGTTTAAAGAGGCCGAGCAAATGCCTTCCAAGGTACAGTAACCGACAAAATATTTTGTGGCGTCTGGAGAAGGGAACCCCGGAATTCAAAGTAGGAAAAACTGATAACTGTTGGTAAAGATACGGTAATATCAAGCTGGAGATCTATCAATACCAATCTTAATGTCTTCGGATTCAACAACTTCAGATGGAAAATAAATCCATATCTACTGATGACAAAACGGAAGCTCTACTTATAACACCGCCGCGCTGTTTTTTGGCACCAGGGCATGTATAAGTGAAAGGGGCAAACAAAACTGTAATGGTCTATGTAGGGGCAAAAAGGCATCGCCAATGGGAAGTTTTCAGCTTCTTCGACTTCAGCCCTTTTATACCCTCTGATTGTACCATTGATAAAGTAAATTTTGCAAGGTCCCTTCTTTACCTGTCAACTCAGCGTTACTTAATGCAGAGCATGAAAATTTTGGATGGAGCTCGGCGAAATTCGAAAGTTTGATCACTAAAAAACGATTCACAAAAATCTTGTTGGCGATACAAAATTTAAAAAAAGCTCTTTGAGCCATAAGCTTTTCGTGTCGCTTTCATTAGTGGCGGTATCGCGTCAAAAGGGAAGATCAAGAGGGAGTAAGTATTTTATCTGATTAATTTGGACGTTGGGCAATCAAGACAAACTAATGATAGCGCTAGTATTGTAAAGCGCGCCAAAGAAAGATTCCGCGAAAGCGAAATCTTTTTCGATAATCGCGTTGTTCCTATTTGGCCTCTTACTGCGCTTTCTGTAGCATTTCTCTATTGCGAAATCTTGACAATATTAATACAAGCGCTATCATTGGTTTGTCTTGATTGCCTAACGTCCAAATTAATCACATAAAACACTTACTCACTCTAGATCTTCCTGATGGGGGCGTCACGAAAAGATTATGGCTCAAACAGGTTTTTTCAAAACTTTATTACAAAAACGATTATCAAATTGATACGGGTGGCGCGTAACGATTTTTCGGTACCAATGTGGAGGGTAGCGTAAAAAAAGTTCAGCAGCATTGGACCAACCCGACACCACTGAGAGCAAAGAATTTGACGTATTTCAGCAAGAAAATTGCACTCAAGTCTACCGTTTGCGAAGCAGATGGCACAACCAGTGCACCATCAGGCGGTAATTTTTCTTAGTAATTTGCCGAAATTAAACGCTATGAATAGCTTTTTATTTGTCAGTCTCCATAAATGCATACGTAATAAAGCTCTTTTGCGTCATTTTTACGTATTTGACGTTTTCTAAGCAACAACGTAAGCAGGAACGTCATAAAATAAATATGCGTTATTTATAGAAATCAACCTCCAAAAAGGTGTCAGTGACAGTGATATACGAGCAGCTATACCTTGATTAAATTTTATCGGAAATTATAGGCCATTTTGCATCAGGCAATTTCGATCAGTAGCGATAAGACGGAATCTTGATTAATCGCTCGACTTAAAAGCTTAGATCCAAAGTGGGCAATTCGGATGCACTTTTCAGAGAATAGTTCAAGGGACAGTTAAGCGATCTACTAAATCTTCTAACGTATGAATATTTAACGACGATATGTTGTTGAGTATTATCAATGCATAATGTTTTGTTGCATGTGTTTGGTTAACTCTCCTTTCCTGTAGGATAAAGGCGCAGCATGAAACATTAATTCAAGTTCAAATCGCAAACCTAATCATAAGCACGCGTGGCAATAAAATAACCAGCAGTTCATTTTAAAACAGTCATGAATTCGAACTGCAGTAGGATAACCAACAAAATGGACTGCCATTGGTGGGAATCTAAAAGTCGACTCTTGCGGCATGCTTCATTATTCTAATCTGGTGATGCTCAATTTAACTTGAATGCAACGCGGCCTAGGCGGCTCGCCCAGTTACCTAACTCGTGCTTTAGCGGGTTAGAACAGTTAAGCTGCTCTACCAGCAATCTAACATGCCGTAGCGTAAGCTTACGACTTTAGATCACGCACCATTGACAATCTATCGCGTTGGTGATGAGATCACAACTCTGCAATCGGTATTCATAGCTGGTTAGAAAGATTCGGCCGTTTCCCCAAACTAATTTCGATTGGAATTGCGACGTGAACTTCGATATTCATTTCACTACGTGCCTACGTCAAAGCTGGAGTAAATAGTGACAAAAACAACTTGTGGTTATAAGTGTATAGGTGAGTAAAAGTAAGGGAATTTGCAAAATTCCAATTTAGCTCAAGTGTTTGCTCACGCCAGCAAACAAACAAACAATAGTGTTTGTTGATAAGTTGATGATCTTAGTGGAAAATCAACTTTATTCTGGAAACTACTAGATGTAAAGCGCATAATACCAGCAAATCAGACAGCTTTGAGCGGCCAATCCAAACTGACCGTAGCTACAACAAGGTGCAAACTATGTCAACCATAAGGCAGTTATTTGTCGATAATAAAATAGTGATTTTATAACTTGTTACTTAGTAACCTTAGCTGAGAACTAAAGCAAACAAAGTGGCCTTATTGTGCGGTTATGACGTCATAGATAGCGAAATAAACTTGGCACATGAAAACCAAATCGTTGTTACAGTCAGAAAACTCACAAAACAAGAGTGATGCAAGAAATAGTTTTGACGAGTTGTAAATTTTGTTTTGCAAGATTTAAACGTTTCAAATTTAGTTTTGAAATCTCCAAGAGAGGACGTTTAAGGTTATTTTTTCCTTGAAAATTATTTGAGAAATTTTTGGAAGGATCTGAGAGGAAAGACTGTTTTAGGCAACTTTGGTGATTTCTACAGACTGATAAGAGGCCTCAATTATCTTATTCAAATGTTTTTAATACATTAAATAAATAATCTGAATCGCGACAGTATACTGATGTATGAACTTTGAGAGACCGTTGACTAGATGTAGAAAACGGTACCGGTCGCTCAAAACACCATAAAAAACATTCGACATGAGTATTATTTCCAGTGCAGCACGTTTATTAAAATTATTGGGGGTATAAAAGAAATTAGGTGAATAAATGAATGCTGATCATAAACTTTTCCAACCCACCGCTATTAGCAAAAATTTAACTCGAGTCGAGGTATTTGGCAATGGTTTTGAGCGCTTACATACCGAATTCAAATTTATTCTTCCTCTTTTTCTGTAGTATCTTTGGTACCATCTACCATGAAACTAACATTAACTGTTACTGATGTTATCCCATAAATTTTTCTCAATATTGCGGCTAATCACCTCAATCATCTTATTTGGTCTTCGGTGTGACGTAAAATTTGTTTATCTTCGCATAAAATTAAAGAGTACCCTGTCATGTTCAGATGGCAATTTTAAGAGTTGAAGAAAATTTTCCGATGCTCTTCCATGATCTCGAAAAGCCAAGCCTTCTTGTGAAAGATTAAATGTCAATGACGAAAATATTCTGATAAGCAAATGTCTATCAACTGCTTAGGTTTTTTTCTTGCCTTCATTTTGTTGGCTATTGCGCATAAAAAAGGGACCCTAGTTGCTTCTAGTTCAGCGACATCAGTTGGTTGACCGTAGAGAAATTGATGGCCTTCGAATATCTTAACTACTTTCTTCGACTTTTGAAGCTCTCGACAAAAATGCAGGGTCCTACTCCAATTGCTGCAAAGTAATGCCATTTTATCTCAACACAAAACACTATGCAAAGCAGAATTGTAATATACCCATGGTTATGCATCACACCATATATTTTTCGATTTTTTTTTTCATTCTTATCGCCGATTCACTTGCATCAGCTTGATTTGACTCTGAACAGACTGCTGTTTAGGACAACAATTCAGAATTGCTGATGCAGGAATCCAATTAATTTTCTAAAAGTAAATCGCGCTCAGGCTGAATGAATCCACTCTGCTAGTGTCATAGCTATTATCGTTGCGTGATGGCAGCGATGCAGTTTCAACTCACAAATATCATGAATCATCCTGCATATGTTCTTCTCCAACGTCACTATTATTTTCATTAGGACTAAAGGCTGGTTTCCATTACGCGTAAATAGCGTAAAAATTCTTTGCTTTTCTTTTCAATTTTATGCGCGGAGCGTTTTTGCCCGTGTAATAACTTCAAGTGGACAAGCAAAAAATATTTACGCTACGCGGGCAGGTTCCGCCAAACGGAAAGCAGCCTTAAGTGCGAAAAATAGAAATTTTTTTCGTTGTTAGTAATTTGGTTTCATCATTTACACCTTTTCTGTACTTGCTCAAATTGAATATACTTCATCCAGTTTTTTGCTTCTTTCGGACACACAACGCAACATTTGCAGAAGTTCTCTCCATTATGACTATTACATTACAATGCTGTCTTGTTTCATTTTGCACGACGTACCCCCCATGCTCTGACATTTCGGATTTCGCAATCAAACATAAAGTAGCAGAGGCTTTAAATAAGGGATAGCTTAGAACAGGAATGGGCAAACTTTTTAGCTGGAGGGTCGCATTGACCATTCAAGAATTGGCCAAGGGTCACTGCTTAAAATCTTGCAATAGCTTCTTGAAACGTTTTATTACAGATGGAAGAGTGCAAATACCTAATTTCGAACTTTGAAAATGATAGTCTCCAAAAAAAGGTCAAAATGCGTCAATTCAAACTAAAAATTGCGCAGCACCTCTTCAATGATGGCTTCTAACCTTTTTGGTTCTTTAGTACCGCAAGTGTGGCCGCTCTAGGACACTTACCCTCCGTCACATACATCCGGTTAAGGTTAAGGTTGGGCACTCTAACCCTAACTCTAACTCTTACTCTAACCCTCCCAAGAAATCGGGGGTGAATGTTCGCGGGGGGTAACTGTCCTGATAACAGTGTGGCCACCCCTGTCATATCAAATTAGATAAATGGAAGTTTCTACAAGAGTTGGCGGGCTACACAAAATGCTCTGGGCGGGCCGTAGTTTGCCGACCCCTGGCTTAGAACGTTTCACTTGTGGAACCTAAACTGGGTCCACTCTGGTGGAAGTTATGTCGATATTCTTCGAAGCCGAAATTGAGTTGAAATCGTGGTTAAAAAATTATTTTGCGTGGTCGAGTGTCCCATATGCGCTGTTCACCTTTGTCAACTTTTATGTTAAAATGCCCGCTCAAAAATCCTACTCGATAACGGTACGGCCAAGTTTGTTGAATTAAATTAATGTAAATGGTTTGATATTAATGCTAAATTATTGGGAGGAGGGGGATAGTTACATTGGCAGCCCTCATTAAAAAATAATTGGAAGGTGCATCCCCATCCCCGCCCACGGGATGTACGCCTATGACTATTTCATTGTATTGACAAGACTGTAGACTGATATAGTAAGGTCATAACTGTTTAATAAAGTTTCGTGAATTGGCATTTACAAACGTGAGCGTCACCGAAAAATTATGAAACCTTAAATGTACTCCAGGAAATAGTGACAAAATTAGAAAGTTGGAACGATCGATACTCTGCTTTTTCTCACGCGGAAGTGAAAGTAAAACTCAGAGCGCGGATCGAAAAAAAATTGCGGAATTGACCAACTCACTGTGACATCATCTTTTATTATGTATTGTGATGCAATCATGACCAAAGTAGTATTGAAAACTTATGATTTCAACATCTATAAATGTTTGGTTAGTATAAAAACTACTTAAAGAATGTTTATTTAGCCAAACTTTGAACGTACGCTTGTATGTCTTCAGACAGTTATCAGAAAACGCGCATGCGATGTGGGTGAGAAAAAGTCGAGCAAGAAAATGTCGAACAAGAAAAACTCAAGGCAGATGCTGAAGTAGAGTATTTTCTCACAAAAGATCGAGTTAAAGGCAAAAATTGAGTAAAAAGCCCTAATTTATCGACCAATGAAGCTTGCGTTTTGATGATAGCTTTCGTGTTATGCAAACAGTTGCGAAACAAGTTTGCGGAGCTCATAAAAATTTACGGCGCGTTTGGAATTGAACTTTCAAAGGTTGGTGTAAAAGCAGCAGAAGCAGAATAAAGCCTACAGAGAAGTGCTCAACAGTAGGATTGATGTGGATCAAATAAAAAAAAAAAAACGAGCAAGATTTAAGGTAGCAGTGCACAGTATACCAGTACATTTTTGTATGGTTTTTGTCCAAGTTTGCGCATTTTTTGTCCGGCTTTGTACGTTTTTTGCTTTCAAGCATTTTTGTATGGAATTTTCATTCGTTTTGATGTTTGTATGAGGCGATATAATATGCCATGTTATGCAAATAATCGGTTTTGCCAGTAAAAATCTTTTTGTTCGTTTTTGTCCTTCAAAAACGCATGGCATTTGCTACGTACTTCGCCGACGAATTTGGATATTCAAGCAACGACATTTACTGGGAAGCATCATGTATATTTTTTAGCGGATAAGAATTTTTGTACAAAAATGCACGAGAGCAACAAACGTACAAAGCCGGAAAGAACGTACAAAAGCGTATACTGCGTGCAGTAACCTATTCTTCGTCATGATTTGAATCACGAGATAAGTCTAATTGTGACTGAAGTGAAAATCAGTGTGCTCGAGCCAAATTCAGGTCTGATGACATAGTGGGTGTAGGGTCAATAAACTAGAGTTTAATTTAGCAATTATTCAAAGCCAGCTATTGACAGTAATGACTATTTGTTGCCTGATCATGAAGAACGGTAGTAACTTACAGAACAACTTGTAATGCTAAGAAGCATTTTACCTCCATCCCAGCTGTCGCCCTCAATTGCCTATGCATTGTGCATGGTTTGTCAGGCCCAAAGGACAGCATGTTTTTCGATCCAGCATTTGCTCTCTTTGTTCGTTGTCTTGCATCGCGCTTCATCGACGTCTCCTGACTCATCATAATTAGAATGAGTACGTCGTTGCATTCAGACTTGCTTCGGAGTTATCGGTTCTAGCCGATCAAGTGCATTTCTACCGCAAGCGCTGCAGCTCAGCAGCAGATTTACTGAAAACTTTGATTTTCGAGGCAACCACCCGTAATCTATGCAGGTGTTTAACCTGTAACCTCTCGACTGGAGATCAGCGCTTCATTGTGTTGAGCTTAGCCGTTGCAGAAATGCAGAGAACAATACGATGAACGCTAAGCCGTTAGTAAGAGGGTGGAAGAGCAGGATGTGCTGCAGCCGTTGTCGTGTCGTTACTAGCCAAAACTTCTGGGGAGGAGGTCAAATTTTTTATGCTGGATTACATTTTTTGATGCATGTCTTGTTGAATATTCTGCCGATTTTGGTGAGAATCTGAGAATTGAGCTTAAGTGATGAGTTGTTTTAGAGGGGACATAGACCTTCAGTCAAAAACAGCGCTTTGTTGAATTTCCTGCCTCGGCCATTGACTGTCGTTCCCGAATTTCGGTGAAACATCAGTACTTGATACTACTGACGTCATTATGACAAATGAAGAAAGTCAAATCTTGCTTGATTGCTCCCTGCCCGTACCAGTTACTTCTGGCTACGCTCCTTCAGTTAGCTTAACATTACTATTCAGTAGTAACATTGTGTGTCATATCACCAACCCCCATCAATTTTTCTATTTCTGTTTTTCATCAGCTAAAGTTAAATAGAGTTGCAGTGCTTATTAGCTGTTCGGTGCATATACTTTGTGTAAACAAAATGATAAAAACTGCTTTCTGGCGAACTTTTCAAAGAGACCATGAATCGAAAGACGTGGAGTGAGTATCTGCAACTGCTTAGCTTCTATCAGTAGTCTTTTGCCGGGGTATGACACAGATGTGTATTCTCTGAGAGTATGAATGCTGTAAAGAACTAGTTGGGTCAAAATTTTTGGAAAAGTGGGTAGAGAGAAATTTTTATAAGCAAAAAGAGTACAAATTTATGTAAACATCAGAACTGCTGATATTTTTGGTCTGCGCGGTATGTAGTGACCTAAGCAGTTAGACTCCTTCGATTTCTCAACTTTGTTTGCTAATGCATTAATATTGTTGACTTTATTGTGCCTAATCCCGTGCCCCTTTCCTTTTTTTTTGATTGCAAGCCTGACTCTAGTGTACATTTCCTACTGTAATTATCATACACTCCAATCTAATAAAGTCATAGTTTAACCGCAAGCAAATGATTCAAGTAAAACAAAAAGAGAAATATGTAAAATTCTTACATGGTAAAGAATCTTCCTCCTTCAGCCTCAGATAAGATTTTTACTCGTTTCTTTATTATACCTTCCACGTAAACGTATTTTGAAGCCAAAATTAAAGTTCATAGTCGGTTTACGTAAGTTTTACTAAGTGAAATCTAGGTGAAAAACTTTCTGATCTCAAAGTAAAAGCCTCGCCTCCCCTTAGATTTATAAAATATATATCCCTTTAAAAGACGTTTTAATGAGCAGCACAAACAATTCACAATTTACATTAAAGTGATAGACTTTTTGTGGTAATGTATTCAACATATTTGCAGCTGTTTAGAATCCTGATTAGCTTGCGGCAAATCTTTTACGTCAAATTGGCCAGCTTAATCTTAAATTATTTATTTGCTTTCTCGAGTTTCCTTTGCTTGCTCTCATTTCTCCTTACACCATTAAAATCTTCGATTACACCATTTTAAAAATTTTGCAATTTTGAAAATATAGTAAGAGCAACACAAGGATAGGTATTTGAAAACGGAGAAGAGCTTTCGAAAGGCGGGGAGTCGTGGGCCTTTTTATGGCTTTCTTGCTATCATGTTTTTACCCTCTATCAATATCGTGTGCTCTATGCTTCTTTTAAGTTACAGTGCTTAAAAGTTGGTTGAACCCATGAAAATATGTTTTTTTTTTCAAAAAAAATTCCAAAACCACAGATGGAATTTTCCTCTAAAAAATAAAGTTTGTAAACGAGAACTCGCCTTTTTGAGTCAAGGTGATCTCGACTTATAGCTCCTGCCGGGCCACCAGCGATCTAGTCACATTGCAAACAATCTTTCGCTATGCCGGGTGATCGAGTGCCAAGTCTCCTGCTTTGGCTGGATTGATCTTTAGATCAGCAAGATCTCTGTTGACACAGTCAGCTCATTTACGGCGGGTACGACCATGCGGTCTCTTCCATCCGTGGTCAGGAGGGTGAAACTTGGAAAACTCCCTCACTAGGTGATCATCGTCCCGAGCTACACCTTTTCAGCGTAGCACTTGTATGAGAACAACGCTTTTCCTACTTTAGAGAAATCATTTTGGAGAAAGATGAAAGTAAATTTAAGTGAAAGACCTTATATGTTTGTTTGGAGAACACTCTTGACAGCCCCAGGTGACACTTTTAAAGTTGCTCCTAGTGTCACAACCTCCGATGGCGACGCTGCCACTTCCAGTTGTCATAAACATAAAGAATTTATCGAACATAAGAAAAGTAATACAAACACAGCAAAACATTGAACGATTGGATCTTGTCACGAGGACTTCATCAGGTTAAAGAACTTTTCATTTTCATTACTATTTTGCTTCTCAATTGTAGAAAAAAATTAAATCCCTTCCTTCTGTTTGACAATGTATCAAGACCATTTTTTGCGCGGGCGCAATTAACGAATATCTTTTTTACAGCGAAAATGAAAATACATACGAAGAGCAGGGGTCTCCTGTTATTCGTATTCATCCACCGGAAATTGTGAATCCTAAAGGATCCCCTTCTTTAAGCAAATGGTCCCCCGCTATTACTCGTACCAACAAGGATGACGATATTCCGTTCGAACTGCCACCATCAGTTGTGGTAAGGTTCGATGACGAGCCTCAAGTAAGATTTGCATAATTGATTCACCTTAAATATCTTGAAGGAAGCGGTTTTGCTTAGAACTTTTCTATCCACACTTATTGATTGCGCTGCTCACGCTACCCGTCGCAAGAAGCAGAATTAGGTCGTCCGCTGATGGCAGCCGTTGTGTTGAAAGTGGAGCCACCAGTCTACAGTTTGTATTCACGACTGGTTCGAAATGGTCTGTTGCTCTCCTTCAGCCTAATTTTGATCGGGTTTACGGTGTGAACCTGAATTGCCTTTCATGCTGTGTCTTTATCCCAAAAGAGAAGGTTTTAACGGCATAATATTGTAATATGAGGTGGACCCTCATCATGTTCTTCTACTGAAATATTAGCAGGTATTTTTTATGATTGAATTGTTTTTTTTAAACGGCGTCATAAGCACACAAATTTTTTAAAAACGTGATTGCAGACAGAGCACACTGTTTTGACCTAACTAGTGTTATTAGTTTGGTTGAAGACCAACACTGGCCAAAGACTTTGGAATGCCTTATGCCCAGCCTAATAGAATTGATATATCAAGAGCTTTGGCCAAGGCTTTAAGATACTCTACGCAGAGCCAAGTGAAATGATTATTTCCAAAACTCTTGGCAATTGTCTATCACCAACTGCCTTGGTGAGAATTAAAGGCTGAATTAAAGTTGATCGCTCTCCTCCTATATAAATATACAAGAAATGAAATTCTAATTGATACTAAATAATAATAGTGCCCTATGTTAACATTATTTAGAAGACAGTTCAATGATTCACCTTGTTCAATCCGTTCGTCTCTTTTATAAATGACAACAATCTGGGCTCATTCAGCCTAACTTTGATTCAATTCTAAACGTGAGCTTCAGGCTCATTGGCTTGCATTTTCGTAGCCTAAATCATGCAGGGTTAAGGGGCGCTTTCAAATCGAGTTAAATTTTTCTTGCTTAAAATTTTAAGGCTGCATGCCTACAGCCCATATTAATATTTTTATACTTATCTTCTTGCTGAAGATATAAACTGAATAGAGCGTTGGCAGAACTTCTACCACAGTGGTGTCAAGTGGTTCAGGTTTATGTCCTGCAAGTGTAAAGTTCTAGGTTACGCTTAATTTTGAAATCTCTTGGCAATGAGACCCAGTAGATCGAAACAGTGTAGGCCGTCTGCATTTGCACTTTAACGTGACATTGTTTTTGCAGACTTTTCCTGAAACTTTAAGTCTGCCTCAGATAAGTCGCTGCCGATCCATGTCTCTAGCTGTTCCTTCCAAACCGAATAATGCTTCCCCCATCGCAAATGGAACTAGTAAGTGATTCTTGCAATCAGCAGCACTCTTTTTTCTGTTTATTGCACATTTATCTTTCAGTCGCATAGGACAGCGGCGCTGAGCAAGAAGCATAAAACAATTGTCGAAGTCTGCTTCGATTACTTCTTCTGCTTGACGGATTCCAACAAGACCTACTTGTTAGAATCGCGAAGTACCTTTTCCCGAGAGCACACAACATAGCCATCGTGAAGTTTGAACGAATGATCTTTCCGTCATGGTGCTTTAATCCGCTTTGCCATGTTGCCATCAAATAGACCGGTATGGAAGTTTTCAGTTCTCTAGATGTGTAAAATTGTTAAGAAAGAGTTCTCTACGATGTGGGGCACTTAAGGAAAGCACTTCACGGTAATTTTCTCTTCTTGGTTTTACTTGAGACAGCAATTTACTGCGCCACCAGTGTTGACGGCTGCGGAGAGACACCGAACTTGAAAATGTTCTCAATAACCGAGAAAAGGTTTTTCGATGACTAAAAACATAAAGTTTTATCCGCAAGAAAACCTTGGTCGGAACATTTTATACGCACAGCTGTTTGCGTTAGGCCACCTTTACGCTTGCTTGTTTCAAACCTTTTAGTCTATCACCATAATCTTTTTAGCTCGTCCGAACAAAACGAGATCTCATCAAAGAGCGGCATCGGTTGATGTCCGGGCAATGCATCGGCTTTCATATGATTATTCAAACACAGATCTCCTGGGAAAAATAGAACCAGAGCTGTACAGGTAAAGTGCAACGCGGATTAATTGATTTTGCGGGAACAGCAGTACTTTTATATAATATTCAAAAGAAATGGGCTTGGATCAATGACTAGTTACTTTGAAATTAGAGAAAAACACTAAGATTTTCGAATGTTTTCAAGTTCCAATTAACCCATTTTTTTTCACACTCGGGCAGACAATGAATCGAAGGTCAAGAATAAGAAAGGTCTAATATCGAAATAATAGGGTAAATTACATTTTAAGTCATGACGCAATCTGAAACACTTTACTTGCTATTTCTGCTCCTAATAACAATTATCAACAACCTTGTATGTTTATATCCATTGCAATGATTCCGGCTACGTAGCTTTAAAAGCGCAAGAGCCTGATAACGTGAGGCGTATCTGTGGTTTATATACAAATCAAATATATTTTAAATTTAAATTAAATACAAACGAATTAAATTTGATTTAGAGAAAAATTGATAATATTTTTTCAAGAAAAGACTTAAGCAGTAGCGATATTCCCTCCATTCATGCGACTATTATTTCTATATTGCAATTTAACTAGAGTACTGTAATTCTCAGGACATCATCTCAATGCAGAAGTCGCTGTGGACGAATGTGGTTTTCTTTAGTTTATGATGGAGTGGTTGAGTCATTGACTGTCACTGTTCTAAAGGTACTATGCTGTAGTTCGATGACTTTTTCGATGACTGTATGCAGAATGTTTTAAAAAAGACTCACTGGCCATCTTTTTGCCACACCAATTGGAATAAGGCTGATTGGCCGTCCAAGTACAAGAAGAATAAGTCACATCAGCGTTACTAAGGGTGAGCATCCCTGGGTGAGACTGTTTTAGAGTGTGACTTCTCAGCAAAATCGTCTTTACAAATAAAATGTACCCTGGCGGCACGGGCTCCGGTAGGTGATCAATTCTTCCTAATTCACTCATGGTTCCGGTCGTTTGCCCCTTTTTAATGGGAGGAACCTTCCTAGGACCATTAACGCCTTCCTGACAACCGAATTTTAGAATATTGCAGTGATTATGACAAAAACTGTCCGCTTATTAAAATATATTGGTTATTGATGGTAGCTCTCATACCGTGCTGGTAAACATGAGACCATGGCCAAATTTAGAAAGTAGTTTTGGAAACGATTTTGACTTACTTTCCCCTCCCCAAAAAAGTGGATGGCCACCAAGAGCCAAATCTTTGTAAAAGTAAAATTTTCTAACGTTTTAGCGGAGGGGGTGCGATCTTTTTCGCTCTTCCTCTCAATTATATGGAAGCTTGTTGAAGAATCTTTTCTACTTGTAATTTTTAGATGAAGCAGCTACCTTCACGACCATCTAAAGCCAATACCCCGAGAGACAGTTTCGTAAAAGTTTTTCTTTTGCCGGATGAAAAACACTCCCATCAAACCAAAGTTCGCCATCGGAGCAACAATCCAGTTTTCAATGAAACTTTCTCTTTCCAGGTAACAACAGTTTTACATTACTTTCTGCTTTTGGTGTCATCTGTATGCAACTTCATTGGTTTACGATCATCTCGTGGGTTCAAAAAGACTTTAAAAAATGGTATTCACAGCTTCCCTGCTCGGTGCTCAGCACATAGGGATAGTGTGGAGAACAAGCCGGCAAGCTTGCTTGTTGTGTCTTTGGGCAAGGCACTTAACGGAATGCCTCCATTTTCATGTGGCAGACAGGTGGCAGGGCCAAGCAGTCTACCCATCGTGGTGGCCCAGTCTGAGAAAAGACATGCAAACCGAGCATGAGCTCATACACAGAAACAAAATATATCTCGTAGGTTTAATGATCAGAACATTTAACTCAATGAACTCAAATGAAACGGATAATTGAAGAGACTGCGAGGTGATATTGCTTTTAAAACGTTGCATCACAGCTATTTCAAACGAAAGTTTATCCGTAAACTTAGCAATGAAAACGCAATTTATGACTAATGATTTGCAATGCCAATGCACTTACAAATATAATTAACGACCCCAGAGTCCTGCCTTTTGATATTTTGAGGTAAAACATTATTTGTAAATGCTTGGCGAAGTTATTCGCTATAGTACACACAGAACATCAAAGCAATCTTTCGAAATATCTTTCTCAAAATACTCACCACACCTCTACAAAACAAAACACAAGCCCATGCAGAAAACCAGTTTTGAAAGCACCATCATTCCTCAAAAATGCCACAAAATTGGAGGGACTAAGCCTTTCCAACAATTTTGTGATATTACACTTCTCTTGGAGACGACGATTATTGATTTTCTTTCTTTTGTTTTTAAGATGGAGACAGGGTTTGAAACGAAATACCCAGTCATCACAACACAAACATAGCCAAGCATGTAGAAACAGTTTGGTCGGGTTTGGGGAAAGCGACAGCCATTTCGAACAAGACTTAGGTCCTACATATAAACTGGTAGCCCCACCATCAATAAGGCAAGCTGCCATTGGTGGTCGCCCACCATTGGTGTTGCAACACACCAGGTGACCAACTTTACAAAATTGTCACCCGACAAAAGTACGGGTAAAATCCTCCTTGGCGAACTTTGTCTTCCAAAGCATCTAAATTTTAGATTTCCAATTCCGAAATCCGTCAAAGAGTAATTCGGTTTTCGGTTTATGATGAGGATAAGAAAAAATCTTCTCGTTATTTGCTTGGTCACGCTCTAGTGCATTTGGATGACGTCGATTTTTCTAAAGCAAATGAAGAAATGTGGAGAGATTTGGATGATATTGCAAAAGTAAACGCGTAAAGAAAAAGCATGTTTTATTTCCATCAGCCAAATATCAGAAGCTACTCAACCATTCTGGGCCACCATTGAGGCAACGCTAGAAGTCTACAGCGACCTTTTAATTTTACATGTTTAAAATCACTTGTGTGTGGTATTTGTAATGTTATTTTCCAGTTATGAGAAGATTTTATAGTTATTCACAGAACATTTTGTGTCCAGATCCACCGCAAAGTTTTCAGTAGGCCTGCTGCTGACGAAGGGCTTTCTATTGCAATCGTTTCAATAATGCGAGAAAATCGTCAAGGCCTTTTCCAAAAGCACGACTACGCATTTTTTTGCATCCATTTCACTTACGAATAAAAACTCTTTTCGTTTGTGGGTGTTTTTAAAAAAGGTCACCAATACAGCTTGAATAAAACATTTGTTTTTGTATTTAGCCTGGAGACGTAGGATCTTTTCTGGGAGATATTTGTGTTTCCCTATCCTACATTCCTAACGCGGAAAAGTTAAGTGTCGTCGTAAAAGAGGCAAAAAATTTACGCAAAATCGATCTTGACGCTACCGGTAAGTTGACCTCATTGACTGTATTGATCTTTTGATATCACAGATCAGAAAAGCTGCAGCGTTTTGTTACTATCTTTAGAAACATCTAACCTCTGAAAGTTTAAGACGAATTACCGAAGTTTTAGTGGAAGTAGGGAACGCTTTTCAATGCACTGAAAAATTGTTATTGTTTTCGCAGAAAACACGCTCAAAATTTGAGTGTTATCACTTTATGCTCAAACTTTTTGAGGGCGTCATTGGTTGTCGGCAAAATCCTTATCCTCCCACGGCTGTTGAAGTGGGAGGTTGCCATCAAGGGATGGATCTTGAGGAATAAGTAAAAATGAAATCCTGTACACACTTTCTAGAACAAAATGAAATGATGTTTCAGCCCAGGGTATCTTGGGATCCCGTTTGATGTGTTTTCATCCAATGGTTTTAGTGATGCGAAAAAAGCCGTGTAAAAGAGATGCTTTGTTGAATAAGCCTACTTTTCATGATCCAGTCATTTGCGAGGGTAAATGATTTCTTACTTAGACTTGTTTAACTTTTCGCCTTTAGAAAGTTTCTGCTGGATGCAAACCGCTCTTTTACAGAAAGAGACAGACCCAACAACTGCACAATCATCTAGTTTGTTTCTTTTTGTCATGGTAGGCTACCGTTAAAGACGAGAATTCATCAACAGACTAAACAAAACAACTCTTTTTTAGAACTTTAATTTGTTGTTCTTTTCATAAAAGTTTTCCTATTTTACTTTAGGTATTTACATAAAGATCACACTCAGCCATGGAAATCGAGTTGTTAAAACTAAAAAAACATCAACAAAAGTCGGACAATCAGATCCGAAGTTTAACGAATCGTTTTACTACAAATTGACCACAGATGACATGGAACAGGCATCGCTATCTTTCACTGGTAAGCTGCCTATTGCCAAAAAGAGATACCATTTTTCGTTCAAACCCGCTTCGGAGTTACTAGCCTCCAATTAAGCACTGAATGTTAGTAACTCCGAAGCAAGTTCCTTTAATGCCACCGCAAGCTAGCATTGAAACTGGTAGAGTTGCTTTAAACAGGGCACACGATGGAATGGAATGGAAGACGTTTTCCATCTTTCATCCAGGCATTTTTTCCATTTGATAGTAGAAATCTTTTATTTTATCCCAAAATTCCGTTCTATCTTCGATTTCATCCCATTTTATTCCCTGGCTTTAAAGCGAAATCGCACGTACATTAAAAATTGATGATAACCACCTCCTACGCGGATATATACATGAGCGAATCAAAATCAAAGTTGGGGGAAGAAAGGGTGGAACTTTTAGGGTGCAACTTAAAAAAGTTGGAAGTGTTTAGTGACAAACAATAAACCTGCATCAATTTTGCAGTGATTACACAAGATGGTTACGGTGCTTTGCAACGTTTCACGTCCTCAGTAAAGCAAGTCGTTACACAAGGTCGTTTTGGAGTCGAAAACAAATACGGGAAAGTTACGATTGGCTCTACCATCAACAGCAGAGGGGAGCAGTCGCTGCACTGGAATGAAACGCTCTCACTCGCTCCTAAATCGATCTCAAAATGGCATCCTCTGTCAGAGGTTCTGGCTATGTAGGAACTGGATCAAATGTTTGCGTGTTCATTGAGTTTCGCAGATCTTGTATCCGCTTGCTGGCGCAATCGAAGATTTACTAGAGGATGAAGCCATGCTCGTTTATTGTTCGAGGGCCGGATTTCAAAATCCTGTGTTTTGACTCATCGTTTGAACGTTTTTCTTCACCTCTTGAGCAAGGTTGTTTGCAGTGAATACAATTGATACCATTCTAGTTGGCTATCATAGCCGTACCGCCATGTGGCACCGGCTACTTCGGCATTGTGTCTATTTTCAAACAGCCCCTGATATTGTTTAGTATACTGAAGCGCTTTGTGTGTTATTGCAATAACGTGGACATCCTGCTGACCACACCACTTTCCCTTGATTGTCGTCGACTTGTCACGGTTTTACTATTGGCAATTATCTTCACCAACTGGTAACTTCCTATCCTTGGTCACTGGTTGGTCTAGGAAGATATGGTGGGGGAGCTGAAGCGGTAAGGCACTTTATAAAAAATTTTCATCTTTTTTGAAAGTATCTCACCAAGCAAGTCCTGAACTAAAAGACGGATTTTTTATGTACTGGGCGTTTCTCATTGTTTTTGCTGATCTTGAGGACTGCCACACCTCTGGGCCCACTGATATTTGCGATCGTATAACTATTCATGCATTACAATGGTTCGACCACTTCATTGTGCGTTAAATTATTATTGCTTGTAAAATCAGCCCAATACCTGCTGCAGGCGATGTAATTTATTTGGGACAAATAAATGTTTTTTATTGATTACCGCTTTGCAGTCTGTAAACAAAGAGTTTATTTGCAAACAATAGAGAAAAGAAAGATTAATTTCCAATTCAAAAAGCTTTTTATGCTTAAACACGTGTCTCGCATAATGTTTGATTCACATGTTCAAACGAAGTTGTTGAGCATTTGGGAGTGACTACTGAAGTTCAACACATCACTTAGAGATTGTCGGGCGTTATACATAGAGAATGTTTAATAGTATTAGTTTTTTGTTTATGAGTGTTAGGACAAACACAGATAGTGGCATAAATATTCAAACGTCATGATCGCTGCAGGAATAACCAATTAACCTCGTATATTGACCTGTTTCGCTTATAAACACAAACAAAAAAGTATAAATAGTCTACAATATTAAAAAGTGTGTGAAATGTAATCAAAAACATTAAAATTTGATCTGGGAAGACTGCAAAGAGACGTTTAGTCCATCTATTCAAGCAGCCACTCCTTTTTGATACCGGTATCGATTTTACTAATTTATGATGTCATTGAACGCACCATATTTGTTACGGGCTTTTCAGGTAAAAGAGATTATCACTTTTGTGGACACTTAGGATCTATGTTGTGTGAAACCCAAATAACCTCAAGTAGGCTTTAATAACAGATACAAGGCAGAGTTGTATCCTATATGAGGGGAAATCAGGCATAAATTCCGGAAGAAAGTCAGATATCAGGTCTCTTCAGTGCAGTTGGTGACCCCAAAGAGGGTCAGAAACTAGAGGCATTAATAAAGTCACCAACTGCTTTGAAGAGACCTGATATGTCCTGCTAAGTGCATCGCTGGCCTCTTGTATTACACTAAAAGTCAGATATGCTTTCACAAAAAGTTTAAGGTGTAGCCATCAAAGAGATTTGGGAAAATTTTTTTCCAAATACCGCTATGGAATGTTTTAAACGGCGGGGTTTAATCAAAATTAATTTGTTTCAACTTACGCTTTTATATTTTTTCAAAACAATTTCACTTGTTGAATGGCATGGCATGGCTTCGGCTAAAACCTCTGAGTCCTTCAGTCATTTTCTTTACAGTAATGCCGGCCTTCCTTCCACTAAAATGTGCTCTTAAAAGTAAAGCACAAGCACTGTAATGCTGCGTGCATCCGATTGCAGTGTGAAAGTACGACTGTTTAAAAAAAGAGGAACAAAAGGACACAATCATAATAAAATAACATACAATAAGCTATCTCAAAACGAAATTGGAAAGGTGAGAGTTTGTCTTGAAGAAAACGTTTGCGAAAAGAATGGAGGTTACATCGAAAGCCGTTTCGACTAAAAATGTCTGTAAAACTGCAAATCATTTTTAGGAATGCAGTCTTTGGCAAGTAATTTTTTAAAAAATGGCAGTTCTGGCAGTGCCGCAACTGAACAGCAGGTTATAAGTAGCCTATTAGGGGAAAGAAAGAGGGTGGCAAAAATATTTTAGAAGAAAAAACAAAATGCATTATCAAAGTGCTGGTTGTAGTAACGATAATTTTCACTACAATATAGATAATAGCTCAAATCAAGATAGTCTGTGTTTTATGTGCTCTTTAAATTGGGTTAGGACTGATCTACCAAATTTAGAAACAGGCTCTAGTGGTGCATTGCTGTTCTGGATCTCGGCCGCCTGCTGCGAAGAACTGATTGTCAAACTTGTAATAGAAAGACTCTTCCTGTTAAATTCACGAGTGATAGGGCTTCAAAGAGTACAGCATAACTTCCACACTAGTGGACGTAGTTTAGGTCCCACACATGTGACGCTTTAGGCAGTAATGTCCTTAATAAAGGGGACCCTGGACAAAATAAATTGACTTTATCTCAGCTATTCCCATTTTCTTTTTTCTTTATTTTGGATGCACCAGAAGCATATTTGTTATTCATACGAGGCATTGCAGGTATTCAATAAAAAAATGTAATGGTATAGACTAAAGCATATTAGTTTATTTGACGCTGTTATAAACACTAAGCACTTCGAGGTCATAGATAAAATATCTTCGTTGAGCATCTTGCTGACTTCTGGAAAAATATCCCAGAGCTTCAGTTTTCTCATCATAAACTTGCTCCAAACAACCACCAAGTGAAACATTACTGACATCACATTTAAGTTGCAATATTGCACCCTCTTTGGGGTGAGCCAGATACGTTATATCAACGAGTTTACGTTTGATTGCAATAAAGGCTTCATCAGCCTTGTCAGTCCATTGGAGTCAATCATCATTTTTTTACACTACCTTTGAAAGAGGAGTTTAGTGGATCCAAAAATAAATGCTGCACTTTTAATAAATCTACGTTGATAAGCAATCAACCTTCCAAAACGTCTGAGTTCTTTGATGGTAGTAGATCGCGGAAAGTTTTTGATAGCAGATTTTGTCCGGTAAAGGCAGTATGCCATCAGCCGAAAGTCTGTAACCAAGTACATCAATTTTATGTACACCTAAAATAACTTTATAATATTGAGGATCCATTCATATGCATTAAGTCTGTTAGTAATGTCATGCAAATGACGCTTGTATGCAGTCAAAGTTTTTGAAAAAATAAAAATGCCATCTACGAATGCAAAACAATAGCTATCAGTACCTATTAAAACATTGTTAATGAATTGCTTAAAGGAGCTTAAAGCGTAAGTCAGACAAAAGGCATTTGGTTGAATTTAAAATTACCTCTGTGCCTACAGAAGGCTGTATTTTTGCGGTCAGTAGCTCTGACACAGGGCTGCCAGTTTAGATATTTTATACCTATATTTAGATATTTTTGACACTACCTAGATATTGAAAAGTACCGTCGAGATATTGGATATAAATTTAGATGTTCTGTATGACTAGGGTTACCATATTTTGGGAAGCAAAAATTGGATGGTGAATTTTCACGAGACGAAATTTATGGCCCCCGCAACGTTTTTTTTATTAGATGCGGTCGGTGAGATGCGGTCGCAGGCATGATTCTCGAAATAACGGTGCAGATTTGAAACCGAAGACGAAAATTGGGGTGGTCTCCAAAAAAAAAAAAAAAAGGTCAGCGCCTGATATTTCCAAAACTTGTGTCATTTTCAAGCCGAAATGTGGAAAAATTTTGCAACCTAGCATCCGTTGACCTTTTTTTTGTTTTGGAGATCACCCCAATTTACGTCTATGTTCAATTTACCCTTACCTCCAAAAATAAGCCTGCAACCGCATCTCACCATCCCGTTTTTGTTGGAGAATTAATTGAAATCTCCATAAATTTGGCTAAATCCATCGTGTTTCACCGAAGCAAAAAGCGGGATTTCCGATCAAAAAAGCGGGACAAGGCCTCAAAAAGCGGGACGTATGGTAACCCTATGTATGACGATTTAGATATATTCTAGCTATTTATCGCCTTACAAGAGTTGATACGAAATATCACCTTACATACATATAAAAAGTCTTATAAATTTAAATGGTTACAATTATTTTGATTGGAGTTTACAACCATAAACGTGGTCGAAAGTAATCGTCTAATCGTAAATCAAACAGGCGTCAGGTAGTTGCAGTTGAGCTGAGCTTGTAGGTGGTGCACTCTATTGATTAATGTTTAGTAATACAACACTGTTCTCCATACTGTTATTATAAAGTTTACCTTATCATTTACATTTGATATACTTTATGTATGGAAACTGTTTGGAAGGTAATTTTATTATGAAACTACGAATATTTTGCTCCATATTTAGATTTGATAATTCCTGCATGACTGTCTTCTTCTTTGTATAAGTGAATTAAATGCATTCTAATTATTATAATTTTTTTTACTGTAGCAGTATTTGTACTTGTGTCCTTACATTGTTAGATAATCACCCTTCACGATGAAGAAAGCAAAAGAATATGCTTAAAAATTTACTCAATCTCCGAACGGCTGCCGTTTCTGCCTTTGTGGCGTCATCAGCGGAGCACAGATCGTGGTGGCATGCACCACCAACCGAGAGGTTAATATGTGCTGGAAAAACCGTTTCGTTTGTGGTACGTAACGATTTCTCCACACCGCATCGCAGAGTGCTCAAACTGCACAAGCAGTGAGCTACGCATAGTTGCAGCGCGATACGATGCTGCCAGGTAAAGTGCTCAATCTGTACTGCACCGAGGTCCAATACAGAGAGCGTAATTCTCAATAGAAACAAGTGGTTAAACGAGTCACAGTTTAAAATATGGCTCATGCCAGTGATTGGTGATGATAACTAAGCATACTGCAAGTTCTGTAAAACCACATTAAAAGCAAAATATCAAGATCTTAAACTTCATTGTGAAACGAAAAAACATAAAACATGTCTTCCTACACAGACTAACACCCTTGATTGCTTTAAGGTAAAATGTAATGATTCATCTCAAATTGAAGCTGCTATTGCTATGTTTGTAACTTCTCACTGTGCTATTAAAAATTGTGACCATTTTGTAGATCTGTGTGAATCAAAAATTAAAGACAGTAAATGCTTAAATGACGTTCAAATGCGCCGCACTACATGCACTGATATAATTAAGAATATTCTTTGTGATCACTTTGAAAAAGACTTGTGCGACGATGTTGGGGTTGGCAAGTTCAGCTTGCTGCTCGATGAAAGCAACGACACAACAGCTTGTAAGCTACTTGGTGTGTCCTTGATTTATCATAGCACCCAACAAAGTAAAGTTAGTACTACTTATCTTGGACTGGTAGAACTAGATCAATGTGATGCTGAAGCAATTGTTAACGCATTGTAACTGTTGTTGGCTAAGATGAAGTTAAATTTACAAAATCTGCTTGCAATAGAAACAGATAATGCAAGTGTAATGGTCGGAGTCAACAATGGAGTCTATGCAAAACTGAAAGTAAAGTTGCCTCATTTAATACTAATAAAGTGCCTTTGCCATTCATTACAACTGGCTGTTTTCCAAGCTTCAAGTGAAACGTTGCTACAAGAACTGGAATTTCTTATAGCTGAAACTAACAGATGGTTTTCGCATTCATTTCGTCGCCAACAATTGTTCAAGCAGCTGTATCACACAATAAATAATGGTGCCAATCCACTAAAAATTCCAAAGATGGTTATCAATTCATCATGCAGTCGAACGAGTTGTGCAGCACTGGTTAGAATTAAAAACTCATTTTAGTGTAGTGAGAAATAGTGAAGATGATTACACATCTGAAATGCTTAACAAGATGTATGCTGATGAAAAGCATTTAGTCTACTTTTTATTCCTGCTACCTATGTCTGATGTGCAAAGAGTAAATAAAATGTTTGAATCCAAAACTATTGACCATTTAAAATTATTGGATGAGCTTGTTACGCTACTCAAAACCATTGGGAAAACATTAGTGCTTCTTTCGAGCAGATGTAATTTCTTAGTTGACAACGTTGAAGAATATTTGAACGCTAAACCATACCTGGGCTACAGATTCGAAAAAAAAATTAAAAGTCTAATTGCAGACAAACTTATAACAAAGTCTGAAGAAATTGGTGTTGAGAAAAACGTGCCAAAGGTTTTTGTTAGCACTTTTCAAACAATTGCAACAGAGGCTTCTCGATAACATTGCGACTTGAAAAATATCAGCCTCTTCTCCGTCAATAATGTGCTGCAACCAGTAAAAGATATACCTGCATTTTGTAATGTTATGAATAGGGCCATTTTTTTTGACCTAACAAAATATATTTTTGACTTTATTTTAGCAAAATTTTGACTTTATTTTGACCTAACCGCTTTCGCCTATTATTTATGTCTAGGGCCATTTTTTTGACCTAACAAAATATATTTTTGACTTTATTTTAGCAAAATTTTGACTTTGTTTTGACCTAACCGTTTTCGCTTATTATTTATGTCTTGTTGCACTTTTTTGATTAAAAATGTTTTACAATCCGCAATTTACATAAGTTTTTAAAGAAGAAGGTAGCCTACTTTAAACATTTTCTCAATCACTCAGTCTTGAAGCTAATGCAACAAAGCGACGCATGACGTCAAAACCTAGGATAACGAGCCATTGTGTGTACCGGTATCAATTAGTGTGTAATACAAAAAATGCGTTGTTATCGCAACTGTACTGTATATTAACAGTCTGTCTATGATGCTTTTAACGAAAGCCACACAATATAATTACTAGGACTTTTTATTGTAATACAGCATTGTATATTTTTTTACGTTCTTAACATCAAAATTTCTGTCTTTTCTCAGTAATTTACTGAGCATAGAATACGACCTCTCAACAGCAGCAAAGGTTGGCTGGGCTTTTTGCAATAGTGCGTAGCTTGATGGGTCAATTATCAAGTTGGTACAGTTTATTATTGTTTCTCGATCAGAGTTGGATAGTCGTGTGCTATTTCCTTCTCAATTACTGCACGCATTTTTACCATTGAAACTATTTCAGAAGTTTAAAATCAAATAAAACTGCGCATAAAATTTTAATAGCAGCTCAAAAATTCAAAAAAATATAAATTTATTCGTTTTTGTAAGGAAATTTTTGATGAAGACAATTTTGACAAATTTTGACTTTATGCAAAATTTTGACTTTATTTTGACTTATGAAATCTACCAAAACAGACTCCTGAACACCTGAAACGAACGTTAGTACGCGTTTGATCATGTAACAAGGTCCTGAAAAAATTTTGACTTTATTGACTTTATTGACTTCAGCGGGCCCTAGTTATGAAGTATTTAAGCGCTAGTGATAAAACAATTGCAAGTGCCGAGTATCAGCTAAATAAAATCAATTTAATAGATTGGCAAAATAAAGAAAACACAGAAGCTTTTTGGGGAGAAGTAAAACTATATAAAGATGCTGCCGGAAATAATCCTTTTGAAGAATTGTTAAATTTAACAATTTCTTCCCTAGTTATCCCTCACTCAAATGCTGATATAGAACGTGTTTTTAGTTCTATGAACATAGTTAAATCTAAGTTAAGAAATTCTATGAAACTGGAATTACTCCATGCCATGCTAACTGTAAGATTTGCACTACTAAGAAAAGAAAAGTGCTGCCACTGTTATCAGTTGGCACCCAATGTATTGAAAAATATCGGCACACTTACAGCATATAGCGCACCTACCGGTGAAGCCTCTACAAGTACATCAGATCGACCTGGTCCATCTATAGTGTCTCTGGGATTTGAAGATGACGAAACACTTTTCCAAGATAAAGATGATTAAACGTAAACATTTCTGTGCATAGTTTTTATTCTGTAGTACATAATTGTATCAATTGTTGATTGGCATTATTTAATTAAATGTTTTTATCATTGGATATAATCATGGATAGTTGGGAACAAAACCTAGATATTTTTAGATGTATTTTCAAGCGCTCCTAGATATTTTTATGAAAAAAAAGTTGGCACCCCTGCTCTGACATCAAGCTGCCAAAAGGCTGATTTTAAATGAAGGCACGAAAATACAGTGCAACCATCTACATAAGCAATAAAATCTTGAAAACGAGGCAATGTATAATTCATTTTTGCAGTTTTTTGGTTAATTGCCCGAAAATCAATAACTAATCTATAAGAGTCATCTCTCTTTTTAACAAAATGTACAGGGCTAGCCCAAGAGCTAGTGGATGATCGGATAATGTTTAGTCGAAGCAGTTCATCTATCTGTGAATTGAGTTCTTTTGTTTTTTCCGGGTCTAAGTGCAATTGGCGAACCCGACACGTCAAGTTGATATTAAAATGGACCCAATTTGGTATTTTACCAAAAATTAGATCCGGAAACAAAGCAAGAATATCAAGTAAATGACTGTTATAATCAATGTCTAGTAAGTCAGGTATGTACTTTAAAGTTAATACGGTATCAGCAATGTTCACTTTCAACTGATTAGTATCTATAATTTGATACTTCTTAAAAAGGCCAAGCCAAAGAATAGGGCTGTAAATGTCAGCTAGAATAAATGTATGCACAAATTGTTTATTTCGAAAATCATCAGAACGCAAGATTAAATCAATACTGCCTGCTTGCAGTAAAGGATGGCAATCAGCTGAAAGGAGTCCACATGAAATGTTGTTGTTTTGAGAGGATGGAAACGTAGAAATAGGAACAATCGATTTTAGACTTGCGGTGCAATAATAAAATCAATGCCATGGTAATGGCATACAGGCGAATAAATTGTAAATTGGTCGCCGACACATCGATTGTACCTATGTGAAAAGAAGGCACAGTATGCACATTGACGTGCCCGCCTGCGAGTTTAAATAACCAGAAAAATACATACTACCAGGAGCAAAGGAGTGTGGAGAATTAAGATAATAAGTGTGATAGAAGCATTTACCATTAACAATAGAATTACGAGAAATTTTTGAAAAGGTTGAAAGGTGTTTGGCGGATTGGGAATAAACAGGAAAAGTATGACGGTTAGGAGACGGTGAGAAAAAGGTAGAAGGAACCAAAGTCATTTGATACTTTGGGAGGAACAGGTTTGTAATGATTAGCAGTGTTGCCAGTTCCGCGGCTTTCCTGCGAAATGGGGTTAGTTTTGGTTTGAAGTTGCAGGAAAAATTAAACAGCCGCGGGTTTTGCTATTCAGTTACCTTATTTTGGGCTTGTTTAAGAAGTAGCAATAATTACACTGTGCTGCGTTTAAAAAATTTTTCTGGAAGGTTAAAAATGTTTTTATTGTTTCTAATTTAATTTTTTGCACTAAACTCAAAATTGCAACCCGTTTTTTCCAATGAGGTCAAATGTTTTCTCTATCACATTTTTAATCATTTGCTAGCTTTTGTCAGTATTGTGCTCATGTTACAAAGAAACTAATTTTTGTGGTAGTTTATTTGGTCACTCATATGGTTATTGTTTGCTTGTAAGATGGTATTTTTATTTGCATGCAAGATTCTTGTAATGACAGGCATTTTAATGATACAAAAATTCATAACACTGCTGAAATAAAGGCACTTAGAAATAAAGAAATCTTCCAGACATTTAATTTTGTTCAACGGCACTCAATTTAACAGTGCAAGTTAATACTTTACACTACAAACCCGCATTCATTTAAGATCACAAATTTGTTGTAAAGGATCAAAACTCGCCAATCTCAAAAAGGGAAATAAAAGCAAAGTCTTGTAAAAAAGTGTAACACAGAAATCATTGTGCGGCACATGGTGATACTTCGACAATAAATGCATTGCCGCTATTGATGTGATGACAAGAAGTGTCGCTTCAAAGATTTTCTCCTATGCGTGGAATCAGGACTATCTCTTTTTAAGCACCAACAGTAATCTGCGAGCATGTTTACGTCCCAATATCCTTGGTCCCTTTCTTCCATCTGGCAAAGATCTTGGTGTGATTTCTTTCCCTGTTCTTTGTTGTAGTACCCACGATAGTCAGGAAAGTAATCCCAGTGCGAACACAAAAAGTGCATTTTCAGACATTCGGGCTCTAAGGAATTAAAAGCTTTCAAGTAGCTCTTTGATATGTTCTTTGTAATCAGGGCTTCTTTGCTTTCCAAGAAAGTCTAAAATTACTTCCCCAAAAGCTGTCCATGCACTTTTTTTACTGCACTCATGCATGCAGTAAAACCCTCGTCTTTGGTCAGCTAACGGATCTGTGGCCCATCAAAGACTCCTGCACGTAGCTTCGCTTTAGAGATACTAGAAATTTTTATTGTTAAAAACTTGAAGGTTGGGCCATTTTATCAAGTGCTTTGGTGTAGTTTTTCATTAGACCGAGCTTAATGTGGAGAGGTAACAAAAAAATATTTTGTGGATTGACTAAGCAAGCAGATTCGATATTTTCGATACCAGGTGTAAAACTTGTTCTAGACGGCCAACTAATTTGTGTGTAATGGCGATCATCTGCCCTTAAGTCTCCCACAGACAAAAATAACATGGATATTTTGTTTAACCGGCCGGTAGCCCAAGAATTACTGAAATCATTTTTAAGTCACCACATATTTTCCAATTGTGTTGGCTACACAAAAGAGATTCCAAAACAAATTTCATGTCTTCATAACATTCACTGAGCTTCACTGAATGTCCAACAGGAACAGAACCCATCTTATTCCCACTGTGCAGTAGTATTGCCTATAAACTCTTTACAGATGAGTGCAAAAACAATCGCCATTCCGCCAGAATATAGACTATGCTCAAAGCTAATATTAATCCTGAAATATCTTGTACCAAGGAATGATCTTCGTCATATTTGAAATACTTTCTAAATTCTTCATCTCTGTTTCGATACCAGAAATATGTGATGCTTGGAGCTAGTAAGTTGTTTTCACTTAGTCGTGATCCACGGAGCTAGGCGGACTCTGGTGAGATTTAAATCTCGTATTAGGTCGTTCAGTTCAAGCTGTGTTAAAGGCTTCGGTTGGTTTGTACTTTGCTCCTCATTCCATGTGTCTTTCTCACTTGCTTCGCTCTCTGTAGATGAAGAACACTCCATTTTACGTGTGTCTCCAGGTGCTTCTGGAACAAAACTATTAGGGCTAAGTGGTACTGGTTTTATGGCTGAAGAACATCAGGGTATTTCACATGTTTTTTGTTCTTCAGATTTATTCCTAAAATGAAAATAGACACTTCTACTATTAAATCAAACAATAATTAAAATCCCATTATACAGTAGAGCTACCAGTATTATTATAGCTTGTGAGTTCGTCATGCAGAAATAACAATTTGTGACGTGGTTGTTTCTTTGTCTTCATACCATAAGAATACCTAACGAAAAACTTTTTATTTTCCTCCTGCTCGGTAATCTCAAGCGTTTCACGCATATTTTACAACACATGTGCAGAGCGAATGTCTTGTCCTGGTCGCCTAGTTTTAGTCCAAAGTACGCATAGCATGCTCTCCTTACGAACTGTGTAATTTTTTTTGACGAGTGGATAAGATGGGCTTGCCGCATTTACAATAGAATCTGTTGGGATCATTTTTCCACTTTCTCATTTTGAAATTCAAACTTGAAATTATTGTTATGACCCAAAACTACCAAATATAATAAGGGAGTATAGACTGATAGCAATATACTATTAAGTGCACATCAGTCTTTGTTAATTCCAACTAAAATGTCACAATTTCAGTTAAATTTCACGCTAACCTAGACTGTAACAACCGGTTAAGAGGTTTAACTTTTCAGGCATCAAGTGCATTTGTTGTGATCATGTCATTGTGACATCACTGTGATTTCATTACAATGTCACTGAAGTTACATTAAAACTTAATTTTAGAGCTGTAACATTTTTATGACACCGCAAAGCTTAATCGGAAGGCCAAAGAGCACTAGTTGTCAAAAATTTCAAATGCGATTGGCCAAAAAACTAGACCTGATGGAAGAAAATGGATAACAGTTTTGGATTCAGCATTAAAAACTGAATTAAGTGCCTTTAACAGTTTAGTTGACCATGCCCCTCTCTACAATTATTTTAATTTAATCTTAAAAAATTTGGGTATGTTTAACGTCAATTCGTTTTGTCACTTGCATTCCTTTTTCGCTCGTTGTTTTTATCCTATCGTTGAGTTTTTTCGTGTTGAGAAAACAGAAGCGAAATAAATTGCCAACTACTACTACTAGTAACCTTTAAATTTAGGCAGCATAGCGTTATGAAAGTGGAAACAATGAAAACTGTTTCATATGTAAACTCCATAAATTTTATCAAGTAAAGCAGTATAAGTAATAAATAGAATTTTTCAGGTAGTGCGAAACATAGAAATGTAGATTTACTTCTCTGCATTTCCTAGAATACATAAATGCCATGAAATTATGAATCAAACGCTGCTGCTATAAATGTCCTTCCTCGTGGCTTATATAAATCTGGGCATGATCTCACGATTCAGATAACTTCGGTCATGATGCTTTTTTGAGGAGATTTCATGTAAAACTTTTGGAAATTTTTAGACTTGGTTTTAGACTTCGCAAGCGTTGTGCTATTTTGAGCTAGTTTAAAAAGGCATTTGGGCTGTAAATTTAAAGAAAATCTGGCAACACGTGTTATTAGGCTTTAGTGTTAAAGATTTGACCCAGGGTTGCCAGGTGGCATCCTAGGATACCAAATAGACCCCAATTTGGTATCGAAGCTGCTTGTTTGGTATCCACTTTTTTAATTTGGTATCCAGCAAAAATTTGGTATCCGCTGCGAATAGATTTGGTATCCAACTACAAATTTGGTATCCTCGGTAAACAGCAACTTTTTATCGAAAAAATTAATGTTTTGAAATTCTTAATGTTTTAAAATTGTTGTTAAACAAGGATCCTCATGAGTGTCCGTTTTTGTGTTTTTCGCATGATTGGGCACTGACTACTTTGCTTTTCTAATTACATGATAACTGTACCTACAGTGCTTAACACGTGACCAGTTCAGATCTCTACGATTCATGGTAGGAAATGCAGGAATATCAGCATAGGCCTAATCATGAGCACTAGTGGCTTGTTGCCAGCAGCACAGAGCTACAGAAGCGGTAGTATACTGATGCAGGCTAATGTCTAATCTGTATTGCAGATGTGTACCTGTATCTGTCTTTTGAAATATATAATTTGTGTAACCTAGATCGGTAGGCGTATGCTAGTAGTTGTACCAGTGTACATTCATTCCGTAACTTCATAAGATATAGGCCATGCCCAAGTGGAAAGAGTCATTCACAGCAGGAAAGAAGTACCGCCCTGAATGGGAAAAGATGTATCCATGGATTGAAAAATGCAAATCAGAAAATGATCAGACTTTTTGCAATATCTGTAAAAAGGAACTACAGCCAAGAAGAGCCACCATTCAAAAGCATAGTACTAGTAAGGACCATCTATATAAATCAAAGCCTTTCGGATCAAACAATAAAATTGTTTTTGTTCCACAGACTGCAGAATTGTCAAATCAAACTAAACAGGCTGTGCAGTTGGCTGTGGCAACATGTTGTCATAATTCAATAGCATCCATAGACCACTTCGGAGAAATAACAAAAAAACTTGAAAAGGGAAGCAGTTGGAAAATATCAGGTTGCATCGCACAAAGTGCTCACTGCTAATAAAATCTTTTGTTGCATCTTCTTTGAAAAATGGCACTGTAAGCCGGATTAAAGGAAAGAAGTTTTGCATTTAGCTGATGAATCAACTGATATCAGCTGTGAAAAGCACATCTGTATTTGTGTTGGATTTTTTGATGATACAACTGATCAAATAGGATCTTGCTTCTTGGGATTGATTCCCGTTATGGATGCCACTGGTGAATCATTGTTTAATGCTATTAGTACGCTAGCTGGTGATTTTGGTATGGTTTTAAGTGATTGCATTGGCTTTCCCAGTGCCAGTAATATGATTGGTGAAGACAATTCAGTTTGGTGTCATATTCGTAATCTTTCACCTAAATGTGTCAAACTAAAATGCATTTGTCACAGGCTTGCATTGTGTGCTCAAAAAGGTATTGAAAAACTTTCATCAAATCTTGGGTTTTCGTTGACTGAAATTCCTTCTTGGTTTAAAAAAAGCACAGTGCGAAGGATGCAATTCAAAAGTTTGTTTCAACTTACAAATGATGAGGATGAATCTGCAGGAAATGTTTTGTTTCCAAAGCTGTCCCAAACTAGTAAGTAGCAAGTTAATGCTGAACTGGAAAGAGTTGAAGGCATATTTTGCTTGTGCCAGTCAAAGTGGAAGTCAAGATGTTCGATACAAAGCTTGTATAATATCTGACATGCTACATGATAACATTACATACTTATATTTTCAGTTTGCCACTCGTGTAGTCAGTGAGTTTAAAAGAATTAATGCATCATTTCAAGCTACTAATGCTGATTCAAAAGCCGAAGAACAGTATCGCAAAATTTTGTTTCATCCTTGGGCTGAGGAAATAAGTATCTTTGCAGGTTGCATTATTACCTAAGACATAGTACAATTTTGGTTTCAAGTATGAAAATTTAAAGAGGCTGTTGGCAATTATGTATATATAGAACTTGCACAACATGCATTGACATGTCTGACCACACCAGCAAGCAATGCTGTTGTGGAGAGAATGTTTTCTCGTGTTTCGAATAACAAAAAAAACTGGAAATCGATTGAAAGTAGGCATGCTTGATGCAATCATTAGAATAAAAACTGTATTACTCATGGATGACAAATGTTGTACACACTTAGGACGACACCACAAATGCTGCAAAAATTTAATGTTGGTATGTATAGCATTACTGAAACAGGCTTAGCAGGAGAAGCAGGCTCAGCATTAGCATAAATATGTTTAGCAATATTGCCTATTTACTTGTGTTTATTATGTGTAACGTACATGATACTTGTTTTCCATCATCAAAATGACTCTAAGTAGGCTGTGATTTGTTTGTACTGAGTCACGCTTGATTTGTTTATTTCTGGCAGTGTGACTTTGCTTTTGACTGTGCTTTGTTTTTTTCTCTCTTGTAAGTTACCGTATGATTTATTGATTTCTCATTTTAAGCAATTGCTAGTGTGAGGTGTGTTGTTATTGTTGTTGTTTATGTTTTTATGACCAATAATAGGTGACCCTGTGCTTTCTTTTTCAGGTTTTTAAGGGTATAATAAATTAACGCTAATGCTCAATTTGTTTCGTATGGCTAAAAAAAAACACAAAAAATTTGGTATCTCACATTTTATTTTGGCATCCAACTGCTGAAAATTTGGTATCCGGCTACAAAAAAAACCTGGCAACCCTGATTTGACCTGTAAAGACAGTTTCTCAACCTGAGCAGCCAATTTGCTGACCACTGGAAAAAGGGTATCAGAAGAATCATTATGTCGATGTAAGGTTGAATATTGTTGATCATTCTAAAGAAAAGCATTGAGTTTTCTGGAAATATCGTCTAGAGATTCACTTGCAAATGCTGATAAAATTTGTCAAATAGTGGAAGGTATTTGTTCCATAAATACTTGAAGCAAAAGTGCTTTTGCAGTTTTATTGGTGAGATGACCTTGTTTCAGTAAAAACCTTAACTGTGAGAGCAATTCTGAAAGTTTTCTGTTTCCCATCTGTGGTGCAGAGTGCAAATTTTGAATTCTTTTCAATGGAGATAGTGAAATGCTTGTAATAATGCGGACTTTAAAGATTGGTAGGAAGAAGGGTGGTGAGATTAAGCACAAACCTTGGTGCAGTTGATAATCACTTAAGCAGTTAATCAGTTTAAAATGTAAATGCTGATCATCTAGGTTGCTGTAGTGATATTTTGCTTCAAAGCAGGTAAACCATAGAGAAACATTAGTAGAAAACTGTAAGAATGGTTGAGAATGATAAATGACATGGGAAACACTTGTACCTGCTGCACCAGTAGTGGAAGGTCTTTCAAAAGTAGCCAGAGTGAAAACTAATGTTTAAAGACAAGTTGATGAGGAGCTCGGTTGAAGAAAATTGTCTCTGACTGATGGCAGCTTTGAATTCACTGTTCTATTACGAAGATCATAATTTAAAGATTGCATGTGGTAGGTTGGTCAGGGTCACCACTTGTAGGGATTCCACAGCAAATGCATGAATCAAAAGCTAATTGTAATATATTTACACAAATATTAACACATGACAACAAAACCTCACTTAATGCATAGATTAGCAAGAAGGATACATAGTATAGCTTCAGTTTTGTTGGCTCAGACTTACTTGTCTTCACAACTAATTGTGTACAAAGCTTATGTGAAAATGTGGATGACAGAGCATGATGTTTATAAAAGATGCAGGTTTTGGATAACAAATCACATCATAGGGCTGGTATATTGAGAACAAAAATACTCAATTATTCCATTTGCTAGCATGTAATCAATTTGTTTAAAAAGTTTAGACTGCTTTTGTGATCCTAGTTTGCAAGCTGCATATGAAAATGGAGGACCATCAACAGTTAAATTGTGTTCAATGGGCAGCAACAGGTTTGTCCCGTAAAAATCACCAAAAGTGACTGGGGAGTAGCTGTAAAATATCATGACAATTTAGACCAGGGTGGTCCAAGGCTGCAGGCATCTGGGGCCACAGTATTATTTTTGTATTGTTCGCGGGCCAAATTAGTGCTAAGAATAGGTAAACAGCTCAATGTAACACAAAAACTTTTATTGTACAGTACAAACACATTTGATCATTTTTTATCATTTATCAATCTTTCTATATCAACATTTATAGTAGTCGTTGACAGTCGCAAGCAGGCATCCAATGTTTTGTCTCCCAACCTGTTTCTTGTATGAGATTTCAGTCTTTTCATAACGGAGAAAGTACTTTCGCAGATGTAGGTGCTTCCAAACATCAATAACATTCTCAAAGCAAAATCCCTCAACTTTGGAAACTGCTCATTGCTCACAAGCTTCCAAAATGCTTCATTTCTCTCATTCTTTTTAGACTGGAGAAAGGGATCTGATTGCAAATCATATAATTCCAACTGAAATTTAGTTGCCTGAGTTTCAATTTCTATTTCCATGGGGTTAATAAAGAGTTCAATTTGTTCTTTCATCGCATTAAATTCAGCAAATCTGTCATCGAATTCATTGCTCACGTTATCAAGCATATCTGCAAAAGCAGAAAACTCTACAGTTTTTCCCTCTTCGAGTAATTCTTGACAAGATGCAAAGTGAGTAGCAACATTTTTTTGTAAGTCAGCCTGAAGTAGCTTCAGCTTCCTTTGAAAAGCTTCAATATGTCCAAAAAGTATACATATGTTTTGATCTTTTTGTTGAAGCTTTTTGTTCAAAATATTTAGTTGACTTGTAAAATCTGTAACAAAGGCCAAGGAAACAATAAACTTTTCATCGCTCAAAAGGATTTCATACTTTTCCATTCCTTCAACTTCATCTCGCAGAAAAAATAAGATTTCTTTACGCAAAGAGAAGAAATGCTGTAAAGTGTTTCCTGCACTCAGCCATCAAACTTTTGAATACAGTGGCACATTGACATATTTCACATCCAAATCATTCAGAAACTGGACAAATTTTCTATGCCTTTGGGCTTTATTTCCACCTCTGATAATGTTCACTATTGCCATTACGCTACTCATGATGTCACTCATTTGCAAGGCCTTTGTGCACAATACTTCTTGGTGGATAATACAGTGCAATGTTGGGCAATTCACACCATTAGTTTTTAACCACTTCCCTACGAGATTGTTTAATGGGCGCCTGCCCCTGCAACGGTATTATTTCGCTTAAAAAAAATGAAATTATGTAACTTGCAGGCTGGAGCTCAGCTGGAGTCCAGTCCCAGTCTACACACGTGGGCCAAATTCGTTGAGTTGATGTTGCTGCTCCACTTAGGGTATTCCCACCAGTTCCGTTACTACCTTCAGTATCACTACCACTGCTTGAGTTCAGAGTAAAAGTATCCAGAATATCGCTTTCTGATCCAAGATCATCAGAGTCAGAATCACCAGAAGAAGTACTTGTCAAAATGTGCTGCAAAGCATCACCTCCATCAACACGTCGTAGTCTTTTAGCAGCCATCTTACCTTATATACCGTATATATTATCATAAATATATATCTACAAGCAAAGAAAAACAATAAATCACAACCATTGTAGTTCTCATAGTAATTTTTCTAAGATTAGATCAACAGCTCATAAACCTGGCAGGCATGAATCAACAGCTTATAAGCAGGCAAACATGAAAACGCTGTCTCATTTACAAGTACTATGGCAGCACTAACAGTCACTGTGATAATCGGAAAACCATCCTAGGGGATTCCCCTTACATTAAACGTCCGCTAAATGCCGCTATTGGGCTATATTTGTAAGGGCGTACAGAGAAGCTTGCCGTTGGTCCTGCACTGAAAGTTTGCGTCATATCACACTCTCCGTCGGCAGGACGCGACTCTCCATGCGTCATATGACGCTCTCCGTCGGGAAGTGGTTAACAGACCAACCAGTCCAGTTTTTCGTCCAACCATCGCCGGAGCGCCATCTGTCACAACACTGGAGCACTTTTCAAAACCACCATATGCATTGGCAACAGATACAAGACTGTTATAAATGTCTGAACCTTTTGCTGTGCCATGAAGTGGAACTGCCTGAAGTAATTCTTCATGAATTGTAAAAATTTTCATTGATAGTGCGGATAAAAATTAGAAGCTTATTGACATCACAAACATCCGTGCTTTTGTCCAAAGCTAGCGAATAATATTTACACTGCTGAACAATACCTTTTACTTTTTCAGACACATGTTCACTTATTTCCATTACCCTTCTTGCAACGGTTTGATGGGAAAGAGGCACAGTTTCAAAATGTTTTGCCATTTTCTTGTCACCAAAGGCAAGGGCCATCTTCATTGAGCACTCCTTTACAATTTCTCCATCTCTGAAGGCTTTTCCATTTTTTGCTAGTATCAGAGCAACTTCATAAGACGCCTTCTGGTCAGAAAAAGTGGTTTTGGTGAAGTTAGTCATACAACTCATTTGTTTATCATATTTATTTTTCAGGTCTTTTACAACGGCTTCCCTTGCAGCTCCCTCTTATTTTTTGTACTGATTTTTATGGTGTGTTTCGTAATGCCGTTTTACATTGTATTCTTTTGGTACCGACACCAATTGCAGACATACCAAGCATTGTGGCTTACTCTTGTTTTCCACAAACAAGTACTTTTCCTCCCATATAGAGTTAAAAAATCTGTTAGAATTTGTCAGCTTTCTTTTTGCACTCATGTTTACAAAAGACTTACCGACCACTGCAGAAAGACAATTTTAACCCTTTGCGGTCCAAGGTCATCTCAGAGATGATTTACAAAATTATGTAATTCAGTCCAACGTCATCTCAGAGATGATCTTTTGTTTTTCTTGCTGTAGACGGTCCAAGGTTCGCTGTGGAGTGATTTTTTCACGTCATTGCGTATTCCTTTTTTCCATTGCGCATCTCGGCAGTCAGACGCTACGCTTGGATGGTTTTTTAGCACAAACTTTGCTGATAACAACGTGGTGATTGAAAACGAAGCAGTTAGGTGATTGAAAACAAATAGAAATTTGGACCTGGTGGGCCGGATACGGTAAAAAAAATTGGACCGCAAAGGGTTAATTTACTATATTTACAATCGAATAACTGACTTAAGTTACTTGACAATATAGGCTAGCAAAGCACACTATTCAACTAACCTACCAATCACTTCTGTCTACTGACTGTCTCGCCTTGCCTAGCCATAATGCTAGTCAATACAGAGACGTCAGTGATGTAACAATCGCCAATGTCAAAAGTTTTTTCTGTTTAGTTTTATGACAAAACATATCCGAAGTGTGATTTTTGGTTACCCTATACCAGCAATTGTTACCTATACTAGCAAATGTTCCACGGGCCACAGATAATGATGCCGCGGGCCTGGGTTTGGACCACCCTGATTTAGACCATCATAATCAAGCAATAGCAATAGTAGAACTTCTAGTTTTGAAGTTAAAGTTTGGGAAAATAAAACAGATTTTTAATTGATATCTTTGACAGTACTATGCTTACTCAGAAAGTCATATGCCAGAACAGAACATTGCGCATCAGCTACTAAAAAAGTATGTAAGACATAATGATTAAGCATATGTTCAAAATTCAACAAAAGATTGATTGTACCAAACTCTTCAAGAGGATGACCATCTGATGCAAAAAGGGGAAAAATGTTAGAACCATCTTCAGCCTGGTCAAGATAAGTAGCAGCAGGAATGATACTTTCAGGAGATGCAGAATCAACAACAAATGAAATGTTATTGTGATGGAAATCAAACATGTAAAGGTAAGGAAAATGATTAGTATTTGGCAGAGTGACCTTAATTGTACAAACTGTGGAAAAGGTACTGTAAAAGGGGGCGACTTCAATTAAATTTCAACTTTTTTCTACGTTTTTAATCTCCCATCTACCCCTGCACCTTTTCTAGATCTCTGGTTGGAACATTCCAGGTCTCATCTGTTTTACTGACTGTCGTTTTTTTTCTGTGACGTCACAATTTTGAGCAAACCCACAGTCAAAGGGTGATCAAAGTCGCCCCTACTTGAGGGTGACTTCAATCACTTACAAAACTCAGATTTAACTGCATGAAAACATTGATTTGATCAAAGTCACCAGAATATGAGGCAACTTTGATCTAAATCAGTGATTCCCAACCTTTACGCCTTGGAGGAACCCCTGTAATAATTTTTCATATTCCAAGGAACCCCTATATATAGTATTCTAATTTATATATTATTTTTATGAAAAGTACTTGAGCAATATAATTCATATAAAATCTAATATTACATCAAATGAGAGTTCACGCTAATAAGTCAGTAATATTATGACTTACCTTCAGTGTGACACTTGGGCTTGTTTCTCTCTGCGTATCTGTGAAATTCTTGGCTGAATTTTTGACAGACACACGTGCAGTTCTTCCTCGACAGACAGAAGACGATTTCTTGATTTGCTTTTAATGATGGTCAGGCATGAGAATGCTTGTTCACAGAAGTAAGAAGTTGAAAACTGGAGTAAAACATTCAGTGCTTTTACTGAGATGACAGGGTACTCTCGCTTTGCTGAAATCCAAAACTTGTCAAGTAGTACTTCATTAAATTTCATTTTCAAGGTTCGATCGCACTGTAATTCACTCAGTTCTTCTTCTTCTTGCAGACTAAGTAGGTTTTCTGTACTTGGTGAGAACTCAGTGAAGGGGTTTCTCACCCAGTCATACATATCTGATGACAAGGAGGGGAAACACTTATTAAGCTTTTCTGACAGTGATCCCAAATGACTTGTAATTAATGGGATGACATATTCATATTTAGTCTGGGTTTGAACTTGAAGTAGGAGTGGAAACATTTCGACGTTTCCTCTTGAAAGGTGCTTTTTCCAAACAGAGAGTTTATTCTTAAATGCAAAAAGTTTGTCTGTGGAAGTCAGAATGTTTTCCTTTGCACCCTGCATGCTGGTGTTCAAGTTATTTAAATGCTGATAAATATCTGCTAAATATGCTAATTTCATTTGCCAGTTTGTAGATTCAAGACACTCACAGAAACTGGCTTTATTATTCTCTTTGAAGAAAAGCAGCAGTTCCTGTCGCAGCTCAAATACCCTTGACAAAACTTTACCTCTCAATAGCCATCGAGCCTCTGTGTGCAGGAGAAGCATCACGTGGTCTTTTTGCATGTTTTCACACAACCTGGCAAACATGTGAGACTTCAGAGGGCGCTGCTTTATAAAGTTGACCATGTTCACAGTTATATCAAGAACTTGTTTTAAATCATTCCCAATACTTTTTGAAACCAGAACTTCTCGGTGGAGAAAACAGTGAGTTGTTATGACTTCAGAGTTTTTTTCTTTCACGTGTGATACAAAACCTTGTACTGAACCAATCATTGAGGGAGCACCATCAGTGCAGATTCCAACGCACTGGTTCCATGACAAATTATAAGATTCCAGGTAAGAAGACAAGATGTTGAAATTGTCGTGGCCTTTGGTAGTTTCTGGCAGTTCTTTACAGCATAAAAAATTTTCCATTATTTCACCTTCATTTTCAAATCGTACAAATGCCAGCAGCTGAGCTCTACCAGTTATATCAGTTGTCTCATCTACTTGGAGAGCAAAGTTGTTATTCTGCAGTATTTCTGACAAAATACCAGAAATATTGTTGGACAGGTCATCCACACGCCTACTAATTGTATTATCAGAAACAGGAACCTTGCTTACTTCACATTCAGCTTCTTCACCTAGCATTGTTCTCACAATTATTTTACAAGCAGGCATTATTAGACTTTCTGCGATAGTGTGACTTTTCATTTTCTTGGCAACTAGCTCAGCCACTAAATAGCTTGCTTCTTGGGCCTTATCACTGATGGTTACCTTCCTTTTAAAAACTTTTCTTTGTTTCTGCTGTGAATCCAAGAGTCTTTGAAAATAATCCAAGTGTCGCTTTAACTTGGCTGGGACCATAGCTGTGTTAGCGAGCTTTTTTCCGCAAACAATACACAAGGGAAGTGGACACTTTTCTTCTCCAGTCCATGTAAAGCAAATGGCCAGATAACTGTCATTGTAAAGGCGATTTTTTTTAACATTGCTCACTTTTCCTTTACTCGTACTTGGCTGTGGTATTTGTGACTCATCGTCACTGTCCTCCTCTCCACTGCCATGCTTTCTTTTCAAATATTTCAACATGCCGCAGTCTTCTAAATCAGTATCAAACTAATATTAACTGGTGAGATTAATTAACACAACGTTTCACTCAGTTGCGCTGCTCAAAACTGACTGAAGGAAGAGGTGTGAACGGCTGGGCTGGGGGTCGTGACACGTATGATACTTGTACCGGGTTGCATCACCCTCCTACCGACCCGTCACCAAACTAGTGGAGTAGGAATGAAGGGCGTATCCCGCACCGGTATTAACATTTTTTTTCCCCTTAATTCTATGCATAGCATTTGCTCTCATTACTAGTATATACATTGTACTGACTGACACATACGAGTATGTTGGTGTCTGGAGACTGTTTGTGATGTGTTGTTGAGTAGGAGTTACGAATTATGAATTAAGATCACTGTCATATTGTAATAGCACATAATGATTTTACAGTTTCTTGCAGAACCCCTGGTGATGATTAAATATATGATTTTTTTAGTCCCGGGTCATCTGTTAAATTAGTCTCATCGTAATTGAAGATATTAGACGGCTCAACATCAGTGAATGTGGTGTCAAGGTGGTAAAAAAATCTATCATTGTTTCTTTTGTAGTCTCAGCTCGGCTACTTTTTACATTGTTGCTTACTCTTTGAGTAAGCTGGTGCCTCTTCATAAATCTATTTAACCAGGCGGTTCCTGGAAGATTTTCTGTGAAAATCGGATCTTTGACGCCATGAGCATCAAGATAATTTTAACCAAATGACGAATATCAAGCCCACCTAAAGGCACTTTCCAATATGCCAAGGCATTAGCATCAGAAACAATTTGTTTTTCAAAATCAACACTCAGACGTTTTTGACCGCCAATTTGTTTAGGATGGGACCCCTTAATTTTGTTTTGAAGACTGGTATATGGTATGCTAAATTGCTGCGATGCTCTTTGAATTGACACACCCCCAAACCAAATTGCTCTGAGAGTGTTAGAAAACGCTTCTTCAGAATAGCTTGTTTTATAACTTCTCCCACCAATTTTTTTCTTATAATTTCTAGCCATCTTTTTTTAAACTCAATGACTATATTACCGCACACGTACTAGATTGGTTAAATCTGAAAAAAAGAACACAAATGTTTTCCACATTTCCACTGTTAATAAAATAGCCTACGAGCTTAGCCTAACCTCTAGGTCTTCTATGCTATTGCTAAAACGGTTGCTGTCAACAATTTTGAAGAAAAGTGTGTTTTTGGCACCAATTTTAGCACCAAAACTATAATTGTAACTCTGTTTTTAACTCCATTTTGTATCCTACTTATTTATTTCACATTTATTGATTTTTTTTGACTGCAACTTGCTGAGTAAAATTAATAATTTCTAAGTAGCTAAACCTTATATTACGCCTTATTGAAGTTGCCTCATAGTGATCAAAGTCGCCCCATCTTAAGGTAGTCATTGTGGGGTTTGATGAAATTTGGGTGGTTCACCACCTCAAAAGTTTAAAGGTCATGTAGGAATAGATCTGTGTAGGGGCTTGTTATTGGTGCAGTACTTGCAGTGTGGTGCACATCATATAGCATTGGCACCAAATTCGTCATGATACCAACAGAATTCTCATTGTTAATAGAAGGACGAGGATAAAAGGCTCATGTGTTCTTGGATACCTGTGTTGGAGTATATGAGTGTGAAACATATGGATTAGTATGTAGCAAATACAGTACTTCCTCGATTATCTGTCTAGTTGGAACACCATTTATTAGAAACCTGAATGGATAAGTGAAAAAACCAGATAATTGAATTCCTTTATTTTAACCAAAACAATGCAGCAAGAAACAGATTTGAATGCACCAAAACTTGAACGAGAGCCAACGTCAATTACTTTACAGCAATGGGGGATTACAGTAACTACTTTTTATTGAAAGCAATGTAAGTTTGCATGACAGTTAAAATTATAGTAGTGATTTAATTCCCCCACAATGACTGGAAAATTGCTAAGTTGGTGCATTAATTTAATTCCAAAATATCATCATTAGTATCACTTGCCACAACAGGCCCAAAAAATGAATCAATTTTGGATTGTCTTCACAAAGATTCACGTTTTTCGGCAGTCAACTTCCAAAGTTGTACTAATGTTGAAGTGTTTGCAATTGTTGCTTCTCATTGAAAACGTAGCCACATTATGCAATCATCAAACATTCACATGGCTTCTGCATGAGAAACTGGGCATTGTTCCTTTTGGTTTGAAAGTTTGGCATTTTTATTTGCATCTTCTTCATCACTTATATCCTTTGCTGGTGCTATGGCAAGATCCACTATCCCAGTAGGAACCACTGTTTTAATTGGGAAATCGTTTGCTGATCAGGAAAAAAGTTGTTGCCCGATTGGGAAATGGTTGCCCTATTTAGAACCATCAAAAATAATATAATTGATTTCTGCCTTAAATGCTGCAAAACCACCTTTTTAATTGTTACTCTCGTAATCCTCGTCAAAAGACAGTAAAACTGACCAATGGGTCATTCCATGCCAAATGAGCAAATGGGTTACACCACATCTTTCATATTTTAACCAAATTTGGCACAGTTGCAGATCTCACTGAAACATTAAAAACAAAAAAAATTTTTTTCGAAAAACTCCCATTATTTTGGGAGTTATTGTCATTTCAAAAAACGCTATTTTTCGTCATTCTGCTTCAGTGCACATGCTTGATATATTATTAAATTTTTATTTTCTCAGCTTGTGGTCATAGGAAATTGCTGAAAATTGCTATGCATATGTTTTAAGACCCAAGGAATTCAAAAAAATGGTTTAAAAAGTGGTAAAAGGACTGCTTCATATGATAATAAAAGCTTTCAATTTGTTTCTTACATTTTTGGGGGCCCAACTTAACGGGCCTATAAAAAAATGGGTATAAAATTTAAAAGCTAAAATTCACCAATTATATTCTTAGACTAATACTCTTTCATGCCAAATAAAAAAATCTAATTAATATTGACACCTACTATAATTTTTTTTTCTTCAAGTGGAACACAATTTTTTTTCAAAAGAACATTAAATCTATTAGTACAAGCAAAATAACACAAAAATTATCAAAAAAGAAGTATGAAAGGTATGATGCATATCAACCAGAGTTTCATCTAAAAAAAATTCAAGCCACACAAATTTTGCTTTATAATGAGTGCCAGCAAAACTTTTAAGGTTAAGCACTAAATCTCAAGTTTGATAAGTGTATGAAGTATACATTATAGGATTCTAAAACATTACTTTAACAAGACATCAATTGCAAAAATAAGATGGCACTGCAGTGAGCACTGATATCAGAAACTACAAAGCATTTTTTGAAGGAAAAAATTTATACTCACAAAATGGTAGGACAAAATACAAGACAATGTAATTTCTACAAAAAATCATACTTTGAACACCAAAATACTTACAAACATATGCGCAAAAAATGGTTACAAAACAAAAATACTGGACAAAGTAGTATCTACAAATAATCAGCTAATCATTACATATTCAACTTCAGTTTACCTTTAAATGTCTAATGTTAATGGAAGCTCTATATATCACAAAAAAGAAGCAGTCTAAAACAATGCAGCACCAAACGAACTCACTAAACCCTGTTTAGTTGTTAATGTCAGAAAATACTGACTGTATTTTACTAAAATCCTTATCTGAAATTCTGTATTGTCGTCCACTTGAAGTTGAAGGCATGCCAATACTGAGCAGAATATGATTGTATGGGACATAGCATAGATCTTCTCTAGAAGGCCAGAAAAAAGATCTTGCAGGGCCATGAGGGTGCATGAATTTCACTTCTGCATCATGTTCTTCATCATTCACTGACATCACCATTCCAATCCACCAATTTTTATCATATAAGCAGGCCACATAGTTGTGAGGAGTTGGTCTAATGATAATATGTTGCTTCCCAAAGTTAAACACAAGGTCAAAATGATCTTGCCAAGAGACCCTCTTGATGCCAATTTTGTTGTCACCTAATGGAATAAAATGATGGAAATTTCTGGTTCCTGGAATGGGTTTATCAGCTATCTGGAAGCGCTTGTTCATGATATTGCGGACCTGTTCCATGATTTCTTTGGAAATGAATATAAAGTCAATGCCGTTTATGTTTTCCTTGCAAAACTCAAATAATTGTGCTGGGGTTAATATCTGGTCATTATAAGGTCGTTGCAGACTTGCCTTGGTAACTGTACGCTTGATAGTCCCTCCAATGCTATCACAGGGTGATTTGCCATGACTAGTGGCAAAAAATATCCATTCTGCTGCTACACTGAAATCTGAGTGGTTGCACAAATTTAAAAAATTTTTTCGATTTTTGTATTGAGCTGCACATCCATCAGAAAAGTACATTATTTTTGTCAAACTTTCTACCTTCTCTTGGACAGGTTGTATGCATTTTTTTTGTATTTGATAAACCATTGACACATCATGATTCATGTCATCAGATATAATGCAATAAGAATGGCATTGAAGGGAGGCGTTTACATAATAATACATACAAACAGGATGCAATGTTGCCTGTGATGTATTCCAGTGATAAGACTGAATCTCATCTTGAACTGTAAAGGCAAAGTTTTCTGCAAAATCCAACAAAAGAATGGCTGTGTTTGGTGCAATGTTTTCTTTCAGTTTTCGTAGATAGCTTGATTGTTGCCTGGCAATGTATGAATGTGTTGTTAGCTTTTCCAAATTATCAATTGCCAAAGGAACAAATTCTTGCACTGGTGTTGTTACTTGTGAAAGTGTTGACCGGTCTGTTGTAATCCACTGTTTGTATGTTATTTCAGTGTCATCATCATATTCACCTATTATATCAAATAGGTGCTCTTTTAGAATATCAGATGATGGGCATTCACTGCATCAATGAATCATGCAATCTCTGTTGTCTGTGTTGCAAACTAAAAGTTTCATCATATCCTTGTAGTCTTCTTTGGTGTTGAGTGAATTTATGAGCAGCTTGGTATTTTGTTGAATGGTGCAAACGCACACAGCATGTGTACCACTGGCTCCAGCTATGACACACCATTTGGGCCGTAAGCTGCAAAAAGAAAAGAAACCTATCTGGGCTGATGGATATCTGGTCTTAACATGTACAGAACAGTTCCTTTAAATTACATAACACTAAACGTTTTTGTTTATGTACATTCCTACTCAGGCTGACACTGTCCTTTTTACCAGGCATTATTTTGGTGAATTCTTCATCCTGATAGAAGTTTATTACAAGCTGTTTCGTTTCTTCACTTAATGCTCGACCTTTCTTCTTTTCAGGTTTTGGCAAAATTCCTTTCTTTTTTTTAGTTTTCTTGCCTTTTTCACTTGATAATTGGTAACCCCAAAACGTTGTGCTGCTTTTTTTACTGACCAGGTGTCAGGGATCAAAGTAAGAAGCTGTAGTTTGGTGAATTTGTCTGCTGATTGCATTTTCTCAGCAATGGCTTCACAAAGTCGATCTGAATGTTCAATTTTTTCGTTGTCATCTTTTGTGAGGTGATCATGTTGTTTTTCACAGATCTCAACTGATCTACTTTCCTGGTCTATTTTGCCAAGAAGTATATTTGCAGTTTTCAGAATTTTGTGACGAGCTTCAGCAACTTGCATCTTCTTACTTTTACCATGTTGTTTTAAGGGTGATACTGAGCAGAGCTCAAACGATGTGTTCATCACAGCAGCATCCATAGTTGAATCAGTGAAAGATTCTGTCTCACTCTCTGTAAATGTTGATGTACCGTAAAATGGGGTGACTTGGGACAGTTTTAAACTTTGTTTACAAATATCTCGGCAATGCCTTTTTGTGTTGTGCCTCAGCATAGGTCATTTCATGAATGGAATTGAAGAGAATACATAGAAATAAGCAAAAAAAATATTTACTTCAATCCCAAGGTTTTTTTTTTAAAAACCTTGTCTGTCCCAAGTCACCCCCAGGTGGGTCACTTGGGACGATTTTCAAAATCGATTGTTTTAGAACAGTTACATGGGTGGGATTGCTTGGGATGGCACTGCCTTTTTAAAAAATAACCAAATGAAGGTGTCAAACTTAATGAATGAGTAATCCTTTGACGTTTTAGCAAATATTCAAATACAACAGTGTGATCTTACTGATCTCATCCAAAAATTGGTTCGTATTTTGTCCTACAGGAGCAGATCAATAAACAAGGCTGCCAAAACTCTGACAAAATTCTTCATAAAACACACTCAAAGATTAATCTGGATTCAATCTTTTTCCAGTAAGAAAAATCATGACATGGTAACAAAAAAAGAGTGTGCGAAATTCAAATTTTGACATGTTCCTTACTGTACAAACGAAGTGAAAATGAAAAACTGAAATAGCACAATATATACAGCAAAAATTGTCTTAAATGTTACAATGAGTTCAATAGGCATACTCCCACACTCTCCCAAACTTTTTAAGTTCAGGAACAACATTTGCTTCGTAAACCTGTTTGTAGAATATGACAGAGTCTTCTCTCTCTAATTTGCTTGGTCCACCAATTGCAAAAGGTTTCTCCAAGCACCTAACCAAAAATTCTCTGGCTTGTTTTTTTATTACTTTCCCAAGGAAGACTTCACCTTCATATATCACCTTAATCCAATCCCCTTCATTCACTTTTGAATAAGGCAGGAGTTTTAAATTTGTATCCAAATTTTCATCGATTTCCTCAGCATTGTTTTCGTTACCACAACTGGTGTCTTCTTCGTCTGATGAGCTAGATTCTTCAACTTCCATGACTTCCTCTTGGTCAGTTTGAATGTCAACAGATGTGATACTTTTCCCAGGATCCACTTGTACTCTCTTTCTTCTTATTTTTGGTCGCTCCTCTTGATTTCTCATGTTCTGTAGCCGCTGCAACACCACTTGAGAAACATTTAGCTGTATTTCTTTAGCAGATTCTCCTGGAATTTTTTTTAGGACTTCATTAGGGTCCATAGGATATATCCCACAAGCTTTGAATCCAGACTTCAAATTTTCCAAATTCAAGGTATCCATCAGTTCCTTGAGGAGTTTTGGAAATGAGTCCTTAGGAAGGGTAGTAAAACTTTGGTTCCTCATTTTCCAATCCTTTAGGATTTTGCACCATATTCTCTTCATGGGACCGTAAAAGGCGACATCGAGGGGTTGTGATAAGTGAGTGCTATTGGGCACAAGGCAAATGAATCGAATGTTATTTTTCTCACAAAATCTTATAATGTCAGGAGAAAAATGGCTGGATAGGTTGTCTCCTATTATGACTTTGGGACCTTCATTTCTTCGACACCAAGGAAGAATAACTGGTAAACCAGTCGTTGAAGCTTACGTTATCAAACCACCCACTTTTAGAGCGATTGTAACGTGCTCTTGGTGGCCCACCAGTTGTCCAACTGTTCCACATATTGGTAGCTTTGTAGACTACATATGGCTCAAGCAAATCTCCTGTGGCAGTGCCACAAAACATGACAGATGTGCTCCCTTTCGTATAGTTTTGGATGCGTTCCGGATACTTAACACCCCTTTTAAAGATTAATTTTTCGTTGCCAGGATCATCTAATAAGTTTGTCTCATCGAAATTGAGAATATTTGTTGGTGGAACATCTTCTAATGCTTTCTTCAAATTTTCAAAATATTGAACGAAGTCATCTTTCTTCATTTCTGCTCTAGAAGTTTTAATGTTCTGACAGGTTCGGCGTCCAATGGCGGTGCGATGGCGCTTCAAAAAACTTCTTGCCCAGTCTTCCCCGGGTGTATTGTTTTTAAAGCACTTCACTTTGCGACTTGTCCTCTCTAGATAGCCCTTTACCAGTAAACGAAGATCCAAGTTTGAGAACGGAAATCCCCATTCCGACACAACAATTAGATGGTGAACCAAACTCTGCTCCTCCTCTCGGCTCAGGGCAGTTTGACCACCCATAGGTTTGTTATTAATGCGTTTGATCCTCCTGTGCACGGTAGATTTTGGAACACCAAATTTGCACTCGACTTCTCTATATGAAGCTCCTCTTTCAACAGCTGTTACTGCTCTTGCCAATACATCTTCAGAAAAATTCAGGTACTTCTTTTTCTTTGAGCCAACCTTTGGCTTGTAGTTTCTCATTTTTATTTGTTATCAGTGCAAAGAAAAGAAATTAAGAAATTAATAATCAGAAGTTAGCGCAATAATGTTCAAAACAAATCTGAAAAATGTAAGAAACATGTATAATGTTGAAATAAGCAATTTGAATGTAAAGACAGCACATGATGACCTGCATAAGACTTGGCCTAATTCTGGGTTCAATTGCTAGATAAGCAGCTGTCCCAAGTCACCCCATTGTCACATGAGGTGACTTTGAATGAGAAATTAAACCCTAGAACCATTTTTGGTATATTTTGAATATTAGTCACAATTTCACAGGTAAATAACCTACAAAAAACGATCCACTTGATTCTAGCTTGTGCAAGGCAATATGGCAAAACAGGTAAATTTTTGGGGGTATCATCAAAAGTAGAAAAAATGAAAAATGAAAATTTAGTACAGATTTAGGGTAAGATATGCTTTTGTATGGATATTTGGCTTAAATAAGCAGAAGCTATTATACATGTGTAGGTAAAGTTTTGTAGCTTTCTGTTTATCCTAAACTGAGTACGGTATTCAAGGTTCAAACAGACATGCTAATTTCTGTTCCAAGTCACCCAGGCATCCCAAGTCACCCCATTTTACGGTACTACTACTGGTAGTGTCATCAGCACTTAAGGCTTGTAATGAACGCCAACATGCTCGGCAGATCTTTTCACCTGGTATGAAAGTTTTTCCACTTCTTAAAGCCCATCTATCAGCTTGAAGTATAGAAATGCTCACCAAACCTGCTTTGACAGGCTTTTTATGTTTGACAAACGGATCACAACACTTTCTACACTGCAAATGATATTTTGACAGGTATATCATATGGTGATGTTTGCAGATATTCTTAATCTCATTTCTTGCCATTGAGGTTCTGCGACAGATAAGTTGAACATCCTGGCCTGCAAGTTCACCAATGTCCACAAACCCAGTGCTTCTAGCAAAATGAATTTTGTGGCATGTCTCATCCAATTTTCTTCCAATATCACATTGTTGCAGCAAACTCATTTCAATTGTATTTTATAACCACTGTACCAATAAAACCAATCTAAAATTTCAAAATCATTGATACAAATGTAAGCTAATTGATTGTGACCTATCAATACTAAATTGTAAATTGTAAACCTTGCAACTAATTGGCAAAGCAGCATACGGGCGTAAGGGGCATTGACAAAATATTAAAATGAATATGCCAGGAAACAATAACGAGTATACCACCCAACCAATTTAGACGAGACCATCCCTGGACGCGTTTCGTCCTTTTGGACTCATCAGCAGGGCCCGTCCCATCACAAGCAAAAGTAACCCACTCATTAATGTTATCCTTAAAAAAAAAAATCCAACACATGCAGAAGCACTGAGACTTCAACCGACGACGTATTGCTTTGCTTAGCAGGGCGGGTTGACAAATGGGTTGATTTGGTTGCATATCCATTGGGAGATCAGTTTACACACTGATCTGAAAAAGCAGATTAAACGCTGCATTTATAGCCTAGCGCCTTGTCTTTGCAATGCCATCACGCTCGAGGCGAGTGCGTTGACAATTCACAAGGTGGGAGCCGGGCGACCTTTGATAGACGTGTCGAGCAAATCCATGCCAACGAATTTTCACTCTATCTCACTTCGCAGTAAACCGGGCCTCCTACAGTGAAACGGGCAAATCCATGCCAACTATTTTCAAGTAGGGAAAAAAATATAGATTTGAAAGTTATTAAGCGAAGAGGGAAATTGTAAATTGTAAACCTTGCAACTAATTGGCAAAGCAGCATACGGGCGTAAGGGGCATTGACAAAATATTAAAATGAATATGCCAGGAAACAATAACGAGTATACCACCCAACCAATTTAGACGAGACCATCCCTGGACGCGTTTCGTCCTTTTGGACTAATCAGCAGGGCCCGTCCCGTCACAAGCAAAAGTAACCCACTCATTAATGTTATCCTTAAAAAAAAAATCCAACACATGCAGAAGCACTGAGACTTCAACCGACGACGTATTGCTTTGCTTAGCAGGGCGGGTTGACAAATGGGTTGATTTGGTTGCATATCCATTGGGAGATCAGTTTACACACTGATCTGAAAAAGCAGATTAAACGCTGCATTTAATCTGCTTTTTCAGATCAGTGTGTAAACTGATCTCCCAATGGATATGCAACCAAATCAACCCATTTGTCAACCTGCCCTGCTAAGCAAAGCAATACGTCGTCGGTTGAAGTCTCAGTGCTTCTGCATGTGTTGGATTTTTTTTTTAAGGATAACATTAATGAGTGGGTTACTTTTGCTTGTGACGGGACGGGCCCTGCTGATGAGTCCAAAAGGACGAAACGCGTCCAGGGATGGTCTCGTCTAAATTGGTTGGGTGGTATACTCGTTATTGTTTCTTGGCATATTCATTTTAATATTTTGTCAATGCCCCTTACGCCCGTATGCTGCTCTGCCAATTAGTTGCAAGGTTTACAATTTACAATTTCCCTCTTCGCTTAATAACTTTCAAATCTATATTTTTTTCCCTACTTGAAAATAGTTGGCATGGATTTGCCCGTTTCACTGTAGGAGGCCCGGTTTACTGCGAAGTGAGATAGAGTGAAAATTCGTTGGCATGGATTTGCTCGACACGTCTATCAAAGGTCGCCCGGCTCCCACCTTGTGAATTGTCAACGCACTCGCCTCGAGCGTGATGGCATTGCAAAGACAAGGCGCTAGGCTATAAATGCAGCGTTTAATCTGCTTTTTCAGATCAGTGTGTAAACTGATCTCCCAATGGATATGCAACCAAATCAACCCATTTGTCAACCTGCCCTGCTAAGCAAAGCAATACGTCGTCGGTTGAAGTCTCAGTGCTTCTGCATGTGTTGGATTTTTTTTTTAAGGATAACATTAATGAGTGGGTTACTTTTGCTTGTGATGGGACGGGCCCTGCTGATGAGTCCAAAAGGACGAAACGCGTCCAGGGATGGTCTCGTCTAAATTGGTTGGGTGGTATACTCGTTATTGTTTCCTGGCATATCCATTTTAACCCTACCAGACCTAGATCCCTGAACCTAAAATATCCCAAAACCTGGCCTCCTGAGCAAAATAGAGGAAAAACGCATATGCAATAGAAAACAGTTAGTTGCATGCAAACTATGAGTTAGAAAAAGTTCAAACTTTGAAAATACATAGTAAAATGGCCTACCTTGGATCTACCGCCAGTATTCCACCTTTGTGTGCCAGTCAGCCCAGCAGGTGGAGCCGGGTTTTACACAGAGGTACTTGGTGCATAAAGAGCAGTAAATGTTTGTTTTTACTTTCTTGTTGGGATTGTCTTTATATGTCACACCTGGGTTCTGTCTGTTATATCTAAGGTGTTTTTCCATACAGACAGTGCAGATGTGGTTTGATGGAGGGCCAACATCAATTTGGGGGAAGTGGTTGCCTTGGGTCATGCGTTGAGGACAAGGCTCTACTTGGCCGCGACGAACTGCTGATGTGCGGTAATCTCCTATCAGTTCTAAACAGAGTTGCTGAATGTACCTTGTGAAATACAGAGGCTTTTTGTCAACATTTTGTCTTGCTGATACATAGAGAACAAAAGAATTGTAGCAAGCCCACATAAAAAACTTGATGAACAACCGGCGGGGCCACCGATAATGCCGACGTGAGCGATGTAACCTGGTCATTTGATCATTTTTATCGCAACCACCCATGTGATGGTTGTAGTCCTTGACCAGTTGGGGCATTTCGATTTCCTGCACTGTTCCATCTTTGTTTCTTCTGTTTACTGTATCAACCTGTGTGGGATTACTACAGTTTGATATGAAGGTGATGGGCTTACGGTCTTGCCATACCATGACTGTGATGCCGCCCTTACACCGATAACGGCTTTCACCCCTGGCCAGTCTGCCAACATTTTTCAGGGACTTTGGAAAATGTTTCCTGTTTTGCAGAAGTGTTCCAATGACTCCAGTTTGTTGTTCATTTAGAAGGTAATTGCATAAGTTTATGGAGTTGTAGTAGCGATCCATGACGAGGATGTGTGATTTTTTCTCTTTCTCGCATGACGTCAAGAGGCGCAAAACGGTGTTGCCAACCGCACCCAAGTCTGGCACAGGCATCAATGCAGCTCCTGTGTAGATTTCTGCATTGATAATATATCCCGTCTCACTTTCAGTAAGGAGAAATGACTTGATTCCCCATTTTGTGGGTTTATCTTTGATGTATTGTTTTATTGCGAGGCGATTTTTGGTTGGAATCATCCCCTCATCGAGGCTCAAGTGTTGTCTCGGAAGATAAAAGTGTTGAAATTTTACAAGGAGATCATTGAGAAAAGGACGAACCTTATAAATGCGATCAGCTTTGTCAACATCTGGGTCGTCTTCATCTACGATATGCAAAAAACTCCACAAAGCTAGCCATCTATCCCGCGTCACCACTTTACGGAATCCAGGGGTAAATCCGAGAAAATCTGTCCCTTCGTTGTTCCAGTAGTCACGGTAGCTCGGCTTTATGCAGATGTATTCCATGTAGATCCGGATACCAATGAATGCTTTCATTTCTACCACTGAAGCATCCTGGTAGTTCTTAGCGTGGTAAGTATTGGGTTTGGCAGTACGCACTTGATGGGCACGAAGATTCGTCTTATCAGTCAAATTCTGCCAGAAATTGTCGTCAGTGAACAAGGATAAGAAATCAAGGCAACTACTCTCTCCTGTAATATACTCTGGAATGTTTACTGGCCCTGTCCCATCATCATTGAAGTTGAGATTTACCCCTGGTGCTACAAAATTATATGTCCAACCCTCATCATCACTAGATCTAGCATCACCACAATCAGCTGTTCGAGGGAAGTGTCCCCTGACACCGCCCCCTAGACTAGATCTAGCCCTATCCTCATCATCACTTGACGTTCTATCGTATAAATTATCTAGATCTAGATCTAGATCTGCATCACTAGATGAGCTGTAGTCATATTCCTGATGAAATTCTGCTTCATCTGAATCCGAATCAGCTAAAGCTTCCACAACTTGTTGAATAGTGAATCGCGTAGGCCTGGCCCTTTTGCCAGTTGAAGTGCTGGGTTCGTCGAGTGCACGTTTCATGATGAAATTGATCGAAAATATCAACAAAACACCTAAATACACGTTTCTCTTAGGGCGCAGACATTAACTCTTTCGATCCCGCGACGGTAATATTACCGGCAGGAGTTTCCCTCAAATTTTTTCAAAATGAGTTACAAAATTTTTTCAAAAAGTTTACTAAAAAAACGATTTGTGACTTTATTTCTCATCCGATTTTAATAAAATTTTCAAAAGATCATGCTTAATTCCTCACGCATCGAAAGATGTATAATTTGTGCCTTAATTCTTGGATTTTCATACCGAAAAAGGGTTAAAAGAACCAAGAACCCAGTTGCAGACGACAAAATCGGCCAAATTCTCAGCAGACACGTGCAAGAGCCAACTACCTTGAATTCAAATCAAGATACCTGGTTTACCACAACACCAAACCCTTTATCATTGACACAGTCTAAAAACTACTCTTTTGGGGCATCATTTGACAAAATTTCAAGCAATAATGATAAAATTTACCTATTCAAATTTCCAAATTTTTTAGGGGTCTCAAAACCCCCCCAAACAAATTTGTAAGGTAAGTAAAAAAAGTAGATTTAGTGCGTAAAAAATATGACATGTTGCTAAATATCGGTCTCATTTGAAAGCTTAAGAAATTTGCTTTTCAGCAATATATAACTTTAAATAGTTTAGGCTAAGCAATATATGATATTTACTGATCAAAAATGGGTACTGTACATCATGTCAGTTCAAAACCCCCAAACTTTTTTGACTTACCTTCACTAAAGTATAACTTTTAGAAAAACTACACCCTTTAAAAAGATAAAATAAATTGCAAATGTTTCACCACTAAAGTCGTCATTTCGCATCAAGTTTCCAAGGAAACAAAAACTGAAATACAAGTTTAACAGCTAGCAAAAGTTTTGCTTCTCTAAATCAAAGTTTGCTGTATCCCCCTTGTTTCTCAACACATGGGAGGGGTGTAAATAAGTTGCTGTTTCATTGTTAGTGACAGCATATTCTATTTAAACTTGATATTTTTTGAATCTTTAAGAAATTTCCTGTTCAAAAATACATAATGTTACATGGTTTAGGCTAACCTCTAGCAGATAATAACTGATCATATTTTAGATACTACATTTGACTAACAAAATTTGGTACCGGTCAATACCGGTTAACAAAAAGGTCATGGGCCTGAGAAAGTAGCAAACTGTAGAAAACCTAGGCTCTTAGGTAAGTTTTGACTGATGTACCTTGAAAGCTTATTTCCTTAGCATCATCTAGCGACCATTTCTAAAGAAATTGGTGGAAAAATAAAATCTGCAGTGATCTTTGAGGTAAGGGTACTCTAACTTCAAAGACAACTCAGCACCTGTTGGGGGGGGGGGCTAATTTGCATAAAATTTGCATATTCAAAAAAAAAATTTTTTTGTTTTCATTATATTTGAAATCTTCAAGAAATAGAGATTTCAACGATATATCACACTTAATGTAGAAGTAAACAGATGAGTAATGATTTACAAACAAACTTGGGTACTTTATGATGATTAATTATGATTGATTATGACAAATTATGACAGTTTTTCGCTCTGACACCTCGCGGACATTTTCTCACAATGCTTCTCACAATGCACGCGAGATCGAAAGAGTTAAGGAAACAATAATCTCGCACAGGATCGCACCAAATGCGAGACTTAACCATGATTAGTCGTTATTTTTAGCTGCATTCCACGTGCTCGACCCAAATACCTAATTTTCGGTAACACGGCATATTGGCATGTACGGAAAGTACCGAATTTTTGGTAACTCGGATTGGTAGGGTTAATATTTTGTCAATGCCCCTTACGCCCGTATGCTGCTCTGCCAATTAGTTGCAAGGTTTACAATTTACAATTTCCCTCTTCGCTTAATAACTTTCAAATCAATACTAAATTGCACATTACTAAAGTGTAAGCTTTTGCTATAAGCTACAAGATTTTTCTAAGAATTTTTTTATTTCAATCTCTTATTAAAATAAGTCCCAACAGTGGGATGTTGGATTAAGCATCAATATAAGAATTTAATTGTTCAAATGCGCTGGCAATATCAGTGTCTATTTTAAGAATTAGGCTACCAACTATAATTAAAACATGAAGTCTGGTTGGAAAGTCAGATTATCACTTTTTACACTGGTGCACCTACATCCTTCACTTGTTAATCATACAACAAAAGACATGGACATAAAAGACAATGGACACAACTTGATAGTACAAGCTAACACATCTAAGAGGGGTAGACTATGAGTTGCCAATTTTTTCAATTTAAAGTAACTTGCAAGTACTAAAATTTTTTGGAGAGAATTACTAGGAGTTAACTTGTAGGTATCAACAGTAGAACATGAGAGATCAAGTAGAGATATTTATAGTCCATGAATACAGATGGGTAGTCCAAAACATTAACACACAATATTTATACAAAGAACAATTCAGAAAAAACATTGGGGGTCTCATTGAGTTTAAGCCTCCCCTACTGAAAGTGCGCAATAGCTGCATACACAGAACGTTCATTAACCAGTTAAGCGCGTTGTGGTTTTCGGTCTGTCTACTCGCTCAGTGCGTAACGATTTTTGTCTAGTATATGGCGGTCGCGGAGCGTATCATGCATTATGTAATTGACTTCTTGCTGTTGAATTTGTTGTTTGGCCTCGCTTCATGTATTTATTAGTTTATGTAATTCAATGACAGAACATCTTGATTTTGTACTTTTTACTTTTGCAGTATATATAATACAGCTACCATAAGAGCGATACAAACACAAGAAATTATAGAGTAAACAAATGATCTCCCAGCTGATGTTATATGCTTCGATAGGCACAAGTTCAATAGTTTTTCTTAGTATGGTAAATTTTGAAGCAAGGTGAAACACACAAAGCTTTGTCGCATTCCTTGCACATAAAATGCGTTTGCTTTCGTTGTTTGTTGGTGTAGCATACGTGACAATGGCGTTGTGGCTTTGAGTTGCATGATGTTGGAGGAATTTCTTCTGGGAAATGCCGGGCTGTCAGGCGCAAAGACGACTGTTCAAGTGAGGGCCGGTGCGACTCTCTCTGTGCTCCTCCTTTGTACGTTTCAATAAGTCTATCCACCAAAATCAGAATAAACTTCAGTCTACTCCACTCGCCACCGCACTTTTTGTACAACAGATAAACATTGAAGGTAGCCATGTCCATGATGTGTCGAAACTGCTTCTTATAATATTTTTTCAGCCGTTTTTGAGCAGAAGGGTAAGAAGCCAAATATGCATCGCTCAGGTCTACTCCTCCCATTTTGTCGTTGTAGTCCAAACAAACCTGAGGCTTCACTGTTTTTTTTCCACGGACTACTATCTCAACAGTTGAGTCATCATGAATGGTGCTAAGCATGTTGACATATTTTTTGTCTCTCCACCTCCGGGCCATCACTTTTCCTCTATACATCGCCGCTACTTCACCTTTCTTGAGAATCTTGGACATGAGATCTTTAGGGAGGCCTTTTGAGTTGGCACGTACTGTTCCGACAGCATCAGTTGAATTTTCACATAGCTTGTCAAACAGTTGCGTAGAAGAGAAAAAATTATCCATGCTGATACAGTAGCCCTTCCCTAATAATTCGTGAGCAAGTGTCAGAATGCACTTGGCTCCCATGCTTTTTTCCTCATGATACTTGTTCAGGTAAGCAGTCTCTTTTCCAGTATAAACAAAAAAATCCCAAATGTATCCAGACTGTGAATCACAAATCTCGTAAGACTTAATTCCGTATCTTGCTCTTTTTGAAGGTATGTATTGTCTCCATCCCAGTCTTCTCTTCCACAGCATCAGAGACTCATCTATTGATACATGTTCATCTGGGATGTACACAGATGAAAATTTTCTTTTCATGTGAACTAAAACTGGCCACAGTTTTACCACTTTTTTTGGAATACTGTCATTACTTTTGCTGTTGTCTGAAAAGTGGAGAAATTTTGAAAGAAGAGCAAATCTTTCCGATGACATTTTTCGAAAAAAAGGAGTGTCAGTCGATTCCTTTTTACTAAAAAATAAGCTTTCTTTTGGCTTTGGGATGATGCCTTGTAAAAGCAGAAGAGCAAGATACACTCTAATTTCACAAGGATTAGTGTCTGCCCAAGAATTTACTCAAGACCGTTGCTTCAGTCGACCATCATGCTCTTCTTTGAATTGTTGAGCGTATACATTAGTTTGCTCAGCAATGAGGTTTATTAGTGAGTCATCAAAAAATAACTCGAAAAATGGAAGGGGATCTTCCTTATTTTCAACTACCGCTTTCATTCCTGAACTTCCTGTAAATGGAAATCTATCTCTGTTCTGTTGCGCTCCAGTACTCCAAACTGAGTTCGATTGTACAGGTATTGCCTGCTGTAGTGAAACATCACTAGTACTATCGCTGTCAATGTCATGTGAAGGAGAATTGAGGTCTAAATTATCTAAGCTGCAACTCATGTAACTCTCTGAATCACAGCTTTCTGCACCTTGCAAGCCAGGTTTGTCTTCCATGTCTGAATCACTAAAGTCATCACTCGATTCGTCGAGCAGGCTCATTATAGCCTCTTCTGATAAATGCTTTCTTTTGTTGGCAGCCATAAAAAGGGAAACGAGATACACAGAAAATATTATAGTAAAATTGTAATATGAAATCGTTTAGATCAGCCTACATACGCTGTAACTAAAAGAAAAAAAAATCAAAAGAATGAAAGAAAATTTATCTCAAATACACTCTATATTCTATACAATAAGTAGGCTACCACCTCCACGTGGCGACTAAGAATGTTGAGCTAATCTATTTATAGTGCTAAGCTTTCAGCATGATTCACGCACTGTTGCACAAGGTTTACCGCAAGTCTCGTAGCAGTCAATGCTACAGTATAAGAGAATTGAATTTGATAAGGGTCATCTGAAAGAAGATGCCAAAAATGATTGTAGTTTATAGTATCTTCTGGGGTTGAGTTGAACGATGTAAAGCACTCTTAAGTACTACAATGTGATAGCTAATGACGTGAAAATAAGTTTGTAAACTATAGTATAAGGATGGACAATGATGGCATAAATGTATGCCATATGCACTAGCGGAGTAAACCACCCATGTTATACGCACTCCAGTAAAGCAACTCTATGACATCATATAATGCCATACGCGATCAGCAAGTTAAAATGGCATGACATATATTAATGCCATACGCACTTAACTGGTTAAGCAATAAATGCTACAGATCTTCAATTGCAATGCTAAGTAATTCTGTTCAATTAAAAAAAAACTTTGATTTGTGCACTTTCAGTAGGGGAGGCTTAAACTCAATGAAAGCCAAAATTTTATAAAGGGGCATCAATATTAATTAGATTTTTTTATTTAGCATGAAAGAGTATTAGTCTAAGAATATAATTGGTGAATTTTAGCTTTTAAATTTTATACCCATTTTTTTATAGGCCCGTTAAGTTGGGCCCCCAAAAATGTAAGAAACAAATTGAAAGCTTTTATTATCATATGAAGCAGTCCTTTTACCACTTTTTAAACCATTTTTTTGAATTCCTTGGGTCTTAAAACATATGCATAGCAATTTTCAGCAATTTCCTATGACCACAAGCTGAGAAAATAAAAATTTAATAATATATCAAGCATGTGCACTGAAGCGGAATGACGAAAAATAGCGTTTTTTGAAATGACAATAACTCCCAAAATAATGGGAGTTTTTCGAAAAAATTTTTTTTGTTTTTAATGTTTCAGTGAGATCTACAACTGTGCCAAATTTGGTTAAAATATGAAAGATGTGGTGTAATGTTCCAAAAAAATTTGCTCATTTGGCATGGAATGACCCCAATGCAAAAAATTCATCTTTTTCCACTAGGTGAAATTTGATAACAAAGAACAAAAAAGGAGCTCGAATAAGCGCAAAATAGTTTTCTGCTAGGTTAGTGAAACCAAGTAACTAAATTCGATCTCATCCATCAATAAGATGACAAATACTCCAGGTAAGAATTAAATTTGAGGAGTTTATAAAATGATTTAGTTAGGTTTTTGTATTAACGCAATAATTAGGTGTAGGATCTCTAAGATTTAAACTTTGTTTTAGTGAACCTAATACCCAGTTGGCTGGTGGTTGTGTGATTGGTTTATGTCAATAAGAATATCAATAAAAGACAGTTAAATATGTGCTGACTCTTACACAAAAATATTTGATTAGCAGTGTTACCTGTAGTCTGGGTTCAAAGCCCAGGACATAGCTGGTTCAGGATATGCGTTCTTAACCTATCCCAAAATCATGTTTTATGCAGTTTGTTTTATATTTTAGGCATATCTGGCATATAATATGAGTGCGTTTTATTGGAGGCGTTCTTGCAATATTCCCAGTAGTTTTCAGCTGAGAGCAAAATTGGCTCATTTTTTTTAAACTATGTCGCACAAACGGCAAAAGTAACTCATCAGTTATTGCTAAGTAGATTATCTCCAAAATGTCCCATAATTTGTGGTGATCACTGCCTTTTTTAGCATACTTTAATCCAATTTTGCTCGTAATTCCCAGTTCTTGCATGACTCTTTCTAAAAACGTTGACCAATTAAAAGACAAACGCTTTTACAGCATTCATTTCCAAGTGAAGTAGGTCAGGAATTGGTACCACCCAATCAAACTTACATTCAAATTCAGGAATATGTAGCTCACAGCAAGAATGGACATCAAAGCAATCTTTTCCGTAAAACACTCCTTTACACATTACAACATTCTCAATCAGCTTTTTAAAGACTCATGTAAATACCCCCCCTCCCCCGTCTACTTTAACAAAAATTCAAAATCTTGCCCCATTTGAATCGTATTTCTTAATACCAGCTCTTTTTCCCAGATTTCTTAAAGTGACAAATATGTTATTTTGTTAACAAAACTGTTTGGATTGAAGGAGTCTGGCTCTCCGACTTTAACAGTAGTATTATTTTTTGCAAAAGTACATCAAAATGTAATTATGGATCAAATTGCTGCTCTGATGCAAAACACCTAATATTAACTACATTTTTTTAAACTTTTCCTCCACAGTTTTTTGCATTTTCTGTACGTGAAATCATTGGAAGCTCCACATTCTAAACAGATTTTTTCTGTTTTAGCCTCCTCAAACTCTTGCGTAATGATCAATCAAATCCTTGTAACACTCTAATCCATCTTTCCTAATTTTTATTTGCCGTTGCTTGACACACTCCAATCTTTTTTCAATCAAAGAATTTAGTGAAAATCTAAAGCTATGATCAAATTTTTCATTAAAGTTTAAAAGCTTTATCCGATCAAATTCAGTTAGTGGTTTAATCATCCAGTATTTTGGCGAAAGATTGAATGACATCTGTGTGGTGCCATTTTTTTCCATCTGTAAGTATGCATGGCTAGTAACAACACTTATTGGAACATTTGGATTTTCCAAGCTTACCACATATCGCTTTTCCACAACCTGCTCATTGTCAAATACAACTTGAACAGTTCCTTCAGGAAATGAAATTTGATTCTTAGCATTATCGCAAAGCCAGTTACAGACAAATGTATATGAACCCTAAGGAAACGTACTTGAATTAAGTCTCAATAAGTCTTTACTGCCTGGTAGTGAATAAGATACAAGATTATGGTAGAAACTTAATGGTAAAACTAGTTGCGAATTTTGTAAGCCATAAACTTGTTCAATCAATTTTGCAATAAAAAAAGCGTGGTTGCTTTCCATAAGATTTTTTGTACACAACTTTGAAAAAAAATTCACAACTTCTGTTGGTTGCTCATCCAACCACTGTACAAGAGAATAAGTCACAACTTTTTCGATGCTGCTACTCGATTTATTTTTGAACAACTTTGTTATATCTTTCTCAGTCAAGGTATTGATGAGGAACAAATTGTACCAATTATTAATTTGGTGTTGAGGGGAGCTATCGGTTTTAAAAAATGACTGGGAACACCCTTGTCTCATATCACTTGATGGCTGTCGAAGGATATTCTTGAACATATTGACTTCTTTGTTTGATGAAAAAGTCATTGAGTGATCACTCTCTGTGTCAGAATCATCCAAAGTGGCATCAACATAATTGCTTTTACTCATTTGGGTTTGAACAACTCTAATGCACTTGAAGCAAATATTTCCACGACGATTAGTTACAAGTTTATTTTTACTCATATATTGCACCAAATTCCTTTTTACATGTTTAGACTTTAAATTTACTAAACGGCTGCCGTTAGATCTGTGCAGGATAGACTGACACTTTTTTTTGTATTGGTCTTTTTTTCATTCTGGATTAGCTTTCTTTAATCTTGTTTTCATCATGAAATACGTAAATATTAAACTCTGCCGAATTGTGCCCTTGTAATCAATACTTTTAACGAATTATAATTGCAACCACAATTCTGTAACCATTACAGCATTTATGGTTTGAACCTAAAAATATAAAAAATGTTTCAAAAAATATTCGCTTGTGTTACTCACCAAATTCCAGTGAAGACAAGAAGTCTTGGATACCAAAAATTTGTGACAAGCAGATATAAAAGCAGATCATTTGATACTACGACGAGTTTTTATTTTTTATTCCTCAGAAAAAGAGCTGAGATGTGGAGTACCAACATCATACGTCCCTATTTTTGTTGGCAAGCTAAGAGCTTAATAATTTAAATTCTTGAGTCCAAAGCTCCATACTTTATAACATAAAGGTACCTGTAACAGTTAACCTTTTAATTCAGCATGGGCCAAGTGCTGAATCTATTACACGCTCGGTTGAAGCTCTTAGTCGACGCGTCTCAAATTCGCCTCCCTTCCTTGCCGCTGTTCTGTCAAGCATACGCGTCTATGCTACTTCTTTATCCCAAATAAACCCACACTGGCGACACAGAGCATACTCGAAAACGGTTTCTGTTAATGTAAGAAACAAAGCATCAATAATAGTAGAAATGCGCTGACTTGCCTACAACAGAATAATATGAAATAAATGTTTACCTAACTAATTAAGCTTCCAAGAACTTGAATTCCTTAATACTCTTGTCGAGGGCAAGTAACACAATCTTCTAACAACAAAACGGTGAAAAGTGCCGTCCATTTGCTGGCAACTCAAAACAGCAACTGGCGCAAATCCAAAAACAATTGTTATTGCGGCAGTCTGAAGGCAGTCTAAAGCTTTTAACAGGCGAGAAAGAAGCCAAATGAATAAACTCGCTTGCAGCGGCACAACAAAAAGCACGAACAATATTTAACATTCTCCCCTCAAAATATACCACCGTAGGGAGGATATTTTCACAATAAATACACAGTAACAACGCACAGCAACAAATTCAAAGGCACAAATACCAAGGCACACATAAATAAAACAGCAAGGTGACAAACTATCTTAGCCTAGAGCTAAGAAGTAGCAGAGGGCACAAGAAGACACAATTTACTGATAAGACACTTAAGCTCGCTATGAGCTGTTTTGACAAGCACACTATGTACAACACCTTTAGCATCAGGAAAGGTTTTAATTACTCGTTCTAATGGCTATTTATTTCTGGGGGTGGTCTCATCAACCAAGATAACTGTCCCCCAAGGCAAAATTTTGACGCACTCTCGACCACTTAGGTTGTGGATTAAGTAATGGCATATATTCCTCAACCCATCGTTCCCAGAATTGTACGTTTCTCCATCTATTCAAGTAATGCGAGTCAGATCTCTATGTCCATGTAGGGGCAGAACCGGGACAAACCATTAACAAATCATTGGGATTTAAAGGCTTATGTGATCCATCAACAAAGGATACGGGGGTTAAGGGTCTGGAGTTCAATACGTTCTCCACCTTGACTAGCAGCGTACTCAATGACTCATCTGTAAATACTGCTTGACCTGCAATGGAACCCAAAACTTTCCAAACTGAACAAATAAGCCTTTCCCAAACTCCCCCGAAGCGGCTAGTACTAGTAGTATTAAAATGCCAATCAATTTCTTTCTGCTGTAAGCATGCAGCGATGCGATGTTGATTCCAATCTTCTAACGCTTTATGGAGCTGTTTGTCAGCTCCTACAAAATTAGTGCCATTGTCTGAATAAATATGACTGACACATCCTCGCCGCCACACAAATTGTCGCAGAGCAGATATAAAGGAGTCCATGGACAGCAAATAAGCTAGCTCAAGATGGACTGCTCTTGTGTCATGCAGGTAAATATACATCCATACCGCTTCACACGGCTCCTACTTTGTTTCACGGTGAAAGGCCCAAAGTAATCCACTCCAGTGTGAAAAAAAGGGGGAAGCGACACTTGCAATCGTGAAGATGGAATGTCTGCCATCAGTTGCTTCCCCGGCAGTGCGTTCTGCCGATGACAAACCATGCAATCATCAATTACTTTTTGTACAGTACTGGTATTTTGTTCATAATTACTCCCCAAATACTTATTTGTCAAAAGGCTTCATACAAAAGCAATTCAATTTTTTTTATTGAATTTCATCCTTGTCAATGATATGCAAAGTAACAACTTGGCAGATATTTCCTTGCTTTTATTTCATAGCATAAAGTTATTTGAGATTGCAATTCAAACCGCATTTCATCGCAAAACAAAGAAAGCAATTTCTGCTGAAAATTTGCTGTGTGGCAGCATTTAGATTAAAAATGCCGGTACTCAACTACTTATCAATAAAGGTAATACTACTAGAATGCTACTGCTGCGCTAAAAGAAAAAAAATTGAATAATTCAAAGCAGCTTATTCTTGTTGGCGCTTCAATGAGTTCTAATCTTGATGAAGCTGTAGCAGGGGTGACTTTTTTTGAAAACCACCAAAAATTTGGGAAATTTTAAAAAGGTTAAAAATGAAAATTTGTTTGGGAAGAAAATATGGATTATAGAGATAACGTGTGAATGCAAAATTTTGCTCCCCCTAAACAAAAATCCTAGATCCAGCTTTGTGGTACTTAAAACTAGTCAAAAAGTTTGATCAACACTAGACTAGACAGCCATTTTTCACAATCTAAACATATAGTTGGTGAGGGGTGCACGTTCATAGTCTTTGATCTTTTCTCTACTAAAAAACTTGATATTTTGTGGTGCCTTTTCGCATGCAATCAATCAACCAAATTCATTTAAATTCTAAACTTATGCAATAAAAAATATAGTCCAAAATTTAGCTAGTTTAATTGAAATAGCAAGCTTATCAGCAGCTTAGTAACTAAACTAGTTGCAAACTATGTTTATTTCCCGATCAGGCAATCAAATATGACATCATCTTACATCACATGATAAAGATTTCCTGATCAGGCAATTGTTTCTCGATCAGGAAACGATTTCCCAATCAAAACAGTGGACCCTACTGTATCCCTTGGTTATCCACGTGTTCATAACCTGGAATATCATTTTGAAAACCTCTGTCAATATCAGAAGGTTCTAATACAATGTTTATTGCAGCAAATTTTTCCAAAAAATTGTCATTCAGTTAACTCTTTGAATGCACTGCACTTTCCTCCAGAGAAGATTCTTTGAGTGGAATGAGCTTTTGCCAAGATTTCCTTAAAGTTTCTGGTCTTATTTGTTCCCATGCATTTGAAATCTTTTGACAACCTTCAGAATGTCAATTTTTTTATAAAATCCAAGCATATCTTCCTCTGTCTGCGAGATCAAATCCTTCAGGATGGACTTGTGGTAGATTCTCTTTAGGTATTCCAAAACACCCTGATCCATGGGTTGTATTAATAACGTTACATTTGGTGGGAGAAACTTGGCAACAATCTGACACTAGTTCATCCTCATTGGGGTGAACTGAGCAGTTATCTAGCAGCAAAAGTGCTTTTGGTTCCTGTCCTAACTCGGTAAATTTTTTCTTGACATCAGCTACAAAGCAATTTTGAAACCAATCCTTAAATATGGCTGTATTAACCCAAGAATTTTTCTGACTTTGATACACAACCTGCAATGTTGATTTCGCTCTCGCTCTGATCCTCCTCACTCTTGCTCTGATCCCCCTCACTCTTGCCAAGGTGCGGCTCTTGCCCACCTTGACTCTCTCCCCCCTCATGATCTGATACTCTGGACAGATGGCTCTGTTCCTTTTCCTTTTGTCAAGGGTGGCTCCGGTGTTCTTGCCAACTGCTCTCTCCGCGGCACTGAGGCCACTCTTTCCTTTTTGGCCGGCCCAGTATGTTCCAGTTTTTCTGCTGAAGCATGCGCCATTCTGCACGCTCTTTGCCGGTGTCAGCAACACCATAAAGTCTGCCATTTCTCTTCTCTTCTATTGTCTGACTCTCATTTTGTCCTCGCCACCCTGTCCTCTCCTCCATCTTTCCTTTTATCTCAAACTCTGTGGCAGATCTGGCAGCAACTGTCTTCTCTCTCCTGTTCTATCAGGCTACAATGGGTCCCCAGACACTCGTTTCTCCCAGGGAACAATGCAGCTGACAAGCTTGCCAGACGAGGAGCGCTGCTTGCACCCTCTGCAATCCCTTGTAGTCTTTCTCCTCTCATCTCTCGTATCCACTCTCGTCTTTTCTCAGACTGGAGGCGTACTGTCTCTTCGAAGTATTTTGACACACAGGTTCCCTCAATTTCCACTGAGGAACTTGTGCTCCCTCGTCATGCTTGCTGTGTCCTCTCTCGTCTTTGCTGCAATGGACACAGCCTTCTTTTAGGTTCTTATCTCTCTAGGATTGGCAGAATCGAGAATCCTTCCTGCAGTGCCTGCAGACACTCGTCCCAGGACACTTCTCACCTCATTCTGCACTGTCCAGCTATGGACTCTTTGCGCCACTCACTCTTTGGCGACTCTCTGTCTCTTTACGACCTCTGGTCCGGACCCTGGGGAGTTGCCCGGCTTCTGGGGCTCCATGGTCTTCCACCATGCCCCCATCCCTCGGAAGGGGTCGGGTAACCAACAACAACATATTGATTACTTGATTCCACAAAAGCAACGGGGATGTTTTGCCTTGCCAATAAACAGCAGAGGCAGTTTGATGGAGCCACTTGCATTAGAACAAGCGTTTATGGTGACAGGATCTTTAGCTTTTTTGGTTCCAGATGGATCATTGTAAGTCCTAGTCAAAGTGCGTCCAGGGGGCATTTTATAATAGAGACCTGTCTCATCACAATTAAAAGTTTGGTCTAACAAATAACCATTAGTAAGTTCCTTAAAAGAACTAACAAATTCGTCCACAAAAATAACATCTGCACTTACTTTTTCTCCTGATATGGCAAGGTTTTTGATTCCAAAGCACCATTGGAAACCATAGCTTGCATTAAACTGTGTAGTACTGTCAGCACAGAGAAGTTTGTGAAGCTCAGTTGCCTTTTCTAGGAGAATTGGTCCCATGACTGGAATCCCCTTTTCATGTTGTTGTTGAAACCACAGATAAAGAGCACTGTCCAGTTTTTGGTACATTCCTCCTTTCATGGTTGTGGTTGCCTTTACAGAGTTTGATACTCCTAATTTGCTCTTTCCAATTTTAAAGTTCTTTAAGCTTATTCTTTCTTAACCCTTTATCGCCGAAATTTTTTTTATTCATTAAAAAAATTTTTGGTGTAGTATATTTATGTTATTTGTGTATTAGAAAGCATGTAAGTTAGTTTTTACGATGATAAACTGACCAAGTTCAAAATTATTTGATCGTAACTAAATCGTCACGTTTGTCGATTAAGTCTTTCACAAGGCTGATTGGATTGTAACTAAATTGTCACATTCGGCGATAAAGACTTCTACAGGCTGGTTAGCTGTAACTCTCATCATCACTGCAATACTGCTTGGAAATTCACCACAACATTATTTGCAAAACGAAAAATGACAAGAACTGTAATGAGGAAGAAAATCACAAAAAAGCATAAAATAAACAACTATTGCAAGACCATACTTGACAAAAGTTAGTAGGATGCAACGCTGCAGTAGACATGTCTGTTGTTTCGATTGCATGTACTCTAAATTCAACACAAGATTGTTTACATAAAACGCAAACAAGTTAGTAAAGTATTGAACAAAAAAAATATAAAAGTAACACAAAAAACAAGCAGAAAACCATTGAAAAAACCCAACACATTACAGTAAGAGGAATACGATGCGAGACTGGTTCATTTAGTATGGAATTCCTTGAAGCAATTTTTGTTTTTTGTGATACAAAGATGTACTTGGCACTTGTTGCAAAAGAAAACTGGTGCAGCCTTGCACCCAGGGTTCTTGCAACGGCCTCTAGTGACTACGTCAGCAAAATGATGGTAGCCGTCAGTTCTAACTTCTACGGAGGGAATTGCTTTGGTGGCAGGTGAACTTTTTAGCTTTTTATCGTGCTGCAAAGACACAGACGCAGCATTAGATGGTCGTCCTCTTTTTTTTCGGCATGGTCTTTTTCCTTCAAGCAACAAAGCTTCTGCAAGTGATAGCTTAAACTCTTGCAGCTTCATCACATTTTTTGCAGGAATTTCCATGTCTTTGCAATCTCTCCTGTACAGCAGCCAACAATTCACCACAGTAACATCCACAAAATGAAAAAAGAATTTGTGGTAATACTTTTTGGACCGACAGTGAATGCAATACAGCGCTATGAGCACATCCATTAAATCGACCCCGCCCATGAATTGGTTGTATTCCTGCACAATTGCAGGGCAAGGAACGATTACAGATTTCTTTTCTTTTTTATCATACCGTTTGCACTCATTCAAGGGTTCAGCAGAGGCAAAAGTAGACAGAAGTGTAACAGATCTGTTATCCATCCATTTCACAGCACGGACTTCACATGCATCAACTACTGTGCTTTTTTCTTGATAAGAACCCCTGCCAGTCTGTAGAAGCTCTTTGTCACTTGCGAATGCAATTCCAGGAAGCCGGTTGACATTGACAGTTCCCAAACTATAAATGCCTTTACTTGCCAGATGAGTTTGTAAAGGAAGTGAGGTAAACCATCTATCAAAATAGCGCAGGTGATTCAAATCATTTGGTATGGTCCTGGCCAGGTTCACAACAATATTAGAACTGGCACCAAGATCTGGTTCATCAGATAACAAAGTCATACATAATGCCATCTTCCCACACAGACAGTGAACTTTGTAGCCCCACTTTACTGGTTTCAAAGGCATGTATTGCTTTAGCGAAGAGATACCTTTAAAAGGTATCATTTGCTCATCGACACAAAGTCTTTGTGGTTTGGGTATTTCATTGAATTTGTTTGTAAGGTGAGTGACTAACGGTCTAATTTTGAACAGTTTGTCATAATTTGGGTCATCTTTGGATGCCACATAGTTGCTGTTGTCATTAAAATGAAGATTTGATTTTATTTGCTCTCATCTGTCTCTAGACATGACTTGTGACACTAGTGGGCAGTTCAATTTTCCACTCCAGTACAGCCGAGAGCTTGACAGCTTTACAAGTGACATGGCCAGCAGCGATCCAATAAATTGCTCCAACTCCGAAACACATAAATTCAAATTATTATTTAAATTTTTTTGCACTGAATAAAGATTACTTTGGTCTACAATGTGCTGGAGGATATCAGAGGAAAAACATGTCTTGAAATATTCAACAGGAGATTTTATGGTTGTGGCAGGTTCCATATGACCCAGCCAATCTGGTACTGTCCGTGCAGTATCAGTACTGGTTTGACGCCACTTAGGAGCATCTTTCTTTTTGTTTTTTCTTGATTTTGATGTTGTGGCTGCAGTTGGCTCAGGTGCTCTTGATGGACCTGGTTGAGGTTCAGGTTCATGATCATCATTATCTTTGTTCATAATGAGGTCTTCTTCATCATCGTCCGGAACAGCGTCACTACCTAGAATATATATTGTATTACAAAATTATCATTTGCATAAAATGGCAACAAGAAAAGTGAGGCATACCATTTCCCACTTGCCTCAAATTTTATTAGTTTGTTACATGATAAAGAATTTATCAAAAGGTTAAGCTTTGACTCCTACTAGTTGTATGAAAAGTGGTAGATTTGCAATTCCGACTCCTCTTTTACTATTGAAAACAATGTTTTTTCTCTAAATTGCATTCATGCTGCGAGGCACAATGGCAACTCGGACTGAAATCAAAGGCAGTAGCATCAGTTTCTCATGTGATTCTTCCACCCTTGAACCAGATCAGTTCAAACTTATAATTGCTAAAATAAGTCACAACTCTTACCGTAATCAGGACATTCGTAATCGGAATCCAAAAGTTCTTGCTCATTGCTTTCAGAACGTTGCAAGCGCTGCAATTTTTGCCTTACACCATAGAATCTAAGAGAATCCATATTTTCTAATACACTAAAAACAGCAATAGTTTTAGACCAGGGGTCGGCAACCTTCTGATGCTGCCGGGCCAAAATCAAGCTCAAGAATTGGCCGCGGGCCATAAATAGCGTTTCCACTAAATCTGGACAAAACAAAATACACAATAATGTCTAGGCTAGGACTAGGTTGTCACGTCAAGTCAACAAAACCGTTGATATTGTGTTTTTATTGAAAGTTTTTGTAAGGTAAGAAGTCAAAATAACTTAACTACTCGTGAACAAACGAAAATGCACAAGAACATTCATTTACTGTTTCTGTCATAACTTTAATACGATGTTTGATATGAAAGTTTATTAAGGTCATTTATTGTCAAACCGCCCATTGTCAAGCCATCGATGAGATGCTTGATGTTGTTTCTGGTCTGCAAGTTAATCGATGTTTGGTTTTAAATTGGAAGAGGCCAGAAGCATAACATCTTGCAAGTGGCCGTCATTTAGTCTTGTTCTTAACTTGCTTTTGGTGTTTTTCATTGATGAAAACAGCTGTTCGCACACATAGGTGCTGCCAAACATCGATGTGATCTTTTTGGCATGATTGATCAGATATGGATATTTTTCGCATTTAAGATGGTGTTTATAGAAGTCAAGCAATAAAACACCTTTGGCGTGAAATTTTGATTTCAACTCGTCGCAGCACTGCAACTCTACCAGTTCCATTTGATATTGCTCATGCACAACTTCCACCGGCACATCAAAGGGGGTACTAAAAAGTTTGATATCATTCTCTATTGAACGGATGTCATCGAATCGAGACAAAAATTCGGTTCTCAATTGTTGGATCACAGAAACAAATTGATCACTGCAGGTAGGGTGGTGTTGTTGTAATGTAGAAAAGTGTGCATAGTTTCCACTTTGCAACTGACTTTCCCACAGTCGCAGTTTAGTTGTGAATGAACGTATGTGGCCCCACATGTCGTGTATCAATTGGCATTTTCCTTGTAGCTGCAGATTCAACTTGTTTAAATGAGACGTAACATCGACTAAAAATGCTAAATTGCAAATCCAGTTTTGATCGCGAAATTCTGAAGCATTGAGTTTTTTTTGTTCAAGAAAGGTTACGATTTCTTCCTTCAATTGGTACACTCTTAGCAGCATATCACCTCGACTAAGCCACCGTACATTACAGAAATAAAGCAAGTCGCCGTATTGACTCTCTGCTTCTAAGAGCAGTTGTCTAAATTGACGATGATTCAATCCTCGCGACAAAATCAAGTTCACAGTTTTCACCACTATGCTCATGACATCTTTGAAGCTTGCTACCTTTGCACACAATGCCTCCTGGTGAATAAGGCACTGCAATTTAACAATACTGTTATCAATTCCATTGATTTGCATGTGCTTCTGAAGTAAAGACACGACCCCTTTATGCTTGCCTACCATTGATGGGGCCCCATCAGTTGTTATTGACACCAGTCTTGCTAGATTTAAATTCTTGGCTTGAAGGCATTGAAGTAGTTCTTTCAGAATGTCAGCCCCTGTCGTTGTATTCTTCATTGGAATCAGTTGTACAAATTCTTCAAGAACAGTAAAATCTTCGCTTACTCCACGCACAAACACTGCCAGTTGGGCTGTATCTGTAGCATCCGTGCTCTCATCTATAGCTATGGAAAAGAACTGTAGTTTTTTGAAACAATCTTCTTGACTTGCTTTCAAGTTCTCAGACATCTCTTCTATTCGACGGGTTACGGTTCTCGCGGAAAGACTGACATTTAGAAATGCCTCTTTTTTCTCTGGACATATAGTTTCCACAACAGCCATCATGCATTTTTTAGCGAATTCGCCGTCTATAAACGCCCTCTTGTCTTTGGCTATTATCTGTGCTACTTTGTAGCTAGCAAGAGTATTATTTTCCTGTTTTGTCAAAATTTTGTGGAATGCATCACTTTGCTTTTTCAGACCTTTTTTTAGTCGATCAAGTTTGTCTTTTCTTGCTTGACCCACTAGCTCAGAAAAACTTTTGTGCTTTGTTTCGTAATGACGCTTGATATTGTACTCTTTATTGACAGCAATAGATACGTTGCAAATCAAACAAGTAGGTCTTCCATGGTGATTTGCAAAAAAGAAATTGTTTTCCCACTCTTCTTTAAACGCTCTGAATTCCTCATCAACTTTTCTACGTTTTGATAACATTTTTGCTAAATTATATTACAAGGGCTATGTTTTCTAGTTATTAGCTAAAAACAAAACAGAAATTCACTTTTTATTAAAGGAAATTGCTCAGTGGCAAACAAATATGTTACAGTGGAACCCCGCTAACCTGACCACCCATGGGACCGCATTAAAGCGGTCAGGTTAGCGGGGTGGTCAGGTTAGTGAATTTTGCCGTTGAGCATCATATTTATAACAACTGGACTTACACCCTTAAATGCAGGCATTGATTTGCCTAAGTAGCCTATGATAAGCGAAAAAGAATCATCGGAAAGTTAGCAAATCGATATCTTCTTCAAATTGAAACGTTTTGATTCTCTTTCGATCATTAGGTAAATTATCCTCGTATGCAGCCAAAATATCAGCCTTTCTTTTTAGCGTACTCTGTATCTGAGTTTTGCTTACGCCGAAAATCTTAGCGAGTTCCCTTTGAGATTTTCCCTCACTTTCCTTTTGCTTTATAACCAAAACTTTTTCTTTGATTGAAAGTTCACGCGATTTCTTTTTACTAAGTGCCATATCTTTATAAAAACAACTGCAGATTGAAAAATACTAAACTCGCCAGAATGGGTTTTACAGAATGAGTTTAAACTTTTAAGTTAAGCGGTTTTAATCAGTTCGCACGCCATTTTGTGTGTACAGTACTGTAGTTTCTTTGTTTGTTAGTGTGTGCATGCACTTCCCTACATCACACTGTTTATTTGTTACGAAATTTCTTTGTTTGTGTGTGCACACAGTGATCTTATCTTTTTATTTTGGTCACAAAAGTAAATTATTGCGCACATGTGGTCGCTTTGGCGGAGTTTAATTTGCATTGTGGGACCAAGAATATGGTGGTCGCGGTCTGGATAGCGGGGTGGTCGCGTTAGTGAAACAAAATACAATGCATCAACATAGCAAATTATTTGGGATGGCAATGAAGTGGTCCTGTTAACGGGGTGGTCATTTTAGTGAGGTGGTCGCCAACCGGGGTTTCACTGTATTAGAAGGATTGCAACTAAAACGCTCGCTCTCCGTGTTTTCATAGTCGAGGTGCGAAGTGCTTGATGCGTGACGATGCCCTAAGCCTAATTTTTTTCTCCTTTTCCACAGGTCTTTAATCTATTATTGCGTCATGCAATTGTTTAGAAGCGTTGTGTCAGCTCAATTGAATAGTATTCGCCAAACGTCAGTTTGCGTCGCTGAAATAGAAACTACGTAGAAGTCGCGGGCCGGATAAATATACAATTTCGAAAAGAGGACGCGGGCCGGATAGAATGTGTCGGCGGGCCGGATTTGGCCCGCGGGCCGCAGGTTGCCGACCCCTGTTTTAGACTAAAAGACGAAGTGAACGAAATCGTCACGTTTGAAACAAGAGGAGTTGCTTTCTACCAAAATACTCTAACACCCTAAAATTATTAGTTATGGCATCTGGAAGACCTACGAATCAACTTCTAATTTTCTGAAACTGAGGGCTTCTTGCTTCTCTCTATAGCTATGCCGTAAACTGCAGTAACTTGGCTGGCTGTGAAAAAACCCGCCACGTGAAGCAAAAACCTAGAAAAAAGGTTGGTCATGTGATTTATTCGCGCGCTTTCAAAGCAGAGGGGTAAACTGGTTTGTAACAAAATCGTTAAATTCGGCAGTGTGACCAAAACCTGTAATTAGGTTTGTTTAAAGCCAATTGCGTTGAGCGTAACTAAAAAGTGACGTTCGTCAATAAAGAGTTAACATTGTTGTTGACAGTCGACTTTCCAATACTGTACTTTAACGTGATGTCAGTTTTAAGAATTTTGTTTCGAAACATCTCACACACTTTCAGTTTTTCTTCAATTGACAAAACAACTCTTTTGTGTTTAGCCATCTCAAAATCTAGGACCAGGTTTTTTTTGACTACAGACATTGTCTACTAAAACTTGTAAATGGTCATTCCATTTGTCTCATTCAAATGGTTCTGTACTGGTACAAAGGAGCTTTGTGAGGTTACAATGGCAATTGACAAGCCTTGAGCAAAAATGAAAATAATACTTTATTGTTATGTCATAAATTATTTTCTAACCCAATGGATGGATAATCGAATGCCAGATAGTTGAGCTATGGATAATTGAGGAAGCACTGTATTGTGCATCAGCTGAAAAGGGCTGTACAGAAAGTGTTAAGGAAACAATCATATTAAGCTTTTGAGTAATGTCAATTAGCCTTTGCCTGATGTATGAGAACATGACTGATGGGTGCTGTCATCTGAGAGAGGCATGGCATGATCTCTATGGTGATGATTTCTAGAAAACAACAAGGCTTGACGTTTTCTGTCACTAAATAAAAGATCAGCTTTTTCAGTCATTTTATTGTAAGCAAATCTCTGACAATCAGGTAAGTGAGCTTAAAATTCCCTACAAAAGAGGATCTGTGTTTAAATGTCATACCACAATGGGATGCAAGTGTCCCAACATTTCAGATGGTAATTGATCTCATAACAGTTAAGCAAAAGCAAGATTTTCTTGGGCTTCAACAACCTGGGCCAGTTTAGGGTGGCCCACCAAACAGCAAAAAAACGGAAGGATAGCAACTAAATCAGATACCCTCCCAATTGGTTCCATTTAAAGAAAGTATTAGCCCTGAGAAGTTTTCAGCATGAAATTCAGACTGCAAGAGGGTGTTCAAAGACGTTGCATTTTTACAAGGTATCACAACACACGAACTGTAAAAACCAAGCCAGATACACAGTTAAATGACAACTCTTATGCCCACTGTCTACCATATTGTTTAAACAGGAATAGTCAGTGCCTTCATCGCAGATGTTTTTGTTGTTTATGTTGGTACAGCCTTTTCATTAGCTTCAACAACCTGCAAAGTTAGGTGGGCTTCCTTTTCATTGTGAGAAAGAGCTGAATTGTTATCCTGAAACAGTTTCACACCTTGCTCAGCAGTGTCGTTCACTACACGTAGCTTCATCAGTCGTTCCTTGCCTCTAATGTAGTTTTCATTGTCAGCCCATAATTCTGGAGACTATTGGAGGAAAGAAGAGTCAATGTCAAAGTGGTGGAGCAACTGTTTTGTTCTTGCTGAAGCAAAGTCTCCGAGTGTAGGCTCGTTTTTCATGGTAGAGGTATTACCTCTCACTTTTCTTTTAGCTACACCTCGAAGTGATCCTTGAACCACTGCTAATTTTTCTTCAGCAGAAACGTTATTTGAGAATAATCCCAATCCCACAAGCTCATCAAACAAATACCATAGGTGGTTTTCTACAACTTTTTTTGCAGCAGTTCCAATTTGTGGCTCAATTTGCTTGTATGTTTTGAGGTTGTACCAGAGCTGTAGGTCTTGTGCAGGGGTTTCAGTTGCTTGTGGAGCAGAAATTCATGACTTTGTATACAATAATGCTCAAAAATGAACAAAGTGCTCCAGTTGAAATTTCTCTTTCTTTGTCAACTTGACCGCATCTTGTGTATGGAACAGATATATTTTTATTGAATAAATCAATTTTATCATCCCTCTGGCACAATGAACACTGCCTGGTGCTCGTCAGTGAATAAAGGTGGGAGGCATGCCAAGGACTGTTAATGTGAGTTCAATAAGCTCTTTGTAGTCATCTCTAACCTGCTCTTAAAGAATATCATTTCTTTGCAAGAAAGCAATTGTGGATTGTTTGAAATCATCAGCTTGTTGTTTTACTGGTAAGTATAAGAGGTGCTGTCTATCAACTTCATTCCAATTGGCTTTGAATTGCTTGAATAAAGGAATTTCAGGTGAATTACTAGATCCAAAGCAGAGAGAAGACTTTAGCCCAGTGGTTCTCAACCTTTTTTGTTGCATGCCTCCCTTTGCCTATTTTGAATCTTTTCATTCCTCCCCTACTATATAAAGTACCCACAATTCGAATTACTACTAGATGAAATAAGGAAATACACCTATTCAGAGATGCGTTTATTTGAACTTTCAAATTAATGCGATGCTTGGCCTTGTTTCCTATCGGAAAGCATCCAAATATGAGGTGCAGTCTGAGAGAGTGCACATCGTAAGTCATCTTCAGCATCAAGTCTATTTCTTTGTTTGCTTTTAATTTGCAGCAAAGAAGAAAATCCAGACTTGCACAGATAAGTCGAGACAAAGGGAATAAAAATGTGAAGGGCTTTTTCCATTGTTTTGGGGTAAGAATCTTTTATCGTGACCCAGAATTGTGACAGAAGTTTCTCTTTATATTCCTGCCATGCAGTAGAATCATTGATAAGCTCCAAAAATTCGTCCTGGCAATCATCAGCAAGCTTTTCAACTGGATATTTAAAAGAATTTCTTACAAAGCCAAGATCTTCATCAGTGGTTTCAGGAAAATACCTCTCCAACTCGCTTTCAAGAGCTGAAAGATGTTCCAGAATTCCATTTTTTATGTGATTGGGCATGCCCTCTGGTCTTTCATCAAGGAGTATATCCAACTTTTCAAACATTGTGTAATTTTGCATTTCCACTTTTTCTTTTCCAGTTTGCCAGTTTGGATTTAAAAGCTCTCAGCGCATCAACAAATATAATGATGTTAGTGTCCTTGTCTTGCATTTGAAGATTCAGTTTGTTCAGTTGTTCAAATATGTCATGTAAGTAAGCAGGCGAGAGTATCCATTCTTTATCTTCCAGCCAGGAATAATACATCATTTTGTTTTTAAGTTGATAAAATTCTTTCAGTTTGTCTTTCAATTCAAAAAATCGTCGGGTAACATTCTCTTTGGAGAGCCATCTGGTCTGAGTGTGGTACAGTAGTACCAAGTGCTCAGAATCTAGGTCCATACATAGCTTCTTAAAAAGCCGAGAATTTAGTGCACCAGCTTTAATCAAATTAACAATCTGTATCATCTCATCTAACACCTTTTGCAATGCATTAGGCAAAGTTTTGGAAGCTAAAACTTGCCTATGCAGCATGCAGTGAACACCCTTGCTTTTTGGCGCTTTTCTTTTCACCAAAGCTTGAAAGCCAAAGTGGCATCCCAACATTGATGGAGCACCGTCTGTGCAACAACCAACAAGATTTTTCCATTCCAAATTCTCAGACTGAAAAAAAGTTGAAACCTTCTTTAGAATATCTGCTGCTTTTGTAGTTGTTTCTAAAAATGAGCAGAATAGAAATTCTTCCTTGAAAGTGTCATTGTAGATATATTTTGTAAACACCATTAACTGTGCACATGAAGAGATGTCTGTTGATTCGTCAATTTGAATTGCAAATAGACCAAAAGGAGCATTTTTGATTTCCTCTACGACCTGGCATTTGATGTCATCAGACAAATCTTTGATTCTTCTTTGAATTGTGCAATTGGAAAGAGAAATTGATGCTTTCTTTCAGCATCTTTTCCCAGCATTACCTCAGCCATTTTTAGAACACAGGACTTGATTAAAGTTTCTCCAATTGAGTGCGGTTTTTTCTGTTTTGCAATTTCAAACACCACTACGTATGAAGCTTCTACAATCTTGCACTCTCCAGTAAAAAATTCTCCTGAAGCATCCAGTCTCATTTTCTTCAAAGCTCTGCTTTGTCGTTCAAAATAGGTTTTTTCTTTATCTTTGCTATGCGGGTGGACATTATGAAAGTGCTGTTTCAGTTTTGCTGGCCTGATGGAATTGTTACTGAGAACTTTGCTACAAAGTACACACTGTGGTCTTTCTTTGTTGTTAACCACGATAGATGTAAAACCGTACTGCAAATAAGACTCATCATACTTTCGCTTTTTGATACTCATCTCAATAATTATTAATAATTAGCTTGGCTAAACAGTGACCTTTACAATCTGCAATATAAAGCAACAAGCTACCTGTACTAAACTTCTCGAGTTATAGCAATAAGGGCTGCTTGTTTATTCAGTATGCTGCATAATATAACTGCTAAACCACTTCAGTGTTACGCATATAGGCCTATAGGTCTGAAAGTAGGACTACATAATAATATAAAATTTCTAATTCGACTTTTGGGTGATATGTGTAAGTGTTATGTAATAATAACAAATGTCATCAATCAAAAATTTCAAAAAATCGCCCTAGTGTCATATAACACAAAGTATAAATTGCACAAATTCCTCTCCTGAAATCCTGAAATTCCTCCCCGGTTGAGAGCCGCTGCTTTAGCCAAAATGAGCTTTTGCCAAAATTAGAATATGGTGATGACAAGCAAGCCATGTTTGCTTTGCAGTCGTTAGACCTGGGGTTCATTTCCTAAGTCGAGTAATACTAAACGACTTAATAAAAATGGTATTCACAGCTTCCCTGCTTGGCGCTCAGCATAAAAAAGGTATAGTGTGGAGAACGCACAGTCAAGCTTGCTTGTTGTGTCCTTGGGCAAGGCAGTTAACGGGACGCCTCCACCTTTATGTGGCAGTCTGGTGACCTTACCCATACTTCACTGGGTTACAATTGTGAAGTTGCTAACCCAGCATGTCGTAAAAAACGACTCTTGGGTACTCACCAGTGGCAGTCTGCCTTGTTGGTGGTGGGGCTACCAGTCACTCATGACTGGTTTGAAATGGGCTGCCATCTTCCCCTAGCCTAATTTCAATTGGGTTGACGGCATGAACCTGAATTGCCATTCGTGCCATACCTCCATCCTGAGGAAGAGGAGGAGTAATTACAACAACAACAAGCAAGTCATAGGAGTTCATGACCTAGTTTATCCTTCAGGCCTTTGCAAACTCCAGTATGCCTGCCAGTGTTGACAGATGTTGTATTAAAGCTCATGGCCTGAACTTTCTCTGTTAACTTCCACTCTTGTAACAAACAGTAAACTGCATTGGCCTCATTTTCTCCTGTTCCAGCATTTATTTTTGGAACTCTTAGCAGCTTTTTATTCCCATCTCCTGATACAAGAACAAGCAGTCTTTTGACATCTCTTCCTCCTAGCCTTTTGGGAAGAGCTTTTCCATCTCAATGGACAACGAGTGGATAAGATGGTTCAAAATCACTTCTAACTGAGCCATTTACATTCCTCCTGGTTCCTTTTGGGCCCTCTGAATAGTACTTCAGGAAAGAGGTAGCTTTCCAGGGTCATAACCAAGTGCTGCGGTCATTGGAATCATAAGCCTTACTACTTCACGATCTGAAGTTTTGTTGCAGTCTAAAGCACTTGCAACATCAGCATTTATCAGTTGAAGTTTCATTTTAATCTTTTCAGCAGTTAGGTTTTCAGCATAGGCGCCGAGTTTGTGATTTTACCGGGCATGCGCAAACTTTATGACGTCAAAATTAAAACATTACCGTTTGATTGTCTATGACAGGGGTGTCAAACATACGACCCGTGTAAGGATTTCGTGCCACAGTGCGAGCGCCTGGTCTCCGAAGTTGGTCTGCGAAATTTACGTGAAAATGTTTGTAAAGTAATGGCCGACAATCTCCAGAAGTTGCGGCAGGCATGACGGGTTGCGGTGAGAGAGGCGATGACCTTTTTTTTTGGAGATCAGCATTTCGGGCTACATCCCATAACTTCCGGAGATCGTTTGATCAAAGTTTGGGGACCATTGATATACACTCTTGCCTGCTTATGTTGTTTTTCAACTGACTCTAGCTTGTATCTGACCTCCATGTGTTGAGTGTAGTCAAATGTGCGGGCATGCGTGGCATGACCGCATGCCCGTAGTCGGCGCCCCTGGTTTTCAGGTTGGGAAGTGTTGGTTGAAGGTCTGTAATCATCTGATGCTTCATCATTACTTTCAAAACTTGAGTTTTCTGGACCATAATAAAAAGTTTAAGATGCTGAAGCTTCACCAGCCTTCTGTGTTGTTCTTCCTCCTTCATTTTACACTTGTAATGCCCTTTTGCATTGCCGTAAATTTCTTGTCTTCTGCACCAATAATCATCCTTAGCATGCGCTGATCTTCTAGAAAGAGGCAGTCTTCTGGGCATTTTGCCCAGAGCATCAGCGTGTGCAACATCAAAAAGCATGCCCAGTTGATTATTGAATTCCTGTTCTCGAGTTTTCTGAGCCTCTGAAGACCATCCTTTGTTCTTTTTTAGCAGCAGCCATTTGTAATGCAGATTTTTCAGTTTTTTAATAGCATTTGCTCTGAAAACAGTTGGAATTGTAGCTTTTCACAACAACAAATATAGCTCATCAATAGTTGCATGGCTGGCATTTTTGACAGATGTAACATCCTTCATGTGCTGCTGAAAACGTTGCAAAACTTTTCTATTTGTTGGAAACTGATTGACTGTAATCAGAGGCTTTGTCTCATATAAACTGATGAGAAGTATCTCATTACTATACGTTGTAGACGTTGACTTTCTGGCTGCTAGCATGAGACTGAGGCGAACCTCATGGTAATTTGGCACGTAGCATTGGCGCACGCTTTACAGAAGAAATACGTCATGTTAAACAAACGTAGAAAGACTAAGGCGCTTTGAGCACCCTCTTGCTATTGTCCTGTTCTGATGAAACTTTAACACGATCATACATTTGATAAAAGGAAAAGAATTATTGGGTATCCTCCTCAAAACTCTTGTTTTGACTATTTTAGGCCACCCTAATATACAGGGTGTCCGTAAAGTTACTATACAGTCTTACAAGTTACTATACAGTTTCATTGTATTGTTTGCCTTGATTATTACAGTCTTTTCGGATGTAACACATGTATTTTCTGAGATTTTTATAAACATAAAGGTGTTATTTCTTTTGTTACAAATAAATATTGTAATACAATATCTTACTGTACTGTTAATATATTACAGGGTGTCTGTATAGTAACTTGTAAGACTGTATAGTAACTTTACGGACACCCTGTATATTCAGAACAGAATTAGTTTTCTGTTACCAACATGGTGTTTAGCTATTGGCAAAAAACATTAAGTGGTATGGACTTGAGTTTTCAGTTTTTGTAGTTCTTTCTGGTTATTTTGATTTTGTTTGTAAATCTTCACAGTACTTAAACGTTTCGGAAAATTAAATCATATGAAAAAAAAGTGATGTGTGGTCAGTTGTTGCTGAGAAAAGCAATGATAAAATGTCAGTTTTTTGTCTTCCAAAGGAAATCAAATCACTGAAATATGGGTTAAAGCTGTACCAAAAAAACATTTACTTTATAGATGGTGGTGGGAAAATATTTGAGGCTAGTATTTGGGAGATATTGTCTTTGATTTTTTGCAATAAGTAGTAGATCCTGTAGCTTATCAAAAAAAGTGTTCACCATAACTATCGGTTGAACCACAGTTTTAAAAAAATATTTCTCAGTGAAAGAAATGCTCATATTGATAAAAACTATTACTATGCATATGCGAAAAAACATTGTACATTTTGAAGCTATTGAGTTTGCAAGATAGCTAAGAAAGTTTTTTTTCGGTTACTTTTTGTAAATCATAAAGGGTATTATTCTATCTACCTTATCAATTTTTGTGCACATGTATTTTGATGTTATTTACTTCTGTGAAAACTTTACTCTTGAATGCAATAAAATGGTATAGACATGCCTCGTACCATTTTTATGCCAAATATAATTTTGTATCCGAATTAGTGGTCAATATTAAATTACAAAAAAATAAAAAAAGGATGCACTTTCAAAGTTACACTGAAATAGTGTCTTTCGTAGCTGGAAGTCGAATAGTATGTGCGTTCTTCAACAACATTAATTAAAGCATCTATCAACTTTTATCATTTACAATCAACCTACATTTCAAAAACATTATGCGCTGCTTTATAAAAACACTAGCCAAGATATCTTTTTAAGTTTGGCAATACAGAAATTGTCTCTAAAATTCACTGGATATTATACCAATAGCATATCGTTTTAAAATTAATGACAGTTGTGGAATTTACTTGTTAAAGTAAAACTTGCTGCTATTTATTAATTATGTGTGAGGCCTGGCAAAAAAGAAATGGGACTGATCTCACAGATTATGTAAAATGAAAAACCATTGTGAATCACTGTTTTCACAGTGTAACATTACATAGGTGTTTGGTTTAACAGCTGTGTTAATGCAATAACACTATTGTGCTTATTTTTGAAGAACTTTAAATGTAGGTGATAAGTTTCTGGTTAAAAATTCATTGTTCAATATCCAAGATTTTTGACTCGTGATCTCCAGAACGGAAAGCTCCCTTTCCCCTTGCCTAATTTAATTAGTTTGATGGTGTGAAGCTGGATTGCCGTTCATGCCGTGCCTTCATCCCGAGAAAGAGGAAGCGTAACCACATCAACAACAACGAAAGCTCGTCAAATCATTATGTGATAAAACACCCTTCAGCAGCTGGAAGCAGATGACAAAATGTTAAAAAAGTTCATCACAGGAGACAAGTCTTGGATTTTTCAATACGATCCAGAGTCAAAGTAACAAACCCATCAATCAAAAACTGCGAGCTCGCTATGACTGAAGAAGGCTCACATGCAACAGTGACAAATGAAAGTAATGTTGATCACCTTCGTTGGCCACCAAGGATTGGTGCATCATGACTTTGTACCTCAAGGACAAACCGTTAGTCAACGATTTTATAAAGAAGTTTGGACTTTGCCTTGTGAATATAGTTTGTTTTTGACGAAAACCTGAATTTTTCATCATGACACTACACCTGCTCACATCGCCCTTAGCTTGAAACGTTTGACCTCACTGAAGCATCCACCATATACACTGGGCATACCTCCCTGCAATATCTTCTTCAAAAACTGTAAAGAACAATCAAGGGGACACACTTCGAAGGAGTTCAAGGAATGGCTAAAAAGAAACTGGACTGACCTCATAGATTGCATAATTTGAAAAACCTCGCAAATCAATGTTTTCACAGCATGACATTAAATGTGTTCTCAGTTTAGCAGCTGTGTGGACGCAATAACACTATTGTGCTCGTTTTTATAGAGGTTAAAATGTAGGTGATGAATTTTTTGTTAGCAAAAATTTATTGTTCAACATCCAAGATTTTTTGGCGATTTTTGAATGACAATTGAAGAAAGGATTAACATCAAATTTTGTGTTAAACTTGGAAAAACAGCGATGGCGACTAAAAATGCTGCATGAGGTTTATATTGATTTTTGTAATGGTGAAAACAGTTTTTGAATGGCACAAACGTATCGAAGGAGTTAATGACAGCAAGACCAATGTGACAGCCCACATCAAAACTGTCAAAAAAAGAATTTTCAGAGCGCTTCAGGGCGTGGTCAAGAAGGATGGTAAAGTGCATGGATGTCGATTGCGAATATTTTGAAGGGGACTATTATAGAGCACTCTGGAGTTGTACGTGTTGCTTAAAGTGGACATTTTGTGATCTGTGTTTTAGTAAACTTTTAAATGTAGCAGTCCCGTTGCTTTTTAGCCAGATGTCACATTTTTATCGACTCATAAATTTCTGTGATTTCCATACTGTTTTAGTTAGCAGTTTTTCCACATTTCAGTATGAATTTCTATATTTTGCTAATTCAGTAATTTTGTGTTTTAGCATCAATTTCTGTAATTCCATTTTAGTATCAGTGCGAATTCTTCTAATTTAAAAATTTCTTGTTTTGGTGTTACCCAGCGTCACAGTGACCTTATGGTTTTTAAGATCTGCGATCACCCATACATGTTATTGTGGTGGTACAAGCCATAGTTTGAACCCAAACGTACGCAAGTGCTAGTTTCGCTCCGTAGTGTCTCATGCAGTGTAAAGGCTGGTTTCCATTAGGCGTGGATTTCAGGCGTAGCGCGAAAAATTCTTTGTTTCTTTATTTAGTTTTATGCGCGGTCGCTCCGCGCATAAAACTAAATAGAGAAACAAAGAATTTTTCGCGCTACGCCTGCAATCCACGCCTAATGGAAACCAGCCTTTATGCTCTGAGTGCTTTACGTGCAGTCTTTAGATGACAGGTCTTGCACTAGTTTATTGTGCCACTTTGCGAGCTATAAAAAATAAATGTGTATATCGCAACTGCTACTGTGTTAGTAATCTGCTTTTAGGTAAAGTCAATTGGCCCTATTTAATTTTACAAATTTACATAAAGCTGTAAAACTGAATTATTAAAGCAAAATGGTTGTAAAGAAGATATGTTGTATTGGAGCTGGTTATGTTGGTGGTCCAACTTGTTCAATTATTGCTTATAAATGTCCTAATATTGAAGTAGTTGTCGTAGACATCAACAAAGAAAGAATTAATGCATGGAATTCAGCTACATTGCCAATTTATGAGGTGAATTAAATAGCTTTGAATTTATTAAGTTTGTTTTTTAACCTGAAAATGTTGACGAGTTTAAAAAATGAGATGGATTAAAGGCAGAGCAAAAATTGGAAAATTCAAAAATTTCAAATTGTTACAGTGAATAGAATTAGTTCTGCTAGGCAGCAATATAATTCTCCAAATGTGTAAGGTATTAAGTTCACTATTGTTTTTTGCTATTAGGTGCTGATACAGCAGTATGTGGCGCATTAAGGCTGAGCTTCAGGCCTGTTATGAAAAATGCTGCAAGTTAGCTGCTCAGACCGTTAACGTTGCATGCTGCACGACCGAGTGAGAGCGGCATTTGCTTTCAAGCTCAGGCTTCAGGTTTTAACTATGGCTTGAGCTGTCTGCAACGACTTGGTATTGGTGATTTCTGCCTCGAAAACAGTAACATTTCTTGGCGATCTTCTAAATTCTCCATCTTGCCGTAGGTTTGATGAGTTTAGTAAGTTCTCATCAATTATTATTTATCAATGTCAATGTAAACTATGTTGCATTTTTCAGCCAGGATTGGAAGAAATTGTGAAAAAGTGCAGAGGACAAAATTTATTTTTTTCAACTGACATCGACAAGGCGATTGTGGCAGCTGACCTTATCTTCATATCGGTAAGTTGATATTTTTGAACGTCGTAGGATTTGCTCTATGTTTTGCTCTGAGCGTGTAAATTGACTTTCGTTTTGATAATTTTGTCAAACAGGATGATAAAGTTAAAATTATAATTGAGGTTATTTTTAAAACAAAAAGTTGCCGGCGAAGCTGTTTTTGTTTCGATGCCATTTAGCTGGCTGGCGGCATTGTCACTTTATTCAATAGTAATTTATATTGGAATGATATTTTGATATTAGTTCTTTGTGGAACTTAAGAACTGAAAGAGGGTTGGATGATAGTTAATGATAATGGTTGTGTCTACTCTTGATTCAATGCTTTTTTGATGATCTTTTTGGATTATTTAAAATACTACTTTGTTTTAACACTTTCTGGTAATTGGGCATCGAAAGTAATGGTAGCAACCTTCAATAATATGTCGGCCAGCGGTTGGTAAACTTGTTATGATTGTTCAAATCCACATTTTAGTCATTGCTTGAAAGCCTATCCAATGTTGTAGGACACTGATTGAGAGATGGGTTTGAGATTAGCTTGTAAACATGACCACAATTTGTCGGGTAGAAACCTTTTTTGGGGGATGAATCAACTCTTTGAAAGTGATTTTTTTTATATTGAGCAAAAGTTTTGTTTAAGTTGATGTTTTTTTTTTCGTTTTTAAAGATCTATAAAAAAATTGTTTTATTTTGTAAATTGACGATCTTTGCTTCTACAGACCATGCTGCCTGTAATTGCTAGCTATGTGCGGCTAATTAGAAAATATCATGGGCCCACAGCTTGCCGACCACAGATGTTGGGCTATAATAATATGCAAATTTTCGCCTAACATTTTTCATATTATATTTGTGGTTAGCTTTCATTTGTTGACTAGCAAACTTCACTTTGACTTAATAGTCTGGCAAATTACTGAAAATTGTTCTGTATTTCAGAATTAACAAATATACCGTTATTTGGAAGTGATATGAGATCTGAATTATTATTGCGTTGTTCCTTTTCACTAAATGGTGCGACGTGTTTAAGTTGTGGGTGTGGTGCTGCAAACAAAAAAATGGTGCTGTAGAATGTAGATTTAGATCATTGTGCGACTTATAGGTGCCACCTTTAAAGTATACTTAGGCAATAAAAGATGTTTTGGCTTGTAGTTTTTTACTCGTTTATGCGTTAAATTACTGCTTTCAAATACTTTTATGCTTACGCAATCAGTGTAATTTTGTGTAATCAGTGTAACTTTGCGGGCGCTTAGGCCCAGAATAAAACAGCACAGAATTAAGTGCCATTCACCTCTCTTTTTCGTATTCGATTTTTTTTTGTCTTGTTTTATGGAACGTTAACAACTTTCATGCTTTTTAAGGTTAATACTCCAACTAAAACATATGGTCTCGGCAAAGGTAGAGCTGCTGATTTGAAATATGTCGAGTCCTGTGCTCGTCACATCGCATCTGTTACTACTGGCCATAAGATCGTTGTGGAAAAAAGTACAGTGCCAGTCCGGGCTGCTGCTAGCATTAAGAGAATTCTCGTCGCTAACACAACGCCTAACTGCACATACCAAGTAAGAAGGAAAAGTTATTTTATCAAGTCTACCATGATTTTAAATTTAGATTTCACATCCTTTTTTCTTAGTTTTGCAGCTTCAGACGTGCTAGTTGTGTGTGTTTGTCTCTATCAATTCACTATTGATCCAGATTTTTTTTTATTGGGAGCAACACTGAATTTTTAATTCCAGTTGCCTTTCCTGACGAATGTGAGGAGTGTTTTTATGAAGTAGCTTTGAAGTTTTGAACTACGCGGTTTCTCTTCTAAGTCTACTATATCATTTTTGTTGCCTTTTTGTGGCTGGTGGAATGTATATTTTTTGTCGTTTATTTTAAGCTGACGAAATTTTTTTATTTTCAAAGTTTTGGGGGGTTCTTCTATGACAAAGGCAAGTTTTTGCTGTGGCATCAAGCCCGGAATTATTTTTTGTCCTTTTTGCCATCAAAATCTTGCGCCGTGCTTCTCGACGTTTTTTCGGTGTTTCTCCCTCACAGGCCTCAGATCCAATGTTTTTCTCTCAATCACGAAGTTTTGGTGAGTTCCTTTTTTGGGAAATTGGTATTTTCAATCTTGCAACTGAAGAATTAGCGCTACAGAATAAATGCGAAGACCTTGTCTTTGTGTGGTGATAAGTGTGTTTTGAAGACTCAATTGCCGACATTGCATTCCATACATCTTTTCTATCACATGTGAAAGGAACATACAGCATATAAAGCCATGCTGAAACTCTCAATTACATATGTAAATTGCACACCAAAATTTTTTTTCCCCTATTCCTCTGGGATAATTAGTTTTTCCTTGAAGAATACAGGTGGAAATTTGTCCTTGAGGACAAAATTCCATTAAAGAAAATAATTAACCTCCGAAGAACAAGTTTTCCTGAAAAACAATGCCTTTCCTGAGAAGCAAAGTGGCTCTCCGTTGAGAACCACAAGTCTAGTCTTATTTACGCAACATTTTAAGTTTCCTCGTCACATTGAAGTGATATGAAGGCATTTTTTGTTGTTTAAAGGCTTGGAAATAGCTATAACTAGATTCTTGCTGTTGCTTAGGTTTTATCAAACCCAGAGTTTTTGGCGGAAGGCACAGCTGTTGAGAATCTGCTCCGTCCAGACCGCGTTTTAATTGGTGGGGAAAACTCTGAGAAAGGTCAGCAGGCTATCGAATCTCTTGCCAGTGTCTATGCTCAGTGGGTTCCTCGTGAAAAGATAATTGAAACCAACACTTGGTCTTCTGAATTATCGAAACTGGTAATTGTGATTTTGTGCTTTCAAGCAGGGGAATGCGGCCTGCGTCTACAGAGTGATCACTGAAAATGAAAAAGGTCTTCATATCTAAAAACTCCACTCTTTTGAGGTTGATCTCAAAAAAAAGGTCATCAATTCAAAAGCTGCTCTTTTGAGGTTGATTTCAATGAAAGCAAAGGTCTTGGAAAGGGTCCGTGTCTTCCCCGCGGTACCATCCGGTTGAGTACAGTTTGCCCGTGAGCAAAAAAGTTTGCACGCCCGTAGTTTAAAAAAATGACATAATATCACTCAAGCCAAGTAGCGAACTTATTTTTTCTGTTTGATGGAAAATGATGTTTTGCTGTGAAAAAGCGTTTTTTAATTCACGTGAGCTGCGGATGAGCTTTTGCATCCGCTAGAGTGGAGTCGGGTGTGCGTGAAACAATTCGAGCGGCCATCAACAGTAAATTTGATCGTTTGTGTGGAGATCACGCTGCTGTGTTCGATCTCACATAAGCTCTGTTCAGGCTGCCAATGCCTTCCTCGCCCAGCGAATCAGCAGCATCAACGCCATGAGTGCCGTGTGCGAAGTGACAGGCGCAGACGTGAACGAAGTTGCAAATGCGATTGGAACCGATACAAGGATAGGTATGTAGCGGTGTTACTGAGAAACGACGTAAAAATCATCAACGCTATTTATGTAAAACGTATTGATTTGGACTAGTGAACTGGAACTGGAAGCGGAAAAGAAGATTGCGACCGCGTTTATGCGCACCCACAGCAGAAAAGGGGACTTGTATTACAATGGGCGTAGTTTACCGGATTAAAATGGTCACTTGGCAGCAGGTTATTAGTTACGACTTTGGGGTTACAACCAACGGCCATCTGATTTTGGTGAAGTTTGCTTTGTCGACCGAAATATAACCGTTTTATGCCATGCCCTCTTCCCAAGGAAGAAAAGAAGTAAACACCCACACACACACAAACAAAAAGCGCTACAGTTGCATTAAGAGGCTTACAATTGGAACTCTACTAATTATGGAATCGATAAATGTGTGAGAACAGCAAAATATGGTACAGATGTTCATATATGTGTTGCATAAGCAACATTTTGAAAACAGCATACGTTCTTATTTCGTGGTCTCGTCAGCATTGAGCATGTGTTAGCCTCTTCACTAATCGTTAAAAAAAAACAGGCAATCATTCAGCATCATAATTATAAAGCTGAATATTTATTTTTATTTTAAACGGAATATATTTTTCAGTTATTTTAAACAGTACTCAACAGGTTTGTATTCGCATAAAATTTTATTTGTAAAGCTGAATGCTTGCCTGCGATTGATTATATTAAAGATATAGCCTAAGTAACTGTTCATTTTCAGCTGAATTGTATGAACTTTGGATTAGCTAAAACTTTAACTGAAGCTAAGTACCGAGGAACTATGGGTACCTCATCGTTAATGATGCGGAACATTAAAACTACCCAAATACCCCCTTGTACAATCTGCAGTATACATTTCTATGAGTTTCAACCTGCATTTTAATTAGTGATACTTTGCTGCGAACTTTCTGCAATGAGGTTGTGTACATTTGACAACAGTGTGTTACTTTGCGTTCAGGTGACAAGTTTCTTAAGGCGTCGGTTGGTTTTGGCGGCAGCTGTTTTCAAAAAGATGTGCTCAATCTTGTCTACTTGTGCGAGTCTTTGAATTTGCCCGAAGTAGCCAAATATTGGCAGCAGGTTGAATAACTTTTGTTTTGTACAACAGCGATTCTTTTTTTTCATGTCATTAGACTGAAATCACTGTGGAACTGGATAGAGAGGTTACATATTTTTACATCTTCTTACCCACTTTTTCACCTAGGGGTTCGCGAGGGCACTAGCCCCGGATTTCCCTGTAAATCTCGCTATATTTTGGTAGATCCACTTATTTAACTAGTTTAATGCCAAGCCCAGTTGCATGTACAGCTCGTTCGCCTAGCTTTGCACTGGTGCTCAGCGCGGAAGAAAAACACTGTGACTACAAAAAATTTCCAAAGTATTGGAAATACAAAAAAACCTTATTTTTGTGAAATCTAATGATATAGTATTTTACATTTTAACTTTATATTGAGTGAAAAATTTACGAATATGAAAGTTAAGATATTTTATTTTAATATTCAGTGTTTGGCTGTTGTTGGCTCGCGTATCCGTGTCCTTTGTAGCGATGGGGGCACAGCGGGGAGCTTTTGAAAGCAGACCAATCTCTCAAAAGTAATTTGTGTTCTCATCGGCTTGCCGAAAAGACAGCGACGGTGGGGTCATGTTTCGAGAAAAAACGTGATGAGGTTAGTTGTGGGAACGTATGCGCTGGGAATTGAAGGTAGAAGAGGAAGAAGGAGGCCGAAAATGCGATGTAAAAAATTGAGGAATGGAGTTTTGTGGAATGGCGAGGGAGGAAGCTTTTGATCTTTGAAAACGGAAGATTGTGTCATGGGAAACTGACTTGAGTGCGGAACGGCATTATAACATTTGTGTTTTAGATTATCGAAATAAACGACTACCAGAGACGCCGTTTCGCGAACCGTATCATTGGCTCGATGTTTAATACTGTATCGGGAAAACAAATTACGATGCTTGGATTTGCGTTCAAGAAAGACACAGGTACTTCATCTAAGACAGGGATTTTCAACTTTTAGCTCTTGACACGTTTAAAAGGTTCATACTTTCCCGTGACTTCTTTTCCATCTTTTGACAATGCAATGCATAGTACTAAGTACTATCCGGTAAGAAAGATAGTTCTGGTTTAAAAAAATATCTATTGGCTCCTTTGAGGGTATTACTATTATGTTATTGTCTCCCTTCTTTCTCGGAATGGAGGCAAGGCATGAAACGTACCATAAAGATTCACTCTTTAAACCTATTTGAGATCAGGTTGGGGAACAGTTTCAAGCCAGTGATAACCACCAATTGCACTAGTAGCCCCATCAGTGCATCGGTAACAATACGAACTGCCATTGGTAGGTGTTCAAAGGTCGCCTCTTGGCATACTGGGCGAGCAGCTTCACTGTTCTAAGTGTTGCACACGATTGGGGATCATGGCCTCTCTTTGTTTGAATTTATTGCGTTTGGGCGTAGGTAAAGTGCTGTGGACTTGGACAAAAGAAAATGCTCATAGAATGTAATTTAATCCAGGTGATACCCGGGAATCTTCAGCTATTTATGTGTCGAAGTATTTGTTGGATGAAGGAGCAAAGCTAATCATATACGATCCGAAAGTGCCGAAGCAACAAATATACAAGTAAGATTATGTTATATGAATGTGGACATGAGGTAAGAGCTCGCTCTGATTTGTTGGGGTCCCGTATTCACAACACCAATTATTTTCACGCGTTGCTTCGAAGCAACAGCACATTATTTTTCAATGGCAAGTTGCCCAGTTCTATGCTTTCTGAAGGAGGAATTACGTTTCATTTACCCTACTGCTCTTTGAAAACTGTTTTCAGTTTGCAGTCGACTACCAGAAAACGTGAAATTTCCTGCTCTTCTGCCGTATTGATACGAGAATTCGAAATCAGGACTGTTCAATAGGAGGCTTAATCTGTGTGGAAATTGAGTAGAAAATGGGAGCCACAGAGCCTTGTTGATATTGCTGTTGCATTAGCCTTGCAATATTAAGAATCATTTTTAGTGACGCAACGCCAGGCTAGGTAGCATGATATCTGCCTACCGACCACACCATCTGGAAAAAAATGACACCGACCAAAAACCAGAATGCTGCTGGATTTTGTATGCGAGTTGGCTAGGACAGTAAATTGGCTTATATTTAGCTGGAGAAAGTAAGGTTTAGTCTCTGGAGAATTAAAATATCTGTTACCCCGTAATTTTCCAAAGAGGAAAAAAGGTTTAAAGCATGTCTTGGTGGAAGGCAAACGTGTTTAAGTGCTTGCACTATATTATCGAGATTACGGTTCTTGTGTTCATGCATTTAATATTTCAATGCAGGGACTTGGAGCATCCTACGATCACCAGCCGTCCTGAGACAGTGCATGAGAATGTGAAAGTGTCTGAAGATGCATACGACGCTTGTGTGGGCTCGCACGCCATCGCTGTATGCACTGAATGGGATTCGTTTAAGGTGATGATAACTCAGTGCATTAAGGTTGCTGTCTTGCAATGAAACTCGCATAAGTTACAGCGTTTCCGGTAGAGATAAACTGTGTTGGCATATCGTTTACATCATATGGGTTAAAGCTGCTGGCATAAAAGACCGTGTCATGGGCGTTCGTCAGAAACAGCATCTAAAAATTCAAGTTTTTGATCGAATCAAAAGCTTAGGCTGAATCTGGATTGTGAGAGCCACTTTAATTGACAGCCTCTGAACTAAACTCAAATTCCACCCTATTGCTTAACCTGTAATATTTCTTAAGATTCTCGACTTTAAGAGAATATTTGACAAGATGTTGAAGCCAGCATTTGTGTTTGACGGAAGAGGAATTCTTCCGCATAATGAACTAGTTCAAATTGGATTTCAGGTGAGCTTAGCAAATGTACTTCATGTTCACTGAAACTTGTAGTTTTTTGAGCTGCAAGGCAGTGTCCGAAACCCTCTAATAATGACCTCCGTGCTTGTAAGGAAGGTTTCCGCATTTAAAGGGTTGCATGGTGATAACGTCTGATGCTGATCTGGTACAATCAAACGACTGCTGCCGTGAGATTATGGATTGCGCTTTTTTGTTCCAAGAAAATGCGTTTTTAGCTGGCATGCAGAAACTAAAGACTTTGGGATTACTTATGCGTAGTAGGTGCTACGTAAATACTTAACTATACGTTTTACCTGAGCTTTTCAAATCCTTGGCCAAAAAACAGTCTAGCGTTTTCATTTTATGGATTCACTTTTGCTAAAAGCAATTGTGACGTCACACACGCACGCAGGCATCGTGGTGTAATAGTGGTTAGAGCGTCCGTTTCGTATTCGGTAGACCTGTGGTTCATTTCCCCAAGTTGACTCGTATCAAAAGACTTTAAAAATGGTATTCGCGATCTCCTGCTTAATACTGAGCAGTAGAAATGATGCGGAGGGCAAAATATAAAGCGGAATTTGCTCGGTCGTGAATTGAAAGGGCGCAATGAGTATCAAAAGACCGAGCACGTGACTGCAATACAACAGCAAACGACGTCACCACTCTTTTAAGCAAAGAGGAGGCCATGAAGTTTACAGTGGAAACGTATAAGTTTTTTCAATCTACGATACGAACAATGATATCCTGCACCAATCAACAGCCGCCTCAACGTGGTGGTGCGGTCCCCGACCCCGATTGGGTTGGGTCGAAATGGCTGTTGGACCTCCCGAGAGTCCCAGTTACCCTGGGCACTCCCCTTCATTTTTTCTCTATACTGCCCCCTGAACGACCGCAGAAGGGAAGCACATAGCTTCCTTAAAATCGGTCGCTTGTTTTCTCTTCTCCTGCCCTTCTCTTGCCGGTCTTCGTCTCCTTATTCTTCGGAGCGAGGGCGCTCTGCGCATAAAACTAAATAGAGAAACAAAGAATTTTTCACGCTACGCCTGCAATCTACGCCTAATGGAAACCAGCCTTAAGGTTCGTTTCTTAGCTATCGTGGTAGTTCTTCCAACAACCACTCGATTGTTTGTAATACATTGTTGTTTTCCCGTGTCTAGGTTGAAATGATTGGAAAGACTGTTGGTGCTACTGACCAGTTTCATACCGGTTCGTCTAACTCTATCCTCTCACCTACTGCTCGTGTGCTTCCTTAAACTACTCAAAGGTGTACATTTATTTTATTTATAAGTCCATTTTCAACGCAGACTTCTAACTCACCGGCTTGGGGTTTTTTAATTTGACTCGCGCACAATTTCTGACTATTTTCAAGCTCCACGCGTTGGCAACTTAACTAATTTCAAGCCTATTGTTTGGAAGCTTGTATTAAGCATGGACGCGACTTATTGTTCCTTTCCGATTGCCAGAAAAAATATTGTGATATGAACAAAATCATATCCTTGTAGTTGCAGTTAATCACGCATGTGCAATTTTTTAACATTTAAAAAGATGCTTTGTCGAAGTTTGTGGTGCCCGGGTTATAAGTAAAGGCACAAAGGCAAATTTGTAGCAGCAATTTCTTATCGACGGGTCGGCCTCGAAAAGCGTTCTTCAAAACACAAAAGAGTTTTATTTTTTAGTTGGTTTCTCGCTGTTTTAAGCTAAATGGGATTGCTTTGTGGTTTGTTATTGTGCAACGGGCCTCTTAGACTAATTTTTCATTACCATGCTTCAGCGTGCGTGCATCAGTTGTATGTATCATCATGTTCATGGGTCCTTGCCGCAAGAAAGCAATTTTTGTTTTTTTTGCGGTAACAATTTATACACAATCTCACACTTTTTGCCCTTACACAAAGTCGTATTTGGGGAGAGGGGGGAAGGAGTGAGAAGCGGTTTAAACGCTAATGTGTATAGAAAATTTACCTACCTCCTTCAAATTAGTCCCGTATTCGTCTTCATATGTGATGCGTTTTTTTAATTATTTTTTTACCAGTAATTTCATGACCTTAATCATGTGTTATAATGCTTTTCTCTAGAGAAAGTGTTTTTCGATCTTATTTAAAATTTGATTGCTTTAATCAATATGTAGTTTTATTGTATTTTTAGATATATTGTTTTTAGAACGTGTTCCTTAGCAGCTAGTAATTGCATGAATGCTCTTGTGTCGTCTGAAATTATTTCTTATTACTCCTGGTGCCGGTTACGAAGGTGGTTTTTATTTTTAAACACTAGTTTTGCATTTCACATATGCAATTATGTTTTGTAATCAAAAATGGTAGAGTTATTGGCTCAAATTCGATACAACAAACTTTATACTTGAAAAACGCGATTAACGGAGAATTCGGAGTCTGCTACCTGCCCCGGTCTTCGAGTTACGCTGTCACTCACGGATGTCGTTCCGGTGGACGGGACATGGACTTAAGAACAATGTTGAAGTACTGGTAGCCCATGCAAACTGGTTCACACAAGATCTGTTGCTTCGAGTGTGCATGAAGTAGGGAGTTCGAATCCGGTAGTAATACAACCCGCGCTCGTTATGATCCAGCAACCGGCACCTTGCATCAAGTCCGATTAAGAAATCAGTTACATCCGCACGAGCCCTCGACGCTTGCGAATGAACATGTCTAAACACTTCTAAAACGAATGCAATGGTCTTCCATAGCATGGAGACCACTTTTAATTTGATGTGTGGTATAGTTGATAGAAAATTATCTCTCACTTTTGATTGCACGTATGTTAGGGCTTGAGTGTTTTTGTTTAGCAATCGAATGTATCGTGTTTTGATTAAGCTGTGAATTAACTGCCTCATAATGCGAATTTTTCGCATGTTTTCATCACTCTCAACTTCATGGCATTTTACTCAACATACACACAGACACTAGTATTGCACTTTTACTTCGTTCAAGGGAAGGCTTGAACATGAAGCATTTTATACTCATGGGTGCGGAAAAAATAAGTGCTACATACAGTACTGTAGTCGGCAACGTCGCCCAGTGGGTTGAAGCGCCCTTTATGGGCACAATGAATAAATGGTTGTGCGTTCAAACCTCACGATGATTGTTGTGGCCTTCGGAAAGCCACTGTACGATGGTTTCTTCTTGACTAGCAGTGTACTCCTTGAAAATAACACCAAGCAATGTAATCGAAACGTTGAAACTGAATGCTGGTTGGAACAATTTTTTCTATGCTTTGCGTCACAAACGCTGTCGTACGAGTCCGTTGGATAAAATTGCTATGTTGGCCATTTCTGCAGTTTTAGGGTTAATCTTGTTCTTTTTTGCTAAATCATCCTTCGACGTACGATGATGTCAAAACTGGCTGGGGTTGATAAGCCAATATATTCCAAACCTCAACCCTAACTCTAGCTCTGAAATTTGTCTGTGAGTACAAATGGTTTGAGCCCAATGCAAGATTATTTTTTTGAACCACTGTTGTGCAGGAACCGTTTAGATCAGAGGTTCCCAAAGTTTTCAAACTCACGACGCACTTCCTTCTTGTAATACAGATCGCGACGCATGAGAAAGAAAATTTGACTTTATTAATATGAAGTCATGAATTTAAAACAAGGAAAAGTTTTATAACACGTGCACATTTAATCAATGCGATACGTGAGCTTGTTTCCGTGCACATAAACGATCATAACGCGGCTGAATGTCCGATATCGCCAGACGCAGTTCTCTTTCAACGTTAATTTTAGATCGATATTTGGTCTTTATTACTGCAACGGCGGAAAATCCAGCCTCACACAAGTAGGATGTGGCAAAGGGAATTAAAATTCTCAGAGCAGACTTAGCTATACACGGGTATAGAGCATTTGCTTCCATCCAAAATTCAATCATTGGTCGCGTCATGTGACACTTCAAATTATTGTCACAAGACAGGTCAATAAATTCTTCTTTCTGTGCACCGTTAAATATTGACGGAGGATTTTCATTCAGGAATGGATTTCTTACCCATGCATGGCAAGAAAGATCCTCAGTAAAGTACTTTTGAAAGTGGGATTCTAAGTTGTTCAAATGCCCGGTTATTATTTCAGAAACAGTGGGTGGTAGATCGGTTAGGTTCAGGTTAGATAGCATTCGAGTGATACAGGAAAAATATTCAGACCCAGAATGACTTGAAATATCATTTTTCCAAAAAATAATTTTCTTCACAAAGGCATCAATTTTATCCGACATCTCCAAAATATTCCCGCCTCTTCCTTGCATGCTGGTATTGAGGTTGTTGAGCTTCTCAAATATATCACACAAATAGCTGAATTGGAGTAAAAAGCACTCATTTTTGAAATTTTCGGCGCTTGCATGCGATTCAGTTTCCAGAAATTGAAGTATTACTTCAAGTAAAATGTACACCCGAGCCAGCGAATTTCCTAACGTCAACCAACGACTAGTCGCATGAAAGAGAAGGGTGTTGTACGTAGCATTAGAATCATCACATAATTGTCGGAAAAATCTTGCTTTCATCGGACGCGTTTTCACATAATTTATAACTTTCACAACCTCGTCTACCACAGAACTCAAATCTTTGGACAAATTGTTAGCTGCCAACGACTCCCGATGTATCATGCAGTGAGTCCACTTTGCATGAGGTGCATGATCTCGTACCAAGCTTTGAAGCCCGTTATATTTGCCAGACATTGAACGCGCACCATCCGTACATATCCCTACAAGATTTTCCCAAACCAGATCATTCTCTTTAAAAAAAGTGTCCAAAATTTCGAACATATCAATTCCTCGACAACGAGATGTTATTGGCTTGCAGAATAAAAGATCCTCAATGATGCATTTGTTGGTTAAACACACAAATCTCACGTAACAAATTAAATGAGCATCCATACTGCTATCGGTAGCCTCGTCTAACTGAATAGCAAATTCGCAGCCCCTCAACTTGGAAACTAATTGTTCGTTAATATCAACTGCCATGTCTTCAATTCGGCGGCACAATGTATTGTTCGACAAAGGTACCATTTTAATTTTCTGTGCAGCCTTTTCACCTAGCATGCAAGTTACCATGTCAATAGCCGAGGGTAGAATTAATTCTTCCGCAATCGTGTGTGGCTTTTTGCATTTTGCTACTCGATATGCAACTTTATACGACGACAATAGTGCATTTTGTGGAGTCTGGTTACGGGAGAACGTATCAAGAGCAGCTTTCTGCCCTTGTAATTCCGACAATTTACGAACAAAAAATTCCTTTGGTTTATTGACTAAAGTTGCGTGAGATTTAGAGAGGTGCCGCTTTAACTTGTTAGGAAGCATACTTTCATTTGCCAATATTTTACCACATATCACACACTGTGGGGAGTCTTCACCATTTCGAAACTCACATGTAAATCCAAATGAGATGTAATCAGGGTCGTATTTGCGTAACTTCTTCTTTGGGTCTTTTTCAGTTACCTTTCTTTTTACGGGAGCTTGTTTTAAAAACATTGCGTTGATTTCGTTAATGGTAGCACATTATTTAGTCATTGCCTTATTTAGTCTTATTGCCTTATTGTTATGTAACAATGGCAAACTAGTCAGGCAAGTAAAAACAATGTAGCATTGTTGCAGATTTGATAATCATATGTCAAGTTGTAGGCCCACACGCCGGCAGAGCAGATAGGAACTGAATTTTTTTAGGAAATAGATAGATATTTTGCGACGCACCAGTGCGTCGCGACGCACAGTTTGGGAACCTCTGGTTTAGATAGTTTGTAGGTAATCGAATGCTTAATCTTCACTTTGTGCGATTGTATTGTAACTTGTGGGTGTTAGATGATAAATAACATTCGGTAATCTGTTGCAATATAAACTAGTGCATTACAAAAAGAACGTCGTGCTTTATCGTATGCTTGGTTTTCAAAATAAAGATCAAGCAATCGAAGATAAGTCTCTGTATCTATAAGGTAGGCCTATATGTGATCTTAATTAGATACTTTTATGATTCTATAAAATATGACTTCCAAATGCAGTCCTAGTTGACATGCATTTACAATTTCTACGCTATTTTGTCGCGGACTGGTGATCTGCTGGTCAAACGCAAAGAGCTTTACGTTGCGTAGCCAAGCGTACTAGTCGTTTGCTTTCAAGCTCACTGCGGGTTGGAACTGAATGTATGGCAAATAATGACCCAAACGACATCTATGGGCGCCTGCAGACTACAACCGTAAGGTCAGTTCGTAATTTTCCCAGACTGTCGTTGTGGTGTTCGATGAATTTTGATTTTTCGAAAAAACCGGTACAAAGTCTTTCAAAATAGGTATCGAAAATCGCCGCAATAGTGTGAATCGCAAGCGTTACAAGCAATGTCATTTCTGTTAGAATTATTACCTTCTGGCAAAAGTTTGAAGAAAGCTCAATGAAGAATGGCTTTAGGTAGATTCGAACGATGTTGATATTGATTTTGAGTTTCACAAGGGGGTTGGTGCCGTAACAGTTACAGACAACGCAGGAAAGCTACTTATTGCTCAAAATCAGCACCAGACTTACCTTGCAAAAATTTTACCGCTGGGGGGTTAAGATGAAGTCATAGAGAACGATTAATGAAAACCAACGCTCTTCCATTTTCTCAAAAAATACCGTGAAACGCATTTGAAAGCTTTTTTGGAAAATATTAAAACAAGGTGAGCGAACTGCAAACGAGACACTGTTTTGACCTGTCAGATCTCTTCAATTGTCGGTCACCAACTGCAAAGAAGGTCGGTAAGTAGAAGCAGTGTCACTGTCTGCAGTTCATCGCGGTGCTTGCCAAACAAAAGTAGCCTAAATGCCATTTAAGCTTTGTTGACCACGCAATTAGCGATACGTATCAAAAAGTTTGTTCAAATGATTTTTTTCTTGAATGCTTTATAAATGCTTGGTCTCATCATAATATTAGGTGATATTATAATCTTGTCTGACTCCAATTTAGTTAAAGCAGCAGTCAGCAGTTGTTCTCCCCAAAACATATAATCATTTTGAGAGCAAGCGCAAATAGGAAGTCAATTACTGATATGCTGTCGGTAAAGTAGAATGATTTATTACGGTACCGTATTAACAAACAGGAATAGGCTAAATAATAAATGTGTATTTTTAATGCAATGGTGGCTTAAGTAGTCTACAAAATTTATAGAAATAACTAAACTGTAGATGGATTCCAGACTTGAATACCCTTTGTAGAGTCATGCCACGAGCTTGATTAATTTAAATCCCCAAGCCATATTAATCAAATGCAACAAAATGCCGAGTTTTTACGTGACATCTTGCAGTATCCAGAAAATATCATCTGCCTTTAACACACAAAAAAACGAGTAAGTTAATTATTTACTTGGGCCACTACCTAACCTATGCGGGCAGTAAAACCTGCCCGCTACCGACACTGCTCCGTAAAGCATGCCCGAAAGCTGCACCGTATCGCAAAATTTCACTGCAGTTTATAAGTCGCCCGTTCAGCAAATTTTTGTCCCAAAACATGCTTGAAGACCTTTGCGTTTTGAAAGTGGTTTTTCTGAAAGTTTTTGTTCACTTCTCATAATATCTTATTTTACCTCTCCTAGGGAGGTCGAACTTCCTGATTGGGAACACTGGTTTAACCCAATTCAATACTTTAATTTTACCCAATTAGGTGGTTACATTTTTAGTTTTATCGACTTCTGTAAATTTCAGTAATTTTGTGATTAAAAGTTTGTTCGTATTGAAGTTTGTATCGTATTTTCAACCATTTCATATGGTAGAAAAAATTTTTGTATTGCGAAATTCCGTGTTTTAGTGGGGATTTCCGTAATTCGGTAAATAAAAGCTTCAATATGAATTTATGTAAATCTGGATTTTCGTGTTTTAGCGCCGTCCAAATCATACACCCAACACATAGCCAACGTGCGTTCATAAGTCTTTTACCCCTTCACTTTCATACCAGGCACTAGCTAAGTGAGGACAAGCAGCTTGCACCTGAGTCCCTCTAAAGGTGGCGGTTTCAATCAACACACTGTATGATTGCATTACTGCCTCTAGATCAAGATGCTCTAGTAATCTCCACATGCCTCATCGATTCGTAAAATGATCGATTGGACCTGTTGCTCAAAGATTTTTACATCATATTTTGTTCATATTCAAAAGGGTACAAGGGCGTCGGCAGAAGTTGTTTTAGGAAATCATAACAAATAAGGTAAGATGCTGTAATTTGTTTTCCGTTTTATTAAGTTACTCAATCTTATAAGCGCGTACAACAAAAGGCTATTTTGATAGTTGTAAATTTTAGAGAGGTCACAGCCTCTCTCCGATACTCTTGGCTGGGCACACGTGTTTCTGTATTTCTGAGGCAATATTTAAGTCAAAATAAGTGACTAGTCCCAGTGTTGTTTGGCTCATATTTTAAAAGCATTTGTAGCTCCTCTTGCAATACGCAAGGCAACGTCTTCCTATCCCTTCTTTATTAGCAGCTACGTACATATTTTCTTTCCAACGCTTGATTTTCCGGCTTTTATGACTATACGTAATCCCTCCTTTTAACTTTACTCTCACTTTAGTGGACTGGTTAGGCCAATGTGCACCAATTTAAGATTCTATTTGAAATCACTCGGTGTCCGAGTTTCTGGCTAACGCGGTCTTAACAGTAAAGAGGTCGGCATTAGGAGCAAATTCTAGTCATTTTCAAAGTTTTAAAGAAAATCAATAAAAAAGATAAGTTAGTAGATTTATAACACTATGTGAAATTACACCTATGGGAAAATTTTTTGCATGAAAATGTGTTATTATGCCAACCTGACAGTCGGATTTAGGGGATTTGGAAGAAAGTATGGTCCAGTAGCGGTTTCGAACTTGCTTTTTATTTTTCAGTGCTTTTTAGCGTTAATTATTATTGTAATCACTTTATGCAACAGCGCACCCTCATTTGATTATCTGATTTGATTTCTTTAGTTTGCGCGCTGATCAAGTAATTAAGCGCACATTTTGAGTTTCTGATTTTGCTTTCAGCATTTTAGGCATTAGTTTAAATTAGTTGACTTTACATTAACTGCGTTCAGTTGTATCAGTTCAGTTCTGTTCAGTTCAATTCATTTGTTTCAGTTGTCATTATGTGTTAACTGTAATCAAGTTTGGTTCGGTTTAAATTTGTTTCCGTTTGTCTTATTCGTTAGATGTTGGATCCATACCTTTTGTCCTATTGATTTAATCAACGAGCCAGCAAACAAACCGGTGTCAACGATCATCCTTTTCTGAACGTATGATCACCAGCTACCCAAACTGGTAATCGCTACAGTCCTTTACGCTATGCAGGGATGCAGCATTTAAATGCAGCCAAGAAATTTTACCTCGTAAATATCATTACGAGAAAGATCGCATCAGTTTGTGAAATAATTCTACCATTAACCACTTTCTTACGGAAAGCGGATATCGCTGCGCAGCGTTTCTGTGACATGGCGACTGAGAGCGGCTATAGCCGCAAATTTTTCTTAACCTGATGTCGGAAAGCGTTCATGCCCGCATATAACACGTGTTGATGGGGTGAATCACCTAAAGCAGCGGTTGCCTAAGTATGGGTCGCGACCCAAACATGTGTCGCAAAGAATCAAAAAATGGATCGTGCTGAAGCAATAACGTAAGGAAGGGTTAAATAACTTGTTTGTGTAATTGGTGAACGATCACTATTACACTGCTCACCTCCAATTTTTACTTTTGTGTCTCTACACTTTTCGAATAAGCTGATAAAATTAATGAAATGTTTGAGGTTTTGTGAGTAAGACCGTATTAGATCAAGGCTACAGTTATTAATATTAAAGGAATAGGGGCGATGCCCCTTTTATAACAAAGTTTTTGGTACTGCTCTCATATATGATCCATGGATGAAGCCGGCATTGCAGGCGACCGACATTTCTAACTAAACATATAAATGGCTTGCTGGCAACAGCGAATCCGAAGGGGCTTGAGGAAATCCATTATCCTCCCCCACCTGCTTTTCCAAGTCTTTCTTTGACATGCTTGTTTGTTTCTGTATTGTAAAAGAATTTTATTTCGAAAACTGAACTTTGAAAAAGTTGATCTTTGAAAAAAAATCATTACTTGGATTTGGCTGTAGGTCTACATAAAAAAATACGTAAATTTAGACTTTTATAAAACACTGGATCTCCAAAAAAAGTTCTTTGAATTTTCACCTGCTCCCCGACAAAAGTTTTTGGATCTTGCCCTCCTGGGCAACACTGGCTGGTTCAGTTTATATAGTGTGGATTAAGTTCAACCTAGATCGGATCCTCATTTGTTATTCGAAAAAAAATGAATTTTTTTAACGCTGCAAGGCTCACGTAGGCTTGATTACTGGGTTATCTGTACAATTTTATGCGAGGTAGCGAGTCTATTGATAAAATAAAATGAAATGAAAAGAGCTGAGCATTGTACAGTTTATTAACTAAAACGTAGCAGGATAAAAACATTTGGGAAGATATTTCTAAGAAAGTGTGATGCTACAAAACTGACAGCTTGACCTCAATTATGATGTTAATTGGCATTTTTTTGTTTTGCAGCTACAATTTTTATCTAATCAAAGTTGAAGCGTACGAGTTAGCTTTGACTGCAACTAAAAGCTAGTTTTATAGAAATAAAACTTGATTTGAAAAAAATTGATGTTGATTGACTTAAGGCTTGAGGGGAATCGAAAGAACGGTTTGGAATTGTCAAAAACTTTTGCGGTTACTTAAAAACATCTTAGAATCAAAGATCGGGTCCAAAAATTTTGCTGGGCTTGGTCCCTATTATTCCCTTCTAACTATGCCTACGTTCTTCAATTCCACTTAGAGTCGTTGATTTTATCTATGTTAATTATTAATCTTACCAATAAGTAACTAAACGAAACGATAACAGCATTCGCTTACACGAAAACTAAGTGACAGTCACAAGCTACTTAAATAAAAGCAGCACAAAACAACTCGTCATAAGAGTACGACACATCGTACAGAAAAACTTGTACGGTTGAAAAATAACATGTGTTTACCGTCTTCAGTGTTGCCGGTACTGCTGGCGCAATGTATTTTTATTGCAAACATTTCTCTAAGTAGGAAAAGATATCTTCAGCAAAGTGCACCTCATAAAGCTACGCACAGTTGTTATAGGAATCACATATAAGGCTACTTGCAATGAAACAGAACGAAAGACTAAAAACAATTGCGATACACTAATAAGAATACTTTTTGGTGGCTTATTTTGACTTTTAAAATGTGTCTAATTTAACTACAGTATGTTGCTGCCTGCAAATATTTCTTTACTTTGCAATCCAACGTTTTAATTCAAAGTTGTTTGGATTAAAAGTTTTCAGATTATTTTTACTCGTCAGCTCCGCAATATAGTTTCAAATTTTCTATCGACTCCCAGCTTTTACTTCAACCATAAAAAAAAACGATGCAATGTGGATATCAATATTATCAACGCGCTTAGAAGCAACAGAAGTAGCAGAAGATGGTTGGAGCTTGTTGCGTTTTTTGGAGCTGATGATAAAACGTAGCTACAATCGTTTCCGAAGAGAGCTGCTTCTATTTTTGTCAAAAGAACGGCAGCGGTAATTATTTTATTTTCAAAAATCGCCTCTAATCCAGTTGCGTATTTAGGGGAAAACCATTGCCCTCCAACGTAAAAACAAATTTTCATGATTTGCTTGTGGCTCGCCCTTTTTTAAAAAATGTTCGATAAGCTAGCTCTCTAAGCCAATGGTTGCATAAATAAAGAAGACTAGAACACCCTTTAGGACTCATACTTATTAACTCACAGGAATAAAGATTAAGTTGAAAAAAGAGCTTCACGTAACAACACAGAAAAAAAACTGCTGTTCGAAGTATGCCAGCTATAAACCCTGTAGAACAATCTCTTGAATAGGAAGACGGAAAAGTATTGGGATAAGGTGCAATTTTTTTTATAAATTTTATTGTAAATAAATCTTCGTCCCGCAGTGCTTACGAATGCCTCAAACAAATAATAACTTCTAAGTTTAAAGATCAGCATGCACTCGAGGACAACTTTCATTGGAAAGTGTGAGAGTGTTTTTCTCTTCTCTTGCTTGAGATCAAACACGGCATGAAGGTGGATGCAATGACTACCCTGCTCACACCGCAAACCCACTGGAGATCCGGCTAGAATAAAGCCAGATAACTCACAAAAGTTATCTTAATGTATCAGCATCTAGTTCTCCCGTCCCTGACAAATTGCTTCAAAGAAGTTTTAAATTTGAGTCTTTGAATTGAAAATAATCGATTTGTTGATCTCTTTGAGACATTTGAAAGCTTAAATTTTGGTCTTTAAATGAAAAATAATGGATTTTTTGATCTATTTGAAACTTCTTCGAAGATTTGTGACTTTTTTTTGGCATGTTTTAAAAATAGGCAGTCGCTGCATTGTTTAATTGCATTGCAACAATAAAAAAGCACAACTAGAGGTAAAGTGCATCATGCAAATTAATCACATTGACCTCTTTGCTGACCATCGAACAGTGCAAAAAGCTAAAATTATTTTAATGAGGTTTAGGTGGTGATTGGTAATCACGGAAACTTTGAGCTTGAACCCACGGGAATCGTTTTAGTTTTCCGCACTGATCCATGACAGCCTAATCAAAGGTGTTACACTTCATTACAATGTGTGTAAATCAAAACAAAATGATTAAACAAACCCACCGGCAGTTAATGTGTCAACGTCAAAAGTGTAACCAAACAACGCGAAGTCAAAATAATACAAATTCATCAGTTTTTTGATAGTTGATTTTCTTACTTTTTTGAAATAAGACCGAATTATTTCAACTGGATTGCTTTGATCAGAACTAAAATAAGCGCTTCCTTTCTGTTCCCACGGCATCTTTTCAATTTTTAAACTTTGTTTAATCCATTTTTCATCTGCTGAAAGAGACTCCAATTTCACAATGTAGTTGTAAGGATAAAGGCAAGGCAGACAAAGGCTTTGCATTGGCATGAAATGATAATCCAAGTTTCTTTCGTCTTCACCGTAATCGGCAATGTATTCGGCTAAGGCTTCAAATGTGATGACGTGTTTTGCATCATCGCCACTTCTGTACTTTTGCATGTGAGGATACGCTTCGAGAACGAAAGCACCGTACGTACCGTCTGAAGCTAACTTATCGTTCCAGCCGGATATCATTTTAGCAAAAGGATGTCTTACTGCAACAGCAATAAATGCATTTTGATCGCTTAAAATTCGGATTCCAACACCAGGATCGAGTTCTTGGGATATCTCCGTATTTTTTTGCCTGTCCTGCCATCCAAACACGTGGCCAGCCGACAAAGGGTCGTGCATATCTCTGGCCAACCAATGCCAACTGGTACTACCACATTTAGGCAGGACGCATACCAAAAAGGAGCGTTCGGTGACAATAACAAAGTTATCATTTCGGACCCATTCTCGTTTGTAGCGTTCCGCTTCTTGTTCGCTCCAAATCCCAAATTTTTTTTCTTTTATACAGACTCGCTGCAAATGCTGCAATCGCAAATCAAATCGCTCCTTAGCACGCTCCGGTTTTTGTAGCTCCGTTAAATTGAATTTTGTTTCTTTGTACGGATTTTCAACACTGCTGATACTTAAATAACGTTCCGGGGATATCGGATCCTGAAATAAACCGAATCCTAAAAAAGTTAATTTTGTTAGGCGCGTCGCTATAATCCAGTCACAAGAAACTGTTATAGTTGAAAGAAGAAAAACAGCTTAATGTTTTTATACCCTCTTGGGAGTTTCCAGTAACCATAGACGTAGCGAAGGGTATCAAAAAAACCATGGCCCCCAAATTTCTTGGAACTAATTAAGGTAAAAAGCTAATTTTCAAGCATAGTAGCGACAAAATGACAATCTTTAAAAGTGTTCATCAATCTAGCATGCTGGAGAAAAAGCTCGACAATTGAAGTTTTGGACCCTCCCAAAATTGTTTCGGCTATTCACCAACAGGCCCTCTACTACTGCCGATACAGTACATTTCAAGTTTTCTTCCGTAATCACTAAATCCGAAGATGAAGTATAAGCGCGAGAGAAAGCAAATATCATATTATGTGCTGGGTTTATAATAAATCCAAACAAAAAAAATCGTCCTAAAGTCTCTCTTCGAAGTTCACAGCAATGAAGAACCTGGATCCACGCAGGCATATAACCCGAAGCCTTTCGATCATTGCGCTATGTTGCTGACACCGGCATGGTGCTGTAGCAACCGCCGCTCTGCGTTCGATTAAAACTGACACAAAAGACTAAAAAATGAGATTCACAGAAGCGCTTAGCCTTTCGCGATTGAAGTAGCGTGAAAATGAAATATGAACTAAGGCTTCGTCTTTGGAGAGAACTTAGGCAAGTACATCTGCAGCATTAGTTTATTTCGGGTTGGGAGCTTTTTACAGCCTCTTTTTTGGCCTTGAGTCATGGCTGGATTTGGATCACGATAGGTGAAACAGGGTACCCACCACAAGCTGATCTTCAAAAATACACCTTAAACAATTGGCGCTGCCCAGACAACAAAGTAGAATAATTGATAAAAGTGCGTTTATTCAAAAAAAATAAATAAAAGAACAACTTAATGTGCATTAATGCCCCCCACATCTTTTAAAATTCCTCAGTACGCAACTGATCGAAAAACGTGAAGGGAAATTTTAAAGCCTATGGAAAAGTTAAATTAGCTTATGGAGCCATATTTGCTGGTGATCACAGGCAGAGACAAAACTCATATTTGAAGCGTTAAAGCAAATGCAGCAATGCGTGCAATTTCAACTTTTATCATCGTGTAACGAATGCCAAGCTATCAGTTTTTGAATGGTTTTCGTTCCTCCTTTCACTCATGGCCGCTATTTATGAATTTTGAGTACGAGAATTCCGAGAAAAGGAAAATTTGAGAAAAATCAAGTGAGATCTCTCACAAACGATAACTTTTGCAGTACCAAAATTCAAAAATTTTTTAAGGTCGAGTGGCTGTTTTTTCGGATTGACCGGAACTTACTTACTTTGCTTTTGCCAAGAAAGTAGAATACACAGAGAAAGACTAGTTCGTAAAATTCTTTTGGCCAAACCTGTTGAAAAAAGATCCCTTGGTCGCTTATAAACTTGGCAAACGAGTTACGAAAACGACTACTCATAGTCAAAGCTTGGAATGAAACCAGTTTAGTTAGCAACTGTAGCTGAAAATAGAGAAGTTTATAAGGAACTCCTCGGGCTAATGCCTCGCGACCCTTCCAAGAGGAAAAGCGCGTTAAGATTTCTTTTCTGCGTCACGATTAAATACGTTTTGGCGAAAATATTTTCTGTCGAAAAACGCCACAAAATTTTTGATAATTTAATTTTAGTTGCTCAAAAAATGAAAGCAAGCCTAAAAGGTTCGAGTGGGTTGCCAAACTAGCCACACTTAATTTTAAAAAATTTTCAGCACAGCGCAATTGTTACACGCAGACCAAGTACCCTATAGACCAGGCCTTTCCAAATATTTTTGATTATAATGTTATAAACCACTTAAAAAAGACGATGTATTTCGAAAGACAAAAAAAGAAGACAAAAATGATTATCTGTAAAAAGACCTTGTATAATAAAAAAATTCTTGAGGTGAACACACAGGAAAATCGTTGAAATGAAGTACGTCCACTCATGTCTCTTTAGTAAAACTACCACACTGTCTCTAACGCATCTCTTAAAATGCAGGTTTGGCTATTTATCACCTCTCAATTTTGCTTTGTCACTGTTTGAATCGGTTTTCACTTCGCGGTAAAATCATCCGTGCGTATCGCCAAGAAGTTTAACAAGAAGCCCATAGAGGTTTTGGCCCTTTGCTAGTCACGTGATTTTGTCCTATCAGTAGAAGACTGAACTTCTACCTTGATTGAAGTTGAGGGTTGAGTCCTAACATTAATTTGAGCCATTTCTCGAAAGTCTAGCTACCATGCAGTCAACTTGATTGAAAACAAAAAAGAAAACTTGTAATATGACAAATACACCTTACTCACCATCTAATGACTTGTACAATGTATCTGTTGGTATATCTTGAGTATACAGAACCACAAAAATCGCAGAAAAACAAAGAAAGCAAACACCTATAACCGCTGGCCCATTTAATCTTATCATTCTTAGCTACTGGCTGATTATACTTGTAATAGTTGCAACCAGTAATGTGTTATGAACATATTATCTCCAGTCGTTAATGATTTTCTATCCGTGTTTGACTTTCCACATAAACTAACAAACGTCACCACTCGGTTTGCTGAAAAACAAAAGCGACCTATTCTACAAATTTGAAGCAATGAAACAAAATCGGTGATTTACGTTCTATTTAACTTGAAACATTGTTTCTGTTGCCGTAAAACTTTCCCTCTGCTATTCCATAGTATAGATGAGGGACTCTCACATACTTTTTGAAGTGACCCAACAAATAGTTCTAAAGTGTCGCGATTCAAGCTTTACCAAGCATACTTTTGGAAAAAATAATTTCCCCAAAACTTAAGGAATACTTTCCTATTGTGCTGTTGATTTCCAAAAACAAAAAAGGTTCTTCAAGCTCAGTGGCGGTTCGTGCTAATGGGCCGCGGCCCCGCCACGCGGCTTTACGATTTTTTATGTCAAAACGTCATAGTTCATACTTTATTTACCAATGCGTCAGTTAATTTTGCGGAAAAAACGAATTTTCTGATGCCACTTGTACTAAATTTGGTGAGCGTGCGACATAGCGCTTCCATGTGACAATATCATAATGATGCGCAGGACAGGCTGCAGCTGCAGCGCCCGAGACTACAATTTTTATGTGATTTAATTGCTTCATAAAGTCTTAAAGTTTTAGTTTCTGAGAGACATAGCAAAATTTTTTGCTGCCGCAAGTGCTGTCAACATAACTAATCCCAATTTTTCTATATGACTGAAAATCTCTAACTTTTGAACACGTTTCTTTAAGCTGCGAAAAATAGCGCATGAAAGGCAAAATTAGTACCGCTTAGAGTTTAGACAAAAACGTAATGCGTTGCTTTCATGGTTGTTTGATTTTTCTCGCTTTTTTGTGGCGTAGCAAACACTCTAAGCTTGCTGATGTTTTGGCTTCAGAGCAGGGGCTAGTTGTCCCAGTTGGTAAGTTTGTTTAGAGGTAGACCAATTCAAATGTTGTCAGTCAGTTGTATCATCTAACAAATTAGACAAAAAAATGGGGAGTAAAAAAACTTATTTAAAGGCAAGGAAGTTATTTAACTTATTTTTTTCTTCTACCGGTCAAAAAAGTCGTCTTTGGTAAAACTTTTGCTTTGTCATTTAGATATCAGATTACCGCAATGAGCATATATTGTTGATGTTTGGGAATGCTAAAAGAAATTTAGCAAGTCATCGAATTGAAAAATTTGTATGACCCGCACTTGTCCATGCACAAGTCAAACGCGATTATCCGAAATGCGATTATCCGTCAGAAAATCTTGTCCCCCCCAATTTCTTTGAATCTGGGGCCATACCATTGACAACAAAAATGGATTATCCGAAATCTCAGTTATCCGAACGAATTTCGTGTCCCGCAGCATTACATACGATCAGGTTGGACCTATACTTCACTCTTCAGGCTAGTCCTTAACTTGGTGATATAAACGAGACAACGTTTTATTGGTTTGCATTTGCTTTGTAGATCTCGAAATACTTTAACAAATACGAGTTACTATACTGCACGCTAAATTAGCCTACCACAGTCCGTTGCTGTAGTTTTAGTATGCAATGACAGCAGAGCAGTGTTGCACTGTGTCATACTCGAAGTCGATCAGATTTTCTTGTCTGTCTGTTAATCAAAAGCTTTTAATAAAAGAGGTCGGAAGAATATCTCCAGATGTATTTATCCAGCAAAAATGTAACAGCAGAAAAAAGATTTATACTTGTTAGTTCAATCGTTCTCTTTACGACAAAACTCCGTGGATTTACGGTGCGATGCTGCAAATGCTTTGTTTTGCTGTCCTTGCCTACTGCCGAAGAAATAGACACTAAGCATTACAGTGAATACAGGTTGTCCATTATGAAACTTAACGAACGAATAATGAAGAACAGAGATGCACTGTCTAAAATTATTGATCAATTGAAATTCTGCAGAAAGTATGAGTTGTCTCTGAGAGGTCACGACGAAAGCACAGAATCTGAAAACCAGGGGGTTTTCTGGAACTAGTCAATTTTTCCTGCTCATTAGACTCAAGCTTGGATACGCATTTGAGATCAGCTACTGTATTCAAAGGCATTTCAAAAACAACTTCAAACAAGTTGCTGGATAGCATTCTACAAGTACATAAAAATCGAATCTGAGATGAAGTTAAAAATTCCTAGTATTTAGCGATTAAAAGTGATAAAATCATCGATGTCTTTTTTAAAACTCAGCAGGTCATTGTTTTGCAGTACCTTGTTAATGCAAAACCCGTTGAACAATTTCGGGGATTTTTTGATCCGACCGACATAACTGCAAAAAGCCTCCCCAACGTTATTTTGGAAGAAATTCGACCGTTAATTGGCGATAATCCGCAGCGGTTGATCGCTCAGAGCTACAACGGGGCGGCAGCGATGAGTGGTTCTCATGGAGGTGTGCAAGCGCTCGTCGAAGAAATATACTATAACGCGCACCTTGTTCACTGTTAAGGCAATCAGCTGAATTTAATCTTACAGCGAGCTACATCGCAGAATACCAGAATGCGAATTTTCTTTGGTGATTTATCGGGAATATTGTCATATTTTTTTAGATCTCCGCAAAGAGTGTCTGCACTAGGACGAGTTCGTGACAGAAAAATTCCAACACCGTTTACTACGAGACGGAATTTTAAAAGCAGAACAGTTGCAACTTTCTACGAAAATCAAGACAAAGTTATTGAATGTTGCAATGAGTTGGAAACTTTGTTATCGAAAGAAACTTGCACAGCGCTGTCGAAACCTCTACAACAGCGGTTCCCTACCTTATCCCTTTACTCCGACGGACCGGTAATTTTTTGTAAAAAGATTCACGGACCGGTAGCAAAATTTACCTCAGTAAAGCAACGATAGATATATATATCGACACCCTTTGGTTGTGTTAAGTTGTTTTCCATTAGAACTGCGGACTCACTGATATGACTCATAGCATTACAGCCACATAAAAGCACGAATGTCAACTAGGCGTTTAGATCTATGTCAGTTATAAATGAATGGTAAACTGCCCTATTCACTTCGCTCATAGTTTCAGGATTTTCTCCTTTCTAGGTTGCTATTTGTCAGTTCACGTAACAGGAACTAATATTAATAAAGGTTTTCAATTGTCGAGTGACAATAACTGATGCTGATACAATATAATGTGAAAATGAACTTCCCCAAAGTGAAAATGAACTTCCCCCAAAGTGAAAATGAGACTGCGGACCGGCGGTTGGGAACCGCTGCTCTACAACAACCAGAGTTTCAATTTTGGCTGAGATTCTTCGCAAAAACACATTTAATACTTCACGTCGACATTCTTTACGTCCAACTGCAGTGAAAAGAAATGACCCCGAGTTCTGCTCATACCGCAGTGACTTTGCGTGTTTTAAATGTTCAAAAAATAAGAAATAAAGTTGTTCCGCCAATCGCCGTGTAGTTTTTTTTTTTTTATTTGGCTTCATAGAGGGTAGTCGCTTGAAAATGTGACCCAAAGAATTTATAAGAAACTTCCCACGAAATTCATTGATATTGTGACAAAGAAATTAAGTGATTAGGTGTTGTATTGTCAGGAGTTAAAGTAAATTATAGCTTGAAATTTGAATCCCTACAGCGAACCGAACAATTGGCCCCTGCTGAGAAGTAATAAAAGGTTACAACCGCGATTCCTGCGGACTACTTCTAAAGTAGCGGTTCTTAACCGGGTTCCCAGTGAAAAATCTGGAGGTCCCCAGAAGGAATGACAAACTGAATTCTTTTAACCCTCAAATGCACAAACATCAACGACCACCACTTTGACTAATAAGAAAAGTGGTTTTACAATAACATGCTGCCCATAGTCAAACGTACGCAGTATAACATCGTTCTGTGGTGAACAAATTATTTGTGTTAGTCTGATGCAATAGGTCGTCGTTTTTAGTTTTTTACTTCATATTATAATGCAATAGACCAGAGTAAGAAAAACAATCCCACTGCCACACCTGTTTCAAGGTTTTGTAATAGAATGACTGACGTTTGTCGCTTCCAGATTAAACAATTCGTTAGGTGGATAGAGCTACTGTATGTAGTGGTGATTCTTTTATCAAGAATACAGTTATGTAAGCTTAGATAATAGCATTGAAAAAGTAGTTGAAAACTGACGGCAGTAGCTAAGATAATTCTGGTGAGAATGATGCAACTAACTCCTCTGGAGAAGCATATGATTATCCAACTAGTTGTTTCTGTATTGAGGGTTAAACATCAAACCCCTAGCCATGAGAGATAACGTTAAATAAAGCATTTGAAGGTTGAAGTATAAAAGTGACAGTTGCGGCACTTTCTCTTCTAGCTCTACCCACAGCCCCACTGCGTGAAACGAAGAAATAGAAAACTTCAGGTACCGCTGGATACCAGAGTGTCTAACTTTTCTCCCAGCAGCTTTCTGGTATCTCATAGCTAGTTGCTACCGGCCTGGATAGAACTTTACAACCTAAGCAATGAAGAAGCGGAAGGAATTCAAGACAATCACTATGCCTGTTTCCTTTTAGTATTTGCTATATCATTTCTTCATTTTACATGCGATTACCGCGAAAGCGAATTTGTATGAATTAGCCACTTCTAGTATAATTAAGACTTCAATTAGTCATTAATTCGCTTCTTTAGGCCATAATCATTTTGTTTACTAATGATTGCGAAAAATAGACATAAAATACGTTTCTGGGACGATTCTTACGTTCAGTATGGCTTCACAAAAGTTATTGATTGTTATAAACTTGACAATGCTCAGTGCACATTGTGGAATACCATTTTGGGCAACGATTCCTTAAAGCCTTCGAAGCTGAAGAGGCACAAGGAACTGAAGCACAAAGAGAATACGGACTCAGTTAAAGTTCAAAGCGAAAAGAGCTCGTTATGATGTGAGGGGAACGCTCCCTGCGTTAGGCTTTTGCCTAACTTCCCAACCACTCCTGCGCGCTTCATATGAAGTTTCTTTGATAACAACAAAAGCAAAAGCACCTCACACTGCTGGTGAGAAACTAATAAAACCAAGTGCGGTAAAAATGGCACAAATATTACTTGGCCGAAACGAGGCCAAAAGAATAGACTCAGTTCCCTTATCCGATGACACTGTAAATAATAGGATTGTAGGTATAGCAAATGACATTTTGAATCAGCTTATTGCTCAAGTCCAAGATAGCCCATGCAAAACAAGTCTTCAATTTGATGAAACAACGGATATCAAATCAATAAGCCAATTAGTAGCATAGGTGAGATTTGTTAAAGAAAACGCGATTGTGGACGAGTTTTTATTTTGTCAAGAGGTCAAGGAGAGAACTAGAGCCAAAGACGTCTTTGATCTTGCTAATGTATTTCTTCGTGAAAATTCAATAGCATAAAATAAAGTGGGATGGGTATGCACAGATGGTGCGCCAGCTATGATAGGACATCGATCCGGTTTTGTAGCCCTAATGAAACAAGTTGCTCCGCATATAGTATCAAATCACTGTGCTATTCATAAATACGCCTTAGCTTGTATGACACTCTGTCTTGAATTGAAAAGTGTTCTTGATTCTACAGTAAAAAACGTGAATTTCATTCGTGGCAAGGCCATGAATTCCCGATTATTCAAAGCATTTTGCGACGACCTTGGAAAGAAGCATCAGTACTTTTTTTTCCACACCGAAGTGCAATGGTTACCGCTGGGAAAAGTGCTCTCCCGTGTTGCAGAACTTGTCACTGAAGTTGCCGTATTTCTTCGTGAGCATGGGTCAGTGGAACTTGCTACATTATTTGATTACAATAGAGTCCAATTGAAGGTCTTTTATTTGGCAGACATCTTTAGTCTGTCGAATGAGTTATTTCTCTGAACTTATTCCTAACTTATTCACATAAATATTCTTATTCTCTGAACTACAGAGTTATTCTCTGCAGGGAAAAAAACAAATCTCAGATAGAGGCTGCAGAGAAGATCTTCGCCTTCAAAAACAAGTTATCACTATGGAAAAAGAAAGTAAGAAACCAGAACTTTGCTATGTTTTTACTGTTGGACAGTAAAATTGATGATCAGGAAACTAACGAATGGCTGACTGCCTTAATTGATGATCACATAGGCAACATCGAGAAAAACAATGGAGGATTACTTTCCAACATCTGAGCTTTTTTCAGCATGGATTCAGCAGCCTTTTATTGCTAAGTTGAATGACAATGAGCAACTCAACCTTCATGAGCACCATCTGGAATTTCAGAGTACTCAAGCTGCAAAGACCAAGTTCAGCTCCTCCTCACTGATAGAATTTTGGTGTAGTGTGTTGCAAGAATATCCTGAATTGGCAAAAAGAACTCTGGAATCATTAATTCCATTTCTAAGGACATGCCTCTGTAAAGCTGCCATTTCTGCTCAAGTTAATATCAAAACGACGTACCGTAATCGCCTTAGAGTTGCAAATGACTTGAGAATTGCTCTCAGAAATATTAACCACCGTATTGATGAGCTTGTTTCGAAGAGACAAGAACAGAGGTCACATTGCCTAATCATTTATGCTGTGTTTTGCCGAGTAAATTGTGATATTTCGCTAACCACTTGTGTTATGCTTTCATAAAGAGAGTTTTTTTAATTAATTAGAGATCCAGTAGTAAACAACTTATCCGCCTTATCACAATAGTGTTTGTTCTTTCAACATACACCTTCTTTGCAGGTTGCGCAGACAAGGAGTCCCCAAGCCAATATTTTTAGAAATAGGGGTTCAGTGGTTGGAAAGGTTAAGAACCACTGGTCTAAAGCCTTTCCTTTGTTGCATTGTCTTTGTTTGTTCTTTGCACTGTGGTTAAATAAGGCCACGTGTTTGACTCATATACATGAAACGTGCATCTGCTCATATATATATAATATATAGTGTTTAGTTCTAGAAGAGTCACGAACCGAATAGGGTTGGCTTAGCAAAATAGGCGGGACAATCCCTCAATATGGGTAATGAGGACGATTATCATCACTAGATCTCATGTCAAGTGTAAGATAGGTTACGTGGCTTCTGGCTAGTCAATCATCCTGCATAGGACTGTATGCGAAACAAACCCAAACTATCCAACGCGAAGCAAAAGACTTACGTACCGTTTAGTTTTGAAACTTTTGAACCAGAATTATCTTTGACGTTACTGCTAACTGAGAAAGTATAAATTAAAACAGATATCCTTACATGCAATTGATCACACAAAAGGTAATTAGGCATAGAAAAACCTTGCAATGTCTATAAACTACATGTGGTATTTTAAGGCATTCATGGCAGTAGGTGATTACGTGATAGCAAGTCCTGGCATGCGCAGAAGAACAGCTCGAAAGACCAGGTTTGAAGCTTACAGCGACCAGATACGACGCAACATACCTCCGGGAAAAAATTAGTTTTTACGAAGAGTCACGATTCGAACAACGTTAGTATAGCGAAATAGGCGGGACCATCCCAAGACCCAGGTTTTGGTCTTGGGTTCATCAGCAAGGACTCGTCCCACCCAGCATAGCTACCTGGAGGGAGCGTTGTGCGCATAGAATTAGAGATTAACATTGCCCCCTGCATTGCAGGTGGACGCGATACGTAACTAAACAATGAATAGTTGCGGTTTTGTGGTTGAGGGATGAGGTATCGCGAACCATAACAACGCACCGACCAACGTTAAAAGTGCGAGCCGTGGCGCTAGTGAAATCAAACCATCGACGCATCCAGACCATGTCATCAGAATTGACATAGCCCGGGACTGTCATGAAGCGGGCAGTCGGGCGGATGGTGTTTTTCACCATTCTTTGTCAAAACGAACGTGGCGAAACGAGCAGTGAATTGTCATTTCAGTCTGATTGTGTTTCGGATTTCTGTTAGGAACTGCGTGTTGGTTCCCCTGCTTGATCGTTGTTAAGGCTGCGTGGCAACCTTTGTTCCCGTGGAATTTTCGTTCTGCGCATGCTAGGCGGAGCTGCGAATATTTGTAAATAAAAATTGCAGGAAAACTTCAACCGTTTCCTGTTTTTGCTCGTCGAAGCGGAAAGGATCCGTAGAGCTAATATTACTAGCTCTACAAAACAACTCGACTGGTTCAGTGCTAATCAACGACAGTACGCTTGGCACGGGAATCAGAGAGTTAAAACCTGGTGTTGCCGCACCAGAAGTTAAAGAACCAGATTATGCTCAAGCTGAATCTCGACGGCATATCAACAAGCTTACGGTTGATGCACACGAATCATGCGACATTATTATCGTGCAATGTAGGAAGCGGTTTTTCTTTGCATATTATTTTCCAGCAGTCCAGCTCTTTGCTACGTTAAACTTTCCAAGTTATCAGAACATCTTTCAGACCGCTAAGCTGACGGAAACGATTAGTGCATATCTGTTACAGACAAAATCCTTTCAAGAGAATTTTAATTAAAGACTGATTCTCACCCTAGGAAACCCACAAGGCCTCTTTCTACATCAACCACATATAGCTGCTGGAGACCTACATTTAAAATCCGTGTCTTTGTGCTGTTAGCAATTCTAAGAAATAATATCTGAGACAGCCAATTCTGTGAAGTTTTCATTGTCTACTTCCTCGTGATCACGTGAGAATCTCGTAGAATTGCAGCACTATAAAAGTGCACCTCAGTCATTATAGGTCTTTCCCAAAATCAAAATATGGTCGAAGTGTAAATCTCTGCCATTAAAGTTTGAATCGTTTCGAGAAGTCGCATACAGTCGGTAAGTGTATATATTATAAGCTACCGAATTTATTGTTAACAACGAGTGCTTATTGTTACCTTATCATGTATTCTTGTTAATTAATTGTGGTATCAGTAATAATACCGTAATTCTATTGTGGCAAATCTCGCTAAATCTTAGTTAAAAAGCCATAAGCTTAACTGTATATAAAGTAAAGTGCTTTTCTATAATCCTCTCGCATAATTATTATTATTTGTCGTCGTACTGTTAATGCCATGGCTATTCGCTACTTTAATCATTCTACTTTACTCATTTTTGCATCCAAATCAAGTGTGAGGTTTGGCTATTTGCTTATAATTGTTTAATTATTCTAGAAAACCTGTCGCAGTATCGATACCATTCCTACACGATCGATCGGATTTTTTCGCGTCTGAATTAAATTTGATTCCATCATCAAGAGTGCATTTTGTTACCGCGATTGAGTTTGCGCTGTGCGCTAAGACCTTCCCCCAAAACCGTGTGACCGGGATAGCAGCAGTCACAATATTCCTTCCTTGACAGTTGGCGTTTGTACAATGAGCTTCCTGTTTTGTACGTGCGAGAAGACATGTAGCGTTAAAACTTTCTAGACTTTTACATGTTTATTTTGGATCAAAACCTTCAATGTACATTCCCTAACATCATAAAATTGCTCCAGATTTTAATCTAAATCTTTGACACAAAATGCCCCGTTTCCCACGGGATCTCCAAAAAAGTCTTTACGTTATATTCAGCAAAAAAATGCCACCATCTCCAGTTGGGCCTGCTGCAGTGAGAAACAGCTATACCGGCCATTTTCCGCCGCTTCTATTTGGGAGATCCTGTCTTTATATATCTGCTCACCGAAGATCTTCTACGCTCGAGCACACACCAATTTGCAGAACATGGAGACTGCATTTGAAAGAAGACAGAAATTTCGTTCAGAAATTAGCTATACCACATGCATCAATCACGAGACGCTGGGCGTATTTGACTCCAGCTATCACAAGATATTAAAGACTAATGAAAGATCTCTTTATTTAAATAGAAGCGGCGGTGAAACAGCCAGTATAGCTGTTTCTCACTGCAACATAGTTAAAGACTGTTGAAACTGTCCGGTAAACTATAGAGTGACAGGATAGTTTAGATTCGGCCGGCTCCGTGGTAAACCTCCTGCCGTGGCTGCGCGTTCCTTTTTAGGATCAGTGGGTTTGGTAAAGGTTAATCCCAAGAAGGCTAACCCTAATGCACTAGGCAGAGATGCATTGAGTGTTGTCAACGCTCAATCTCTAACATCGTCGACCATGCGACGTGTCGACGCCAGGTTAGCCGAGGTGCGCTTACAGCACATTCGACGGGAAGATGAGTTAAAGTTAAAAGTACTGGCAGCTGTGCAAGAATTGAGAAAACTGGAATCGGAGCAGATTGTTTTGCAGGCCGAAAAGGAAGTAGCAGGAGCAAATATTATTGCGAATGCAGCTTCAACATGTGATGAAGACCTAAATGATGTTGTTTCTTCTTTGGAAGCTGGAGACAAGGTTAATACTTTCCTGTGCAACTTGTCCATTTCAGATTAGATTGATGGGCCTAACAATCCTAACCGTCAGTAGTTGGTGCCACACAAGGAACGGCTCACGATGGAGTCACCAGATCGTATAAAGGTAAAGCCCAAGTGTACCTTCGCGCCAGAAGTAGGAAACCATGCTGAACCTGTGGTCCGTACTTCTTTAACGTCAAGACATCCACATGGCTTCCCTCCTTCAACTTGCATACCTGGGACTATTGTTTCGCCATCGTTATTAGTTGATACAATGGATTCAGCAAGGTTTTCGTTGGGTCTGTTCCCAGTGGAATGTTTCATGGGCCCGCTGTTGCTTCTGAAAATCTGAATCCAATGAATGGCCATGGAATAGCTTCCAAGGTCGACGTAGTAGAACCACCAATTCATGGGCCGGCGACCACAAGGGAAAGATTGCAGAGAAGGTATAGTACTGATCTTGGATTGTCAAGGTAAATCGGTCCATTCTCTGAGTGATATCGCTAAGATGCTTGTTTGTTGCAGGAGCGAGAGGTTGTGTCTGAGCACAGCAAATTTACTTATAGCCCTCTTGACTACTTCAAATTTATTTGTTAAGTTGAAGACCAAATCTTAAATCTTTACGGAGAGAGTGACCCCGCTTATGCGCTTCATCTGTTGCTTGAAGCAACGAGTGGGCGGGCATACAAGTTGATATCAGGTTGCGTGATGCTGTCACCCGAGAAGGGCTTACGTGAGACGCTGCATCTTTTGCACGAAGCATTTGGTAGCCCCCAGGTTGCGGTCAGATCTTTTATTGATTCCGTTTGCTGTGGTGATACCATTTCAAACACTGACATGGGTCTAGAGGAGTTTTACTTTGATTTAGTAAATTGCAAGGTGGTTCTGGTGGCTGCTGGTGCTCATAACCTTCTAAATGCTGCCTCGACAGCAGAGAGAATCTTTATGCGCTAACATAGTGCTTTAAAAGAAGGCTGTGCTGAGCAAGCACTCGATCGTGAATTTAATATGAACGTAGTTCCGTTTGATTTGCTCATTGAATTTATCGATTACAAGCACCGGTTGATGTGCTCTAGGTTCGGTAGGCTCTTACAGCCCTCTAGCTACAAACCTCCAGCTTGTTTTAAGACTGAATATAAAGCTCGGACAAATGCGGTGCAGACTATATGTGACGCAGTCTTTCAGCAGTCGGAAAAAGAGCAGCCTACTATCCAGGTTGTGTGTAGCGGTCGCAATTCTTTAGAACATTTAATCAGTCGATGTGAAACGTTTGCGAAGATGGAGGTAATGGCACGGAAAGAATTCATCAAGCAAAAGCATCTTTGCTTTAACTGCTTGGGTAAAGGCCATGGGATGAAAAACTGCCCGAAAGCACCATTCGTTGCTGCATCCACCGTCGGAGGTCACTGGAGATGGGGAGACGACATCGCGTGCAGCTAAAGGAGACACCACTTCAGGACCATTTTCCAACCAAGCATCGACTTCACCTCTGAGCGCCGCGTCCAACACGCAAGTTAAAACTCGCTTACAGGTAAGGCCAATTTGTGTGATCAATAGTATAACTGGCACGTGCAAGGACACTTTGGCACTTTTGGACAGCGGATCAGATTGCCATTTAATTTCCGAAAGTTTGTACGCTGAACTTGGTCTTATTAGAAGACCTATCCATTCGGAAATACAATTGGCAAATGACGGGGTTGAATCTCTTGAAACATTCTCCACGACTGTACAGTTCGTGGGGTTTCGGAGGATAACGCATTTGTTTTAGAAAACGTACGGGTTGTTCCACGCTTACCTGATTTCGGTAGTAGCAAACCTCCCCCAGAAGATCTTGATAGTCGTTTGTATCTAGCTGGAATCGAAATTCCGAAAATAGAGGTCGACTCTGTGCCGCTCATAATAGGAATTGACTCTCCAGCCTTGCACATGTTCTTGGAGATTCGACAGGATGGGAACTCTAAACTTTGGGTAGGTAAGTCACCATTGGGTTGGGTATTGTATGGTCGTAATGGTACTAGTGGCAATGATTCTCGTTGTAGCGTGAATCTGCTGGTTGATTCACAAGTTGCTCCTGCCTTGCATTTACTCTGTCTGTGCCAATTTGGCTGCGTTGATCGAGCCTATGACCCTTCGGTTCTTCTCCCATCCGTGGATGATGAGCGTGCATAGGTGCACATGAGAGCTTCGTGTACATTTGAGAATGCGCATTATTAGATTGGCATCCCTCGGAGGGATTGCTGCCCTGACTTACCGAATAATTACTCGATAACTTTGTCTCGTTTGAAATTTGAAGCGCTTGCTAGTGAATCCCGAATTGTTGGCTAAGTACAAAGAAAAGATTGAAGATTTGATCTTGCAAGGGCATAATGTGAAAGTTCCTCCTAATAGTGGGCAATTAAAAGGTAGGAAGTGGTACATACCCCGCCATTGTGTAACAAGCAAGTTCAGGGTTGTCTTTGTCGCTGGAACTCAATTTCAGCAAACTTCCTTGAATGATCAAATTTTTCCAGGCCCTGACCTAATCAATAATCTAGTGGGAGTACTGACTCGCTTTCGGAAATATCCGGCGACTGTTGTAGGGGATGTGCGACCGATGTTTTTTCAGGTTCAAGTAGCTCCTTTAGATCAATCAACCTTGAGTTTCTTGTGGTGGACCGATAGCGACTCTACTCGGCCACCAAAGGAATATCAGATGGATGACAGTCCATTGGTTTGGTCTCAACAGTTCAACGTCGGCAGCTGGATTTGCTTTGCCCGAACTGCTGAAGAAAATCGGGCGAATGTGTCGGAGGATGTGGCAGAAGTAGTTCGTAAAATCATTTATGTGGATGATGTGTTGATTTCGGCACCTGATGTTGATAGTGCAGTTAAGCTTACGCATGATCTTAAAGCATTGCTGCCAAGTGGCGGTTTTGAACTTGCAGAGCTTTCAATCAACTTACCACTAGTGTTTGAAACGCTGCCAGCCGAGCGCTTAGGGTCTGAGCTAAGTCAAGTTGATTTGTATGCAGTGATTTCAAAACAAAAGATGTTGGGTTTAGTGTGGTATCCTCAAGAGAATGTATTGGGGGTAAAGGTATCGGAGGTGACATAACCGGTTACTCGCAGAAGCTTACTGTCGTTGATAATGAGCATTTGTTTCTTTGGGTCTTCTTTCGCCTTTCTTATTACCATCAAAGTTGTTGCTTCAACGCCTCGTTAAGTTTGATTGGGATGCCGACGTACCTAAAGCCAAGAAACAGACTTTGAAAAAGTTCTCTAAACATCTTCAAGTTGGCGTATGCTCGTGCGTTTAAGACCTGCGATGAGCAAGACAGCTAGAGATAGGATCTCTCAAATAGAAGCGGCCATAAAACAGCCAGTACAGCTGTTCCTCACAGCAACAGGGTCTTTAAAAAAAGGTCCTCACCAAATTTTTTTCGTGACGCAATGTACAAGGTCTCGCGACCCATTATTTGAGAACCCCTGGTGTAGATGACTTCCAAATTTTTAGTAGTGGTTATTCTAACGCCTACCAGTGTTTATTCTCACTTAAAATAGACGAGCTTAAACGTTGTTTGTTTGAGGGAGGGCTAAAATAATAGCAATTGTCCCCAGCATTTTATTACTGGCCTCGGACCATTACCTATTTTCTTTGTATCTATTAGCAATAAGCAAGAAATATCATAAATAAATGTTTGCGATAACAAAATAAATAGCGACATCAAAATATTGAGCTTATCTGAGCAAACATTCGTCGCGGTTCTCAGGCGAGCTTAAGCCCAATTAGGTTACATGACGTCATAGCTTTGTGAGGCCAAATAGGAAACACCTTTAGGTCAACTTGTGGCTAAAGGGCGGGACTGCAAAATCTTGCTCGAGCTAGGGCAGTGTTTAGGGAGAAAAGGAGACTGTAGAATGGAGTTAATCCCTCTTTTCTAAATTTGTAAAAGCTTTCTATGCCTTTTATAGCGGTTTTTGCTACCAGGAATAAAACTTCGTAATGATAGTTAGCGCAGGTTTTGAGTGCGAAGAGAACGTCGCTCTTTTATATCGGCAAGAAGTTTTATTCCTGATTGCGAAAAGCGCTAGTGTAAACGCAGCCTAAGCCAGCAAATGCCTAAAATAGACATGTAACTAAAGAAAGCATTTGTATTGGATCACGCTGGACCGATGGCATTTCATTATTCGTTTAAAATGATCCCAATCGAATGACCATTTGTAAGGAGTTAACTTTCCTACTTCCCCCAACCATGTGAATAAACTCTTTTCAGAGATTTATGTAACTGCAGGTTTTTGTTTAGAAATGTTTTCTTTCGATCTGGACTTCCTCGTAACTGTTCCTAAACATTTTGGTTCACTACTAGACTACTTCGGACCCTTTACTTACATTGCAGACCGCATCATATTCAGATTTACTTGGAGTAAAATAATTTCCACCGTTTGAGGGGCTTTTGTCTTCTTCGTGCAGCGTTTACTCTTTTAATGTTTACTTTTTTAAATGTTTTAAATGCCAATTCTAAGAGATCAGGAGGTCGTAATCTTTCACGACCAGTCAAGATTTCAGTCTCATTGAACAACGACTCAACTGCCAATATCGATAAAACGATGAGATCTTAGTAAAGTCATTGAGCAGTCGACGCAAGCCATAGACTGAATCTCGCGACGTGAACTTGAAAGCAAGCAATGGTTTGGCTTTACCATGCAACTTTAGAAGGAAAGGATTTAGACCAGTGGTTCTTTACCTTTCCAACCACTGAACCCCTATTTCTAAAGATATTGGCTTGGGGACTCCTTGTCTGCGCAACCTGCAAAGCAGGTGTATGTTGAAAGAACAAACACCATTGTGATAAGGTGGATAAGTTGTTTACTACTGGATCTCTAACTAATTAAAAAAAACTCTCTTTATGAAAACATAACACAAGTGGTTAATGGAATATCACAATTTACTCGGCAAAACACAGCATAAATGATTAGGCAATGTGACCTCTGTTCTTGTCTCTTCGAAACAAGCTCATCAATACGGTGGTTAATATTTCTGAGAGCAATTCTCGTGTCATTTGCAACTCTAAGGCGATTACGGTACGTAGTTTTGATATTAACTTGAGCAGACATGGCAGCTTTACAGAGGCATGTCCTTAGAAATGGAATTAATGATTCCAGAGTTCTTTTTGCCAATTCAGGATATCCTTCCAACACACTACACCAAAATTCTATCAGTGAGGAGGAGCTGAACTTGGTCTTTGCAGCTTGAGTACTCTGAAATTCCAGATGGTGCTCATGAAGGTTGAGTTGCTCATTGTCATTCAACTCAGCAATAAAAGGCTGCTGAATCCATGCTGAAAAAAGCTCAGATGTTGGAAAGTAATCCTCCATTGTTTTTCTCGATGTTGCCTATGTGATCAACAATTAAAGCAGTAAGCTATTCGTTAGTTTCCTGATCATCAATTTTACTGTCCAACAGTAAAAACATAGCAAAGTTCTGGTTTCTTACTTTCTTTTTCCATAGTGATAACTTGTTTTTGAAGGCGAAGATCTTCTCTGCAGCCTCTATCTGGGATTTGTTTTTTTCCTTGCAGAGAATAACTCTATAGTTCAGAGAATGAGAATATTTATGTGAATAAGTTAAGAATAAGTTCAGAGAAATAACTCATTCGACAGACTAAAGATGTCTGCCAAATAAAAGAACTTCAATTGGACTCTATTGTCATCAAATAATGTAGCAAGTTCCACTGACCCATGATCACGAAGAAATACGGCAACTTCAGTGACAAGTTCTGCAACACGGGAGAGCACTTTTCCCAGCGGTAACGATTGCACTTCGGTGTGGAAAAGAAAGTACTGATGCTTCTTTCCAAGGTCGTCGCAAAATGCTTTGAATAGTCGGGAATTCATGGCCTTGCCACGAATGAAATTCACGTTTTTTACTTTAGAATCAAGAACACTTTTCAATTCAAGACGGAGTGTCATACAAGCTAAGGCGTATTTATGAATAGCACAGTGATTTGATACTATATGCGGAGCAACTTGTTTCATTAGGGCTACAAAAACGGATCGATGTCCTATCATAGCTGGCGCACCATCTGTGCATACCCATCCCAGTTTATTTTATGCTATTGAATTTTCACAAAGAAATACATTAGCAAGATCAAAGACGTCTTTAGCTCGAGTTCTCTCCTTGACCTCTTGACAAAATAAAAACTCGTCCACAATCGCGTTTTCTTTAACAAATCTCACCTATGCTACTAATTGGCTTATTGATTTGATATCCGTTGTTTCATCAAATTGAAGACTTGTTTTGCATGGGCTATCTTGGACTTGAGCAATAAGCTGATTCAAAATGTCATTTGCTATACCTACAATCCTATTATTTACAGTGTCATCGGATAAGGGAACTGAGTCTATTCTTTTGGCCTCGTTTCGGCCAAGTAATATTTGTGCCATTTTTACCGCACATGGTTTTATTAGTTTCTCACCAGCAGTGTGAGGTGCTTTTGCTTTCGCTATTCTCAAAGAAACTTCATATGAAGCGCGCAGGAGTGGTTGGGAAGTTAGGCAAAAGCCTAACGCAGGGAGCGTTCCCCTCATATCATAACGAGCTCTTTTCGCTATGAACTTAACTGAATCCGTATTCTCTTTGTGCTTCAGTTCCTTGTGCCTCTTCAGCTTCGAAGGCTTTAAGGAATTGTTGCCCAAAATGGTATTCCACAATGTGCACTGAGCATTGTCAAGTTTATCACAATCAATAACTTTTGTGAAGCCATACTGAATGTAAGGATCGTCCCAGAAACGTGTTTTATGTCTATTTTTCGCAATCATTAGTAAACAAAATGATTATGACCTAAGGAAGCGAAATTAATGACTAACTGAAAAATCTTAATTACACCAAAAATAGTTACATCATACAAATTTACATCCGCGGTAATCGCATGTGAAATGAAGAAATGATATAGCAAATACTAAAAGGAAACAGGCATAGTGATTGTCTTGAATTCCTTCCGCTTCTTCATTGCTTAGGTTGTAAAGTTCTATCCAGGCCGGTAGCAACTAGCTATGAGATACCAGAAAGCTGCTGGGAGAAAAGTTAGACACTCTGGTATCCAGCGGTACCTGAAGTTTTCTATTTCTTCGTTTCACGCAGTGGGGCTGTGGGTAGAGCTAGAAGAGAAAGTGCCGCAACTGTCACTTTTATACTTCAACCTTCAAATGCTTTATTTAACGTTATCTCTCATGGCTAGGGGTTTGATGTTTAACCCTCAATACAGAAACAACTAGTTGGATAATCATATGCTTCTCCAGAGGAGTTAGTTGCATCATTCTCACCAGAATTATCTTAGCTACTGCCGTCAGTTTTCAACTGCTTCTTCAATGCTATTATCTAAGCTTACATAACTGTATTCTTGATAAAAGAATCACCACTACATACAGTAGCTCTATCCACCTAACGAATTGTTAAATCTGGAAGCGACAAACGTCAGTCATTCTATTACAAAACCTTGAAACAGGTGTGGCAGTGGGATTGTTTTTCTTACTCTGGTCTATTGCATTATAATATGTAGTAAAAAACTAAAAATGACGACCTATTGCATCAGACTAACACAAATAATTTGTTCACCACAGAACGATGTGGTACGGCGTACGTTTGATTATAAGTAGCATGTTATTGTAAAACCACTTTTCTTATTAGTCAAAGTGGTGGTCGTTGATGTTTGTGCATTTGAGGGTTAAAAGAATACAGTTTGTCATTCCTTCTGGGGACCCAGATTTTTCACTGGGAACCCGGTTAAGAACCGATACTGCAGAGTATAGACATCAATACCTAAACAGGCAGCATATCAGCAAAAGAAAAAATTCTTGCTTAATAGTATATGCGACAGCGTCGCCCGCAGAGCCCCCATCAGAAACGTCGGGATTGAGAGTGTCGGTTCAGCTGGCCAAGCCGGCTTCACATATTAGGCTCTTGTGAAGAGTTACCAAACGTTTATGGTTTCTTCAGATAAAATTTTCACGACTTTTTGTCTCGTTTTTCTTGTATAATTTCTCATTTTAAGGTCCTGGATATGCCTTAGATCTTTGTGCTCTGTTCATTGCTGACACGAAACCAAGGGAGTTTTGCGTTTTCCGTAGTTTGGAAGTAGGCAACACTTTTCTGATATTAAGCTATTTTCAAGCAAAATAGCAAAAATGTCTTTCGTATGATGCGATTTCACACAGTGAAGTTTTTTTTTTTGATTTACCCTTAAACTTTTTCAAGTCCTCGCTGGCTACTCATTATGTAGCATGTTCTTATCTCCCTGCTTGACGTACCCTGGAGAGTTAAAAGAGTCCTTGCTTTTCCTCAAATGTTTGGTTTGAACCCGGTAGCTCCATAAAACTATTATAAAGCAAAATACCAATAATACTGTATATTCCATGTGGTGCTATTTGACGTTGTTAATTTTGATTTCCTCTCAAACTTTCTCAAGTTCCTGCTGGTTACGCATTATGTTCAAATTCGTTTTTCCTTGCTTAGGTACCGGTATGTTCCAAGAAGTTGAGAGTCCTTGCTTCTCCCAATTTTCTGGTTTGATCCCGGTAGCACTATAAAGCTATTATCAAGCAAAATAGAAAAAATGTTTCTTCTAACTATGGTGCGATTTTACCCCGCAGGGCCTACCACCACCCGTGCCGATCTAAAACGTACCAATTAATGCAGCTCCGCCAGCTTCACCGTAGGCCAACAAATATTTGTGAGAGCAACAACAAAATGTTTTAGTAAATACAAGCCATAGTTTCTGTACATGTAATGATGATCATGTTGATCTATTAATCAAGACTGGAAGCATTAAAAAATAAAGAATGATGACACAAACCACCATTCGTAATTTTTTTTAATATAAGTGGGGTGAAATATAGTCAAAATTGATGGCCTCGCCCAAATGGTGGTCGTTTTGGCTCATAAAGAAATGAGCTACTTAGTGATAGACCTATTTGACAATTTGGTGGGCCCGCTTTCATATTTATATTTGTGACATTAAGATCTATGCCGGTGCTGTTTGCTTTAATTCGGCCATGGCATGAAAAGGGGCCATGCTTTTACCCTATGCCATGTAATCCATTGCAATAGGTGCCAATTAAGCTCTTTTCAATCAAAAACATTCCCTCTAATTCAGTGTTACAAATTGATACTATTATTGTTAAATTTTGATCTTTTCTTAAATTTGGGATTTTACTACATTTAACTTTGCCCCTAATCCAGCCCTCCCTGCTGTTAAATGAAGATTAGTGTTTTGTACCGATATTCTTGCAATTACAAATATATATCAGTGATGCGCTTAACTGTTTATGTTTGCTATCAAAATGATAGAGGATAATTTTGCTGCCTGCTGCTGTTCTCACTGTATAGTGGCAAGCATTGTGACGTCGTTTAAGATTATGACCTACCAGTCCGTTTTAAGCCATTAAACATTAGGATCGCTGCTTGCTACTCTTTCGTTACTGTACGCGACTTAATATGAACTAATGTCCCTGACTACGTGCATGTTCCTTGGCCCTGTCATAAACGCCGCCATGCAAAGAGCAAACAAACCGAAATGAAGCACTCACAATTGTTATGGCAACAGCGGGGGCCCCCATCAATAATGTCGAGATTAAGAATATCAAATCATCTGGCTGCGCCAGCCCCGCTCTATTACAAAGGAAACTGCTTCAACATTTAGATCATATGTAGCTCGACACTTACATTTAGTTGCAAACCATAAGAAAGGACATCTTTGTCCTATTGTCTTTTTTTGTGTGATCACGAAGTGTTTTGCTTGGAGTAGGCTACATGTTAAAATTTGTAGACTTCATTTTTTGATGAATCTTTTTGAATATTTTGATGGATAATGCTAAAGATCCACGCTGTCAAGAAAGAATAGACAAAACGTATCAGTCAAGTAGGATAATTGTTCAACTAAAAGCGGAACATGATGTATGGCAATCAATTTTTGATCAGCCATTACAAACTAATCCTTTGTTCTAAGTAATTGAAGTCACATATTGCTGGAAAGGAAATTTCTTAAGCTTTCAAAGGACAGTAATTGTTAGTACCTTATTATAACGTCTTTGTATTAAAGTTACCTGTTTTTAACTGAGCTTACCACTATTTGGGAAGGGTAAAAAGTTACACCACAGGTCTTAAAGTTCAGTTTTTTCAATATGAAAACAAATATTGACCATGCATACTATAGAATATCAGAATCGCCTTCAAATAACCGTCAATTTGTTGAAAAAAGTTTGAAAATCACTTGAGAAATGAGGTCACAAATCGGTTTTTTAGTAGACTGATTTTGTCACAAAGTTGCAATTTTTAAGATCTTCATATCATGATCTGCGGTAGCGAAAATTGTGTTAATCGTACAAGACACACTATGATATAGCGCCAATTTAAAGCGTGCAAGCGAAAAAGAAGAAAACTTCACCAATCAACAGCCGCCTCAACGTGGTGGTGCGGTCCCCGGCCCCGTTTGGGTTGGGTCGAAATGGCTGTTGGCCTTCCCGAAGATCCCAGCTACCCCGGGCGCTCCCCTTCATTTTTTCGCTATGCTGCCCTCTGAACGACCGCAGAAGGGCAGCACACAGCTTCTTTAAAATCGGTCGCCTATTTTCTCTTTTCTTCTTCTCCTGCCCCACTCTTGCCCTTCTTCGTCTCCTCATTCTCCTCCTTCTCTTGATGAGCGGTAACGATCATCCCAACCCTGGCCTCATCTTTCCTTGCTCTGTGTGCACTGGAAATGTGACCTGGCGGGGCAAGTCAGTACAATGCTGCGCTTGCTCCAAATGGGTCTATGTAAGGTGCTCACAACTTTCCTTATCCCAATTCAGAGCGCTAGGCAGCTCTCACTCTTGGAGCTGCCCCCCTGCCAAATCACTGTAACTCCCTCCTCGGACTCCTCCGGCATGTATACCTCCACTGTGCAATCTAGCCCCGCCTCTGCTAACGCTGCTCTCTCGCCCCACCCTCGTCTCCAAACCACTTATCCCCCATCTGCCCATTCTATATCTTCTCCCTCTGCCTCTCCACCACCGTCCCTTCTCCTGGCTTTCCTTCTGCGCCTCCTGCCTCCACTCCCCCCCTGACTCTTTTAGGGTTCTTCAATGGAATGCTGGAGGTCTTCGAGCCAGGAGCACTGAACTACTCCACTTTCTTTTGTCCTATTCCGTCGACCTTATCTGCATTCAGAAATCCAATCTTAACTCCTCTTCCTCTTTCCGGATTCCTGGATTCTCTGCTCTGCGTTCTGATCGCACCCACTCCCGGTCTGGCATTCTCTCTTCTGATACCACGCGCGCTAGCGGCGGCGTTGTCATTTTCATCAGGTAGGGCCTATCTTTCTCTGAACTTTCTACCTCCACTCTTTCTTCGCTTGATCCCTACTCTGATTATGTAGTGATCAACATCTCTCTAAACAACTTCTCCTCGGTGTCATTTCTTAATGTGTACGCCCCCCTATTTGCTCCTCCCCAACGGATGGCAGAACCGATTCCTTCTCTCCCTCCTCCAGAAATCTCTTCATTCTGGGGGACTTCAATTGCCATCACCCTCTTTGGGACCCAAGAGTCACTTCCGACCTTCGCGGGGAGGAAGTATTTCACTGGGTCATCTCCTCTGACCTCCTCCCCCTTAATGACCCTGACACACCCTCCGTTCTCCATCGCTACTCTGGCAGTCGCTCCTCTCCTGACATCTCCTTTTCCCCCTCTTCTCTTGCCCTTTCTTGCTCCTGGGAGGTGCTGCAGGACCTGGGTTCTGATCATCTACCAATTCTTCTATCTATCCCTCTCTCTCCGGTCTTTCGCCCCAACGAGCGTCCCCCTTCCTTCAACTTTCAGAAAGCTCGCTGGCATGGGTTTGCCTCCTACAATGACTCTCACTGTCCCTCAGCAGAGGAGCACTCGTCTCTTTCTCTTTCCTTTGCTGCTGCTCTCTTTACCTCTCTGGTACTGAATGCGGCCAAATCTTCCATTCCTTTTGGCCGCATCAAACGCCCTCCTAAAGCCTGGTGGTCTGCTGAGGTGGAACAAGCGGTTGGTGAAAGACGCAGGGCTTTCGCTACTGCTCACAGAAGTGATGAAGATCGCCAAGCTTACATCTCCGCTTCTCGACGTGCCTCGTCAGTCATTACCAAGGCCAAGGCTGAGGCATGGCAGACGACCTGCACTTCTCTTTCACCTAAATCTAACCCTAATCTGTACACTCTCTCCTTCGCTGGCTTATCTTCCTCGTCTTCTTCTTCTTCCTCTCCTAACTTCCCCAACTGTTCTTCTCCCAGGAAATCGGCCTCGGTTTATGCCGCTTACCTGAGATCTCACTTTTCCATTTTTCAGGCAAAGGCCCTGCGTAGCAGAGCTAGAGACTACCTTTCTGAGCTCCGCCAAGCCACGTGCCCTATGGAGTCTCACTAGTCCTTTTGCTCTCCTTTTACTTTTGCTGAATTTCTTGCGGCTGCCTCCAACCTTTCGTCATCCACCGCCACTGGCCCAGACAAAGTTGCCTATCCCATGCTAAAGCATCTTCCTCGCTCTGGCATGGATTTTCTTCTTCACATCTTCAATCTCTCCTGGCCTTCGCATTCCTTTCCTTCCATCTGGAAGACATCTTCCATTATTCCCATAGGCAAGATGAAAAATCCTCTCGACTCTCCTGCTTCCTTCCGGCCTATCTCTCTCACCTCCTGCGTATCAAAGCTTTTTGAACGCATCATTCTATCCCGTGTACTCTTCTTTCTGGAATCTAATTCCATTCTTTCTCCCCGTCAGGCTGGTTTCCGCTCTGGACGGTCTACACTTGATCAAATTCTGTATCTTTCTCAGTCCATTTCGGATGGGTTCAACAAACCCAGGCCGGGCTCTCGGACGATCCTGTCTACTATCGATTTCTCTAAAGCTTTTGACTCTGTCTGGCATCCTTCCCTTTTCCATAAACTGATTTCGGCTGGCCTCCCTCCTTGCTTTGCTCGTTGGACTCAATCTTCCCTTTCTGATAGGCGCAATTGTCTGGTTTATCAAAATCACAAAAGCCGTTCCTTTCGAGTCCGTCGAGGTGTTCCGCAAGGATCCGTTCTTGGCCCTGTACTTTTCTCTCTCTTCATTAATGATCTTCCGGCCTCTCTGCCTTCTTCCGTCAGCTGCTCTCTTTACGCTGACGATCTGGCCATTTGGTCCTCCTCCCCCTCGGTCCCCACTGCGGTGGAGGCCACACAAGGAGCTCTGTTTCGATTGGAGCGCTGGTCTGAGTACTTGTGTCTTCCTCTGAATCCGAGCAAATGTGAGGCCTCCTTCTTCTCAGTGAATCGCCACCAGGCTAACCTCCAGCCCAACCTTCTCCTACTCGGCTCCCGCTTCCGTTTCAATCCCACTCCAACTTTTCTTGGGATCACCTTCGACCGCACTCTTTCCTTTTCTAAGCATGTATCTTCGTTGAAGGCCAAGTTTTTCCCACGTCTCAAGGCCTTACGATGTATCTCTGCTTCATCATGGGGCCCCTCTAAGGAGTTCCTCTCTCTTCTGTATAAATCTTTTCTTCGGTCCCTTCTCACTTACGCTTCACCCGGATGGTTTCCTTTCCTAAGCGCTACCAATTTCACCAAACTGGAACGCCTCCACCGAGCGGCCAGTCGCGCCATCACCGGCTGCCTCTCGTCGTCCCCTATCCCACTTCTTCTCTCCGAGGCTTCTCTACCTCCCCTACGAGTCACCGTGACTCATTTCACTCCTTTATGTTATGAGCGGACTCCTCGTCTCCCACCCTTTTTTCCTATTTCAGGTTTGGCCAGACTTGGAGTGAAACCAAGACTCTTCAGATCGTCCTGGAGAGCTCTTGCGTCCACTCACCGGCTCATGCTTCCTTATACTTGTTCCAGGGAGGCTCTTCTTGCTTGCCCTCCCAGGAATCTGCCCTCGTTCACGGTGGAGTCCACCCTTTCGACTCCATGCTCTCGCTCTGATCCCCCTCTCACTTGCCAAGGTGCGACTCTCGCCCATCTTAAGTCTCTCCTCCTCATGATCTGGTACTTTGGACAGACGGCTCTGTTCCTTTTCTTTTTGGCAAGGGCAGCTCCGGCGTACTTGCCATCTGCTCTTTCTGTGGCACTAAGGCCACTCTTTCCTTTTCGGCAGGCCCACTATGTTTAAGTTTTTCCGCTGAAGCCTGCGCCATTCTGCACGCTCTTTGCTGGTCTCGGCATCACCAACAAGTCTGCCATTTCTCTTTTCTTCTGCTACTATCTGACTCTCGTTCTGCCCTCGCCACCCTGTCCTCTCCTCCATCTTTCCTCTTATCTCAAACCCTGTGGCAGATCTGGCAGGAACTGTCTTCTCTCTCCTTCTGTTCTATTACTACAATGTGTGTCCAGACACTCCTTTCTCCCGGGAAACGACTCGGCTGATGAGCTGGCCAGACGGGGAGCGCTACTTGCGCCTTCCGCAATCCCTTGTAGTCTCTCTCCTCTTACTTCTCGTATCCACTTTTGTCTTATCTCGTACTGTCTCATCGAAGTTCTTTGACACACAGGTTTCCTCGATTTCCACCGAGGAACTTGTGCTTCCTCGTCATGCTCGCTGTGTCCTCTCTCGTTCTAGCTGCAACGGACACAAGCCTTCTTTTAGATTCTTATCTCTCTAGGATTGACAGAATTGAGAATCCTTCCTGCAGCACCTGTGGACACCTCTCATCTCATTCTGCACTCTCCAGCTACGGACTCTTTGTCTCTTTTCGACCTCTGGGGAGTTGCCCGGCTTCTGGGGCTCCATGGTCTTCCGCCATGCTCCCATCCCTTGGAAGGGGTCGGGTAAACAACAACAAAAAGAAGAAAAATGCGTTAAGTGCTTAAATAAAGAATTGCTCATGGCATTGTCAAATAAGCTTTACTTGTTGAAAAGTTGTTTTTATCAAAAGCAGTTTATCAATATCTCCTGAAAGAACGTTTAATCGCATTTCTGCGATCAGTACTTTTTTAGAAAGAACTAAAACAGATTGTGCAATAAAGCGTTGATTGTGACGTTATTTTAGAGCCAAAACAAATGAATGTTTTTGTAATGTGGTAAATCGGAAGCTGGTTTTCGTTTCGGCAAAAAGCAGTTGTCCTCTGTCAAGTAATGCAAAAAACTTTTGATCATGAAGTCATGATGACGTCACAAACACCATTTATGACACTCACTAGGGGGTGGTGATCAATCGTGCCAAATTTGATGCTTGCGCCTCTAGCAGTTTCAGAGGAGGTAAAACAGACAGTATAGATATAGATGCTTTGTTTCCACTGTCATGTGACATACATAATCCCTTTTAGCGTTAAAAAGCGATCTCTTCGCTACAGGCAGAGATACTCACTTCATCCTTTCGCACTGCTCTGACTTCGAAGAGTACACGAAGATGATAACAGCATTTAATACACAACTTCTACGGTATTTTAATACACAACATCTTGAACACATAACTCAAGCAGGAAGCTGTGAGTGGAAAATTATATAAAAACGAAATACAGAAACACAAGAACTTTGCAAGAGTGGGATTTAAAAATAAAATTTTAAATGCTTATGCCTAAGCTATAAATAATAAGCGATGCAAAATTTCCAGAATTAGCAAAAAATGCAATAATCAAAATAATGATAAATTTCAACTCTCTCTTATGATCGTCTTTTTTTAAAATGACCTATTTTGATTGAGCAGCAAATGACAACTTAATAAAGAAAAAAGAACTCAGCAAACAGTAATCAGGTGACACAAAGAACCGTAAACCACCAAAATAAAAATGTGACATAAGAAAGTAAAAATAGCATTTTCATGTCAAATAATGGCTTTTCGAGTGACATGCAAAAGCACTGTTAACTCACAGTAAACAGATTTAGAAAAGTGGGTAGGATGTTAGCGAAAGACAAGAGCACCTGCACTATCTAAAACTTGGGTGAAATAGTTGCAGCTTTGATTTAAACTCAGACGCTGCAATCCACTACCTTCACATTATACACACGGAATGCTGTAGTGTAACTAAATTGTTTTGAAAGGCAAGTGAAGCTGCCGCCTCCAACCGAAACCAATTTTTGGTCCAGCTGATACCTTGGCTCCGAATAATGAGTCAATTTTCTAGAAGTTGCATAACCATAAAAGAAATGAATAGTTTGTATGCACCAGAAATATTTTTCACAGAATTCACGTCCAATTGCGACATTTTTACATAATTAATTTGCATAGTAGGTAGGAACTTGACAGATAACAAGCACTAGACAAAATAGTAACAGTAGCAGGTTAATTTTTATGGATGGAAGGGCTCCCCCGCCTGGGGACTGTTGTACAGACCGAGCACCAGAGGCGTTATTTGATATTTTGGATTCAGCACGATGACTTTTTCCTAATTTTTTCGTCAGTTTTTCGACCATTGAAGGTTGCAAGCTAGTGTGAGATTTCGATGAATTTACGATTTTATTAGTCGGTTTGACAGTTTTTAAGTCTAAAACTTTTGGCTTCAAGGTTGTAACAGGCGAAGTTTCGTTTTTCTTATCTTTAATTGTTTTCGTTTTTATATTTGCGTGATGTTTTCGATTTCTTTTCTTCTTTTCTTTGTGTTTCTTTGACAACTTGGGCCTCTTCGCAACATGACGTGGTCGCAAATGCTTTCTTTTTTCTGCTTTTTCATTTTTGACGTCAGACAGGTCCGCTTCTACATCAAAATCATCGGAAATGGCAGAAGTTAAGTTGGTGTTCTTTGGCTTCACAACAGGGGGAACAACAAATTCTTCTTCAATCGGCTGCTGAGTTGAAAGCTTTGACGTAGGGATAGCTTTCGTAGATTGTTTCTGCGTTGGTGAGGTTGGTTTTCGAGATTTAGCTGCTGTTGCTATTGATGTTGATTGTTGTTTTTTTGGTAAAACTGTTTTTTCAGTTTTTGTTTTAGATTTTTGTGTTGTTGTCGGTGTAGATTTTGTTGATTTTTCTTTCGTTGGCGAAACTTTTTGAATTGTAGCAGCAGTAGAGTGTTGATGTTTTATTTGAACATATGGATCTTTTGTTGCGTCACTAGAAACTTCAACATCATATGCCAATGGTATATCTAAAGAAAATATAATTATAATCATTATTGAATATGTGCTATAGAAGAAATGCTAAGAGATTAAAATTTGAGCAAACTTAACCAAAAATCAAGACATCAGGGATTGATATAAGCAAATAAGTGTGCTTTGCAGTTAAATTTTTGAAAACGTAGTGTTTACCGAAGTTTCGCACGGAAACTCTGGCTTTATCGAGGAAGTAACGACTTCTTTCACCGCCCTAATGAAGCCAGTTCGCTTGCGATACGCCTGTATATATTTCTATAAATGTATCAGTGAAGCAAAGTCTATTGCTTAAATCGGAACTTTTTCGAGTCAATTGCAAGCTAGAATATTCTGCGTTCTGCTGCTGTCAAAAATGCAAAAAAGAAGGCATTCGGACTCGGTAGATCAAAAGAATAAAGTGAGAAGCTGTTCGACGCTATCGGTTCTACATCAGATTGTCAAAGGTTTTTTAATTCAACAAAAAATGGCGAAACAAATTATTTACTAAGTAGTGTTACGTATATCATTGTTTGGCGTGTAGTTGTATATAAGTGTCACTACATGATGTTAAGCTAATTTTTGAGATCCGCAAGATGTCACCACAGATCAATATAACCAAAGAATCTTTTCAGTTTTCTTTTGCAAAGGGCTCGGGAGAGTCTATTATCAGCTTCATCCATGGAAGAGGGAAGGGAAGCGAGCTGGTACATAAAGGCTGATTTTTTCCAACTAAATTCTTTAACTAAAACTGTAACCTTATTTTATTGGCAATCTAGCAGGCTAGGCTCAACCAATATATTTAGATTTTCGAAGGCGTTTACTGAAGCTACGGGTGGCGTCAGCCACCAATCTCCTAACCGCCTTGATTACATCGAATGTATTTTCCTTAAAAACGTAGCGTTTCTGTGTTTTTCTTGATGGTGAGAGTGCACTTTTATCATATTCGTTTTGTTTTTTAAATTTATTTTCAAGGTATCAATGGCGTGTTGGTAAAATTTTGTGCCAGGCTTTGGCTTATGCGATAACATCAAACTTGTGTGTAGACCTCTAGGCCAGCCAGTACTCCACAGTCTTTCTTCAATCACGGCGCACCAATCAATTTCAAAAATTCGCCGGCATATCACAGGCAAAAATGTAACTAACGTAATGGAATATTGTTGTGTTGTAATGTTGGATTTGAGATCTAAACTGAATAGTCCACCTGGCTGACGATCACCATTCCGAATACGAAGTTCTAGTCCCACATAACTCCAGGCAATCAATTAGCATCAGCATAATATTAGCGGAAAATATATTTCAGTGAATTAGCATTACCGTCTTCCGTTTCTAAGTACAAAAACATGACAATAAAAGTAAATTCATCTAGTTTTGCTGTAAAATTTGACGCTAAACCCAAATATATTTGGGTTTACTTCACTAAAATATATTTTCCGCTAATATGCTGATTAATTGTTTGGAGTTGTGTGGGACTAGAACTTCGGATCCGGAATGGTGATCATCAGCCAGGTGGACTGCTTTAGTTAAGATCTCAACTCCGACATTACAACACATTTGAGGTCTTTACATTCCAAGCGTCAAATTTTACAGCAAAGGCTAGATGAATTTACTTTTATTGTCACGTTTTTATGCTTAGGAACTAAATATGGTAATACTAAGTCACTGAATCACTGTAATATAGATTAAATTTATAGAATATTTTTCAGATGGATGTGCAGGACAATATAAAAATTTTAAAAATTTTCTAAATTTGACACATCATCAATTGGACTTCAACCTTGCAGCTTTATGGTCATTTTTTGCAACCAATTATGGAAAATCACCATGTTATGGGATTGAGGGAGTTGTCAAAAGCAAGCTTTCCCATGTTAGTTCAACTAGAGAGACAACAAATCCAATTCTTACAAGCTTGTCTGCTTATGAGGGCTGCCGGCAAGAGTTTAATTCTATAATTTTTTTTTGATGTAAATAAAAGCGATCTTGTTTGTGCCAGGCAATTTTTGTATGATCGCAACCAAAAAGGAAGCAATGTAGTACGAACACGCAGTTTTGATCATTTTTACCCCTTTGATGATGGGGTAATGGCCTACATACGATTGTCTAATGATGACACTAGTGCTGGATCTCACTGTTTTTATGTTGCTTCCCCATCCTACACCCTAGCCGATCTTCTAGGCACGAGTTATGTTGCTTGCAAATATGATGAGCAGTGGTGGGTTGGAATGGTTCTTGAAGCGGATCGGGCAAGCAATAACATTAAGATAACTTATGTGCACCCGCATGGTCCATCAGACTCATTTTTTTGGCCAAGTAAAGGTGATGTATGCTGGATGTCAACTTCATCAGTGATATTGAAGCTAAATCCTCCAATCACTTCTAATGGTAGAAGCTACAAGATTGACCCTGAAGAATTTAATGATATTGCAATACTTCTTAGTTAAGCATCATTGTCAACCAAATAAATAGTTTCATTTTGTTTTGTTTCCTATTACTGCTTCACTATATGACTGCGTGTAGTATGTATGGGTGTTGAATTTGCAGGTGTTAATTGATCAGAGACTGGATAAAACAGTATTTTTACAGGATCAGTGTTTAAATTAAACCTTCAACAACATTTTTTAAGGTATTGCCCATCAAAAAATTTAGATAATCTATGAGAAGATTTGATACCATGAAATACTATACAAACTAAAATAACAGTGATTTTTGAATGCCATGTGGCAATTACCAACCTTGAAAATTGTTAAGGTATTTCTTTGTCAAATGTCAAAACAAATTTTTTTTGTTGTGGCGACATAGTGAAAAAGTTCCCCCAGCGAGGACGCCCCTAAACTTTAAAAAATGCATTTGAGAAAAACCTAAACATTTTTTGATGTTTTTGATTAAAAATTTGGATTCCTCACTTACAAAAATACTCAAACATCAATTTTTACAAATTCCAATAATCAGGTTTAAGAGAAATTAAACAATGTGTATTTTTTATAGTTGCAATGCTGCCATCTTGTGGTAAATTTTTAAAGAGGTAAATAAAACTGCTCTAGTACTTGGCCAATTCAATAGGAATTTTTTTGGTGGTTATTTGACCACTAATCATCAACCTGACAATGTTTCAGCAACTTTGAAAAACATGGTTTTTTTCTTGACCTAAAATACAATGGAATGACCCTAATAGTATCTTAATAAACTTTCCTGATCTGGTGCGCCAAATCTAGCGTGTTTGAAAAAAATTATCATTCGACGGCCACCAAATGTATTTTAATATGAAATATGTCGTAGAAGCACTTCAAAAACTTCATCTTTACCGCTCTTCAAAAAACGGAAATATCCCCCTCACAAAAATGTCTAACCTGCCCCTGTAAGCGTCTAGTCTAGAGTCTAGACTTTAAAGAACAAGAGTCAAGCAAAGTCGGTAAACAAAAGTGGCCGTTACAGTCAAAACTTTAAATTTGCGCGGGAAAAGTAAAAAACCCTTTCTCTTGGCCTCAATAACCGGAGTTCTTACAAAAATTATGGCAGTCAGTGAAGCGGAAATTTTAACAAGCAACTTTGTGAAAATTGAGAGGCCACGTGTACAATGAAACTTTAGTAAACCAAATTTTCGAAATACTTTCAATCCTTAGCATTTCTTGAACATTGTACGGGCTGCGATTAGCTACAAAGCCCATTATGTAATAACTCCACACAAACTGGTACGCACCGCGTCAAGTGGCTAACGTAGAGCAAATAAGCCTATTGTCACATGATATCATCTTTGGTTACCTAATGTACGCTAAGCAACCAAACAGAACTCTCGTAAACACGAAAAAATTTCGCGAATCGGCAATTATTTGTTCTCACTGCAATGGTAAAAATCTGCGTTTTGCTGTTGTTGACACCAAATCTAAGATTTACGCGCATTCTCTTTTAGAAGAATAAGTCAAGCGCCAACTGCGGGTTTAAAACAAAGTTGCTTTTGTTTGATCCTCTCCAAATAACGACGGCAGCCTCGTTCCCTCAAGTCCTTTCCACAAAAATTTAACGCAGTTACTTTTCTTCGGATTTGCTTATTAATAGCTGTTAAATCTTAGTTTCCGTAAAAATCAATGAAAGGCCAACTTGGTTACACATTGTACCGTAATAATACGCATAATATCCAACAAATCACAATCATACTTACATCTGTTTTCATAATTAGTCAGATTCAAATCATCATACTTGGCGCCAGGTTTACCTGAAAAACATAGATTTTTATCAATTAGTTTCAAGCATTCGCAACAACCGGGAAAGGCGGTGGAAACGGGACAGGTTCTGTTCGCATTTTTTCATCATTACGAGCCACCTGACGAGGTGGCGCAAAAAAGCCGTTATGTCATTTATAATTTGGCCATCACGTTTGTGGTATGGAACCATTTCATAGGACTTAGCATTCTCGTAACTTTTTCACTGTGGAATTGTTGAAAGCGAACAGTAGAGGTCCTAGCGGTTGTAGCAGCTGCTGCACTACTGTTGAAAATTGGCTGCTTCATTTTAAATCTCGCATGCATATTGTAGGCAGGACCAAGAAGAGGCTTAACCCTTCACATTTCCAAAGAAATCAACTTTTCTGACATCTACAACAAGCCTTTATTTTCTGAGAACTTTACCCATGATGGCCAGTGGCGTGTCGTCATTGAAATTCGCGACACCTGGGGTGACTTCGAAGAGTGCCTCTACAACAGCGGTTCTCAATTGGGGGTGCGAGAAGGGACTTCTTGGGGTGCGAACTTCTTTTCTTTGACTATTGATATCAGCGATGATAATATAAAAAGCATTACATCAAATGGTGCAAAGGGGTGCAAAAATGATTATATCAGGACAGGGTGCGGGCTTCAAAATGAATTGACAACCGCAGCTCTACAACATTCAGCAAGTAACAAGAGTGTTCCCCAAAGAAAAAGATCTTTAATGCAAACTTTTTTAGTTAGAAAAATTTCTCCGAAAAAGGTGTCACCTGGAGTAGAGTTCTTCACCTCCCCTTGGGAACATCACGTTCCATGACTACCTGCCAGCGAATGAAATAGAATCGCTTGAAGTCGAATCGCTGACGTCGAGACAAGACGTTTCGTGCAAAAGACTTTTGACAACTCCACAGACAAACTACCCTAGCCCCATAAACTTGGATTACATTTTTCAACAATTTTTAGTTAAACAAGTCATCAACTCCCAGACAATTTTTTTCTCCCATCAGCCTCGTCGAAATCTCTCCCTAAATTTAGTTTCACCACGGCCCTATTGCATATTGTATTGTACACTTACAGTAGGTAGCGGTATCGATTTCCAGTAGTTGTGGATGAAACTTTTTGCTGGCTTCATGGAAGCACTTAGCTGCAGCTTTGTCGCATTCGCAGAGTTTGTTTTGGTATGGAGTGTTAGATTCTAAAAGTCATAAATATATGGTTATATGTGCTATTAAAAAATTGAGAGCACAGACATATTACTAGGTACAATTGATTTTAGACTAAGCATAACTAATGTCAAGACAAAACATATCCAATATTACCTCCAAATTACCAACGGCAGTCCCCAGATCGAAGAGTTAGAAACTATTGTGGGGTAAAGGGAGGTGCAAGAGATACCCTCCGTTTAATATTTAGGTAAAAAACGTCGAGGGTTCTTTTAACTTCTTTTATGGTTAAAAATTTTTAAATCCGGCGATGTTAAGAATTGATTTCACCTGGGACTTTTGTGACTTTCAATTGAAATAAACTACCATCCACGTGCACCTTAGCTTTTAGGCAAAACTAGTCGTGCGTGAAGTCAATACAAATCTGACCGCAACAAATAAGAATTAGTGTAACCAATGGCCTCAAGTTACTGTTAAAAACTTTGAAAAAAGGTAGTTTCTGACTGGCAAAAAAATGTGAACAGACGTACAAATCAAATGAACTCCGTAAGTAAACATTTTACAATTTTGAATTTTCCAAATATATTGTATTATTATGCTCAACGGTGTATTGCTAGTAGCAATAACAGCAACTTGGATACTAAAAGTCACCTTTCTACCGAAATTGTATTATTTTACAGTAAAGCCCGTAAATTCCTCACATCTTCTTAATACTACAATGGCACTTCAAATTTGTATTAAAAAAGTCGCTATTTACACGACATAAAATTTATTGACACGCAACAAAAAAAGACTTTAAATCCTAGTTTTTGTTCTACCGCTAAATAATGAACTACCACAGAAAAATTACTTTGGTGCTACCTTTATTTGAGCTAACGCTTCGTTACTCATCGGTAAATCAAGAGCTAGTATTTAACTTCTATTTAATGCCTAGTAAACAACATCAAATAAAAAAATTTTTGATCATTTAGTACAGCTTGTTATTAGAGAGTAGTGCTAAAGGAAAACCTGGAGGTGTTGTAGGCCAATAACATACACAGTCGTAGCTCTCAAAGACAATTCTTACCGCAAATTACAGATGAATTTTCACATTTGTTGGTATACGATGGAACAAAATGTCCAGCTGCTGATGTCAGACTCTCCCAAAAGGTTTGCTTCACATGATTAGCTTCTTCATAACAGTTATCATGTATGTAACAGCACCTGAAGTTATACAATAGCTATTACATTAGTCCTTGAACCACAAAAACCTCTTTCGTTAATGCATGAACAACTCGTAGTTGGATTACCTTCAAAAAAAGTGTAGACAGGAAATAAAATCGAGGGGTAGTTGGTGTTACTACAAAATGTCCAAAGCCAGTTTTTTATAGTAACTTCCAAAAACTGATCCTCTGTTCCCTAACATCATAGTTTTACAAAAATTTCTAAAAGTTGGGAAAGCTTGGCCACTTTGCCCCCTTCCGGTTGCTATACCTACGCTTCAAAGATGTCACATTGCAGGCAGAGTATATTTCTACAGCAAGTAGTACAATCAAGCAGTGGAAGCTCCCTTAAACCGCCTTTCCCGAGAGTGGCAACTCAAAATTAATGTGTTCAGCGCTTCTGTGTGTGTAAAGCCCGCGATTTCATGAAAGAAAACATGATTTTTATTAGACTCGAACATCGTGTTAACAAAAACTGGCGTTTTAACATTTTTGCACGTTGACTTCTTTCAGTCACCGCGCTACGTCGGAGCCTGGCTTTAAGCCAGTTAGACTGACAGACGTAAAGAAGGAAAAAGGAATCGCAAGATGTATAGAAGATTCCAGGGACTGCTTCACTAAGCAATCTTCTTAAGGCTATATCGTGCTTTTATCCTATCAAATACGAGACCAACAGGAAACTTTTCATGAAAAGCGTGTTTAGGTTTTGCCGTTAACAAGGATGTTTGTGCAGAGATTCAAACCAACAGTTCCGATCCCAAATCAACGTTCGCAGTTGTCGACATGTGGTTTAATAAATATGACGTCAAAAACGACGCAATAACTACCCAACTAAAATTATGCATTAACGTTGTTTGCAAGATGCAGACTTATGGGCGACTAAAAGTCAATAATTAATTATTTTACGAGGGTGCATCAACCACAACAACAATATCGCACATAATAAACAACAACGCCGAACTATTAAATACTTTCGGACGTTGCATTACTGGTAGGAAAATAAAACATGAATCGATGACAACTTGAAGTGAGTTCAGGGAATTGCAAGCTGCGAAGTGGCCTTACGATTGGGGTCACCAGTAATCCATAGGCATCTTCGCGGTCGGCGTAAGCTGTGGTTTGAACCAGAGGCGTGAGCTTGAAAGGAAACGGAGATACCGCTGGGCAGGCGCAAGCAAGGAAACGTTCTTAGCGCTGAACTCGCGGCTTATCGATCACAATATAACCTTCAGTCACGCACGCCACGCTGCCTTCGAAGCTGCTTGAACTGGACCTCCAAAGCATTGGAAAGTAAAAGAAAAACTTGACGCTTTTTGTTTTTCTTGCTTGAAAAAAACTCTTTAACGCACTGGTGGGTATTATGACCTGCTTTTATCCAAAAGCTATGCTGCCGACATTTACTGTAATGCTGGCACAAAACTTACTTGTCTGTATCATCGATTGGTAGCCCGTATCCGGAGAGACCACAAAAGCATCCGTAATTTCCATAAGATCCAACCACATTAATTGATGGCTGGTAACAACGAATGGCGCGGTTGAATTGCGATGGACTTCTTTTCACTCTTCGTAGAATGTGGTTTTGAACTAAAAATGATCATCAAAGCATGTCGTTGTAAGACCTTAATATTCTTTGTATATGGGTGGAAGCGATTTAAATATTTAGCCTTTTGCAAAGATTAGTCTGTCGAACGATTAAACATTCATTTTGTAAACTTTTTTTGTCAGTATAGCCACCATTACTGTATGACATTCAATAAATTTCTCGACAAAATTAACGTTGTAAATGCAGGATGCCAAATTTCATGAAAGCTTGTAAAGGGATCACATTTTCCTGGCCTCAACCTGCGTTCCCGACTGCATCTCACCTTCAAGCTCCTGTTTTCTCGTTTTCCGAATTCCTTTTGCCGCTGTCAACGAAGTGAGAACCAGAAAGATGTATGTTCCAAACCAGATAAACCGTCGTTGCATCTTATCAACGTTACCAGCAATCCACAATCAGCAACTATAGTTTACCTCACCTAATTCCACCTGCGCTGAACTAAAATATTAAGCTTCGTTCAGTATTGAATAAAAGCTGTTTTTACATTCTGCATAACATCGCTCTTAGGTGTTTTGATTTGGATAATCAACTTTAATCATATTTGTAAGTTGTCGGGTTTTGAAAATAATCTTTGAAAAAATATCGATTTTGCCGAAGATCAAACCGTCTTCTAAACATAGGGCGGCATTTCATACAAGGGCAAACGAGCACTTATTGTCAATCCAGAGGTCCCAAGTTTTTGGCTCCCGCATTTAGAAAGATCTTTTTATCAGGTACTGCTCCACAGCCCGCTAAATTTCAATTGGAGGTGGTCGGGCCTGAAATCTTCGGGTTTACTCGGAGGAACATGTTCTAGCAAAGACACTGACCTAATATCTACTAGTTAACCACATTTCACAGTATCTCTTCAAGCTTTTACTTTATATAGCGTGCCTTTGAACACAGCTGCGCTACGTTAACTCTTGCATCAAACTTGTCAAGGAAAACAACAAAATGCAAACGAGACAAAAAAAATCACAGCCTGAAAAAAGTGTCCGAAAGTCTTGATTTTCTAAATCTATCGCCCTCGCAGAAAATTTCAAGTTCCATCGATTTGCTGAATTCTTGAAAAACTTCGATATTTTGCTTGATAAAGTTTAAGGCTTATAAGTTGCGGTTTTGAGGCATCGTGCGTCACATAAAACTTAATGTAAGCTGAAGCGAACAAAGTATATCTCATTTCTTGGATGTTTATTTACATTGAATGAAAGTTCAGGCTCAAGCAAATTCCAATCCTTTGAGTCATGAAAAATTTTTCAAGGCGTGCTTAGGAGTCGCCACCGTCACAAACCGGTGAGACACGAAACCACTAAAAATTGGCGGGTCAATCACGTCTCAGTAAACCTACTGTTCCAAATCCGAAGCAACATTTTTTCTGGGGAGGAGTCCCTCCGCGGCAACACTTCGGACCATAATCTATTTCTATCCCAACGACTAGAACCTGGCAACGGAAACTGCCTAGTGCCTTTACCAAAGGCTTACTAACGTAACAACTACAGAGCTTTGTCCCACAACCCCCCGATTGTGAGCCAGCGTCTTAATTGCAACCTTACTAAACAAGAAAATTCAGAGAAAAATGACATTTTTAAATCACTTAAAGCGGGGCTACCAATAGTTTTGTCACAAGGTAAAGTCATCACATATCCCCAACATGGATCAGTGTATAGAGTTGGTTTAGTTTTAGAGTTAGAATTACAATGACCATGTGACGAAATTACAAGTAACCAAAGCAGGCGCAGATTTTTGGATGTCTCGAAAATACATCTTTAGTGGATTTCGAGGTCAATTTCGTTGCGTTATCTCTTACAAACCCTCGCTCCATTTTCGAAGCGGAGTCGTTGGGGGCATCCAAAAAAATAGTGGAGCTAATCTAGAGGGCGCTGTAACCTCCTTAGATCTTCTCTTCAGGATTTGCAACAGCTTGAAAGGAATCGAACTTTATAGCCTATTGTGCATCTCGTCTTTAAAGTGTTGCTTTAGTCAAATAACACGGTCTATGTTGTTGTAGCATGACGTGCATCCATAAATACTGGTCACGAGTTATTATGCTGCCGCAAAACATCGATCTATTTCTAAATTTACGGTTTTGAAAAATTTGATAAGCAACGAGATCAAATTTTTCAAAACCGTAAATTTAGAAATAGATCGATGTTTTGCGGCAGCATAATGACTCGTGACCAGTATTTAGCCTGAGGCAAACTAAGAACCATTGTAATCAACCGACATCGTTCTGTTGTTAATGAAAGGGGGGCAGACCGTAACATTGGGGCATACCTAAAAAGCTACAGCCCAAAGTTTTGAAATATGACTTTCAACGGTAATCAACATATAATTTAACCCGTGAAAAAGCGAAGGCCACCCTTAATGAAAAAACAAATGGCAAAATATTTTGTTTTTTGCTTCTGTTTTTAAAATTGAACTTCTATTGTTATTTAAGATTAAGAAACAAAGTTAAAAATATTAATACTTTCATTGAACACTCGCTTTAAAAGTAAATTAGACTTTACAAGTATCTAGATTCCTTTCTAATTCGGTGCTTGGACGAAAGTTGAACGCTCTTGATAAAAATTATAAATGAATAGACATGAATGTTAATAATTCAACTCACCCATTTGCATCAAACCAAGAAGTTTGAATCAACAATTTAACTTAATGTAACCATTAGACCAGTGGATTATGTTGATCTCCGAAAAAAAGGTCATCAAACGATAACAAAGTTCAATGAAAAATAAGCAGACGGCACGTGGGGCGAAATATATTGAATAGCACGTATTGCATTATCCAAAAACTGATATTGGCTGTAAGCATATTAAAACGCTGGATTCTTGCGACTGCTATGATTTATGGAGTGTGCCTCGAACCATAGCGTAACTAGGGAGGAGCACATAGCCAATGGCTCCCCAGACTTTTTGAATCAAATGAAGGCATTTTGGATTGAAAATAGTCACGTCCAAAAAGTTGAATGGACCTTTTGTAGAAAGCCCCCGCCACTAATGCAAAAAGTGAGATTTGAGAAAAATACCCCCGCCACGTTTTAAGTACTGCAGATTTTAAGGTTAGGGTAAGGACAAAATATTAGCTGACATCGCTGAATTCCATCAATGAATAAAAATTCTAACTGGTTAAGAGCGGTGGCGGGGACTTTCTACAAAAGATCCAGTTGAATTCCATAAAAAGGGCAGCGAATTTTACATTTTTGGCCTATCCCAAATTTACTTTTCCTACGGCACTAGTCCAAGCGGGAACCTACCAAAATAATACATGTCCACGACTGTGCGTCGTGATGTCAACTAACCCTAACCCAACACCTAACCTTCACCCGAACCGAAACCTTGCATACAGTAAACATTGCGGGGAATCGCGACATCAATCAATTAGAACTACCGGTCCAAGCGTGCTCCTCATCTCTTCGCTACATTGACTGCTGGTCTCTTTGCAACATTGACTGCTAATCTAGCTAAACGTTAAAAAAAAGTCCCGAAAAGTCCTTCCAAATTACAAATGTAGGCTTCTTCCACAACACTACATTCTGTTTCTTCTCAAAATAACTCACCTTGCGTTAAAAAATTCCCTCACTAAATAACTTTCATTCACACCTGGTAACGTTAGTCATTGCTTTTGAAATGACGTCTCGTACGATATGACTCATTGACCTGGAGTAACACAACTTGATTTACCGGCATATAAGGTTATTTTAGTTCAGGTCAACGCTCTGTAGAGAAAAAACTGCCACGTAACAATACTACGCCAATGATATCACAGGAAGGCGTAACACCACAATGACGTGTTTCAGTTTTTTTATATGCTTGCAAAAAAGTGTTTGTTGGAGACAACAAAGCATCCGCTTTACTGTCAGTAAACGGTGGTTCGACTTCTCTACCAAACGATTGTCCACACTAGTGTGCTTTTAGGCAGGACTGTGCAAAATATACTGGGAGAAATCTCACCAATTATATTTCAGACGGAAACGGTACAAGATCAACAATCGGCGACAAGCTTGCTGTGTTCTTAAGGGGCTCATCAGGAGAATGAATTTATTGACTCCATAGTGTCCGAATAAGGTAACTGAAGCACAAAATTTTACAGCAATCCTGCAATGCATTTCACACAGTAGTTTAACAGAGGTCACATTTAAGGATCACACAACACATGCTGAGACAAAGTCGCAATGGCTTCCACAAAACGGGTAGGGTTTCTTCATCCTATCACAATGAGATAATAAATTTCCAATCCGCCACAACAGGATAAGTTTGCAAAGATTAGTCTATATATTTTTCTGAGTATAGGTTACGTGATCCTTAAATACGATCCCAGTTAATGCGTACATTTCATTAGAATTTTGCATCGCTGTCGCCTCGTTCAAACACTGTGTAGCCAACAAACTCATTCGCCTGATTGTTGATTTTATACCGTTTTTGTGTGGTGTATAATTGGCGTGATTTTTTTCTAATATATATGGTATTTGATTGAATTGCCAGAGGAAAGTTTTTGAAGCTAAATTGCCATAGGCTATAAGCTGATCTTCTCAAATTTATCCTGTTGGGGACGACAGAAAAATCTTTACCAGGCAGGATTGTGGTGCAAAAAAACATAGGAAAAGAGCATCGACCGAACTATTTAGGCATCTTAGAATTACTCAAAAAAGATGCAAGACCGGATATTTTAAAGAATGTTGCTTCAGCTCACGCTAGCCTTTGCGGGTTGTTGCAATGACATAGCAGGTGGTTTACCTATCCATCTCCAGCGCCTTGATACAGACTGGACTTATTATGCCTGGTTTACGGTGTAGAGACGGCAACCCTGAAAGAGCGAAGCCAGAATATAAAAAAAATTTTTGAGAAAGGAAACTGTTTTTGTGATGGTTTTGTTTACGATTCATAACCCAAAAAGGTCGTTATATACACGTATTTTTAGGTGTTTGCAAAAAATAGCTCTTATCCTCCCTTAGTAACCTTCACAATTCTTTTTTTAATATTTGGGGCAGTCGTTGCCCTTTAGCAAATAAGTAGTCATTTTGTTAGGGCATAAGCCTCATTGTTGGGTCGTATCAATGGAAATGGTATTTTCTTGTGGACCCGGGTATCAACGATTGAGAATCATTGGTCTGAGTGATTCCATACCCATCTTATTTATATCAAACGCAATGTACTCTGTATAAACGGTAGCCTACAGCAGGGGTTTGAAAACGTTGTTGCAGGCTAACAAAATTTATTCAACTGTATGGTACAGCCGACCAAACCTTTGCTTTATAGACATCGAAAACGTCGCAGATTTTCTGAGGAATACCTTTGTTTGAACATCAATTAAAAAGAACGAAATTTTCAATCCGAAAACCTTTTTTGTTCATGTACCTCAAAGGACGTAGCTTTTCACCTGAAAATCTGTTTTTTGAGGATCAATCAAAAGAAGGCGAAGTTTTCGAAAGGAAGACCGTCTGTGTTTGGTGTCTCGCCGAATATGGCAGACTTTTAAATCAAAAATCCTGCTTTTGTTTTGAATGATCAATCTATGGACGTGGGCCACATCCTTTAACGAGCTGCATAATTCAACCTTGCTGGCCGCAGTTAGCTCATTCCTGGCTTTCAAGTCAAAAAGTTAGCTTAAAAATTCAGGTCCATGCAATAAAAGAAAAATGATATGAGCTGATTGCAGCATTTTCACTCTTTATTTCTTGGAATTAACTTAACGCTTGAAAACTCTTCCTGTTTCTTTTATAGTCTTACGATCGTTTGCAGTTCTTTGTAAATGGTCTAATCCAGGGGTGGGCAAACTACGGCCCGGGGGCCGCATGCGGCCCTCCAGAGCATTTTGTGCGGCCCGCGAACACTTGTTGAAACTTCGTCATATATAAATTAGAATGACAAGGGGAGGAACGCTTGCCGCATTTAAGAGCCAAAAACTTTTGAAGCCATCGGAAGGAGGGCAATTGTTAGCTCCCACTGACGCATTTTCCGTCTAAGCAAAAGGCAATGACCTTTTTTTTGGCACCATTGCTTTTGCGCCCTGCAATACGACATTGTTTGGACATATCGCAAAATTTTAAGCTAACGCAAGCTCTTTCATTGCATACAGCTGCACAAGATTATAAGCACTGGCCCTCGACCACTCTTAAATGGTCAATGCGGCCCTCCGACTAAAAAGTTTGCCCACCCCTGGTCTAATCTTTTGATTTTTATTTAACCAAGACTGAAGATCGGAGTGAATGACTGTTTATATTAAGCCGATTCCTAGTGTAGGGCTACAAAAGTTTATATGTTCACTTTCCCATTTGGGGAGGTTTTTAAGTGCGATTACTGCCACTGCAAAACGCGGCTCTCTACCCACTCAACCACCATTCAAATTCTACCTTGGGATCTACATTTCACAATAGGCGCGTCATGGCTAAAACAGATCCCGTCAAAACAACACCGACCGCGTAGTTGCCCCAGTCCAGCTCAAATAGCGACTGCAAATCATTCACGATAGCATGGTCGTATAAGGCCTTATTTAGTTGATTTGAGGCTGCGAACAACCAGATGTGGAAAAATTTTCCAACAATAGGTATTGAGTGGCATAGAAGTTCAGATCTTATTTTGAAGAGTTGTACCACTTCCTCCCCTAATTTCAACGGCTGTGGCAGCATTAGCATACGATTCGGTCTAAAACAAAGCAAACTATTTTGGCTTTTTGCGTAGCAAGAAGCAAATTTTTGGGGAGTGAATGAAAAATAATGAAAGTTGTTATATGACTTATTTAGAGGTCGATATATTTTGACATTAAATCTTATCAATTTATGTTTCAAATGTATTAGAGATTAGACCAGGGGAGTCGAACTCGCGGCCCGCTGGCAATGTTTGACTCCCTGAACACAGGCACAAGGTGTGGGCACACTAGAGAGGTTCAGGCCTTCTTTTTTGGAGATCAATCCCACTTCGAGCCACATTACTCGATTTCTGGAGAAGGATGCCCGAAGAAGTGACGATGGCGTGGAAACAGATTTTTTTTTTGGAGATCAACTTCACTTCGGGCTACTTTACTGAGATCGTTGCCCAGAAAAGTAGTGATTTTCAAATTCAAAATTTCATGCGGCCCTCGGCACAATACCCAACATACAATGTGGCCCCCAGAAGCCCACGAGCTTGACACCTCTGTATCAGACGATCTTTTTGATTGGGTTAATACCTTTTGATCGCCAATTTTTATCTCAAATTTATTACATGATTTTTTGAAGATGGGCGTATTGTAGTCGTAAATTGTAAAACACCTTCATTCCTCGATTGATTTCAAAAATCTTAGAAGGAAGCACGGTCTTCATGCCCTTTGTAGTTACACAACAGTTTTTTTAGTGATAGCTCATCTCTAATCAAGCATCTATCTAGTAACGTCCTTGAAAGAATTTAACCTCTGGTGGGTCAACACGCCACGCTTGGCTAATTCGACAGAGCCACGCCTCAAATTTGATTTAAACTTAACACGTGATCAACGGACGGCGCCAAAAGATGACATCATGGAATAGACGGTAATACTAGAAGACATCAAGGGCATCACTGTAGTAACAACAACGTAGCTACACTTTTGTTTGTCGTGACAGAATAAGCTTGCTTTGTCATTAGCGTATTCATGGCTGTTTCAACCGATGCACCGATTCGTTTGAAATATCGCTGCGTTTTCCTCACGATTTTATTTTTATCAGTTCGCCTTTCATGCTCAATGAAAATTGGTTCGATTGAAGTTCATTTGGGTCAATTTCTAAAACTTCGGATTCAAATCTTAAAGATTCGGCTTTGGCTTGGCTCCAAATATAATAACAAAATTAAAACTGGTTTCTTGGTCGATTTTATTGCAGATTGAACGATTTTTGTTGTACTGTATTTTCTTTTTCGTGTTTTGTACTTACCAACAGAAATAATGAAATTCTAGTTGTTATGAGAGATCTAAATGCAAAGGTTGGAAAGAACCGCGATGGAAACACCGTAGGACCTTTCGGTCTAGGTGTGAGAAATGAACGCGGAGATCTGTGGGTTGACTAGTGCAGAAATAACAAGTTGATAATAGCAAATACAGTCAAGCCTCGGTTTTCGAACGTCTTGGAGTTCGAACAATTTGGTTTTCGAACGGAAAATTTGAGATGAAAATGACTCGGTCCTCGCACAAAAATTCGGTTCTCAAACAACTCAAAAGAAAGATTTACCTGAACCGAAGAGACAGAGAATAGAAGAAACGGCTTTAGAGTTACCAGAAGGTTTTATTATAGGAGATTCCCCCTCCAACAAATAACTCATCCCTTTCTTCCCATCACTTCGCATCAAAAAAGGTGTACATATGTACAATACAGTACTGTATTATTTATATTTACATAAAAATTACTTGTTATGTTTTTCGTTTTATTTACACTTTTGTGTTTTATTTACTCTTTGACTAAATGGTTTTATACTATTATATACAGAGTATAGTGTAAGCAGGCAAATAAGTTGTTCTTTTAGTACATGGAACGAATTAATCTCTTTAACATTATTTGTAATGGGAAAATATGATTCGGTTTTCGAACAAATCGATTTTTGAACAGCCTTCCAGAACGAATCGTGTTCAAAAACCGAGGTTTGACTGTACATGGTTTCAAAACCACCCAAGATGTTTGTGGACATGGCAATCACCTGATGATACAACTCGAAACCAAATAGACTTTATCGCCATATCTGAACGTTATAAAAATGGAGTGTTGAATTGCAGAGCTTTTCCAGGCGCTGATGTTGGAAGCGATCACGTGGCAGTATTAGCAACTTTACGCGTCAAGCTCAAAACTTGTTATAAATCGAAGAAAATGCCAAAGCTGGACTATGAAATATGTTTAAAAGATAACGCAGTACGAATGAATTTACAACGGCATTTCAATAATGGAATCAGATGTAGCCATGCTAGCCCCCCTGCGGATAATTTAAACAAATTCTCTAACTTTCAACATGCATCAAAGATAGCCATACAAAAATGTTTAATTTTGGAAGATAAGAAAGAATCTAAATCATAGATAACCGAAGAAATCATAAATTTGTGTGAAAAAAGAAGACAACAACAACGAGGATCAGACGAATATAAGAGAATGGATAAAGAAATAAAAAAGAAGTGCACAAAAGCTCATGAAGATTCTCTGGCAGAAAAGTGTAAGATCATAGAGAAGTCATATAACTCAAATCCGAAAGTAGCGCATCAAAAAATCCGAGAAATCAGCAGTAAGAAGTATTATAAAACAACAACTGGATGTATCAAGGACAAAAATGGAAACACCCTGTTTGAAGAGCAAACAATAAAACAGCGTTGGACAGAATACATTAAGAAACTTTACGACGATCCGGAGAGAGGCGGGAAGCCGATCAAATTCAACAACGATTTGTCTGGACCAGAAATCACAAAAAGTGAAGTGAGAGAAGCTATATCGAGCATGAAAAACGGCAAGGCTGTAGACCCTGATGAAATACCGGCAGAAGTCATCAAAGCTCTGGGTGACTCAGCGGTGGACGTGCTGCATGATCTTGCAAATACCATCTACGAAACGGGCGAGATTCCGGAAATCCTCCAGAAATCGGTTTTCATAACAATTCCCAAGAAAATAGGTGTGACAAAATGTGAAAATTTCAGAACAATAGCAATCATGATTCATGAGTCACGTTATCAAAATCCTCCTTAAGATCTGTGTTCTTCGGATGAAAAATAAGATTCACCCAGAAATAGCCGAAGAACAATATGGTTTTCAACCAGACAAAAGCACTAGAAACGCTATATTTTTCCTAAGAATATTGTCTGAGAGAGCAATTGAAATGCAACAAGACCTGCATATTTGCTTTATAGACTACAAGAAAGCATTCGATTGCCTAAAGCTCGAGATAGTACTGAAAAAGCTACAAGAGGTGGGCATAGACGACAAAGACCTCAGGATCATTCAAAACCTATACTTCAAACAAAAAGCTTCAGTACGAGTTGGGAACGCAGAAACAGAGACAATCCCAATCAAAAAGAGTGTACGACAAGGATGCGTAGCTTCACCGAATTTATTTAATCTCTATCAAGAAATGATTATGCGCGCTACAACAAATATGGCCGGAATCAAAGTTGGAGGTATAAACATAAGCAACATCCGATACGCTGACGATACAGCACTCATTGCAACTTCACAAGTGAATTTACAGAGACTGGTGGACAGAGTAGTTGTGGAAAGTACTGCTTATGGCAGTGGTTCCCAACCTTTTTTTAGTCACGGACCCCTTTCAAATGATTATCAAGCTTACGAACCCCTATATTTTTAAAACCGACCCTAAACAAATAATTTGGTAAACTACGCTTACTTTTACAAATGCTAGCGAACTTTAAATGCAATATTGTATTTATAACATAAAGGCTGGTTCAACGCGTAATTTCAATCTCTGAGTTTGGATAAACGTCACAATGAGCAAAAAGTGCTGATTAGTGATTACACAATATTTAGCCAAATACGGAAACAGTTTAGCCTACTGCGCTACATTATTTTCGTACGTACAAGTTGCTGCCTAGTGCCTAAATTAACATGAAATTTATTGAATATTGTTGATTAATTTTGTCCAATTCCAATGCACTCGTGGACCCCCAGCAAGCTTTTTACGGACCCCTTGGGGGTCCGTGGATCCCTGGTTGGGAACCACTGGCTTATGGTATGGAAGTAAACGTAAAGAAAACTGAATGCATGGTGATGACCAAAAAGGAAAGCGTTCGAGAATGTAGAATTACAATCAAAGGAGAAATGGTAAAACAGGTGAACAATTTTAAATATCTTGGATCAAACATAAAATCCGATGGAAGATGTGTGACTGAAGTGAAATGTCGTATTGCACAAGCCAAGCGAGCCTTTGTTGAACTGGACAATATCCTAAAGAACAAAAAGATGTCAATACGGACAAGAATGCGGGTTCTAAAATGCTATGTACATCCTATTTTACAATATAACTGTGAAGCTTGGACCTTGAACGCGGAACTAGGAAGAGCGATTAACGCATTTGAAATGTGGTGCTTGCGCAGAATGCAAAGAATATCATACGTCACCCGAAAGACAAACGAAGAAATATTACAACAAACAGGACAGAAAAGAGAACTTTTGAAGAATGCGATGAATAGACAACTGCAGTTTTTTGGGCACGTCATGAGGAAACAGAAACTTGAACATGCTGTAATATGTGGAAAGATTCGAGGAAAACGCGCGCGAGGACGACAACGCCTGAAATTTATGGATCAATTGAAGGACGTGTTGGGTGGATCGACTGAAGAGATACTGCGGGCCGTGAACGATCGAGACGGCTGGAGGAACAAACGCAGAGAAGCTGTCGAAGGCTGGCGTCAGCCATGACACTTGAAGAAAAAGAAGAGTTATCAACAAGTCGTGCAAAAAAATGTAGTTGGCTGGAAAAATAAAAGAAAACTGAGCTTAACCGAAGTTTGACAGAGTAGACGACCATCAAAAGTAGGATAATAATCTATTGTCTTGCAACGCAATAGATTCAGAAATATAGTAGTAGGCCTACTCAGAGTCGTATGCAGGGGGTGATTAAACCCCCCATGAAAATTGATGTTTTGCAATTTTTAATTTAAATAAAAACATGCAAACAATGTCCTAAAACTTATTCCAGAAAGCAATAAAATTATTATTTTTAGTGCAATTTTCTAAAATTTTTCCGGGGGGGGGCATGCCCCAGGACCCCCTACAATAATGTTATATAAAACAGCGTTCGAGATTCTTAATTAGAGAATCCAAAGATCCCCCATAACAAATATCTGCATACGTCATTGGCAATTACTTATAAATGGTTTAATTAAATTTACAGAAAATTCATTAACACAAGATTGATTAGACCTACATAGGAGAACTTTATTATCTAGACAAATATGATAGTTCATATTTTCACGACAACTCGTGCAGCTTATGTTAGAGGTTTACGTAAAAACACGAGAACAAATAAGAGTAGAGTTGGATGATATAAATGGGTCCGCTCTGGCTTCTAAAACTAGTTGTAAGATTTAAAGGGAACGAATTAGCCTATGCGGTGACATAACAATTCATAATGATAAATAAAAAAAAACTCAATAGCAAGATTATAATCTTGTTTTATCTGCACTAACCCGAATTAAAAATTTAGTTAGCCTGCTTATTTTTCGAAATCCTACTTTTCGATATCAGGCGTAGACTACACAACAAATGCAATAAGGGTTGTCAGTTTTCTGAATGGATATAGGAAACTAGTTAAACCGTTTAACAAAGATTTAGATAAATTTATTTCTATCGATTCAAGCGCAATGCTTCACAAAAAGTTGTGGTACAGATTCACCAGTGATAAATTTTAGAGAATCGTGCTTAGGAAAAATAAACGGTAAATACCGGTTTTCGATTTGATGTCCTGGCTTCGATTCTCGTTTGAGTGAAAAAAAACTGCATAAAATTAACCTTTATTCAATTACGTTAAGGAAACGAGGGTAACTGAAAGCCTCTGTCTTTGAAATGAATAAAAACTTCACTTATTCCAATGGGTTACCGGTAATGTGTTGTGTTAACCTGAAGATTTAAGGGAAAATAACTTTTCCAATGAGGTCTGCGACACTAGGAAGCACCTGGTTGATAGCTCCTCTAAGTAGTGTTGTTTCGAAACACTTAACCATTAGGCAACGCTAAGTCAAGTGCCACAAAAGCACTAATAATTTTAGAAAAGCTAGCACCCTTACAAAAACCCTTGACCGTTCTATCAGGTCAATGTAGTCTAAGCTAAATCGTGAGGTATGGTGGTGTTCTTTTGGTGCCACATAGAGAAAGCAATAGGCCGCTTACTAATATCTTTTTTGACCAGAAGTAGGCTACAGCGTCTTACTTTACAGTTTAGCCAATTCCACTATGACTGGTGCGCAAGATAATTTCCATATTACGCAAATTAACGCAGTAGTAGTCATAAAACAAGCGAGCTTAGTCTCTTTGGGGGGTCCAGAACATCAATAGAAACCTTTTCAAAGAGAGAACTTTGCCCATCTGATATCCAAAGCAACATGAAGACCCTTCAAACTTTTTTGAAACCGGGGATTTACATTTCTTGCTCCTGTCATAGCGTTTGGAAATCCTTTGCCCTTCTTTTCTTCGTAAATACACCACGGGGCTAACCTTCCCTCTCGAAATCAATTCTTGCCAAATATCACTAAATAACAACGAATATGGAGGTTTACAAATGTTGTATTGTTGGCGGTTACAGAACATTACTGCTTCCTAAAATATGCAATCAACTCTCACGAAACGTTACCTTACAAGAAATTTTGCAAGTGCTTCCTCAAAGTTACCTCGCTACGTCATTCCAATCTGACTTAAAATAAGTGCCAGGAAAGTTGATTTTGTTTTGAAATTTCTTTTCAGGCATTTGATTATAGCCATGTGGCAGTTTCGAACCCCAATTTTATGTTTACAGTGTCTTTGATCTCAGTTGTCTTGTATCACCTTATCTTTTCATCGTTTTTGGTTGATATCTTTGTTTACGCAGTTCAGTGAATTAGGGCACATATTAAGTTGCTGATTTCGCTTTAAGCATGTTTTGGAATTCTTTAAGTCATTTGACTTTGCTTTTACGTTATTCAATTCAATGCAATTCAGCTCAGTTGGTTCCGCGTTGTTTAGTTGCATTCAGTTCGGTATGTTCTTTTCAATTCGTTAATAAATGGATCCATTCTTTTGTTGAACAATTTGATCAAAGAGAAGCTGCAGTAAAGATCGACAGTTCTACCTACGATCGCCAGTTGACCAAACTGGTGATCGCTACAGCCACACTTGCTTAAATCATTTTCTCTTGTTTTTGCCTAGCTGTTGATATGGCTGCAATCGTTTGTCTTTAAGAAATCATTTTTTGATTACAAAAAAACCAGTGATTACCATTATTTGGCCGAAATTTCATCCTGTGATTTCATTCTTAAAAAACGTTGTTTGTCGGGCGCACTGCAAGCCTGAACTTAGCGTGATCGGGTGCACCACACGTTTCTCTTCGAAGATATTAAACTGACGACATTTTTTGAGATAAGGTATAACTATGATTGGGGTGTACAGGCTTTTCAGACAGTGATGTTATAGGCTGAGTATCACTACTGGATGTCGCCAATCTTGGTAGAAATGACTTTGAGCACAGTTTTCTTTAACCAAACTGTTTGCTAACTTAGTTAAGGAGACCGGGTAATTTTACTGTTTTTATTTGTGACTTCGTGTACTGAAGGCTAAACAACATAAATATGTAAAATGAAATTTATTCAAGTTAAAAACATCTCAACAGTCTGTTTCGCCTAAGGCGGCTCGTCAGAAGGCAGTTCTTATTCAACATAAATATGTATGTATATCAATAGACTCTGAGAGTGAAATGTAACGTCCAAAACCTTTGATAAAATAACGCACGGCATATAACCTTTTCACCACGATTATTGATTCCTTCAACGAAATTGATTTATCCAAATAATCATCAATAAGCGTAACAGCCTCATTAACTTAGCCTTGGGACATCGTAGAGTAATCGTGAAACTTGACCACGCTCCATTAAAAACTGAATTCAAAAGTCAGTCTTAAAAACTACATGTAGTAATTGCGTAATTGGTTATAGCTAGTTTCTTTTATCTATGCGCAGGACTTACATACAATCTTTACTCATAAGATTTGTCCTCATTTTGAATGACTGTGTCACAGAAAATGTAGTCTTTATGTTCAGCAGCGTGCAACAACTACGAATGTAGACTTCTTTTACCTCATCCTAACTTGAGATTTGGGATTGAAATTTAGCTTTTCCTTTGACTGGTAGCATAAGATTTTTTGGAAAACTATTTTAAGACATTTAAAAAAGTATACTGAATGACATTTTAAAAATTGTAAAGAAAAGAATTTTAAATTGTCATTCAGTAAACTTTTTTTAATACTCAGTTTTACTTATTTATAGTTCAAATTGATGGAAGTCTTGTCAATGAAATGAAAATTTAGCAATGAAGGACACTTTAAACCCATCTGCAAATAACGTATCCGAGGGTGCAGGCGTAGTGGGAGGGGGAAGAGAATAGACCTTTAGCCCGATCGCCGTATTAAGTCTACCCTATTTTTGCTAGAAACGAAGTTTAGTAAGGGAGTAGCTTTTCTGTAGCTAGTAGTTTTTCCGCATTTATATATTTCGGTATGAATTCCCGTAATTCTACATTTCAGCTTAACTTCCTATTTGAATGTTAACCGAGCGTGTAAGGCGCGTTTACAGTCGGAGATGTTTCACGTAAGTTTTTCGTAAACTTTGAATCCTGTCTCCTTCTTAATGTAGCCTATTTGAAGGAAATCATAACCAGAGCCATTTTATACAACTCAGGATGCAAAATTTTTCTTGAAAAAATATAAAAACAATACCATAGTTATGGTCAAACTGTATTTTGTTATGAAATAGCCTATCAAAAATGTGTAAATAAATTTGCCCTTTTCTCATATGACTTGCTCGTCACACCGCTGCCAAAATAATATCATAGCATAAAAAACAAACGCGGAGTGTAAGTATGAACCTGTAAATATGCTACAGTAATCTGAACTAGATATAAAAATTACAAATTCAAAGTAAGCGCGCCACCATGCGGATGTAAAAATATACACTAAAGATGACTTGGGTAAAGCATCACACACGCTAAAAATACAAGTTGTTCGCGTTATCAAATTGTGAAACGTATAATCACAAAAATCTACAACGCCTAAACCAAAGAATGATAGTAACAAATCGGCAGCTTGATTGAGCGTACTAGAGCGCCATTTTAATGCAGCAGCGATCGCACAGTCGTGTCTTCAAATCTCGTGATGATCGCGTTCCACGTATTGGAATCTTCTTTGCTTGGTATAAAGGACTGGGGAGTAGGAGTGGATTAGAAAAATTGAAAAATTAATACCAAAAATAAGGAGTTATTAAATGTAGTTATTTTGAAAGGTCTCGCACACTTACTGTAATTGCTCAATTAACACTGGTAGTAAATTGAAAAACCAGATTAATATAGACTAATTTGCATGACGAACTTTTGCGTTATACTACTGACTAGACCTGTAGGCCTGCTTGGCAGTGAGAAATACGGGCCGCTATCCGAAATTAAACGAGTCGGAAATATATTCTCAGACTATCCAGCCCTGCTGGATAGTACTGGTAACTCCGAAGCAGGTCGAAAAACACTGCCCTTTGTTTAAACCACAAACTTGTTTCTCGAGACCGGAGAATAATGACGTAAATCACTCAAGTAAAGACATATATGGCAAGCCTTATTGAAAATTGAAACGTAAAACCAGATCTTCTAGCTGTAGTAATGCCAATACAAGGCCCTTAAACAGTTTCGGTTTCATGACCAATGTCTCATTGCTGAGAGCCATACTGGCACAAATGCACCTTCCCTATATTGAGCAGCTTAACAATTGTTATGCCAGCATGAATTTTGTGTCTTCATTCAATTGGCTCCAGAGTTGATCAACAACTTCTTTCTGGGACTTATTTTTTAGATTGATAGAGAATGGTTCGATGTCAGATTCGCGGACTACCAATCCTTGCAAGATGTCATCAGGTTGGACATTCTTAAAACGGGTTTGGGTGACTGTCTTTAAAAGATCACAAATGGAATTATCACGTTGGCTAACAAACAAAGCTTGCTCTGCAAGCTTTACATTTGATTCTTTAAGTTCATTTATTCTATCGTTGCACTTCTCAAGTTCATCTTCAACATTCTTTACTTTGCAAACTAAATCTTTGGTTTCTTTTTCAGCCAAGCTAACAGCACTTACAATGTCATTTGCCACTTTTTTCTGAAACAATTCTTTGGTTTCAAGTTGGTCGAGGGCCTCGGTAAACTGCTTTTCTTTCAGTTTCAAAGACGAATGTAATTGCTTCAAGTTTTCATCAGATGCTTTCAATTCTATTTTGAAAGAGTTTTCCTAAAAATCAAATTACGAAACTGAAATACCAATAGAGAATAATTTCAGTTTCACACGACCGTTTTTCATTAGGCATGACCAAAGCACCAGTCATTGGCTAGCTTAAAAAGAGAAATTTGACTTATTGGCCTATACTGTACTGTATAAGCTACTTATAAAACTTGCCTTTGGTTGATGTTCCTGAAATTGGTCGAAAGTTTGAAGTTGTTTAATTCCATCCAAATAATTGTTCATGTTTCATTTACATTCCTTATCAAAGCTAATTATATTGTAATAGTTTCTGCAAAAAAGGCTAAATATGCGATTTGGCTGTTTACTGAACCTACGACAGAACTTCTCTTTTGACGTACTTTGCAAACCAACTTTATTATATGCCACGTTTTCAACAGCAGACTTTTATGTTTGCAATAATGTTATATAAAACAGGGGTGGCCGAACCGCAGCTTTTTCGACTCCTGCTGTTTTGGTATAGGATCTTCCAGTTTTGTCAATTTATGCCCTGAAACACACAGTTTTTGTTTAGCTGAACTGCAAACATAGCAGCCAATTTTACAAAATTTATACCAAGATTGCATGTCGACTTCGACAAAAGCTCACTCTAGGCTGCTGGCAGACAAAAGTGGACTCAGGTGTTGATATTGCAACATCAGAGCAGTTTATCTCCAAAAAAAAGGTCATCACCCCCTAGTTGGATGGAAAATGCATCAAGTTGCTTCTAAATGCATCAACCAGGCTCTTTCAGTGATGGTTTCTATCACGCTTGCCCCATTAGTATGGCAAGTGTAGCCATCCCAGATCTATATCACTTTATTTTTATATAATATAGTACACCAAACCAAGGCTATTCAATCTAATATTCACTGGGTCCAGTTAAACTTGTTTATTATTAGCAGAGGCTTATTTAAATGTTTAACACGCAATCTTTCAATACAGCAAACCTATACAAGAAATGAAACTTTTTTAAGTAAAAAAGACTTTGACAAGCAAATGGAACGAAAAATTGATATTAATTTAAAGTCTGTTGCTAGAACATAGCCAGAAAAAAAATGGTAGAAAGGAGTAAACTTACCAAAAAACTATCTGTATTACAAAAAAAAAAAAATTAACCAATTTTGCCGTCACCATTCATTTGTATTTAAATATTCATATTTTCCATAATTCTGGAAGTGATGCTGTGGTGTAGTGGATAGTGCAGCTGCCTTGAAACGCAATGGTTATGGATTCAAGTCTCTGCTGGCATGGTACCAAGACAAATACAAGTGGGGCCTAGTATGTGAATGTATGGAAAAATGTACACTGGCATGGAGTGCACAGTGTGGGAGAGCGTAAACCAGGGTACAACTCTTTTAATTTATCATAGAAATTGACCCAATGAGAAACGACCACAAGACATGTGTTAGATACGTCACTAAACTTTACCAATAGCAAATGTCTGATAGCAAAACAGCCTCCAAGGGTAAAATGCCGTTGAGAGAGAGAGAGAGAGGGAGAGCCACTGCCATAAAAGAAGTGTTTTTAAATATTTTACTTTGATAACAAATTATGGAAAAATTGATAAAATTCGAAGTCTACAGAAAAATTGAAAGAAAGTACTTCCTAAAGTAATCTTATCACAGGTGGCAAACACTGGGTTATCTTACTAGAAAATAGCTTAACAATGAAATAAGTTTCTGAAATTTGATGGCTGACTAATCCCAATCCATACCTATAGTTATTATGTTTAAAAGGAGAAAGTTCATGCCTTATTTTTAACAATTTATGAAATTTGATCCTAACCAAGCACTCTTTAATGTAAGAGCAAGCAATTCACAAGGAAAAAGGGACTTAAGAGTAAAGATGTACCAATACTACATTTTAAGCTGATACAGATACTAGTACTACTACCGATACCAGCATTTAGAGCCAATACCGATACTGCCAATACCATAGACACTTTTTTATTTATTGAGCACCAACAATAAAAGCTTTTGTAAGCAGTACTAAAGAATGAATTTAGTAAATCTAGCTTTTCATTGCATTTTGAATTTTTTCTAAGTATTTATCTGTCATTATTCATTCCAATATTATTGCAAATCTGTAAAAGTTGAACAAATCAAGCAGTACTTTTTATAGCAAAATACTAAAGTAATGGATTGAATACCATTATTCCGAGAAAATAGGCTTACCTTACAAACACAAAAGATTAAAAAAATAAAATAAAATGAGAAAGTAACATTGCTGTAACTGAAGAAAAAAATAAGCTTGACAACAAAATAAAAACACCTCGGCAAGTGAAAATTTCCCCTAGACGTATTAATAAAAAAGTATTAGCCAGTTGCAGGTATTACCAAACAAACAGCACTCACAAGTCAAAACTAAAGATATATACTACTAAACTGCATCTTTTCTAGCAAAAAAAACAGCTTGGTAAGTCAAAACTGAAAAATGTGTAAACCATGCTTAAAAAGAATCAAAACCATTCACAAACTGCACACTCTTTTTATCAAACAAACTGCCCTCATATTAAAGTCAAAACTAAAAACTTTCTTATCAATCCCTCCTCTCAAAAATTCATTGCTACATAAATTGCAGATAACTTTTTAGGCATCAGTAGCTTTAGTATTAAAAATTTCCATACAATGCTTTTATTAGAAGTCATTTTTATTAACTACAACCTCTGAAGCTAAAAAAGAAACTGAAATATATAGAATACTTTTTATATGTATATTCATATACCATATTTTTCAGACCAAAAGGCACACTTATAATCCTTTAGTTTTCTTAAAAATAGAACATGTGCCTTATAGGCTGGTGCGTCTAATGTGTGAATCAGGTTGCACTTTGTCACCAAACTCTGAACAAATCTTATGTTGTAATAATCGTAACCAACATAATAGTACCTCCTTCAACTCGTTCGTTCTTGAGAGCAAACTTCTTCTTTCTTTCTTGGGATCAAATGACCTACTATCATTCCCCTTGCGAGTGTGTTTTTTCTCTTAACCTACTCTCGTTTCCTTCACATGTGTATCAGTGTATCTTTCTCTTCACTTTACATGTGTAAACACACACATGCATTGCAACATGTACAGTACCTAGCATCTAGCCATACACTTCTCATGCAATGCAAACACAATTGATTGTTTGATCAGAAAATATAAGTATGGCACCGACAAAATGCGTTGAGTTTTGATGTAATTAAATGTGCCTTATAGTCTGAAGCATCTTATGTATGAAAATAAATGCATTAGAAGACGTTTATTGATACTGCCCCTTATGGTTTAAAAAATATGGTAAACACAATATTGAGTGCTATATGATGGTTGGGTTCTGTTTGGAAGATCCCCCCTCCCCCCAGTCATTATTGATACACTACAAATCGTTAATTATGTTACAAATCCATTCCAGTTCCAGGGGGGAACAAAAAATTTTTATATTTATTTTGTGCTTAAAAAGTATCAGTAGGTAACAACTATATTTAACTGATACCAATACCATTACCCGATACCATAAAAACAAACTATACCACTGATACTAAAGTATCGGTATATCTCTACTTAAAAGGCAGTAACATTTGCTTGTATTCAAGCATACTTCTCAGGCTTTAATTTTGGATATTTGTCAAAAATGCATATTTTGAAACTTTACATGAGCAAATGCAAGTTTTTCCTTAAGTGCTTCAACTTATAAAGCTTGAACTTGAACCTTGAGTGGCTAGTTGAGTATTCTTGGACAAGGTGTAAACTTTGGGAAGCAATAGTTTTTTTCAAGGGGAATAAGCCAGATACGAAAATAGGGCTTGCAAAATATCAACTTCACAGCTACAGACAGGTAAACAGATGAAAAAACGGAACAGAAGGGTGTAAAACTTGACAACTGTACTATAAAAGATTGCCAGGTCACGGACTCCAAATAGACAAATGCAACTTAGGTAGCACCACATAGCATTGTGAATAATCAAGTAGACTTATTGACAGTACCAGTTGTTTTAGGACTGCACTAAAATACAGAAATTTTTGTAAAAACAGAGAAAAAATTCTAATGAAATGATATACATTGAAAAGATACAAAAATTTATCAAAAGGCCTAATTAAACTCAATACAGTTATCTAATTTTACCAAATAAGGGTACTTATATTTTTAGTTTTATCAACCTGCATATTTTCCATAGTTCTGCAGCAGTTCAGTTGGTAGCTTTTCAGTTATTCAGCAATTTTTTTTAGATAAAACTTTTGTATTTCTGTAATTTCATGTTTTGGAATAAATTTCCGTAATTCTATGATTCAATAATTCTGCATTTTAGTAGAATTTTCATCAACCACATATTCTGTATTTTAGGGTTGTCTGTTTTTTTACGTTTGTTTAAAAAACAAAAACAATCTATAGCCTAATCATATTGTGTATAGCTGGCCAAGGCAATGACTTTATATTCTACACTCAATCAGCTGTTTTCCAGACTAAATCAAAAAACTAGTTCAAACAAAAAATTAAGGTTGATGACAAAGTTAACTAGTTGATAAGCTGGTCGAAAACTAATCAAAACACACAAAACTGCAGAAGTCCTTCAAGCAACAAATAAGACCGATCTGTTTCTTGAAAATTTCGCATAGGTTTACAGCCGGTGTTCTGCTGCCAAGTGCTAAGCCCATAGGTTTGTTTGTCATTCTAAACTTAATCTTAATCACAAATTGCATAGTCTAAAAACCACTTCCAAATTCTCAAAAACTGAAGTTATTTAATCGTAATCAGAATTGCTTTGTCAACAACAGGAAAATCAAGAAGTTTAGCAAAAAAGCGCGCGGAGTCACTTAATGCGAAACAAAGCTGCCACATCAATTAAAAAAATGTTTACTGCATGGGTGCGTTTAGACCACAGAATTTTAGACTGAGTGTGAATTCTTCAGAAAGTTCGTATCATTTCGCTTTGATAAGCGTCAATCTACGGTTTGTATCGATTCAAATCACTCTTTCACTTTACAACCTAGGCTAGAGGGAATTATTGAACTAATAAGCTGAGAGTCCAGAAACAAATTATGCTATATTTGCCATATTTGCCACATTTATCCTCCATTCACGAGAAAGCGAATTGTATCGCTATATTTTGGATGGAACATCCGCACTCGCTGGGGGTTATAAATATGTAACGTTATTTTTTATTTGGTTACAAAGTGAAAAGTCAACTCTAACGCCACACAGCATTTAAAACGTTTGACAATTCCTTTATTTGAATAAAACAAAGAAGTCAGACACTGTGACGACACAGTAGGCCTAACTACTAACCTACATTCCGTTACTCCTCCCGCAAAAAAATAAAAATAAAACTTGCAAAATGCGTTTCAAGTCCAACAAATTAACTAACAGCAATAATCGGATAAATATCTCCGATGGTGACCTACTCTCCAAACGTCGGTGCCCGTAAATTTCCTTCCACGGAAACTGACCCAACGGCTTCTTCATCGTCGGTCTGACCTGCTCTACAGCGTTACGAATGCTATCCATTTCGTATTCATCAGCGCTTTCCTCATTCCTGTCATGACAGTACATATTGATGCGCCAGTTGTTTGGCAAAGTTTTACCTTCTGTTAGAAATTTCAAAATTTTGGCATTATTTAAACCACTTTTTAGTTTCTAGTTATTTCTCCGGTTTTGCGTATCGGGTGTCGAACCCGTGAGTTTAGTTTTGCAGTTTGCGTTCAAGTAGTGTTGCGTAATCTTGTGGTGTACTTGTTATGCATGCCTTTTTCGCCCTGCCCTTTGACCTTAACTCATACAAAAACGTTTTTCTTTGGCACTTCGACTGGATGTAAAACAAAACTCGAAATTGTATCACTTTGTGTTTTGGAACTCGATGAAGTAGCAGTTGGCCATATTTGCGAAACATTTGGAAATTTAATTCTTCTGTCCTTATTGAATCAACCAAATTGGTATGTCTATTTGATTATATTTTTATTGTTATGTAGTAATTTATTTGGTGTTAAAATCATTTACAAAGTCAATTAGAGTATTATACCGTCGCTGTCCTAAATTTATTCTTTAGTTAATAATTGGTGTTATCTTTTAGAAAACGTGCTTCAACTCTGGGTTGAATTTTTTCGATTATTCTTTGTTTTTTCATACAATTGATCAAATAAACCACCAAAGAGTAGAAACTCGTCATTCAACACGGATATCCATTCGATATAGGACGGAAAAGACAAACAGCAAACCGTTTGTAGTTTAAAATTTTACACCTTCATTCCGCCGCCAATTATCGATATAAACCGTCTTTATTCTCGAGGAGGGAGATTGTTAAATGCGAAACAACCAGTGGTGGGTAGGCTAAGTTACTTTTTTGAAGTGCGGTAACTTAGTTACAGTTACCTTGCGAAAAAAGTCACTTGGTTGCAGTTTTAATTACAAATTTTAAAAAGTAACTAGTTGCAGTTACTTTTAACGGTCAAAATTTTTGATGCACCATGCAGAAGTGACCTATTTTTGATACAACGAAAAACAGTCAAACCGTTGATTAAAAACACGGTTTAATTTCCTTTGAAAGCGAAAAATTTTGAATTCCGACTGCAATGCCGTCCCCCTTTAATATTTAAAAACTATTTACACCCTTGTCGAAAAGAAGTGAAAGCCAGCACATAAAAAATAACTTTTAGTGGGTATTCTTCTGCGACAACCTACAATAGGGTTACCATATCTGATGAGACAAAATTTCGGACTCAGGCGTACACTCTTAAGTATTGGTAGGAGTGTTGTAACTTTTGATAAAAAAGTTGTTACCTTTTACTGGCACGTTTGAAATTTGTTTCTTTTTTTACGACGCTACCAAAAGTTGTTACTAGTTCAATTGTTTATTAACAAACATTTTGGGCCCAATTTAAGTAAATAATGCTCCAAAATAACGGTCGGAGAGGTTGGAGCTCGTGTTGTGTTTCCTCAAATAAATGTGCTCTCCAAAAAAGAAAAAAGTCATCTCCTGTATCGCTGCCATTTGTGCTGTTCGTGGCAAAGTTAATTCAATCCAAGTGGCCCGCTCAAACAGACGGGCAACTTATGGTGACTATTAGGTTCTAATATTGCAATTTGTTGTTAATTGCTCTTGCTGTAGCTTAATTACAAAAATTCCGGACATTTGAGCAAACTTTAAAATTATTTCCAGACAGAAATTTAGCACCTGAATTCCGGATACGTATGCAACCCTAGCCTATAACCTTGTTGGCAATGCTTTAGAAATTTTTGAATGGACGCGTCAAATTTTCCCAAGCTTTACAGTTTCTGCTTGAAAGCCATGGTTCATGTTCATTGCGAAAATGTATCCGAGCTGTAGGCGTTTACATCAATTACATCACTAAGTTTACATTAAGCCATAAGCGTTTACATTAATTGCATTTGCGTTGTAGGCTGGATAAAACTAATTTCGCAGGCGAGAGTTTTACAACTTTAGAAAAGTAGTATTTTATTGTAATGCTATTCCGTTGATTAAGTTAATAGGTACAGCAATACCAGGTTTGGTGGTGCTCTATATTTTGAACTAGTCTGTGATATGCAGCGTCCTGTTTACACTCTTCTGATTGACAATGCTTTATGAAATGAAAATTTATATTCGAACAATAATGTAGGGTGAATCTCATATAATTCATTTACAATTTTTTGTTTTGTAATCCTAAACAACGAAAATATGATTAAGTTGAGTCTAACGAGAGTACGAGTAAATTATATAAAACACAACTGTAAACACAAATAACTTAAAGTAAGGGCTTAGCAAAGACAAGAGTAGCTCGAGAGACAGAGCACATTGCCGACTTGGTAGAAGTAGAAATAATATCGGTCCAAATCACAGCAATCTTGCAATAACACAATTACAGTAAATTTAGCCTCTAAACAAATTGCGTATGTTACTATAATCTATTGGTGGAACATTACCATAATTATTCTGTCAGCTGCTCAACTTCTCAAATGCACGTCTATTCCACTACACTTGAACAACGAACTGATTGCGAAATAAATAGGGCGTTGGCGATAATTCAAACAAAAAGTTGTCGGCAAAATATTTTAAAAGAAAATTAAAAGAGTCGACAACGGAAACAACGTAAAATTAATCAAAACACTCTATACTTGCAAAGATGTAGCAGAGCAAGAGTACCGAAGCGTTACAAGAGAAAGGGGAGGCAAGATTTTGGAAAGGGCACTTTAACTTGTGACCGAGATCATGACGGAAAATGCCGGTTCGCGATAACACATACTAGAATTTCACCTTCATTGTACGGAATGCCTTGTTTCTGTGGATCTTTGCAGTTGGTACTTTCGCTTAAAGTTAGTGCTTCCACACATAGATTTTTGCATGTGTTGAAATAACTGTATAGCAGCACAATATAATTGGACTGATTGTTGGTTTTGCTGATTTGAAACAACAGTTGTGGTTAAGGATAAAAAAAGATATTTGTTTTGGTTTTGACGTAATGCCTTTTGTTTATTTAATAATTACTGTACAAAGATTGCATTGTATGTTGCCAAACCGCAAAACCAAATTATATAATTTACTTAGCAATACAACGTTCGAAGGTCCATGGAAACAGGATCCCGTTGGACTAAATACGGAAACACAGCAGTTGCACATTTACAGTACCGTCAACTGGGGTGACTTTGATCAGCAAGGTGACTTTGTTTATTGCGGGGTGACTTCGTTCAGTTTTGATTAAGCATCAAACATGAGCAAAATCCAGAGTCGGAATGGAGCCAGAAGCGGAGCTTGACTAGCACTTAGCAGTTCTTTAATTATTTTCCTTAAAGTAAGATAGTTATATTAGCCTACTGGTATTACTTTGGTATTTGGTAAATCCGGTCCTGCTCTTGCTTTAAATAAAAACGTAGGTGGTTAATTTCCTTCAATATTTGAAAAAAGTATTATTTTTGGTCCCATACAACTTTTTAAAAGACGAAAAGTGTTTTATTTTTGTTTTATTTGCCATATTTTATCCTCCATTCACGAGAAAGCGAATTGTATCGCTATACTTTGGACGGGAAGTCCGCACTCGCTTGGGAGTTGCCTTTTTCGAGGTTTATGGGCCACCTGTCTTCCACATAAAGGTGGGGGATCAAACTCGCCCCATAGCAGAGGTTACTGTAATCACACATTAAGTTTGCTGATGTGATCAAAGTCACCCCGGGTCGGGGGCGACTTTGATCAGACAGAAGATGGCACTAAGCTGCTGAAGCATGACGTCACACGAAAAAAGCAATGTGTCATTAAAGAGGTTGGACCTCAAGTGCAACAATCAGACCAGTTCGCAAGGTGAGTGATAAACAGGCTAGTAAGTAAGATTGGAGGAAGTTATACGGGTGATCAAAGTCACCCCGGTTGACGATATGTAACGATTAGCGCTCTGAAGATCAGTCTTGAAGCTAATGCGACAAAGCCACGCATGACGTCAAAACTTAGGATAACGAGTCCTTGTGTGTGCCGGTATCAATTAGTGTGTAATACAAAAAATGCGTTGTTATTGCAACTGTACTGTACATTAACAGTCTGTCTATGATGTTTTTAACAAAAGCCACACAGTATAATTACCAGGATTTTTTATTGTAATACAGCATCATATATTTTTTTACGTTCTTAACATCAAAATTTCTGTCTTTTCTCAGTAATTTACTGAGCATAGAAAATGACCTTTTAACAGCAGCAAAGGTTGGCTGGGCTTTTTGCAATAGTGCGTAGCTTGTTGGGTCAATTGTCAAGTTGGTACAGTTTATTATTGTTTCTAAATTAGAGTTGGATAGACGTTTTTTAATGTAATTTTTAATTGCGCACGGATCATCATCGAATTGCATATTCTTCAGCAGTCCGTATGCTTCGGTTATCGTGCAGGCACTTCCTTCTAAGAACTCTACGTTGGTTGCTAGAGTCCGGTATTGATTTATTTTAACCAAGTCTGGCAACAAATCGTCCACATTGATAGCGTCTTTTGCTCTGCTGACTAAGAGGCCTGCATTTGTCCAATTGTTGACAATGATACGAACAGCTGGAAGGTTCTCACTGTAATATGAGGCAGCTCTATGCCAAGTTGCCCATCTGGTAATTACAGGGTCAGGAGGAGATGGCAGACCAGCATCATGAAAATCTTTCTTGCGATCTTTGTTTTTGATTGTTGCTGCCTTGATCGTTGCTATTATTTCATCAATATTTTTAAAATGAGCATGCACATGCATAGCGCAGTTATATAGTAAGTGCGCAACGCAGGTGACATGCATCAAAGAAGGGTATAATTCCTTTAATGTCTTTCCAGCCAAAGACATGTACCGAGCAGCATCAGTCAAGAACAATGAAAAATTCTCGCGTTTTATTTCAAGTTGTCGCAATATGTCATCCACAGTGTGCAGAATAATACTGCTATTAACATTGCTACCGCTGTCAAGTGGATGGCAATCAACGAGGAATGTCTGATTTGGGGCATCTAAGCTGCCCACAAACACACTAATATACTTTTGTTTAGCAATCTCTGCTTCATCCAGAATTTAAAAAATTTTTTTGTCACGAAGTAATTCTTGAATTCGTTCTTCTTTTTGGGATGCTAATTTAGCAACACATGCCCGGGCTGCAGTCTCCGAAAGCAATACTTTTCCCATTGTAGCAAACAGAGACTTTAAAAAAGAATGGTTCAGTTTATGAAGTGGGATATCTGCAGCTAAGAATGAAGAGATAACATGTTCCTCGAAGTTTACTTGATCGAGTTGTAAAAAGGTTTGCTTACTTTGGGATTTGCTCTTCGTCTCCAATTTTCTTTGGTGTTGCTTACTTTTTCGGTGGCTTTCCACAAAAAACTTTTTGTCGCATTTGACCAATACGTCGCAAAGGTTGCATCGCAAGTCGCGGGCGGGCAGGAGTCGCCGAAAACTCATCCGGATATTCGTGGCAAATTTGCTTAACTTTCGCTGTAGAAGATTTGGCTTGTTTAGGCATTCTTTGCTTTGCAAGCTACGACTTAAAAAAACCACGTGTAAAGAGCGCAAAGGTTTTATAGGAATAGGTTAATTGTCCAACAATTATGTGTTTATGCATCAACAATGAAAATTTTATGCATAATAAGTGCTAATTCCTTGTCAATTACCGCACGCATTTTTACCATTGCAACTATTTGAGAAGTTTAAAATCAAATAAGACTGCGCAATAAATTTTAATAGCAGCTCAAAAATTCAAAAAAAATACAAAAAAGTATAGATTTGTTTGTTTTTGTAAGGAAATTTTTGATGAAGACAATTTTGAGAAGTTTTGACTTTATGCAAAATTTTGACTTTATTTTGACTTATAAAATCTACCAAAACAGACTCCTGAACACCTAAAACAAACGTTAGTACACGTTTGATCATGTAACAAGGTCCTGAAAAAATTTTGACTTTAGCGGGCCCTAGTAATCACACTTAAATGAATGTTTTGGTTGTATTTGAAAAAAAATACAACTAAAAATGAAAATCAAGTGTTATTAATGTTTACTGATGGGCTTCATTGAAACATTTCAAACACATCTGCGGTTGCCCAGGCAATGAAACATTGACATCAAATTTAAAAATATCTTTAGCAAATACATGTGAAAGAATATTCTAAGAATTCAACATTTTGGAGGATTATAAGATCAAACAATAAAGCAAATAAACAGTTAAAACGGAAACCATGGCTGCACTCAATAGGAAATCGTGTCAACACCTAAACGAAAGCCATGTCTCTACGTAAACGGAGTCACATGTATATCCAGATGGAAATCACGAATCGACGTCACGTTTTTGCCTGCAACACGAAATGCCCCACAATTTACCCCTTGAAAATGACATACCATGCTTACTTTATTTCACTGCTCTAGGCCTTGCTGGTGACAGTCTGTTTGCTTTGAAGAGCGAGATCAAAGTCCAACAAGACTGATTAACGCAATTTACAGCAGTGCTTGTTGCATCTGTGTACTATAAACAGAGTCGATTTGGAAACGTAGCGTGGCGTTAATCGTCTTAGATTAACAGTCTTGCTGTGAGTTTTCACTTGCTTAAGTAGCATACGGCAGGAAAGAAATAAAGTAATATTCGATAAAATCAGAAAATCATAGAACCAGGCTAATACAGTCCCAAGAGCAAGCGCCTATAACCAGAACACAAAATTAAGTAAGGGACAGGATAATATCTTGACTATTTAGTATACTTGCTAGTCCAGCACTTGAAAATTAAAGGAGTGGAGGGAAGGGCTAAGGCGTCGCTCATCCCGTTTCCCAAACTATGGTTAAACATTAGCTGCGCAGGCTAATTGACTAGCTTGGTCTACCTACAACACAGTTTAAGTGCTCAGCACCGCTGATAAAAGTACACGCCAGAGGAATAGCAACCTGCAATCGCAGTAAAAGAATCTCCAGTTCAACATCTATGTGAGTAATACGTTGTTTACAGCAAGTTGGCTGGTGTAGAGTTTGAGCGTGCGGTCCACAGTGGGTACTCTTGGATTCAATTCCATTGCTGACTTGGACAAAAGACGGTAAAATGGTATTGATGCTTTCCTGCTTGGCGCTCAGGACGAAAGAAAGAGTACGGAAATTTGCGTGTTGTGCCCTTGAGCTATATGCTTAATGGAATACCCTCATCTTTAAGTGGCAGATAGGTGGTGGGGGGAGCAGTCTCCATCGCTATGGCCAAGTCTCACTGCAGGTATGCAAATACAGTATGAGCAGACACGCATTAGTGAAAGCGTGTTCGAAACTTAATAATGACTTCGCAGTTCAAAACCTAGTTACTTTATTTCTTACGTCATTTAAATTGAATATCCACAATACATTAATTAGTTTGTCAACAGTATAAGTAGGCCTACGTTTGTAGTTGAATTAGTCGGCTCTGCTTGCGTCGCTCACAGGGTCCCCATTAGTAATGTCGAGGTTGAGAATATCGGCTCACCTGACTGCGCCGGCTTCACCCAATGGATAAAAGTTTTTGACGTAGCCAATTTCTCTTACAAAAAAAAGTATCGTTTTTGAAAGGAAATTGATTAAGCAAAACATTATGGGGATTGTGTTGAGCTGCTATTATTTTCCCAAAGTTTTCGGAGTCCCTGCATACGTCTTGATTGAACTGCTTATAGCATAGGCGTACTTTGAAAGTGAACTTGCTCACAATTGAAACAGTCAATGATTTTACTAGCGTTTATGCGTTCATTTGATGAAGTACATGAAATGCGTGAATTCAAAGTCGTGGAAAGACGTCAAAGTGATTTTATTTATTTTCAAAAATAAGCTATTGTAAATTACATGTAGGCTTACTACTTGCGACTTTTTCGTAAATGTGGGCTTATTTGTATTACCTAAAGCAGTGGTTCTCAAACTTTTTGCGATGCGACGCATTTAAAAAAGCTTGCAAGACTTTGCGACGCACCAGACAGCATCCTACAGTTTAGTTTGCCGTACTGCGAGATAAATGTGACCCATAATGTACATAAATAACTGCCCCTATGCAGATGCTCCCGAGATTTTGGATTGGTCTGTCATCTTCAATCGTAAAATTACGCTCTTCTAAGTTTGTAACTCATTTTTTCTATTTTCGTCCAACATACAACTGAATGCTTTATTCTTTATATATTTTTCGCCAATTAAGTTAAACTTCTGCAATTTGATTCTTGAATAACAAGTCAACCGTTACAAGAGTGTATTAAAAACACTATTGTGAAAATGTCAGAAGAAAGTAAGAAAGGAATCTACGACCAGAGTTCTTTTGACGCAATAAAATCTAGACTTAATGGCACAAAATTAAAATATCCCGCGACGCCTTTGGAAAATTGAAACGACGCACCGGGGCGTCGCGACGCACAGTTTGAGAACCATTGACCTAAAGCTTGTATTTGTGCGTATGTCGGTTGGTCTTTGCTGTTCAATTTTGCTGCACTTGAGTAACAAGCTTATTAGATAAAGGTTTCGATTAGTCAAGTTTGAAAAGTATTTTAGCTAATGCATTACTAAAAACAGGTTTTTGAGCTGACGGCTATGTTAATAGTGATATGCATCTTTGTTCTTTGTCAACTAGCATATCAATTGTTTGCTTTTGAAATGACAGTGCATAACAATTTCAAGAGTAGCTGCCGCCAGCAGCACTATTTTTCACTATAATGGTACCAGACAGCATGGTACCATAATAGAGACAGTTTGGAGCGATCAACAAAGAGGAAAAAAAGCATGTTTAGATAGCCTAAAAAAATCGCGTGTTGCATCGTCAATTCAGACTAAATTGATGTAGAGTGTTTTATCGAAAGCACGTTGTTGATATCACCCAAAAAAGCTTTTTAAAGTGTTTCTACGGTCAGTAGTTTTTGAGAAAATAAAGAAAACAAGTTTTGCAATCAAGCCTCCACTGTGATGTGATCTTACACCCTGAGGATAGAATTTCTGCAAGTTGGTAAGTCAGGAGCTGGTTTTCGTATGAGTAGAAAAATATATTCCTCTGTCATAAAATGCAAATTGAAAAAGATTAGCTTTGATTATGACGTCATGATGGCGTCACGAGCTCCCTATGACATTCACTTCGCGAAAGTAATCAGATGTGAAAAATTTCATTTTGTACACCCAGTAGTTTTGGAGGAGTTTAAGCATACACACAGAAAGAATTGCGCGTAATAGCATACTTTACAGTATGTAATATCAAAGGAATTAGTTTTCAATGCACTACGAAATATATTCTTGGTGTTAGTTACGCTGATGTGGAGCTGATGTTTGCCACTTCCACTATTGCTTTACACAGATTCAAACCATGAACGTTTGATATAGTTAGGGCAAACGTCAGCGTAATACTAGAACCTGGCGCTGGGACTCCGCAAAAGAAATCAAGAACGAAAGAGCAGGCAAAATTCTCGTGCAGGCAAAACAAACTTAAATGAGAACAATGAAATATACTCATAGATCTTGCTACATCGAATAGCAGCATGTGGTAGTCTGAGCGAATCCATGGGAATATCGTAAGCGATATCAATAACCATACGCTACAGTGTCATTGGGAAAAGGCAATTTGCAAATACTTCTTCTGTTTGGTTGCAGCGTAGGAACAATTTCAAAAAATGCACGACGCTGTTGATCAGATCTGAACATAATGTTTGTTTGTTTATTTAATTGTTGCATTTTTACCCTCCAAACTCGTAGGAGAATAGAAATAATCTTAAGATGACTGCTCAGATTTTGTCAATGCAACATAGAAAGACTTCGTTTAGACCCGTTTCAGACTTTCCAAGTTTTAAAAGTCTGCTTGACTGGCTTCACAATGGTATTACTTTCAATAAATTTACTGCTAGGTAGGGTCCACAAGTTGGCAGAGAAAATGTTTGCAAAGTGTCTTCCCGTATGCACCACAACGTAGTCTTCTTAATGCCTAAACTCAGAGTAACTCACCTGTTGTCGCCGTGAAACCGTGAACTTATAACCCACTCGAACACGTTGCCGACAATGCACTTAGCAATGCGACAAACGATTTAGAACGTAATAGCTAAAGAATTATCGTTATAACGAACGATCAAGCAATATGAAGGCAATATCTACGGAGATAAGTCAAGATCGCAACAACTGTAAAATTTATTGGAGCGATAAACATATAAGCAAGTAAGAATAACGTTATGGCTAGTTTTTTTCCATATCATATTTCAAGAAAACAAGGAATAGGGCCACAATGTTTTCTGGCGACGATTCTGTAGGAAACTCATCTTTTTTTCTCTCAAATTTTCTCTTATCATTTGCAAGAAAACAGCCACAGCTTGGTGAAACTCTCGATTGAAACAAACCAGGTTCAAGTCATTTTAAAAGTGTAAAAGTCACGCTTTATTTCAATAATTGTCACGTTCCAAAAAACCTAACAATCGGAGAAGGGGAGAAAAGCCTTCAACAGAAAGGCCATGTAATCGGTGATTCGAGTTAATCTAGCAGAGAAGTATGCTCTCAAAAATGGATCATATTGTTCGTGTGTGACTACTTAATTAAAAATGGATCTTTAAGAACTAAGAAAGAGCAAAATATTTTTCCTATTCAGATCTTTGTAGCTTTAAGGTGTGAGACCCTGATGTTCTGTTTTACATAGTGTCATCATCTGATGGAAGAGGAGGAGTAAACAATAATCAGAAAGTTTACGTGTTTAAATAGGCTATAAGACAACAACGCTGTTTTTAAAGCAGGCCTTAAATTTTTATACGAATGTTCAATCTTTCTGCAGGTTTCATGCAAAATGGTTGCGCTTTAACTGCAATTGCAGCTCATGTGCTGTGCCTGGAATGGCATTGAATAGAAGGGTGGACGTATCAGCCATATCTGATAACATGAAAATTAAACAAATAGAAGTCGCCGAAAAAGGTTTGTAGTCATACAAAGTATTCTCCAATCACGCGCATACCTCGAAAGTAAAACAGAGTAGAGTTTTCTTTATCCGTTGAGCAACTACCGGTATCGCCGATGAAGTGCATTTGTAAATTATGACTGGTTCTTAATGGAGTGCCGCTTTCCTTTTACCAAATCTTGATCAGATTTGCGATAAAAACCTGGGTGGTTGTTTGACATTACGCCTTCGTTCCAAGAGAAAAAGCAAGGACAAACAACAACAACAACAAAGTGTATTTCTGCCACAAGCTTTGCTACCAAAATTGCTTGATTGAAAAGTTTTTGTGAGCAACACAGCTATGACAAAACCGTTTGAGAATCGAGCTCGCTATCTCAAGATTACAAGCGCCTTTTTAAATTCTTTTTATTGCTGAAACGTTATAACGGACTATGCGTAATTACTCTGAAAGCGTAAGCCCAATTGTGAGCTAAGGTGAACAACGTAATAAACCAAACATAGACTTCACAAGTAAAAAGTAAATTACTATACTGTGATTACAATGCAGCCACGGTAACAATTCGGAAGAAGTAGTGGCGCAACATGTAGATGTGTGGTCACTTTGAAAATTATCACACTTCCCCGCCGTCGAATCGAAAATCTACTACAATAAACAATTTAGCATTGCAAATGATTTCTCTAGCAATTATATATCATAAATATTGTTGCCGCATCTATTTGGGGGATTGCGAAGCCTACATGAACTCCTTAGCGATGTAGAATGAGGAATTTCTGGGGTCCTGTGCGCATGGCTAGTGTTATTGGTTTCATTGGATAGGATCCGGAGTTCTTTTGTGTTCGGTCCTACATTTCAACTTTAGTCACATCAGACTGTAGGTCAAGATACTGTCGATCATCATCTTCAAGTAGCCTTTGTCGAATTGAAAAAGAAGTAAGGCCGTTTATAAAGGCACCTCTATTAAGCTTATTTCGATAGATTACAGCAACGGTTCCCAACCGGGGAAAAATTCCTCTCCAGGAAGGAATTTCACCATTTTAGGGGAGGAATTTAACTTTTGGGTTAAATCCACTACTACTTACAACTACCGCTTCAATGCAGGAAATAATTTCATCCAGGAAATTGGTCCGGTACCGGTAGCTGAATGAAATATTTGAAAACTGGTATTGCCAAGTAGTACTGCACCTCCCCTCCGAATGGTGTTAAGTTGACGCTAGACTCCTGCCTCATACATCACATTTTTGCTTCACCAACAGATCTAGCTTTCCGCATCCTAGTGTTGATTGTTATCGCTTTACCGTTGACTAGCATACATTGTCAGTATTTGTTATGCTTCAATTATTTAATCATGATTGTCACAAAGACCATTGTTGTAACATACTGTTGTCAATAATAGGGAAATAATGTTTTGATAGTAGTCCTTCAGATAATGATATTGACAAGACAAGGGAGAAGCATATGTTGGTAGGCTACCGTAACTCTTATTAGTCATGTTGAATATTTAGCAAAGCTGCCGAAGATTGCAAGGTTTTACAAGTTATATCCTAGAGCAGACTGTAGGTAGACTCTGTCAAAGCATATTATTAAAATACATTCCAGTAATTAGGCCACCAAAAAGCAGTGTAGCCTCAGTAGGTTGTGCAATATGTAGACTGGCTACTAAGCCGGGAGGTCGATTGTTAGATAGGTAATACTTTGGAATGTTAGAAGTTAGTTGCTCATATAAACTGAACAAAAACACTTAGTAACTTATTTTGTTCAGTTTATATGAGCAACTAACTTCTAACATAGGCCAGCCTGGTTTAATAAAATTAGATATGCAGCCAAATACTAATAGTCTAAAACAATTTTTTGTGTAGGTTTAGCCTTACGTTTAGTTACTAGCAACCTAGCAGCAAAGACATGTGTGCTAAAAAATGAAAATGTGATGAATCATATATCCAGTTCGGTTTTGCATCGGTCATTATACATGTACATAGTGAAGAAAAGACACAGTGCGAACTTTATAATAAAGCACCCTCCAATGACTCAATGAGACTAGCAAAGCTCGAGCAACACCTAGAAAATGTACATCCGCAACACATAAATAAGGACAAAACCTATTTCGAACATCTAAGGAGAGCACCAAAGTCAATGAGACTGGATGCTTCTAGCGATTTTTTTAGAAAAAACAACCAACTGTTAGAAGCATCTTATTTAGTGGCATTTGAGATAGTAAAACAGAAAAAGCCGCATACTATCCGCGAAACACTAATCAAGCCTTGCATTCTGAAAACGGCTGGCATAGTGTTAGGAAAAGAGGCAGAAAAATGCTAGCTGCAATTTCGCTGTCAAATAACACCATTCAAAGGCGAATCAAGGATTTGTCTCTTGATATAAAAAGTCAAATAGTACAGGAAATCAAAACTGCTCCGTTTAGACCTTTTGCAATCCAGCTGGATATATCAACAGATATCTCTTTATGTGCACAGTTGATGGTGTACGCAAGATATGTTTGCAACAATGCACTTAAGGAAGAGTTTCTATTCTGCTCCGCTCTTGAAACTACTGCAAAAGCAGCAGATATTCTGAATAAAGTTACAATATTTTTCCTAACTGAGGGCTTGGAATGGAAAAATCTTGCTGGCTGTTGCAGTGATGGTGCGCCAGCAATATTGGGATGCAATTCAGGCTTTCAAGCTTTAGTAAAGATGCAAGCATCAAAAAGTAAAGGCGTTCACTGCATGTTGCATAAGCAAGCCCTAGCTTCCAAAACATTACCCAAATCCCTTGAAAAAGTTCTTGATCAGATAATAAAAACAGTTAATTTTATTAAAGCAGGAGCTTTAAATTCCCGTCTTTTTAAGGCATTCTGTGCAGATATGGATTTAGACCACTACGTGCTTCTCTATTACACTGCGACTCGATGGCTATTCAAAGAAGTTGGCTATCCAAAGGCAATGTCATGCAAAGAGTCTTTGAATTCCGAGAGTAATTAAAAGCATTTTGTCTTCTCGAAGGCAAGATTGAGTATCACGCTTGGCTAGATAATGAACAGTGGGTAATTTCTCTGGTTTATTTGTCTGACATATTTAAACAACTTAACAAACTCAACCTACAGATGCACGGCAAAAATACCAATGCCATCAAATTTGTCGATGTACTGAAGACTTTCAAAGCTAAGTTGGTAAATTTGAAAAGAAAAGCTGAAATCTACAATTTTGCAATGTTCGAGAAAGTGGATATGCTTCTTGACAGCAGAGTGGAGAGCAGAAGTTGTTGAAAAAGATATTGTAAAGCATTTGCGAAACCTTCAAAACGGATTTGACAGATACTTTCCTGAGACTAGTGATGACGAATTGGATTTTGCGAGAAATCGGTTTACATTTCCTATCGAAAAGCTTTGGGATGTTAGAACGAATTTTTAAAGCTGATAAGCGATTCTGGAGCTAGACAAAAGTGCCAAGAAAAACCCCTTTCACTCTTTTGGGTTGGACTGAAAGACTCATATTCTCAAGCAACCGAAATAGCTCTCCGTATTCTTATCTCTTTTGTATCAACTTACCTATGCGAGTAGGATTTTCGTCTCTACTTCAAATTAAGGCCAAACACAGAAATAGACTTGCGGTTGAGGATGATTTGCGTTGTGCAGTGTCACAGACCACACACCCCGCATCCAACTACTTTCCGAAAACAAACAAGAACAAATTTCACATTGATCGAGAGGAAAATGGAACTAAACTGATATTCGAATTCATTAAAACTGTTTGAACTGGCAGTCGTGTTTTCTGTTTTGATTGCTATTTCGTTATTTTGTTATTCTCCTGATATTGTACAACGATCTCTTGGTAAAATAATGCTTGCTTAGTATAGTTTTAATCGCATATCAAGTTTTCTAGGTAATTCTTAGTGGTTAAACTTGTGGTTGATGCTGGGTTTCGGGGGGTAGCTACAAAAATTTGATAAGATGCGCTGATTTCATGTATCGATATCTCAGTTAATGAAAATCTCAAATGCGAAATTTTAATTAAAAAAGTACACCGATGCTTTTTTTTTAATTTATAAGATTTAAAGTTTTGCTGATTCATTATATTTTATTAGTTATAACTTTGCTAAAATTTTAAAAATGGCTAAAGCAGACTTTAAATTGATTTAGGGTTCAGGCTCATGGAAATGCTGAATAAACAAGTAGTCTGATATTACTTCATACTTATAAAAATTAGTTATTACTTGTAATTTTTTTAATTAAAATTTAGCATTTATATCTTTTTCACGACCTTATATATGTTTTTTTTTGAATCAGCGAAATTTTTTACTATAAAGTGGTATTTTTGGTCGGAAAATTTTTTTCAAAAATGTTACCCCCTCGAACTACAGTAGATTATCCAAAAGATGCAACGACTAGAGTACTAGACTAAGGTTGTGCTTTACTCCACAATGTGCAAGCAGAGTCGTGAGAAAATAACGTTTAGAAAACTTAGCGTAATAAGGAAGGAATGAAAAGTACCGAAATGGGATAAGGGAGAAATGCATTGAAAAAGGTTGGAAACCACTGGATTACAGCATTTTCATCTTAAAAGTTACAGTCTTTAGCAAGTAGACAAAGAACGTGCACGTACTCACGTATGGACTCGTTTGAGTTTTGATTCCATGACGTAAGATATTATCGTCTTCTTTTACAGTAAGCGTTGTTCGAGCTTCAGCGTATGTTGTTGCATCAGAAATAAATGCAAAAGTTCCGATGAATAAGCAAGTAGTAAGAAGTCCGACCTTGTTTCGGCGTCGTCTGCAGCTGCAGAAACAGCAGTCAAAAATTTGCCAAAATTTCGTGGTCAATAGTTACAAATCTGTTCTGACTTTGTTCCTGCAGGTCGAACTTCGAGGTTAGTCGGTTGCAATAGACAATCCATTTTTGAGCAAAAAATTGTAATAAATCAAACAAGCTTTACTCGTAACACACAAATTACTGTACTATGATTACAAGGCAACAACGGTGCCAATTCAGAAGAAGCAGTGGCGCAAGTAGAGGTGTCTTCATTTTATAAGTCATCACACAACATATAAAGTACCCCAACGAAACGCTCGCAGAGAATACAACGGAAAACGAGGGCCCCTTTTGTTTACTTGCAGGTGGGACATAAACTTCTAGCAACTCCATTGCACTCGGGTATCCATGAAGCTTCGACTTTTCGATTGAGATTCAAGCGCTTTATTGCGCATAGCTGTAATCTTGTTTAAAAATAATGCAATAATGTTAAAGCTCGATATCACAGTGTTTAAAGCATCCGTTTCTCAGTGAATAAAATTGCAGTTTTAACCTAATCTTAGTCGGGTCAGACGAAAGACTCCACAATTTGGCAAGTTACTGCTTTCATGTCCAGTGCCTGATATGAAAAGGAAATGTGAAGGGTTTCCTATCTTAATTTCTGCAGTGGGTCTTCTCGATGCTGAATGGGCCTGTAACAAGCCATTCGCAACGTGTTATGACTCTGCAGTTGTAAAACAACTGCCCTTAACCTTTCCTTGCATTTAGAACTTCTGTTCTACTTTGATGATATCAACTCGTTTGATCACGTGACCCGCCATCCGTCCTCGTTTCTTCGAGCGATGTGTTATTGTGACGTTTGCTTGCAAAATAAGATAAGCGAGTGCGATAGCATCAGCAAATTCATTCGCAAAAAAATCGAATTTAAAAGAGTTCCTTGCTTAGAATACGAAGAGATCACGAAAGATGATGACACAGGAGTTTTCAAGTCAGTAATGATCATTTATGTTAATTGAGAGGCTGAAAATGAGAACACAGTCATTTTCAAAAGTTTAGCACCGCCTAGCCAATTTTCAACTTTCCAATGCGTTATACATATAGTGATATAGTGCACATATTTTACGTAAACATGCGTTTATTGAGATTAAAAATGCTAGAATTATACATGTATGATCAAAATCAAAACAGCTCATTAATATAGCCAAAGTTTAATAGAATACTTATCGCTCGTTTGAAAAAATTTGATATGTCCATTTTCTTTTGGATGGTTCTAAACTTTTGCAAATGATTGTACAGTCAACTTCGGATATAAGAGATCCACCGGGACCAGCTTAATCAGTCTCTTATAACCGAATTCTCTTATAATCGACTTATTAGTTTATATTGAAAATCATTTGGGACCTTTTGCGTAGTCCCTTATAAGCGAAAATCCCTTATATCTGAATCTCTTATATCCGAAGTTGACTGTAATGACAAAGTTTGTGACTTGGCTGACACTCGTACATATCTTTGTGGTCAACGAAGCCATAATTTGGACCCGAAGCTTGAGCTTGAAAGCAGACGATGGTTTAACTCGACCGTACCGCATGGAATTGAACGTCTTGCACAGTGCAAATCTGAATCTCATTGTGCGATGCTACAGACAGAAAAGCCATGTTTTCATTGAAAGCTTTTTGGAATATAAAGCATAATTTTGTTGAATCGTAGCTAAGAGGTGCTAGAAAGCCATCACTCTCCAATATTGGGCTTGCACCACCATCAAATATTGATGTCACCATTATGACAAGTAAAGAGTCCAATCTCAAACCCTCCTTTTTTCTGGCTTTACATTTGACCTGACCATCCGTTTGCTAGCAAGTTTCAAATCAATAACTTTTCAAAATCGTTCACAAAATTCTATGAAATAGCGCATCAAAAAAGCTGCTTAGGCAGCAACCAACACTTCGCAAAGTTTTGCTGCCTGAATCTTTGTCAACGTGTAGCTGCTACAATAGCATATAGTGATTAGAGAATCCGTCTCAAGTGGAGTAGACTGTAGGTAAAAGGCGCTATGGGTTCATGCCACAAGAAATTAAAAAATGGTTTCTACACCTCCTCTGCTTAGCACTCAGCACAAAAGGAATAGTGTGGATAAGTCGGCAAGGTAGCTTATTGTGCCTTTAAGAAAGTCACATAGCCAAGCTCCTCAATATTTACTTGACTGACAGGTGGTATGGCCGAGCAGTCTATCTGTTTCAGTTGCCCCAGACTGACTGAAAACTAGGAAACTGACCAACGTTAATTCATATACACATCAATGAGCTGATAAATTGGCTTAACTGCAGATGGCTTCAGCATATAGTCGACCAGGGGGTGTGTTTAATCAAAAACGTTCCTACTGACAATGAAGAAATGATTGTAAAGGTAAGGGAAACGATACTTGGTTGGTCTTTGATTAAGCTTACGAGTGGGAAATCTGGGAAAAGGTATATCACGATAATTTTTTTTGCTTGATCGATTACAACAAGCTATAAGCTGGAGGTGATACCAAGCATTTAAAGTGGAATTTTGAAAATTTGAAACTGGACAAGCAAATCTGGACAACTCGTTTCACATTTAGCTCCACTCACGCTGCCCTAGGAGCAGTGTTGAATAAAGGGGGACCACAAGATGGGCGTTCACCAAGACCCGTAATTAAAAAAGGGTCTTGGCATCGAGATGAAGATTATTTTGCTTAGGTGTCATTACATAATTTGAGGAAATTGCGGGATGCACTCAAGATTTGGGCCCTTTTCAATGTAGGTGGACCGCAACCCTGCTGGACTTAGTTTGGTCCTGTGTACGAGTCTGCAGACCAAAAAAGGTAACACAATAATTTATGCAGGTCGCTGAAAAGATAGCATACATCGACGAAACAAATTACGGAAAGGTAACTGATAAGCGTATAACAAATTTGAACTACTCGTATCTACTGTAAAAACTTCGGATAAAATATTTTCTTTGAATTGTTGTGTCAATAGTAGTTCTTGTTATCACTACTTGCAGATAAAAATATAATATAACCAAAGAATGTGTGACGTTGCAATATGTCTGTTTCAAAATAATATTGAACCTTTTACTTCCTGAACTTTCAACATTTGGAATACTATATACTTGAAATGTATTGCATAGGCCTATGCTTTGTGCTTTACCCAACCAGTATAGTTGTGCTACTGCTCATTACCGTAAATACGTCGAGCGAGGCGACACTCAAAAATCAACCAATCACATTCTAGCGTGTTGGTGTTAAGGCTATACCCACTTTACATGTGTTTATTAGTTTCGGTTCAAAATGTTGCCGCTTTCGCCCAACCGATCAGTATATTTCTATTTCCTTGAGCAAATCTGTGATGTTATTAGACCTTTTTGTTTCCTTTAGTACTGTTCCTTCATTCCAAGAAATTAAACAATCGTATTCGTCGCCATGTGTGAGATACTTTGTATTTCTGATTGTTTTTTAGATGTTTGACGTCAAAATAACCAACTCCGTCAACGCCGGTTACACAGATAAAGCATTAGCTTTGCATCAAGACTTAGTGCAATACGAAAACGCAATTGGATTCCAAATGTTACATGCGTTGAGGTAAAAATTTGCAGCGTCATTCTTATTTTGCAATCATTTCAGGAGCGTAGTGCTAAAACTTTTTTAAAGAACAATTAAAAGTATTTCTGTAATTGAGAAGAAAAATTTGGAATTGGTTTTGATAGTGGTTTGGGTGCCGCAACCTTCCAAGAGTCAAAAAGTACCGTCGTTGTGTTTTAGTGAATAGTAAAATTTTGAAGGCTAATGGCATGGTGAGCAAATAGTGGATAGCTAAGGAAACTGAAAGCTTTCCTTAGCTCCAACTTTTTCCCAAGAAAAGAAGATTTTTGCTTCAAAATTACATATTAGTCCTTCCTTTGACGCAAACGTTGGTCTCAAAATAAATTTTGGCCTTTAAGTTATAAAAATTCTGCTTGAGCGCCTGTCAATGTTTTATTTAAAGAGTATTTTGTTTTTCAAGATTGGATTGACTTTACTTTATTTTGTTATGCTTTATTTTGTCTTCTGTTTGTCACGTGTAACTGTATGTTTATATTGAAATTATGTATTGGATGCCAATTGTAAAGTACTTGGTGAAAAAGCAATTGGTGGTGATTAGGACATATCGTACTGTGAAAAGACTTTGTTATTTCGCCAGTACATATCATACTGCTACAAAAACTATTATTGCTACGCCAAGACATGTCACACCGCAACAAAACCATTGTTACTGTTTCTTTCAAGACGTATCTTACTGCACGAAATCATTATCGCTTTAGTAAATCCAGTTTAGACAATACCACATGTTACCATTCCTTGACTTTCAAAGAAAGTGTCTTTTGCACACTGTACAAGAGAGATATATTTCCGGCTTCAAGCAAAATCTAAAATGCTCTTGAGTTGGAAAATCTTAATTGGGTCCATTTCCTGTGTTTCTAACCAACCAGGAATAGCCTCCGGGTGATAGATTTTTGCACGTTGGCTGTCGACCAATCGCGTTATATCCGAATTCGCGTTGAATCGAGGGGCGTAACAACGAAGTTTCACTGTTCTTTCTCGAGGCATCATTCTGTGAACGGAACCATTTTTGCTTTCGAAAGACAAATTACGCTGCAACGAAAACACAAAGTGCAGTATGTAAAGTAGCGCTACTTGTAAAATAAAGCTATTTTTAAAACATGATCGGAAACGTTAACAGTAATTCGGAAGCGGCAGGTTTTGGTGTACTGTAAAAGGTGGTGATTGATTATAGGTAGACTAGGCTTTGCTTTACAGTTAACCAAATCTCACCACTTCCGAATATTCACGACTCTCGAACATTTTTCAACGTGTTTTTAAGTAGCGCCATTTTACCAACGGCACTTCACTCTGTTTTGCTGCAATATGATTTGTCTTAACGAAGCAAAAATGGTTTCGCTGCAGCATGATACGCCACGGGAAAGTAGTATTGGTTTGGTTGCAGTATGATACGTCTTACGGAAGGATCAATGATTTTATTGCAGCATGATATGTTCTAAATTTTTCTTTATCAATTACTTTGCAGTTGGCACCTCAGAGTTTCGTGCCAAAAAATGTACTCTTTTTCTCCCTCTTTCTTTTTTCTCTCTCTCATTTGCAATCGACTTAGCGCTAGAAAGTCATTTGGCTAGCTATCGCCAAAAAGCCTCGACTTTCCTCTCACTTTCAATATTGTAGACAGCCTTTTTATAAATACCTATACCGCTATCCAATGTCCGTTTCAAGTTGTTGACAATTTAAGGTAGGCTACTTCGAATATACTGTACATCTATTGTTTTAAAGGTTCGACGAATGCGTTACCGGTGGAGAATCATCTGTTGTTGACGCATTCGAAGCGGCCGAAATTCTTAAACTTCAATCTCCAGAAGATTTCAAAACTTTGACTGAAATACCGGTCACTTTTGCAACCGTTGATTTTGATCGTTTGCCTCCACTTTACCCAGTGTTTTTACAACATCAAAAGCCACATATTGTGGTTGATTATTTTGAAAAGGCAAGTGTGATTATTAGTAATCTGTTTGAGTGAGTTGGAGCGCCTTTCATGCCGAAAATGATTGAGGTCCGGCCATATAGTGTTGTTGGTGGAAAAGGTACTTCACGCCAATTTTGCCTGCTTGATCGCAAGCTTCTGATCGAAATACACGTTGCCAGCAGTACTGGCAACTCCGAAGCAGGTCCAAACACAAGGTGTTTTATATATAACTACAAAGATTTTCCTGTGACCGGAGGATAGAAATATACGAAGCGATACGAATCTGCATCTTTTAAGACTAACTTTAGGAAAAGCTATCTTAAGCAGGGCAATTTCTTAGCTTGTTTCCAATGCTTCTGGAAGAGATGCTGTGTTAACACGTTCGCTACCAGAGTCAAATTTGTTGTTTAAGGGGTAGAACCAGACATCAATATTTTGAGTTTAGTGTTAAAATTTCACCAATGTAATGTTGTTAATCTCTAGTTGCCAATGAAATGTGTTTTATTCGCATTTTTTTAATTTAAAAATTTAGTGACATGGTACTGAAAGGCAAATTTTTCCATCCAGTGCCACGTCGCTCACAGTGACATCTAAAATGAGAGGCATGGCTCCTGACAGCCAGATGTTTAGTCACTGTTCTACACCACTCTTTTCCAGCGACCTAAAGATATTGTCCCTTTCCTTTTCTGCATTTTCGTCTGTGTGCAACCAACCCACTGAAGCTTGCCAGTCAACGTGAACAATAGGACTCTTGCAAGCTGGTAACACCAGAGATAGACAGAAGAGGTAAAATAACAGCCATTGTTCGGTTTACTCGAAAGGAAGCTTCAGGAGATTTACACTTCTGAACAAAGCATTGTAAATGAGGAAAGTCTTATTCCTTGGAGAGGGCGGTTAGTGTTTTGACAGTATATTCCTTCTAAGTCCCACAGGAATGGAATAAAGGTCTTCAAACTTTGTTCTGGGGAAGGTTAATGTTGATCTCTGCAAGTGTATGCAAGCAGAGAAGAAACTGGAGGAACAGAAATTGGACAAACATAGAGAGTTTGTGAAGAGCTAATCAGAGAATTGACAGGAGCAGGTAGAACCCTGTTCATTGATAATTTTTACGAGGTACCACCTATAACGGTTCTTTTTAAAAAAAAAAAACTCATGTTGTTGGAGCTGTGCGGCCGTCTTGAGCACAGTTACCCAAAGAGGTTTTGAAAAAGAAGTTGCCGCATGTAGAAATTGTTGCACAAGAGGAAGATTATGGTATTCTTCTTCTGAAGTGGCATGATACAAGAAATATACATGTTTTTTCCACCAAGCATGGTCCGGAGATGGAGGAAACTCAAAGAAACAGAAGAGGGAGGTCTGATGCCAACACACGTTCAAGTTTCGCTGCAATAGGAGCTTCAATTACAAGATCAAAGTTGAAGACAAAAACTGTAACTGAATACAACAAAGGAAAGGTAGGCATAGACCTGCTTGAGCAAATGTGCGCTTATTCTTCTGATCTACAAAAAGGCATGAAATGGTTCCTAAAATTGGCCTTTTAGCTGTTGTCAGTGCCTGCGTTATTTTCAAAAAACACACTCAAATTGGCGTAAGAGAATTTCGTGAAAAATTGACATCCTCTCTGCTGGAATTGCGCTGCAGTAGGCTTTCCTTACAGCCTATACCAGGGCAACACAACTTAGCAGAAGTGCGAAACAAATCTGCAAAAACAAGGAAAAGGTGCAAGCTCTGCTACAAAAGACTATCTGATAGTGATGGCAGCGAGGTTGCCAGAAAAAGAGCAAAATTTATAAACACTTACTGCCAGCATTGCCATGGAAAGCGGTACAATGTACTTCTGCCCAGCCTGCTTTGCAGAGTTTCACGTATGCTAAATGTAAACACGAGCTGATCGTGCAAGCATAAACGGTCTTTTCTACTCGCGATATACCAACGTGTATTTACATTTTGCAACCAATGAGAGACAATAATTGAATTGTGTTACTACACTGTGTTGTGCTATTTTGTTACAAATTATAATTCGAAGTTGCCTTTCCGTAGCCTTGAATGCATTAGTGCAGAACCGAGAGCAATTCTCAAAAACATTCCGGTTGATGTCGGCATCCTTATCAGCTGCAGAAAAAGGCTAGGCAGTAGAGCACAGATGAGTGACGCGGCTCTACCTTAAAGTGCTGCGTCATCCACATGTAAGCGACGAGGTGCGTTCGTTAAAATGGCGTCACTTATATATGATTTACAACATGATAGCGAACGTGTTGAGAGCCGGGATCCCAGTAAGATTTTTTGAATTTGTTTATTGTTTTTTGTTTTTATTGTTTTATTTGCCATTTTTATCCTCCATTCACGAGAAAGCGAATTGTATCGCTATACTTTGGACGGTAAGTCCGCACTCGCTTGGGAGTTGCCTTTTTCGAGGTTTATGGGCCACCTGTCTTCCACATAAAGGCGGGGGCATCCCGTTAAGTGCCTTGCCCAAGGACACAACAAGCGAACTTGCCGGCTTGTTCTCCACAACCTCCCATTAATGCCGAGCGCCAAGCAGGGAAGCTATAGATACCATTTTTTAAAGTCTTTTGGTATGACTCGACAAGGGGAATGAACCCCAGGTCTACCGACTGCGAAGCGGACGCTCTAACCACTACGCCATCGCGTCGGTCAAGATTTGGTCATAAAAAATCCCAAGAAAGAGGAAAAATTTCCAAGGTAATTAAATAAAGTAAAAATAACCAAATTTTTATTTATACATATAGGATAAATAACCAAATTATAATTAAATAAAATAAAAATAACCAAATTATGGCATATACATTGCCGCGCCAAGCAACTAGCAAGACCAGTGTTGCCGATTCTGCTCAAAAAACCACTACATCGGTTGACAAGTTTATGATCGTATTACTATAAATTTCTTTCCAAATTACCGTCATAAACTTGTTAGTCGATCTAGCGGGTTTTTGATAGTTAAACTAACCATAAAAGTTGTTACTTATACGTGATTTTACTTGAAATCCCAAGATTTTTGACATTTTTTTGGAGCTACTTCCCAAGATCCCAAGGCTCAAGCCGAAATCCCAAGCACTGGGATCCGTGGTTGAGAGTAGAATTAATATACTTTGGGTTTCTAGTCTCAGCTTTTTTGGTCATGCATTGCACAACTTGTGTTTGGACCTCTTAGGGGTTACCAGTATGCGTGGCGGGCACCGTGCATATTTCTGGCACAAACACTGCCACCAACTAATCAAAGAAGATAGCGTTAATAAGGGATGAAAGCACAATATGTGTGTGCGTATATATTCTATGCCTTGGTCTAGGAAAAGCTTTGCCGTTGCTTATACTTGTTTGTGTTCATAGACCCTTCGAAATTGCCTGTAATGATGTCAATAGTCGGCGATCACGATATTAGCGGTTGCTTGATGGTAATAGCTGTATGAGTACGCCTTTTCACCATACAGAAACTGCGTTGGTAATATCATTGACTTGGCAGCAATGGCCAGATTGACAAACTTGTCATCTAAAATAGTGGTATGAAAACTTTTTTGCAGGCAAACTAGTTTTGCTCAACCGGATGATACTGCAAGTCTCTGCTCAACCGGATGCTATGGGCCTTTTTATGTCCTTTTGCTTTTTGTTTTGAAGATCAATACCAAAAGGGCGAAGTTTTTAAATTGAAAACTTTTTTTGTTTTGTGTGGTTAATCTTTAGACGCCGGCTAGTTGTCACATCCTTCAGCGGGCCGCAGTTTGCTCACTTTTGATCCAAAGAGAGCTAATTTCATGGCTGGGGAGCTGGCCTAGTATAAACCAGGCTCCAGCCTCGGAGCTAGTGTTTAGATTTAGGCGGAGCCAACTCCAGCTCCAGTCAAGTTTTCAAGGTTTTGCTAATGTAGTCAAATGCAATATATTTTTGGCCATGGATTTTACCGAAAATATAACTATATGGCAAAGGAATATCCAAAAATAGTTATAAAATAGCAATGGTTTTTAGATAAACACTCAGATCAATGAACATAAAATTGAAATGCATCTGAAAAATTAGTGGAATTACAGTACTACAGCTACATCTTTTCTATAATTGGATAGGAGCTGGAGCTGCCAAAATTTTTGATGGCTCCAGCTCAAGCTCAGGTTCCACTAACACCTGAAAATAAAGCTCCGGCTCCTTCAAAAAATCCCAGCTCCAGCTCCGGCTCCCCAGCCCAGGCTAATTTACTTGTTTAGACCTTACGATTACCGGTACATGCGGTATGCCAAACTGAAAGGTTGCTTGTTTTCAAGTCCAAGGGCTTGAACTACTCTTACGGTGAATGCAAACTGCTGAACATGAGACCGGCGCTGCAACTGCTTGTCTTATTTTCGAAGAAAATTAGAATCATTCTGCAAAACTTTTGCATCTCTTTAGCTGCCTTTGCCCCATTTCTAGAATAGAATAATGTCGGGTCGCAACCAGGATTTTTGATAGGGGTGAAGGAAATTGAAAAAACTGCGATGATGTCTTAGTGGCAAAGTATTCTTTAAGAAAGACTATTCTTTTGGTGGAGGTCCATTGTTTGAAGATCAAAAATTTTAATACGGAAATTTTGGACATGTCTGGGAAGGGAGTCCCCTTGTTCTCCAAAAAGGAGAGTTCAAGGTAGCTGCCTCACTTGCCTCACCCTATATCCACCTCTGCATGGAACATCCAATCTTGCATAGCAAAGCGAATTAAGTAGAAAATGCACTGCGATCAAGCTTGCAGAAAGCGGAAGTCCATGTCAAGCTAAGCATTAAAACGGCGTATCCTCTCCTTTCCCAAAGCCGATTTCTCGTGGTAGGTTCCAAATAATCGCTTCTTATGATATACTAGGTTAGAGCCTTTGTTGTTTCAACTCGGTAAAACACAAGATACGAAAGGTTTAGCTGTATCTATCTCAGAAAAGCCTCTTGTTTCTTTAGATTGTAGGAGTGAATTGGAGTCCAGCTACAATCACTCCTCTCCAAGTAAGGGAAGGTGATGTCGACCGGTATTACAAAGCTAACAAGAAGTTTGATGAAATCATCAATAGAAAAGATATTCAAGTAAGCTGAACAGATCTTTGTTATCAGTAACGTACTAAAAATTTTGTTGAATGGAAGAGAATCGTTTTGAAAGGGAGATATCAAAGGGAATAAAGTCTTATTTTTGCTTGCGATGGCAATAGTAACAAGGCATATAATTCGTTAGGTCACTTTAGTTCTGGGATTATACTCTTGGGAAGTAACCTGATGGAAAGAAATATTCTCCAAAAAAACAAGGCTATTGCAAAAGAAAGGAAATACTTCAAAATTAAGGGTTTTGCGAGTGGCATTTCCTGCTAAGTTGGACTCGGCAACATCCGGATGGACTCTAAAGATGATGCTTTAAAATATTGCCTTTGTCAACTACTAGTACAACACAAAGACTTTTTTCGTTAGAAACAAGTATGCTTGAGTCTTTCCCTTAAAATATGTCATCTTCGCGGACAGATATTTTCCATTCCCCTTAGTGACTCCTCGAGTTATTACACATCTAGTGGGTCTGAAGTATCCCGCCTAAATGGATTGCGAACTCAAAGTATACTGTGTATTCCTTTGCACCAACTGTACGTGTTGATTTGTTTTAGTATCGGTTCAAGCTTGAAGTTGGCGATCTCCTGACATTCAATAACCGTAGAATGCTCCACGCTAGAGAAGCATTCCAAGCAAATGGAGGTGTGAGACACTTGAAAGTGAGTAACAACCAACGTATCGCTTGATATCTGTGCCGGATCTAACCGAATCTGGACCCAGCTAGGCCTTCATTGAAAAGGGCCTCAATTGCAGGCTTATTTTTAAGGCTTATTTTTCCCTGGAATCAAATAACGTATTTAATTCAACTACGTTTGCTACGAGAGACTTGACTTTTCCGTTTTACTTCATTACTTATCCAAAATAAAAACTAAGAGGATGAACCAACGCCATCAAGACGATTTCAGAGCGATGTAATTGTTGGTGCTAGCGAGGCGACAGTAGTACATATCGTATTTATAACTGGTTCTAAACGACTTTCTGCTATAACCTGTTCATGAATGGGGTATGATGCAAACTTGATTAAAGGCTGTATTACCTTCAGGAGAAGATAAGTCGGGAAAGTTATGTTCTCTAAAAATAAGACATTAAGTACTTGTGGGGGGCTGGGAGGACGAGTAAAATCTCAAACCTGACCGGAAAATATTTACTACAAAATGCTTTCAGTTAAGGAAAATAAGTTTTTGGCGTTTTGTTGGTAATCTTTACCACTGCTCGGACATATATGACATTGGCAGTGGGCATGTATTTCAACGAGAAGGGGAGGAAGAGTAATTATCCTCAGTGAGATCCTTTTATAGGTTCATCTTGATAGTTAACTTTAATTGGGTCTTGCAGAAATTTTTATCATTCATGAAATTGCCGTTATTTTTCAGGGTCTATATCTAAAACTGGATGAAGTAAGAAGCCGCTACTTGACTTTAGCAAAAAAGTTAAGCGTTGATGTTGTACCTCCAAAAATGGGAAACAACAGCTCTGTATAATAGCAATGATTCGTGTGCACTTATAATCCATTCTAAGCCAATAATGAAAATCAGCAACGATAATTGACGATCTTGTTTTATCGTGACGTTTTGAAACTTTCGCCCTCATTTACAGTTGCCAATCAACAAAATATAAAATATATAATTTCAATAAAGGAATGCTTTTTTTCTTCCAAATCGCAAAGATGCCTGACAGCTTCAGTTAATCAAAATACACTGCTCATTCTTGAAATTAAACTTGCAACAAAACGTGTATATACAAAACTGGTAATTGTATATCAAAAGCGCATAGACAGGCTAACTATGACACATTAGTATGGACTAATGACGTAACAAACAACAGCAAACAAACTAAAGAACATCAAGCAAGAACAAAATAAATGCATAGACAACACAACAGCTTCAAATCAAAAAGCACAAACGAGCATCCGTTAGCATGTAATTGTGTGTTCAACTGCCCTCATTTCAGATTAACAATTGAAAAAGTAACATAGTCGACTTTATAGACGATGAAATTAAAATTATAGACGATGATTTTGAAAGCTTAGTATGAAGTAAACACTAGTCTTGTTTTCAATTTTCATGCTAATTGTCCTAAAATTTGGAAATTCGCTTTAATAATATGCTTGTTACGTAGAGCGAAGCCGATCTTGAATGCCTTGATGTTTATTAAAACGGTTCGAAACTTACATCGAATATTTTGGCTAAACAATTAACCTCGGTACTTTGTTGATTTTACTTTTTAAAAAATTGAAGATATGGCTGAACAAAAAGCAAGAACAAATGACGACAAGAATTTTTCATTCAGAGTAACCATTTCGTATTTTGGAACTCGTCACATAAATTTTGGATGGAGTTTCAAAAAATTAATAAGAAGATTTAATTTAGACTTGGTATTCATTACAAGACTGTAAAAACTGCAAAGTATTTTTAAGTAATATTCCCACCGCGCTTGTGTCTAATGTGGTTTATAAATTTACTGGGTTGCGCGATGCAGATTTGTCGTATATTGGTACGACTTCTCGCCGCTCAGTCACTAGAGCCCAGGAGCATTTATATCTAATTACTGATAAAACCGCGATCTTACAACATAGCCTATTAGCATATGCTCATCTTGTGACAGCAGTAAATTGGGCGTTGGCTGCTTCATAATTGTTTAGACAATGAAATAATGATTACGAAACTTAAGTTCAAGAAACACTACTTATATAGAAATTCAAACCACAATTGAACACAATTATATGCTAAAGGATGCTCGTTTGTGCTCAATGTGTTTTTATTTGTAGCTGGTGTGTTGTCGGTGCATTTATTTTGTTCTTGCTTGATGTTCCTTACGTTATTGCCCTATGCCTTTGTTCATTACGTCATTAGTCATCATCATTGAGTGCCATGCCTGATCCAGGCCTCGGCGGCATTAATGCAAATGTTTTTCCATTTTCTTCTATTTTTGACAAAATGCAGCAGTTCTTCTGTATTAAGCTTTGTATATGTTTTTAATTAATTCTAATAATTGTACCTTTGACCACCCCGTGCTCATTTTCCATTGATACGCCCAGTAATTGAAGTTTGCTCCAGATTCTCCTCTCTCGTAATATGTCCAAAAAATTGCAACTGCCTATTTTTGATTGTGTTAAGAAGCTATCTAACTTGGCAGGTTTGTTTTAGAAAAGTTTCATTGGTAACGTGAGCAGTCCATGAAAGACATTGCATTCGTCGTAGAAACCGAAGTTCTAATGCGTTGACTTTCTTGATAGCTTCGTTTGTCATAGTCCAAGATTTACAATCATATAAAAACACCGACCACACGTAGCACTTTAACAAACGAAATCTCATCCTGAAACTCATCTTTTGTTACGGAGGATATATCCCAAATCTATGAATGCTTGTTAGCCAGTACGTCAACAGTAGTGCGGTACTAATGTGTCATAGTTAGCCTGTTTACATGCTTTTGTTATACAATTACCAGTTTTGTATGTACGCATTTTATTGGAAGTTCAATTTCAAGAATATGCAGTGTATTTGTATGGAAGAGGACCACGTGATATGCCGAAAGCGTTTAGAATTAAAGATGTTTGATCTAATGAGGCTGGAATACATCTCAACGATTTTGAAATAATGTATATGATTTCTTTTTGATATGGAGCAAAGCAAAAACTTATTCAATCGAATTGAATTTTTCTTCGCCAGTTACAGGAAACCATCTTGACTGCACTCAAATCGATTTTCAGTAACCGGCACTATCGGCTACGTTTCTATCATAAATCAGGGTATTTTGACATCTCACCAGCACTGTAACCAAGCATGAAAACTGCTATAAAGCTATAAGATAGGTACCGGTTCGGCTTTAAAAATGCAAATTTGAACTAAATTATCTGCAAGACCTGTAGTGATAAGAGCTGGAAATATAATAATTTGAGCTAGCCAGGAATCGAACCTATACCTTGAACTCGAAGAGTACTTCGCTCGTGCTTAAGCGACAGAAGTCTTCAGTTTTTAAAATATATTTAACAAACAAGTTCGAGCAAAACGTCAACAAACGCATTCAGTAAAATACACCAGAGTGGAATTATAAAGCCGGTTCAAGCTTGCCACTACAGTACACCAGATTTTATCGTTGGCTATATTTTTATTAATATCATCAGTTTAGCTTGAAATTTTCTGCTAAGATGTTTCACCCAATTTATTTGCAGATTGACACGTTTAATCTTACAAATACTTGTAAAATGACTGGAAGAAGGCAAAACAATCCTAACGCGAAAGTTCAATCGAGTGACAGACCCTGCTCAAAGTAATCTTTCCCGAATTCCATACAATGAGGCTCGTGTTTATGAAGCGATTTAAATTAAAAAATGGAAGTATTTTCTGCATCCCCTAATAATTGCAAAAGTTTAACGCTGGTAGTTGACTACAATCACCTTGGTAATAGCCAGTGGCGTACGCACGGGGGGATTGGGGTTAAAACCTCCGCATGAATACCGTAGGTATACAATTTTTTAACTTAATAAAAAAATTCATGCAACCAATCGCCTAGAACTTGTTCTAGAAAGCAAGAATTTTTTCAGGGTAATTTTTGAAAATTTTTATGGGGAAGCAATGCCCCCGGACTCCTAGACTGACCGTGTCTTTGACATTCTTTATGAGAAACCAAAACCCTTGCCATAACAAATTTCTGCGTACGCCATTGGTAACAACGGTTCAAGCAAGCAGGCATTGCTTCATATCGATCTGTTAAACCAGAGCAAAAAGCAACACAACTTTGCGTAAAAAAACTTATGTGATCGCGATCTAAGCCAAACCAAAGGTCAACATAATAAGTTGAAGCAAGTCCATTGCGATTGTAAAAAGACGACAAATATGTAGCTGCGATGCAGTTTGTTATAAAACAGCCTTATAACCTAAGGGCAGTTTCATTTGAAAGGTTTAATTTAATTATGTTCATTAAAGCTCGTATTTTTCACCAAAAAACATTACGCTCAAGTACCATTCTAAAGCACCCGCACGGAAACTAAAGACTTGCAAAATAAATTGTAACCATTTTGAAAGTTCATCACGAATAATTTTTAGCCAGCTCGCTACACTACTGTATGATAATGTTAAAATGTATAGCAGATCAAAGATGTCACATCCAGCAATAAATCACCTACTTGAAGCTTGTAATAAAAACACATTTCAAAGCTGTACTTTAACACATTTCAAAGCTGTACAATATGCTGGAGCTTGTAGGTGGAAGAGCACTTTATTAAGCATCGAAGAGTCAAATTGCCGAAACCTCAATTGCAGCGTGTTTATCTATATCGGTAAAGCAGCAACGCCCCAACAGCTATTAGGACTGTTTTAGAGAAGACCAAATGGACTCTTGTTATCTGTCGCGCAGCTGTATTGAGACAGGAACAAGCGATAAAAGTCAACAAAATAGTTTGCTTAATAAAGGCCAAACCAAAATGACCTTTGCGCAGATATCTGTTTGTCCTTTGGCTTGCTAAGAATGACCTACAGTACTTGCAAGGTCAAAAGTCGGTTTGGTTAACAAAAGAGCATTAGAAAAAAATCGTATTGAAAAGTAGAGAATCTACAATACATCTTGTAACTAAAGAAAACGAAGAGATCAAGGAAACAAATTAAAAGATGTAACTGTGAGATTTGAAACTGGTTGTTTGTTGTCATGCGACGAGTGTGAGGCCAAAATAAAACACAGTGAAAAGCGATGATGCAGTTACAACCATTTACTTCGCCATGCATCGAAATTAGCTTAGAAAAATAATTTGCTTGAAAATTACGGTAAAGACAAGTAGTGTAATGAACATTAAGTCAAAAACAACAAAAGTGAAAAGCAAACGTACAACTTTCAACAAAAACACGTAAACAATGCGGCTACGTCGTGGCAATGGCAGCATACTCGTCTCACGTTGAGCTGATGAAGTGTTCGATACATGTTAGAAGTCAAATCTTGATGCCATTAGTTCGGTTGTTGTTGGGCGACAAAATACAGCAACTAGCCTGGAAGCCACAAGGCCGTGACGTGTCGCCTACGCAAGAACCTGCTTCATCTGTTAAAATAAGGCACGGCGCATTAGTAAGATCATAATTTCAGCAAAGCAGTCGGTTCGATTCGATAGAAAACTGGACTGGTGAACTAAACAAAAAGTGAAGAGATTTCGTCTTGAATCTCGTGAGATTACCCGGCGGCGAGTTGGCCAATACGAGGTTGCCCACACAAGCAATTTGGACGGTAAACAACTCCAGTAAAGTGCCAGAGGACTTAGGGATCTTTGAATTTTGGAATCGTCAAGTCCTCTAGCACAATGCTGCAATTGTCTGCAAACTGAATCGCTGGTGTAGGTAATCTTACACTAGAAGTTGGATTTTTTAAATATACCATCACAAGGGCTAATATATTCAATAGTCCTAGCTTTATTCCAGTTTGCAATATTTCGGTAGTCATACCGGCGGTATATAAAAGATCTATGATTAAATGCTCACTATCAACGTTCAGAAATAGTTTACCAAAAACTAAAAATGTGTTTAAAACACTTTTTTGCTGCAAACAAAATCTTATCCTTACTTTGGGAATGATGTTCCAGTCCATACTTGACGATTTCGGCGTACGTCCTGCGTTGAATGCGATCGAACGACTTCGAACCATCAACAAGTTGTTCGTTCGTTTCGCTGATACATTTGATTGATATCAAGGGCGTCACGCCATCAACCGTCATCGCAGAATTATTTGAATTGATCTCCGGATGTGGCTTCTTCGAATGAGCGCTCGGCTTATTAGGCGAAGGAGTTGCAGCTTTTCGTTTGATGGCTCCATTGCTATGCAACGGTATCTGATCAAAACAGCTGGCTATTGGTTTGAGCTGGTAAAAAGCTATATCTAGACCTAAGAAATCTTCAGCTAGTTGTCGGCGAGTGACCTATGAAAGACTCCTACAGGCTCAAAGTGCAACATTCACAAGAAACGCAAGACTCTTAAACATTTACAGGGATGCTCGAGAAAGCGACCAATTAGAGCTTAAAACGGCTCCACAGGTTTGACGATGAGAAATCTTTGTTTTGTTACATTTAACGCGATCTCGAGTCCTCAACATTTTGCGAGCTGGGCTTCATCGGGTTACAACAGTGAAGATTCTCACCCAGAGTGTTGCACGGGACAAATTGTGGGCTCCCACCAACGGCAAAACTATGTTGGTGGTTAGGGTGGAAATAAGTAATTTGTATGTATAACTCGCTAGGAACGGCATGTTGCTCCCCCCTAATCTAAGTCTCAATTAAATTAGGGTCGTGAACTTTGAAAACTCTTTCGTACCATGCCTCTATCCCCCCAAAAAAGAAGGGTGAACAACAACGAATGCGGATCGGTCTTCTAGATTAAAGTGAAGCTGCTTCAGTAATAATTTGCAATGTGAACTTTAACAGCAATTCGAGTTGTCTTCGTGGCACTTAATATGCAAGCACTAAGCAGGCCTGGTAATATTTACCATCGCCCCTCTCATATTGCACACAAAAAATTAATTTTAATGTAGAATTTTTGTAGTTAATAAACCACGTAAACCATAACAATTACGACATTGAACCGCAGGTTTCAAAACAATTCAGGCACAATAAATTCTATCATGCTTGGTTGTATTTTAAATTCGTAAAGATTCGGGTCATAAATGAAAAAAACATATCAGAACACACCGTCACAAGGAGCATTGGCTAACACCGAAAAAAATATTAACATTAATCTCACTTTAGCAGATTCGATGGCACAATTTGGAGTTCGTGCCGAAGTCAATTTTGCTTCCAAACGCTTCTGAATACGAGAAGGTACTAAACGCAACAGACACTGTCGGCATGTCATCAAGTCATCGGTCGTCACCTGTTTAGTAATTAACACGTTTCAATTGAGCTTCAGAGCAACAAATCAAAGCAAGCTTTATAGCACAAGACGTTTTCATTGCTTGAAAGTAATCTTGAAATCAAATACTTTGAAGCAATTCTGATCGCAAGTATTTTCATGTATAAATGCAAAGGCGTTTCGTAGTCGGAGAATATGATGCAGAACTGCTTTTCATACAAACTTGGGATGCAAGCGTAACATTTTTAGCCAAGCAAGTAGGGTAGATTAGACAAAAATATGCAAAAAACTGCTTGGCAGCACAATTTTGTTTGCTTGCTAAAAAAATGCATAAGTGCTTATGTAAGCAATGTGTATTGAGTTGAGCTAGCAAACTGATTAACTAATGTAACAGCTGTTACAGCACCAGCTGAATGCACGACGGAACCAGTTAATTTTTGTTTGCACAGTGGATGCCAACGGGTTTAATTGTAACAACATGTTGCAACATAATGCAAATTGTTATCTTTTATTGATTGAACAAAGTTGGACATTAGACACAAATAATTCCAGAAAATGGACTTATGTTGCGGCAATCATTGCAGCAGAATATCAAAAAGTATCGGAAACGGTGGAAATGCTCGTTTCAGAGGGCGAATTAATACAATAGTTATAAATGCTGCAAACTGCATTTGAAGTTTTACAGGGCAAAGTAGAACAGAGGTCGACCCACAATTTTAAGTCACATCACTACACGTATGGACCAAAATTTGAAAAAAAACAGGAAATTGACGTTGTCGCTTATCGGCGTTCTTGTTTGGTGTCGCGGAAATCAGGAAGGAAAGTGACGGATTGTTTTGTTTTCGTTAATATCGAGCGAAAACTAACGCCCAAGGTTAAAGTACACACATTTCGGAAATTTCTAAGTATTGCCTTCTATCACGAACGGATTTAGGAGCTACACATTTTATCATTACCGGACTGGTAAACCTAGTGCAACTCGCTTGCTGGTGAACATCAGAGACATAAAAACTGTGCATATTATTTTGGATAATATGCTAACGGAAAAGGCACTCGAACCCTACAATAAGACCGATAATTTAACTCCTATTAAAGAGGGCGAGTCAATTCCACCAGAGTTGCCAGCAAAGCCCCCATCAGTGACGCAGGTGTAAAAAATATCAGCTCAGACGGCTGCGCCGGTTTTACTCAAGAGACAGTTGTGAGGTTTCTGTTTTTTTTTACATAACTAAACCTTGTTCCACACCATAAGTATCTTAAAAGGGAATTGAATCAAAAACATTTTGAGGGGATACGCATAGTCTCTACTCCTCACATCTCGATTCCACTAACCTCTACTGCTCCTTTAAATAAAAGTAGGGACACTAGGTCACAGATGAGAAAAGTGCAAAAAATAATTACTGCATTTGCAAATACGAACACAGAATATGAAGTGATCGATCCGTTTCACTACTTGGTGCGCTCCATTTCGAAAATAAGTTAATTTTAATTAAAGCTATGTATAAAACATTGTACTTAGTAATTCAAATCTCAAAATGAATTAAACAAAACAAAGTGCCGATTCGAACTGTTGTGCATAATTTGTAAAACATGAGTGGTTTAGAACAGTACATTATAGTACTTGACCCTAAAGTAGCGCCTGCTCCTTTATATCGATGAAAAATTCAAGAGGACAGAAATCGATATTTCCACTTAATCTTGATGATCTAAGTAGTACTGTATAAAGGTTTTGAATAAACAGATTGGGCAAGAAAAACTATTGATCATAACATAATCGAAAATTTCTAATTTCTAGTGTTGCCGAAAAATTAATGACATAACACTTAGAATCAGTTAAAACGTTTGCATCCAAAGTTAATTATTTTTAATCAATGCGGTACTAGTTTTGTAAAACCAACAACAAGTAACTATGAGGCGGTTAAAAAACCATCCAGCTTTAACCATCTTAGCTTTTCTGACTTGGTTGCATGAATGATATGTTATGTATCAAGTATTATTGGTAGGTCAAAAATGATAAGGTTAAGTAAGCTTCACAAGCACAATTAGATGAAGTACGTGAAGACCTACCTTCGAAAGAGCTTGTAGACGAGTGGCAACGCACGTCCATTTTTTCGAATCATTGGTCAACATTTCAAGCTCTATTGACACTAAAGCCAATGCCACAGCTGCATTCGAAAATCTGGCCACTTCTGAATGGCAGACAAGACGAGCCAGCATGTTGGACAGCATTGCTATGTGGTTCGGAAGAGATCGAGTCACACCAAGATCGGTGAAATAAGCAAACGACATGACTTGGAACTAAAAAAAACGCTATAATGAATGTCTCTATTTCCAATTACCAAAAGTGCCACAGCACCGTGGTGCTCTGACTTGTAATCGAAACTATGAGTTTACGGCCTGCGTGGCTTCTGGTTCGTAAAGCTTCTTGCTGTAATGCAACTGCGCGGTTGAATGATAGCACGCACTTGTGCCTGCAAGCTCTGGTAACATCGAACAGTGAAATCGAGTTTTCTCATGATCAGACGATGTACAAATGTAATCACCTTTACAAATGCGAAAAGCAACATATCATACCACTTGTAAATAATCCAAAGCGGTTGGTAAATTGACGTTCCATGATAGCTTTTCAAGAATAATTCTTTCCATTCGTAGAACATCACAAACACGACACCCGCAATCGCTCTCGGTTACCAAATCACCGGTTCTTGGTATCACCTGATAACGTGTACTTGTGTAAACTCATTACTTACAACCAGAAGCGAACAGCATAGTTAAAATTGACAGGCGTGTTTGAAACTGCCAATTACTTCTACACACATAATAAGATGTTTACAAATACCGTATTTGATGGCAAGACTCACTTTTTTCCCAAACTTTTCGCTCAAAAAAACGCCCGCGTCTAATATGCGAAGTTGAGACCTCCCTAGGCTAATCTCTCCCATGACGATCACTAACCTAGCCTAAGATGACTCCACACATCATTATTTTATTGCTGGTATTACTATTTACTACTTGCAAAACGAATTGGTCGTAAAAGTGAAAGCATTCTAACCCGTGAGGGTGTGATGCATGTTTATAAATTTCAGCTGATCCAAAGCCTAACTTGTTGCCATCTGACGGTGAAGAGTAAAAATACGGAATGTAATGATCAGTATTTCTACCAACCCTAATTCCATGCATGATTATTCTATTGGTGGTACTATTATTGCCGTACTTACGGTACTTACAAAACAAATTTTTACTAAAACTTTTCCTAAATCTGATCTGCTGAAATGGGGGGGTGCGTCTTATATGCCATCAAATACGGTAGTTTAAGTTCTTATAAAAATGTCACCATCTAGTGGTAGTAGTATTTACAGTTAAGCTCCAGTTATCTACTCACGTCTTCTTCTTCATTGACTTTACTTGCGAGATACAAACAACTGATAGCAATGCATTTAAGGTATTTGCTCTGAACCTACAAAGCATTGTTGAAAGCAAAAACGTTTCATGATTACTAAGCACAATTATAAGCAGGCGAAGATATTACCTAACTGTGAATAAACCAAGCACAGCACGAAGTAATTTATAATATTTAATTATACAAGCTAATCAAGTTTTGTCATAGCATGCGTAAGACATATTTTATACGGCAGCAGCTAAAAATTGAAAATATGATATGCAATAACCAGCGATAGTTTAGCTCTACTTCAAGCAAAACAGATACCTTTACGGATGATAAAAACCGGTCAAGAATGCCAGTTGCAAGGAAGAATGTTTCAGGGTGAAATTGAAATTGCTTGTTCAGCTTCAAACCCCAAGCCACAACTTCGTCACGGTCTTGCGATTCAAAATCTTTCTACAATGCACAAACATTAAGAAAAAACAGTGTTTACAGCACCAAGATCCAAACTGATAAGCTAGTTTTAAATTAAAAAGCACTTAAAATTTCTAGTTCTCATGCAGCTACTTTTTGCTTAAAACTCAACTTCATAATTGCACTTGAACAATCAAGCGAAAAGCAGAATAAAGTCAAGCAAAACCACGAAATCAATAAAACAAAATAACTTTACAAAGTTAGTGTCATATTAACTGGTAATCAATAAATTTATGAAAAAAGTTTAGATCTTTACACAAAACTATATTTAAGCTGTGGTTCCCAAACTTAAACTACTTTGAGATCACTTTTAAAATAATAAACAGAATTTTGTGATTTCTTCAATGATTTTCAAACATGTTGCAACTTTTGTTTTGCTCTTTTCTAACGGTAAACTTACCATACAACGCGCGCACACACATACACAAACGAACACCTAAGGTTCAAAATGCATACCAATATTAGTATTAGTAAACATAATTTCATATCCCGGCTAAAGATTATTAATATTAATAATTTACAGCAGGGGCGTCCAACCCGCAGCCTGCCCAAACCATTTAAGTGGCGCCATCAATTTTCTGCCTTTTACATTAATCGGCAACAAGATCGAAGAAATTTTCGAAAATTTTGAATAAATTTTGGCGAATTACAGAATCACAGCCTGCAATTAAGTCTTTTGCAGTAATTTTTCAAACATTAGTCCGATCATTTATGCTCAATTGCTCACGCGCTGACATCATTAAACATCAACAAAGTAACATGCTATGACACCAGAGGTAACTTGTGGGTTGCACGTGCACGAATCATGCTTTCATATTTCTGCGCGATGGCTTTGCATGAATTACGATGTACACTGCTTTCTTTTAAATTTTATTGCTCAACGGCATTCGCGCCGAAAATGATTCGTTGTCACGCGAATGAGCTCGTGCTTTTAATTACAAATTTTTCGTCAGACTGGGCCACTACAACGAGTAGACTGCTTGGCCCCACCACCTGTGTGCCACATAAAAATGGAGGTACCTTGTTAAGTACCGTACCTAATGCCACAAGCCAACATGACGGCTCGTTCTCCAAGCAATCCACTTTCGTGCTGAGCGTCCGGCAAAGAAGTTGCAAATACTGTTTTGAAGTCTTTGATATGCCTCGACAAGAAAATTGAATCTATATGTAGTTTTACGAAGCTGACGCTTAAGCCACTGCAGTACCGAGCCGAATAAAAGACGCAAATTGCAGATAAAAGACGAATGCTTGAATTACTTCTATAATGCTCTAGGTCGTCATGACGCCAAGTTTTGGCCTGCTGATGCTGCCCTTTGTTCAAAAAGATTGGACACTTACAGTGGCGTACAGAGGGGGGGACCCTATGCGTGCGCACCCCCCTCAGGAAAACGTTTAATGTTTTCAGCCATTGAGCTAGTAACGGCAACAAGCGAATCACCCGTTCTACAGCAATATAATTATTTTGGCGAAAATATTGGTTCGAAAATATTGATCTCTGAAAACAAGCGATTTTACATGAACTCTACCACCAGGCACTGCTTGGAAGCTTGATTAAGTCGGGAAACAACATGGGTAAAAAACTTTAACTGACCCGTGAAATTTTCAAAAAGTCGCTTTCGCGTCTCTTCCTTTCCAAAAACATCTGCGCACGCCCCTGGACGCCTATAATATGTAGTCAAAGCAAAAAACTACAAAACATTTACCTTTGAAAGGGAGGGCATTAAAACTGATGAATCTTTCCACGATTCATCATCTCTTTTCTGTATGAAGCATAGGGTGTGGACTAACCGCTGCAGGGGCCATATTTCCAACGAGCCATTTGCATCCATCGTTATTCACACTCAACAGAAGCAAAGTGCAGAAGCCCTTTGAAAAAAACATCGCCTTGATGTAAATTTTAGCCATTATTTTGTCATCCAAAAAAATTATGTTAATAGGTTAACAGTTACTAAAAATATCAACTGCAAATACTTCATTGTTCTAACCAAAGATGCTATAGTTTACATCCAAATCTCCCAATTACACAGAGACTGGCAGCAAATTGTCTGCTTTTACTCAACCAGATTACAACTTGGTTATTGTTTATACCCAATTGTAATGATCAAGCCATCACAGCTTCAATGTAGATGCAAAAGATTTCTTTAATTTTAGCACTAACGATGAGAACTTCTCACCATGATATCCTACTTTAGCAGTAGGCCTCCAGGCAGCTTGATCAACAAGTACATTAGACCAGCAATCCCCGATACCGAGACGTGGTGTCGGTCCGTGAGGCACTAGATACCAGGCCATACAGAAAGTCACACCTCATTAATCCAAACTTTAAACAGTTGAAATTGTTGCTACCCGGAAAAAACTTCAAGAAACGAATTTTTCGAGTGCATTTTATTCTTTTACTCCGGAAATCTTAATATTCAAAGAAAAAAAACTCTCAACTAGAATTTAATTTGCATTCAATAAGCATTTATTTTAGTTTTTGCAATTATTTGCCACATTGTGAAAGCTGATCCAAGAAAATGTCTACATCAAACCGTTCTGTAGTGCGAAAAAGATTGGAGATTACTGGACTGAACTAGATTTTTTCCATAATCACACCTTTCAAGATACATAGAAGGGAAGACTATTGGGTTAATAAAATTATAAAGCTGCTTTTGTGGAATTTCAATTCTATTAAAGTGCCCTGGAAAAACTAGTAATAAGACAAGCTATATATTGGGAGCTACCAGAGGTTAGCAAGGCAGAAGACATATCCTTAACACCTTTGTCATCAACTAATTTTACTACTTGTATAACAACATCAAACTATGAGAGCAATTTTGCAAATGTTTTGAAAGTGTTTTTTTTGTGGGTTTATAACACATATTGATATCACTCATAAAATCAGTCAAATTTAGCAAAAAGATCAATAAAACCGATTTCGGCCATTAATAGGCCATCTTCAGTTTGTTTTCAAAACTTTTGTTTGCTTTTGCAGGTGTGTGAAATTTTGTATACATTAAAGTACGAGCTTTAGCATTACTTACAGGTTTTCTATTAAGTTACGTAAATCACACATAAATTGTAAATGTATACTTGACTGCCAAAAACGAAACTTGTTTGTTGAAAATAAACTCAATTTTGAAAATGGGTTGCAGAATTATAATTTACTGACGTTAAATGGAATTATTTTGAACAATTTTTTTCTTATTTATTCTAGTTATCACTGTCACTTTTTACGATATTTGTAATATTTGTTTGTTTTTAATTTTGTGCCGCCATCACTGCGATTTTGTTGGCTACAAATTTAAGCTTTTTTATGTCTTAACGCTACCTGCAGGGTGGTTTGAAAGTCGCGTCATTCCCTATTTCCTAGTAACTATCGATTTCAGACAGCTAAAATATAGTTTAACTTATTTCAAAATGCTCTATCTACTATCGTTCTGATCACATCAATACGTAACATTCTTCATTTTTGTTTCATTCATGGTTACCACGAACTACGACAGTTTGAAAGTAGGCTGATTGGCAAGCGAATGAGCACATAAACGTGGGCATTCTGGTAAGAGTATGAAGATTGCACAACAGAATCATGCTAGAAGATTCGGCAAACCTGTCCCTCCGATGAGGACCATAATGCGTTGGAATCGTTAATTATTTTTGACAGGATCAATTTATGTACGTACGCTTGCATAAATCAGAGCTCTGTCTGTACGTCGTATGTACGCTACAACTCCTGACGCGTAAACATTAAACTTGGCACGATTGACCACCATTCCGGGATAGGTGTAGTATCCAAGTTTGTAACGTCATCAGATAAGTTTCTAAAATTTGCATTTCTTGACAGAGGAAAACCGATTTTTGCTCAAACAAAAGCCAGCTCCTTAACTGACTAATTTCATCCTTTTGCGGTTTAAGATGACGTCACAGCTAACGCTTGATTGCACAATTTGCTACCTGTATTTTCTCAATAAGTACTGATCGAAAATACACGATTAAAAGCTTTTTTGGGAGATATAAACAAGATGCTTTTGATAAAAATAACTCCACAATGACTTGAGCTCAATTGACGAGCGATTTTTTCTCAGGCATTTTAAGCCTTCTAAGCACGTTTCAACCTCGCTCTATGATGTCATATTGCTGTCTGGTAAGATAAATACAGTCTTTTGCTACCAGAGATCATCATGAGATGATTTTTTTCACAACTGCAACATTTTTACAGAATCACTTTACTTAAAAACTGATTAGTGACCTCGCTTCTCCAGGAATTTTCAAAATTCATGTAACAATTAAAGGGCATTTCAAGGGAATTTCAATAATACATGACATGCACTTTTACCATCTGTTTTTAACATCAGTAGTGTAACGTTTTACTTCCCAAAGTCGTAAGCTGAGTAAAAACAGGTAAGTTTAATACATGAAGGTTATGATAAGGCACTAACAATTAGTATCAATTTAAAGATTAGAAAATTTGCTTTCTAGCAATATGCAACTCTAATTAATTAGGGCTAAGAATTAGTTTACAATGCCTGAACAACTGGTTGCCATATAACATTTTCCATCTTTAGTTGAACAACTACCCTACTAAACGTTACAAACTTGCAATTTTTAGAAAAAAAAAATTCTTTGGTACATTTCGACAATTTTTCCTTGAAAGCATGGTTCTTTGGTATTATGTACCTAAACCAGCAAAAAGATTCATCAAACAATGAAGCCTCTAAAAATTTTGAAAGGTAGCCTCCTAATCAAAAACATTCAAAATTTTGGTATCTGGGCTTTAGAAAATTGCAATTTCTACAAAGTCTAAGTCTTTTGATACATTTTGACTATTCTTCCTCGAAAACATGGATTTTTGGCATTATCTATCAAAATCTTCAAAAGATTCATTTAAAAATGAAGTCTCTAAAAATTTTGAAAAGTAGCCTACTCGGAGGAAAAAAAATTAGTGATCCCCACAAAAAAAAGGTGGGGTAAAGATGGTCCTGTTTTATCTTTTGTAACAAAATATAAGTGTCCAGCTGTATATATCCAAACGTTGAAGCAATTTTTTTCCAATTAGGTGAGGTTGACACAGCCAGATGATTTCATATTCTTAATCTTGGCATTACAGATGAAGGCCTTGAAAGTGTAATAATTCAACTGTAAGTGCTTCATTTCGGGATAGTTTGCTCTTTGCATGGATGCCTTGATGCCAGGATCAAGCAAGATGCACGCAGCCAGAGACTTTAAGTCATACAAATAGGCATATAATTACAAAAAGGTTGTATGGTCCTAATATGTAATAGGCTATTCCAGAAAATACACATTAGTCACTTTGGCACCCCCTACCCCACCACTTTGAAAATATGCTCCAATGCATTTTATAAAATGAACAAATAAAACTTTTTGAAATTGTAGCTGTTTCGATCAGAAGTAAGTCTGGTGACTAAGTACTAAACAGGCCAAGCAAGATGTAGCCAGGAACTCGAGAAACTTTGGCAGAAACATAGCAGCCATGTGGAACCCCCTGTAATGTTTTTTTGGCTTAATTAATTTCCTTTCAAAAAAATGGTAGTTTTGATTCTGGAAATGACAATTAGCTATGGCAACAACACACTGACTTTTTATTGCTGCTCTCACAAATGTTAATTGGGTGGAGCTGGCTGAGCTGATATTCCTAATCTTGACATTATTGACTTCACTGTGTTTCATATTGAGTTTGCTCTTTACTTGGACGTATTTATGCCACGACCAAGCAACATGCACACAGCCTAAGTGTTCGCTTCCACAAATATGCCTACACTGACAAAAAAGTCATAAGAAGTGTTGCTAATATTCAATAACCTAATCAGAACTACCATTGGGTGATGCAGGGAAGTCAACTGAACCAATATTTTTAAGCTGGACATTACTGATGAGGGATCTTTCAGGTGAATCCAGCAAAGCTGGCTAGTTAAGAACTAAGTGAGGACCGAACGATCTTTGATGCAACAAAGAGACTTATGTGCAGAAGTGTAGGCGCCTGTGGAATATTCATCTTCAAGTCATGGCAAAAATGATCTGCTGCGCTACTAAACAAATGATTAAGTAAACAAACTATGTAAACTAAAAGTGAATGAAATAAAGAAATGATAGTAAGAGCAGGAACTAAAGTGACAACATTTTAGCAGTACGAAATGAAATTATACCAGTAAGTACTGGGGGTGACAAAACTGTGATCCAATTATTATACATTGTCTGATGTGGCTCTCCTGTCAATTTGGTATTATTTTATTGGAATTTATTTTATGCTCCCTATTTTGTTATCATGTGGGTATGAACATTTTATTTGCCTTTTCTTTCTGCAAATACTTCATACATTTATTGTTTATGATTAAATAATAAAAGCCAACCAGCACTGGTTTATATCCACAAGATTAACTGACTACTACTAATGGCAAATGTATGCTTTGGGCAAATGCAGACAAGTTTAGTCGCAGCAACATTAAGTAATATCTATTCAATTCTCTTGGCCAGTGTTTCCAAGCCTTAATTGAGCAGCGGCACATATTTTACAATAGGAAAATAACAACACACACTACCAAATAAACATGTCGCAAAACCTATAAATAACAAAACAAAAATGAAGTCTTAGTTTAATATGTCAGTTTGAAATCTGAGCCTGCTTAAGTTTAAGAGAAAGTCAATATTCTTGCACAATTTGAGGAGAGACACACATGAAGATCTTCCTCAATCTACTGCTCTTAGTCCCTCTTGTTTTTGGTTTTGCTAAAGTCATGCTAGGTAAGCCCAGTGTATGTACGTACACTGTGGAGAAAAGAAGCAGAGCTAAAACAATATGAGAGTAAACTGGGGTAATTTGGGACAAATTATTATAGTTTGGCTTGACTGCACACATAGCAATACTTTGGTGAAACAGATACAACTGGCATAATGACACTTTTACCACGAGTAAAAAGTAACCAATAAAAGTGGCTGTGAATTAAGCAATAAATTACAATTGGATTTTGATTGAATCAATTTGCAAATCATGCCACAATGTAAACAAACCAATATCGCTAAGTACCACTACATTTTCCTCAAAACTGTCCACATTTTCAAGCTTTTTAACCTTGTTCTGAATTACCCCATTTAATGGGGTGACGTATAACAGCAGATTTACTATATCTAACAATCCATGATTTCAAATCCAAAAAATACTGAAACATGTGACTTTGTCAAGTGATGAATATACATCCAAATGTTCAAAAAAAGTGGTTTAAACGAAATTGCATGAACTAAAACGATAGATAAGTTGAAATGTAGTAATTAGTCCTGAATCACTCCAGTTTACCCTACTTGTAACAATGGGGAAATCATTTTCAGCCATTGGCCAAAAACTGAAGTAGTGATGTACTGGCTGGTGCCGGTTTCACAGTTGGTAGATTTTTGTACAATTCTTTTGACAAATCAAATCACAAGACTTTTAAAACATTGTATTTACAGCTTTGCTGCTTGACATTCAGAATGGAAGAAATAGTGAGGATTGTGGAAAAAACACGAGCTTAATAAGTGTGTCCTTGAATAAGACACTTAACAGGATTTCTTTATACTGATTAAAGACATTCAAACAAAGCATGAGCTTACATGGGTAAATGAATGAGCTATAAACAGAGCAAAGCAAGATTAGCAGAGCTAACCTGCAGACCATGATTTTGTCTCATGTTAGTTATTTGAAAACCTACAGCAAGGTCGTGCCCATTCTAACCTGTTCTTCCACTGCACACCTGATGATCTCTCACTAACGTGCCGCGTCAAATTGAAAGGAAAACACTGCTCCAGGCCTAATGATCACAGATCAATTTAGCTTACCTTCCCAAGGTCTCCCCTGCAGCAGTTTTTGTTCTCTTTTCTGTTTTCTGACAAACACTCCATAAATCTTTTGCTTAAAAGATCATTTTTTCAATTTTGATGAGCAAACTTGTTAAATACTTATTGTATCCATCTGTGTTCGAGTTTGAATTTACCAATCAATAGTGTACTGACAGCACCAACAAATCACAACACTGGCGCAATCGCAATGTTTCTGCAATGTTTTACCAATATATGACGTCATTGCGACCTTTTATGTTCATCCGCAAAAAGGGGGGAAACATTTAAAGTTTAGGTATAAAAACATTCTATAACTTTTACTTCCTCCATCTACTCTACAGTTTATATTAAGGATGTAAGATAACATACGTACAAAATACTCTAAGCATTTTTAACAAAATGCCAGAAAAGACCAAATATGGTAATGCAACAATCAGCTGATTAATGTTTCCAACGCAAATAAAATACATTCGGCCTTTGGTTTTGTTTTAGTTTTTACTTATAGAAATGGCTGCATCAACCAAACGGTGCATAAATGAAATATTGAGCTCAAACAGACAAGTTTATTAAAGTAAAATATTAGAGCAAAGTAAGTATGTATTGGAATGACGGTGTCTCAACGGCAGGGAGCAATAAATGTTGCTCCACATGCTACGCTGTCAGCGTGCTATATTTTTTGATTGATTTTAATTTCGGACGAAAAAAGACATCAAAGAAAGTTGGTTTGGACAGGGCTGCACTACTACTGATGGCATACGTTGTTTGGATTACGATACTTTAAATGTCGATAGCCATGTTTGTGTGATCTTTAAAACCAAATTATCCAACGGTAACTTTTGTTGACCATCGTCGTTTTATCAAAAGTCAAAAGTAAACAAGTGGGTAAAAGTAAGGTCGTACAAAGTCAATAAAGATTGATCAATCAACAATTTTCAACAAAAATAAAAAACGGGAGCCGAAGTGATGTTATCTGCTGTATTATGGCTTTTCAATAGTCTTGCTTTTAAAACATTGGTCACATTTTCTTTACCCAATGCAAAAACACCTGGAGGTCTTCGATATTTTTTCAATAGTCCTAATCGGTTAAATGTTGCTATTTTAAGTCGTTTTCTTATGATTTGAAAAATCTTGCGCTATTATCTCGCAAACAATACTTTACAGCAATCGGTAGTAAAGATAGCTATCGCTTCGTTTTATTTGAGAATGAATTAAACGCTAAAGAAACAACGATACCACAATAATCACTTAGCAAGTTATAAGAACTATGTATGGTTTGGTTGATATATCAGCTTTAAAACTGTTTGGTCCTAACATTGTGCTTATTTTTGTATTTGAAGGCTTAGTTGGAAACTCAACACTTTTTATATTTCTATGATTTCATTTAAATCTGTCTCAAACTGAACATGGTTTGCAAAAAAATGCTATTGGAGATTAATATCGTCAAGAAGATGCCACAGTGGATTCGTCAAAGTTTTTGACCTCAGTCTCAGAAAACTTATGTTTTGCTAGAAACAGTAATTACCGACCAAAGCTAGATATCACAAGTCGCGAAAAGCAATTAGACTCTTACGAAATGAGTAATTCAAGTGCAAAAGTATTTTTGTCCGTTGAAAATATTGCAAAGAAAAAAGAAAAACTTATTGACTTCGTCTACACACCCAAAGAAAAAGCTTCACGCTCAAGTCATATTTTGGAACGGAAGAGAAGTTCTTTTAAAGATCACAAAACCTCAACTGAAACATTTGAAAACGATGTTGACAACGCGTTGTGTTCAACAGAATTTTTTCCAATTTCTCCTTATTCTGTTAACTCTGATGAAAGTCTAAAAAGACGATCTAGCCTTGACCGGGATCCTTCCAAGTTTTTTGCAGCAGTTCCACGTATTCAAGAAAGCTCCGGATATTTTGTGAATAAAATCAATCGCAAAACAAAAACAACCAGATTTTCATTTCAATCAGACAACGAGCTTTTACCGAAGAGTAGTGGGAAGACCACGTACTCGAAAAAATCTCCCAAACGGCAAAGTACCTTCCAGCCAGGTAAAACAACTTTGCGTAATGTTGCACCCATGTTGCCTTTCGATTTATCGTCACTACATGCCCAAGTTCAATTCCGTAGCCATCTTGTCTCTGATGACTCAGCAGATTTTCAAGACATCTCTCAGCGGTGGAAAATTAAATCCGTATCCCAACCCCAACTGAATAATCCACGGCAAGTATTAGCAGGTTATTTGATTTTATTTGCAGCGAGTAGTAAGGAATCTACTGAATATACGACGATTGAGTCAGGTTTTTATTTCAGGTCCATTTTTTTTTAGGTCTGGAGAAAATTTCAGACCCAGACTCGCACTCGGGGGAACGTGAGGCATATTCGCAAGCAAAATGTAGTTTTGAATGACGACAAGGTTAATCAATGTCAACAACAATGAATCGAAAATTACTGCCTTAATAAGGGATCAATTAACAAAATTCGATTTCTGACCGGAATCAAAACCCCAATCTGCATATATTGCTATTCATTAGCCTTAGATTAAAAAAAAATATCATAAATACTGTGGTATTAGAGATTGTATGAAGAGACTGGCATAGATGCAGCTAGAAGGTGCCATGGATTCCTCAAAGGTTTTAAATCTAATTGGGAAATAAGGGTGTTTTCAATATATTGGCTAGAAAACGTCAACCTCCGAAAAATTCTTACCAAAATTTGAGGCACAAATTGTCATAATTGGTGGTCAGAAAAATATCGATCGCAAGGAAAAGATCATTTTACAAATTGAGGGAATACCAAAACTGAAAATTATATTTTTGATTCCCCAAAATTTGCTTCTGGCTTTGCTAAAAATGACAAGCAGTTGGTACATACTCAGAGGTGTTCCCTGAAACTTTTTCAAAAACAGATTTATGCAAATTTCACCCTATTTTGCGAAATTTCACTCAATATTTAGTTCAATGGTGTTACAACCGAAATGTAAGTGGGGGCGAATGCCCCATTTGTCACCCCTAGCGGAATCCATATACATGCTGGTGGTTTTTAAAGACAATCTTAAATTTTTAAATCTATATTGTCTTTAATTGTTTAATCAAGAAGTACGTCTGATCTGCAGGAACACAAATGTAATTTGAAACCACAGAAATAGCACAGAAACAAGACAATCTAGAGCAGGCCACAGAAATGTAGTTGGTGACCGACAACTGGTCAGAGACTTGAAATAAAGCAAAAAGTGCACAAATTATTTTTTACTTTCTGTGCAATAGCAGGAAGAATGGCTAAAATCCTTTTGGTGATAATATTTATGTCTTTGAGCGCACCTTTACTCATAGAAACCAAACCCCAAGCATAGCATTGCATATCGAATATCAAAATTTGTTAGGTTATCACAAAATCGAGTTCGGATGAGTCAAATGCAGGATCTTTTGCATGATTTGAAAAACAGAAGAAAAAGCAAAGCTCGACGCAGATCATTTCGAATCAAATCTTTCACGGTATGTAGCATGACCACGACTATATTATGAGGAGTTGGGGGAGGGGCTCATCTTCTTTATGTATAAAGGCCCCTTTTTTCCATAAATAAATATATTTTTTATATATTTAATGACCCCTTGTTTGTTCAAAAATGTCCTTTTATTGGAGAATTATCTTCCCCTAAACCATTCCTTAATCAAAATAGGGCCAAATCGAGCCCGGTTTTGGTCCAGGTGGACCATTGCCAAAATGGACTCTACTTTTATGGGCAACACAAGTTGCTTATGTGTTTCTTTTGTAATGTGTTTTGTAAACAAAGATTTTTACCTTGATACGGAGACTTCACTTATATCCCGAATCTTTTTGCGCGCTCCATTCCCCACTTATTTAGCACTGGGTAAGGTCGTATGTAAAAATTTCCTTTGAGAGAAGAAGAAAGGTTGGCCTCATGAAAAAGAAAATCTTGTAAAATGTGAAGAAAAATGGAAATTTATAAACTACCTGTTCTAAGTAATGGATTAAGGATTTTTAGAGCCTGGAGCAAGATTTCATAAAGCGGCTCCCTTCTTCTTCTTCGTTTAAACTATTTGCTCTGAGCATTATGCAGGGAGATGCACATATACTGCGTGTGCGCTCAGGCTCGGTTTGCGAGTCTTCAGTTCGACTGGGCCACCACGACCGGTAGACTGCTTGGCCCCACCACCTGTCTGCCACATGATAATGGAGACATCTAGTTAAGGCTTTGCCTAAGGACACAATAAGCAAGCTTGCCGGCTTGTTCTCTACGCTATCCCTATTGTGCTGTGCGCGGAGCAGGGAAGCTGTGAATACCATATTTTTAAAGTCTTTTGGAATGACTCGACTTGGGATCCCCTATTCGCCAAGTATTCGTTACAGACTTTTGTTTTTCTTTTTACTTGGAGATTGATTTTTTTGAAGGTATAGAATAGGTAGAATTGTTACAAACTAGGGTTTCGGCCCTAAACTTGTAAGTGAAGACCTTTCTTTTTTGGAGATCATTACTGTTTTGATGAATTTAAATACGCCAACTTGTTCAAAATTGATGTTAGCGTTTCAGCCCGAAAATTATCGGTGAATACCTTTTTTTTGGAGACCACCACTATTTTTAAGGGTCTAACAGCAGTTTGCAAAACTTGACTGGAAGAGGGGCTCTAAAAAGAAGGGCTCGAGCCAGCGACCTCACTCGCTCCACCCTGAATCTACCACCGGCTGTTATTACATTTTTTGGGAGGGAGGAACATTGCAGTCTTTGTGGGCAGTCGTGGCTGTCAGTGAGCACAAGCTAATATTCACTTGCCCCTAAGAAGGGATTGCTGAGTAAAAATATTTTCTCAGCGAATGTATTTTTAAACAGCTGGGTAAATTGGTTTGAATTATTTTTGTTGGATTGCATTGAAAACAAACTTTGTTTAAATATGCAGCCTAAAGTTTTCGATTTTTGCTAAAAAATTATTTTTCAGCGCTATCACAAGGAGTTAAAAAGTAGAGATCGTAGTCAGGGATGGCAATTGCCTCTCCTTTCCCGAAAAAAATTTATCGAACCCAGTTTTTTTATAAAGCTCCTAAGTTTCATTTAAAAAAGTTTAACACTTAAGCCACTACCTTAGCAAATAAATAACTTGCTTCATATTCGAATTTATACCAAAATTTGGTTGGTTTCTAAAATAAAAACTAAAGTCATCATCAAAAATGTTCCAGCATAAAACAAATATTGCCCTACCAAAATTTTTGTGCTGGCCGCTCCTCTGGCAAGATTATTTCGCAATGTATACCAAATATCTGCCATTAGCACTTGCTTCGAAAATCACTATTTTTCAGTGTGTGTCGCAACCACATTGCCTGATTCTCAGGGAAAAATCATCATATTTTCTTAGACTGATTTTTCCAATTTCAGCTTCTTGATCGTTTTCGACGAATGGTTCGTCTTGTTCGTTTACTTATTCGTTGTCTGGTGAATTACCAAAGGGTGACAGTTGTGTCTCATTCCAGCCAGATGTCTTTTGCCATGCTGTCTAATGACATGGTCGCAACCAGAACCTATCGGCATGGTTTGACTTTTGATCCAAACGAGTACAGAGTTGCGAAGGAGGTAAGCGGAAAAGAAATGTTAATAAGCCTTTCGGAGCTTTTTGACTGCAACGGATTTTTGGCGCCAGAACATTTGTACTCATCATTGAGCAAGATCGGTTTGTTACTTCAACTTCCACATCACTCATGTTGCTGAGTGCAAAGCAAAGTTTCTGTGAATACCATTTTTGAAAGTTTTTGATATGTTTTTTGAAGTGAATTAAATCAAGGGGTGTAGATTACGCAACGGACGCTCAAACCATTTCACCAATACATGGGGTGAAGCAAAACAAAACATAACACTTTTAATTTTCAAATTTTTCATTATCTATTTAAGTTATCACTCAAAAATTCGGCACATATCCTGGATTGGAAAGCTGACACCTTATTGTTGAATTTCAACGTTTTAGATGGAAAAACCAACGAACGCCATTGCTTTTAAAATCACCAGCCAAAAAATATATTGCCGAAAGTACTGTAACTTATCGAATGGTGCTAAAACAACGATCAGGCGGAGATCATGCGTCTGTCATAAAGCAGTCGCGCATGACAGATGGGTGATCACCGCTAAAAAATTATTGTCAACTCAGGCTAGATTTTTCTATTGTTAGACAACCTGTTTTTAATGAGCGAGACAAAGCTGTGATTCACGCATGTTGGACACAAAAAGATAGGGAGCAAAGAAAATTGTAAGGGAGTTTCCTAACAAAGGATGAAAAGTGGTGTCGGTGCATCGATCAATCAATACGATAAGACATATTAACACCACTGAGGAGAGTTTCCTAACAAAGGATGAAAAGTGGTGTCGGTGCATCAATCAATCAATACGATAAAACAAACTAACACCATGGCAGAAAATGGCAGACCAACGATTGCTACAATTCAAGTAAACAAAGAATATGTTGGGGAAATGATGGCTTCTCAAGAAGAATGCGCTGGAACACACAAATCCCAATGACAAATTGTGGCACAATTACATTTAAGGTGGCCATCAGTGAAAAGAATGGTCACAAACCTTCGTTTAAAAGCATTCAAATTGATCACGGTTTCATGACGAAACACAAATGTGTGGGCAAAACGCAAAACACGATGTAGAAATCTCTATGACCGCAATTCTAACGAATATGCGAAAAAGGTCGAGTTCACTCAACAGAAAGATTTCACTCTGGAAGTGTCTCGCAATCAATAGAATGACAAAGTCTACGATGCTCAAAAGAAAGATATTTCTACTTTTTGCCTTGATCATCAATCCTCTCGCTTCTCAGAAAAGGTTATGGTTTCCTCTGGGTCAGTTGGAATAGCGAAACTGACACATTATAGCTACAAACACCTCTACGGTTTACTCCAAGTGTTACATCAAATTACCGGATGAAAAGTTCTGCCTGACTGTCGCAGATGGTATTCGAATGCGGATTTTATTTTTCAGCTGGACGGAGCAACATCACACACCAGTCGTGCCACTGCGAGCTATGTCAAAGATAGTACTCCGAATTTCATTGAAAAAAATGAATGGCCTCCCCAATCTCCGGATTGCAATTCAATGGATTGCAGTAATTGGGACTCGCTTTCAGAGAAAGTTTGCAGAAGAAGGACTTCTGCTTTTTAAAGAAAAAGCACTAAAAGATAGAATCAAAAAAAAGTGGAGAGAAATTTCTTAAAATGAAGTTCGTTGACCAATTTGGACATGGAAAGGACGTTTGCGAGCAGTTTATGACAAACGTGCAGGTCACATCAATCATCGTTTCAATCAAATGTATGACTTGAACAGTCTGCACTACATTTTGGCTACTGATTTTGAAAACAATGGCTTTCTTTCGTTTTTCCATCGAATAAGCTGAAAAGCAACAACAAGTGTCAAATTTCCTAGTCACAATGTGTAACAAATTTGAGAATGATAGGTTTTATAGCTTACGAGGAATTTGAAAATTAGAAGTGTTGTGCTTTTTTGTCCCACTCGATATAAATAAATTGCATTAAAGATTGTTATTGCTTGAAAAATCAATTCTCTCGGAATTTTGCATGGTTAAGAGCTTATTAGCGACAACTTCCATACTTCATTGCACAGCTCGCCTTGGAAAGGCTCTTTGCCGACAATCCTTCTGGCAACTCTAAAAGCGCGTACACAGTTGTTCTATGTATAAATGTTGAATGATTACTTATTAGTGAAAGATCAAATTCATTGGCTCTAACCGTAAAATCCATGTTCAGAGGATTATAAATCATGCGCAAAATCTTGTCAAAAGAGGCTAAAAAGTACTCTTCCAATTTCTCCAAAAAGACAAATATGAAACTGTTAGGAACCTCTTCTTGGTTAATTGCAGGTCTTGTGACACTGCATGAAACGATTCTATAAATGCTCTTGCATGTGCTCTCGAGGAAAAAACAAATCCTAGTGTAGTCTTCCAGATAAAATTAACAAAACTACTAAAATTAAATTTTATTTATTTTTCAGATTCTGCTCAAAGATAAACTAAGAGAAATTCTCACAATTCTGCCTGATCATAGAACCAAATCTCAAGTCGAATACGTAATAGTTTTTGTAAAAATTTGTTATTACTTACTTACAGCTGATTCAAACCTGATGTGAAATCAGGAGGAAAGTTTAGTGTTTCAAATATTGAGCTTCAACATCTGCCGTTTCCGCTTCGTTCTGGGTCTAGTAAATCAACCTTTTGATTTACGAAATCACGCACAAACCCTACAGTTTCCAAACCAGCTCTCCCGTTTGGAGGATTTCGGAGAAGCAGCGCCTTGAGTTAAATCCGGACATCTCGCGAGTACATCTGCTAACTGAGTTGAGTTATTGGTTTATGCGCTCATGGAAAAACCTTGTTGTATTCCATGCCTGTGGCACATACCGCAACTTGTCTTTATAACCGCTTTGAAATTCTCAGTACCGCTGGCTTTGTGCAAAAGCTCTGCAGTTAAGGAAAAAATGCCTGAGAAGCGCATTGCCCTAGCAAGCAGTAACGCCGGCTTTGTGAGATTTGAACACGCTACCTTGCAATAGTTGCCGCCCCAAACTAGCGCGCCAACCCGTTTCATCACGCAACTCAAATAACCTGTCAGCCATTTTATCCATTTCCTTACTTTTAGGCTCTAAAATGTCTTCGTGCCGATGTTGAAGAGTTTGCCGAGTTTCCTCTCAACATGCAGCAAGCGCTGGTTAAAGTTGCGTGGCTGGACGAGTAAGAAAGACTGTTGCTGCAGTTGATTTGCAAATATCATTTTGTTTAGATAATCGTATCTTTGTTTTCTGGCGACAGCAACGTACATATGATCGCTACCTCGTAAAACAAGGCTGCGTTTACACGTGCTTCGGATTTGCCAGTATTGCTGATACACTGCATTTTTAAAATTTACGCTAAACTGCAACAGGAAAAATTTTGGATTGCGTAGTGGTTGTAGAAACAAGAAGTTTTTGTTGTTGTGCTTACCCCTCCTCTCTCTTGGAATGGGGGCAGGGCATTAAACGATTTTCCTAGTCCATGCCGCAAATCTAATTGAATTAAGCTGGGGGAAATTTTGTTCCTATTTCATATCGAATCTAAAGAGTAAGTTTTTATTCTCATTAGTTTATGAAAAGTGACTGCCCAGAATTCTTAAATTTTTTTTTTGATTGGATTTGGAATGGTTTCTAAATCTTTTAGGTACTCGAAAAAAGTAGACGTTACTGAGGCTAATGATCGTCAGAAGTTTTTTGTTTTCAAAAAAGCAGAATATATTTCGGTTCAAAGCCGCTCCTGGTTGGGAAAAACGTTTGAATTTTTGCCGAAAATATCACTCCATGCACTATTTTGCAGGAAAATAACCAGCCCAAAAGCATACCTTCAAAGGCTTGTGCCGGTAATCTAAGCTGTATTAAGACCTCTTTAGCCCCTCGCAAAAGAGTCAATAATGTCATTTATGCCGCGGGTATTTCTTTGTAAAGGGCTTGAAACAGTGACCTGCCCGCTTGTTAGTACTTCCCCCCACTTATGGACGCGAGATTTTTCCAAATACAAGCCCACTGCCTCACCTTGCTCAGCAATTAAAATTTTTTTCATAATTTATCTTTTAGATTTGAACCAAAAAGAGTGATTATCCGGCAAGGTCATAAAGCGGAAACTTTTTACTTTATTTTATATGGAACGGCGTTGGTGACCAAAAATCGAATAAATAGTAGTGGGGAGGGTTACGTCGAAACGGTGAGTCACGTAGTTAGTGGTTTCTGGCAGTTTTGTAATTACTAATGAGTGGACAATACCAAATTCTATAAAAATCCCGATACGAGTCCCGATTCCAATACATGCAATGAATTCATGATTTCTTTCAGACCCTAAAGTTGATTTAAGAAACAAATACTTTTTGAACAAAGTACTTTTTTTAATTATGCATTCAGAAGGAATATAAATGGTATTGTTATAGCAAAAAAGAAAAAAAGTTTCTTACATAAAAAAATGAAATGAAAAGGGTAAATGTTTAGAAAACAAAATATTCAAGTAAATTCCTTGAAGGTATTTATTCATATCCAAGTCCCAATATTCTTAGATTGTAATGTAATGCATGTGTTTTCATGCATGTGTGGTATGTACAACACTCCAGAAAAGTTCTGCCATACCCTCCAAAAATTGTTGTATGTCGAAATCCTATGTGTTTACTCTATATACTTTTTAGCAGATTTTACACATGGTCCTAATAAACAGTCCATGTATGAATGTAGATATTGTACAGACTTATGCATGTATGAATATATATAAGACCTATGCATCCATTAATTTGATTTTTAAATCCATACATGTGTGAGTGTGTGTGTGTGTGTGTGTGTGTGTGTGTGTGTGTGTGTGTGTGTGTGTGTGTGTGTGTGTGTGTGTGTGTGTGTGTGTGTGTGTGTGTGTGTGTGTGTGTGTGTGTGTGTGTGTGTGTGTGTGTGTGTGTGTGTGAGCATTGAAACTAAAACTAAAACTAAGAAACTACAGTATTCTAAATATCTAACAATACGGACAAACCCGCCTTCACTTAACCACTAAAATGCTTTAGGCTCAAAATCATAATCTCATCATTAGAAATAAGAACAATACATAATAATTTCTGATACGAACAAGTGCCATACATTTCTGATAAAAACTGTTTGGCTGAGATATGTATCCCGTCATTGCACTAGCATTTGGTTTCTGGTATTGCAAAATGTAATAAGAGCCGAAGCTTCCCTGTTAGCAATAACAACTGTAACAAACACCCGTCAGTCATAAAGTTTGCACGGAAGAACACTTGTCACTTGCTACTGAGAGGGGTTGCCAGTTAGGATGAGATGAAGAAAGAGCCACCAACGATCGCATTTAAAAGAATTAGCGTATTTATTTTTGGCGAAAGATGCGGTAAATGTATGGATATTTTTTCATGTTATAGTTCTCACAAACTAATCTTTGTGCACCACGTTAAAATTACAAAGGTATAGTAGCTAAAAAATAACAAAAACAAAAATTCAGTGGGACAACAGCCAAGTTGGCAACTCTACACGAGACTCAAGTCTGGTAGTCAAGTATCAAACACGTCCTGTTCTTATTCATTCTTCACACAACCATTTGGCGTTACAATTTCTTTTTTCTGTAAATGTTCTGAACTTCTTCTTTAGAAATAATGATACTTCAGATATTAAGATTTATAGATTATACTGATTCTTTTAAAGCATCAAACAAATATTTACTTTTTATTATTACTTGTAGTAAAAATTATGTTGCAAACATACGAATTCTAAAGAATCGTTTTCGGAATCGGAAATTCGATTAAAATTTTCCGATTCCGATACCAGAAAAAGTTCTGATGTTTCTGATTCTCGATTCCGAGTACTCGTCCCATCACTAGTAATTACGAATTTGTCCAATGCAGTTAAGAGATGACACTAGGTTGGTGACACAGGGAGATCGGGTAAATCTGTTTGAGAAGTCATAAACATTTGTTTTCAGAAAAAATTCAGTTCATTTTGCATTTTTTGCATGGAATTTGCTAAAGCTATTTGAAAGATAAGTCACTGCACAACCCTACATCAGTGTGTTGCTTGGTTTAGACAACTGTATTATTTTCAACTTTGGCCATCTATTAAGATGCTTTAGAAGCACGTTTTGGTTCTTTTTATAAAAAAAGGAAAAATGATGTTAAATTCTTAGTATTTGATATGTAAAACAGTTCTCCTACTTTTTAGATAAGCATTTTAAAAAGAGGAAAAAGTTTTGGAGAGTTGGCGATCATGCGTCGTGAGCAAAGAGCAAACAACGTCGTCAGTCAAACGCGGTTGGCTCTCTTAACAGTCAGCAGGAAGGACTTTATCGAAATATTTATGCATAGGTAAAAAACTTGGCGTTTTTAGGGGATTTGTGAACCGGTAGCCTGTACTAAAGTATCCTTTTACATAGACAGAAAGGGAAATGTAGCATGCGTGCAGGGGTATTAGTTTAGTGACGTGTAGATATGCTTCGTATATGTGAGCATGTGCGAGGTTCGTGTTGCATCTATGCGTGAGATGCGTGAGTGTGTATGTGTAGTCTTGTGAGTGAACTTGTGTGGGTGTGTGTATGTGTGCAACATCTTTCAATTTTTTTTCGTAACGCTTGCAAAATCGTTTATAACTTATTTTACTCAGAATGGAAGGCGGCGAACCGGAATTCATCAGTTTTTTGCGAAAACTTCCCGAATTTGAAGGTTATCCCCTATACAAGATCCCCTGGAACAAGCCCACCATTTGCGCGTTTACATATTTTCGCGTTGGAGTCGTTATTTGTGCCGACAGTAGCAACAGTGACGTCATCATTATCGTAAGATCGGTAAGATGATTTTGGATAATTCCATTTTACCTTGCTAAATAGGCATTGCGGTACCGACTGTAAAAGCCTATGGCAAAAAATGCGAAAAGTTTTGGTGCAAGCTGTAAAAGCGTTTTTTTTTTGTAGCCATGTGCTTGACAACTAAGTAACGCGTAGCTTAAACATCTGGTTTAGTTCATGTTTTCAGTTTGATCTTTCAGGACGTGTCCTTTAGAAAAACATTTTGCTACAAAGCTTTTTATTTGGTTGCTGGGACATCGAGGGATTATTTACTTGCCGGGCTTATGGCAACAATATTTTGTGCGCCAACAGCTCCGGGAAAGCCTGAAACAGTTTTGAATAAAACTTGCATCGTGATTAACGGAAAAGAAGAGATTTTCTCTTTTTACTGTCATGCGCTTTCATAGTTCCTTCACGGTAAAGCCTTTCGTCGGTTATGCCAGAACATCTCTGTGTTCAGACCAGCTTCGGAGTTATCAGTACTACTGGCACAGTGCGTATCTACTGTCTACCGCAAGCAGGCAACCAAGATGAAGAAGAAATTGCTAGTGCCTTTCCAGTAGCGACGGTAACGTTCGAACGCGCCATTGTTGTTATCATAAACAAAGCTATAACCCATTAGACCGCGTTGCCAACTTCTTCCACGATTGGAAAAAAATGTGAAGAACGACAAACTCATCTATTTTCAGGGAGCTTGTCGCATAGTGAAACAGCTGCGAGCGGCAAAGCCGAATCTACCTGGGTTGAATGCCGCTTGTGAAAACAACTGTCAATCACGATCAGGTAATCAGGTGGTGAGATTCAGGTGATGTGTGGCATTCGCCGTAAGCAATTCGGGCAACAATTGTTGCATAACTCTACATAACTTCTTTCCCAGGGTCTTCAGCCTGGATTACCAAACGGCAACGTCTTACCACTTTTGCTTCATCCCCCAGTCAAAAATTTTGAATCGGCCAAGGAATGATATTTACCATCACTTGCATGTAGCTTGTACAGGAAACCTAGAGCCTTAACAAAAAGCCAACTTAGCTCACGCTCGTTAGTGGCTTCTGGAAAAGATCTTCACTCAAAACTAAACTAAACTAAGGTTACTTCTGTAAAATGTGCAAGACCTCCGAAAACGATTGTTACTGGGTTGACAAATTAAGCCCCCTACTTTCAAAAATCTTCTGAATACTAGTGGTTGCCGCTACGGCAAATAAAACGCTGAATTACCATTCTGTAGGTGATTAGATCAAGACCAGCATGAGTTCCAAGTTGCTGTGCTATTGACAAAACTATTTTACTACAATTTTCTTTGCGTGGTCTCAGCAATGCGGTACTGATATGCTGTCAGTGTTGATTACTGGGGTCAACTCCGTCCCCGTAAATGTTATATGTATACAAAATTTTACCTCAATAAAATTTTTATCCAACCATTTACCTAAAATTTCTTCTAGAAAGCAAGAAAATACTTTTTATTGTAATTTTGTAAAATTTTCTCTGGGCGCATGCCCCCAAACCCCCTAGAATAACCAAAACTTCTGGATTCTTAATGAGAGGAACCAAAACTCCCCCATGACAAATTTCTGCCTACGTCACTGACCTGAACTATACAATGAAGTTTTTTTATGCAAACATGGGATGAAATACATGACCACTTGTGGTAATTTCCAATTATGAAATATTATAAATGGAGAACTCTTCTTCTAACTGTTGAATTCAAACGAAATTTAATTGCAACGGAATGTCTAAGTTAATTTACTTTCACACATAAGCTATAAGATTTGCGCTGGCTGCCATTTCGGTCTTCAAGTTGGTTATGATGTGGTTGTAATGTTTCAGATTACGATAAAAAAATCTTTGGTTTACCCGATTTCTTTTCTTAACTTATTCAGAGCAAGATGAATAAAGAGTTTGGGAGACATCAAACTGACCTTATTCTTTTTCCATTTACCCCCCACCAAACGATATAATTGCTGTAGGTAAGGGCCTAATTTGAACACAAAGCGTGAGCTTGAAATTGAAAGTAAGTAACGATTCCTCATTTTTGATGAGTCAAATTTCTGGTTGGGCTATTTGAAAAAACTTTGGTATTAGAATCTTATGGATTTTTTCTAGGTTTGTGTCCGCAATCATTCGGGTACAGACGCTCCGTCGTCCATACGGCACCATCGTCTCCTGTGTCCATTTTAGTGGGACCTAAACACCCAAGTCTGCGTAGAAGATTCGCTTTGAGCCTAGTTGAATCGGAGTAAGTAACCCATTCAAACGGTAGCCTAACTAGTCCCAAGAAATAGAAACCTATAAGATTGATTTTTGTAAAAAATGATGATTACCAAAATTTATTACTCTCATTGAACAACAAAATATTTTAAAATTTGGCGATAAATATGCTGTCGTGGCTTCGGGAACGGCGTTTTACCTTGATTTTTTTCTGGTTGTCTACCAAGCAGTCAGGTTGAAAATGGTGAATCTTATTAAAAGCCCTAAATCAAGCCTGTAGAGTTGTTCTATGTGATTAGAGCCACTCTTGCTCAAATGTAAAAATACATGACAATGTAAAAAAGAAAACGGGGAGGTTTTAAACAAATGAAAAGACAGCTCTTTCATATACCAGGTCTATGTGTATTCAAAAGAAAGAATATTCTACAAAAAATTCAAAGTTTGTTTTTTCGTGATGAGCGTGGCTGACCTCAATTTGGAAAGAGTTTAGGCTAAAAGTTGAGATGTAGGGCTTTGCATTTATAAATAGTCATGCAAACAATCACAACAAATTATTGTTTGTTTTTTCCACAGGAAATCGAACTGTGAGGGTGCGTATACGTCGTCAGGAGCAAACAGATTGAGCGAATCGTTAACAACTTATGACCAAGCTACCAATCAAGGTAATTTATTCAAGACTCAAGAGTTTAAGCTCATGCTCTGCTTATTCGCCTTACTTTGAACTGGACCACCGGCACATACAAGCCGCCCGGCTCCACCACTTGCCCGTCACGTAGAAGTAGAGAAACTTTGTTCATGGTCTTTCCCAAGGATACAATTAGCAAACTTGACAAATTTTCATCACATTGATCCTTTGATGCAGATCGAGTGCCAGCAGACATTTAAACACTATTTTTAAGAAGTTTTTGGTTAGACCCAATTGAGGTTTCAACCAACAAATCAGATATCTACGGCATTGGTGGCGGACGATTTAAACACTTCGTCCCGTGGCACTGTCAAGGTGATTGCATTGTAACGAACGATAGAGTAGCAGTTCAATTCCTCTTTGACGCTATTTTTCTGGCAGCACTCTTGGGTCAAAACCACAAGCAAAAAATCCTGTCACGGCATCGAAAGTGGCAGGAAGAGCATCCAATATCGAGGGAGACGTTTGCACTCTTGATGACTGGAAGAGGACTTCATGATGATGATGATGAGGAGGAAGAGGATAGAGAAGATGGAGTGAATGAGAAGTGCAACGAAGAAGAGGAGGAAGACAAATTTGATATTGATGAAAAAATTGACTCTTACCTTTTTAAAAGGAATTCATGCAAAGATGAAGGTAACTTTGCTTCCGGATGTTGCCTTTGAAAGGTCTCAGTATGTTAAACCAGGAGAAAATTTAGGCCATATTTTTTGGGGGGTGAAAGGGGAGGGTACTGCAAGTAAATCTTTTTTAATTAAATATAAAAAGATATATTTATTAAGAAAGTATCTGGTGCTTGCAATTATTTTCTTTTAGTTTAATTGCTCCACTGCAATAAAAAACGTGATTATCTCTTTTGAAATGTGTTTCTATTTACGATAAATTGGCGTCCGTTAGATGAAAAACAGCCCTTTTTTGCAACCTATAAAAGCAATGCGAGTAATAAGGAGTCAATGACCAATAACCACATACTTCACTCCTGTCCTATTTCCTGACCAATCGAGGTGGCTAGCTTGCTGAACATGGATGGTGAAACGACGAAGCCTCTCTCGAAAGGTGCCAACTGCCTCTTCAAGAGAAAAGAAGCGATGTGCAGCTAGTACTACTCAGCGTATTGAGCAATGATGATGATCTCCGGCGCGTTAAGGGTGAAAGTCAAAATGTAAGCTTTCTTCAACTTGTCATTCTTACCTTCCGGAATCCAGGTCAAATCGCTTCACTTGCTGGGAGGCATAGATGCTTCTATTGAATTCTAGTCGTATTTGGTTTCAATTTAGATATTTTCCGTACTTTGTGTGCTAAAAATATTTTTGACGTTTCACCAAGAAATTCAAAATGATTGAAATTAGGGACCTCGCATGCAAGAAAACTTTGCAGGGAACCAATTATTTGAAATATGCGTTTAAGTAATACAATGATGATGCCAATTTCTCTTAGTCATTTTACGGCTTTTGGGCTGCCCTGAGTCCAAAAGTTAGGGAGGATATGTCTCTTCTTTCCCCAGAACGAGATCCATGATTGAAGTTTAGTTCGGTACCAACAAGCACGTAGTCATGAAAATTTTTGGAAAGGGCATCTTTTTTGGGAAACGAGACATGAAGTTTTTTGCTGGATTATTTTTGGTGATGACCTTTTTTTCGAACTTTTGTTGACAATTGTTAGTATTGAGCAAATTTTGGAATTGTTTGCTGGAGTTAAGCATATGTGATAATATATTTTTAGAGAACACCAAGCAATTCAAACAAAAACAAGAATTGACAAACTTTTTAAGGGAAGTAGTTGTTCTCCCCTTTTTTCTTTCCACCTGGCTTCGTCCTTAGTGCCCCCCACCAGATCACAGCCGGGTTAAATTAGCTTGTAACTTATGCTTTCCCATACTTTTCAGACGATTCCCTTAGCCGCAGATCTTCAATCCAGAGCAATTTTCGAACCCAGATCTTAAAACGAAATAGAAGCAGCTTGGCAGATGCGTGGCTGCAACGACAGCGCAAAAAAGTAATTACAATAAATCACTTTCGAGGGACTGCGTCAAGCGAAATCAAAGTTGAAGTTGCTATTAAGTCAAAAAAACATTGGATGCATAGAACTTGATTGCTTACACATACAAGAGCATTTTGAGCCAATACAAAATGAATTAAAAAAGCAACTGCAGGGTTCGCTATGATGGCACCGTAACTAAAGCACTAGCTTGCCATGGCAGGCAACGAACACCAAACCGATGACACTCTGCGCCAACTCGAAAAACATCAAGCCCAAGTTTTATCAGCCACTAATTAAACTTGGACAAAATCGTTTTTAAAGTATTACTGCTTAAAATCATATCGCTCGGGGTACATCATCCCCTCTCCAATGACTCTACGAGCTTTAAAAAGTCCGGTGAATTCACTTCTCATGTTGTTCCAGCAATGCCGTGTTCTTGGAAATTTTAAAGCACTCTCTTCAGCTTGATTACACCACTTACAGAAAAAACTCCCTGTTTCAGCAATACTAATAGCATTCTCCGAAATGGATTTAAGCAGATCTAAACTGATCTCATCATTTCAAAACTTCCAAAGCAAGCTAGGCAAAATCTGTCACTTTTTATAAAAAATATCAACTCTCAAAATGTTTTAAGTGAGTTTATTTCTGCCGTTATGCAACGTTGAAGTTAACCACAAGAAACATATATCTATTGATCTCGCCTTCGAAAATTGACCAAATAAATGGTTGCAGATGTCTTCTTTAGTGTCAAATTTGCCAACCTTGATTGAAAATGACAAATCCAAAGCAAAATCAAGGTGCAGCGCCTCTGCAAAATCTGTTCAAGAAAAACCTGTCTTCGTTCACATACAAACACTTCGAGAAGGAGACATTTTTGTAAGTATCTTGTATAAACGCATGTTTGCATGCAAAAGCAAAGTTGACATAAGCCGTTCACTCCTATGGAGAGTAGCAAGTGCGGTAATCTTGCAAGACAATTATGTACAACCCAATGACCTCTAGCTACATCTACTGACTCAATTGATTCAATGCTATGTCTAAAGTCTGACCAAGTTGCTTATAATTTATTGTTTTGTTTATTGTTTTCATGGTGTTTTTATTCCGTATGCCGATAAGACTTTCATTGTATTGGCTTAGCCTCCAGGAAGCTTTCTGCTGTCGTAGCTAACCAACGCAGCCAATCCTCATCATGAGATGTAACGTTGCTGCTATAAACATAAAATTGCATTTTTCAAAAAGATGTTAAAAACAGCAGACAATAATTTATGTCTGTTTTCATGGACAAATAACGAGACGATTCGCGGGATGAAAGTAAAAATTTTATACCGTTTTGGAGAAGCCCAATGTACTCCTGGGTTGATATCATAGTTGTTCTCGGATAAGCTACACTAATTTGTATCTTTTTAGGGGCTCGAACCTGTGGTTTTTGAAGACAATGGTTCTTCTCCGTCTATGTCTGTTGTATCTGACGGGGCAGAATGCATTTTGATGAATAAAGATTTTTTCAAACGGAATTTTGACAATGAACAAAGAGAAAAGATTGTGAGATTGGTAAGTGACGACTTGAGTGTGATTAGTGTAAGAATGACTGCCGTCAGATTGAGGTGGAGGACGTCATTGCAATGTTATCATCAAGGAAAGCTTAAAATCATAGAGGTCTTACATAACTCACGGAAAGCTTTGTTTGGGATTCATTTTGAGCTCCAATAGTGGGGCCCCAGTCATTTATTTTTGGTGTCAGAAGAGAGCTTGCTTTCTAGTTGTTCCATGCTGTCAAGATAGTCGTTGGTAATGTGTTTTATCGGGACCACACGGCTGTAGGCTATATTTACAATTGCTTTCGAGAAGTTGTATTAAAAGGGCTTAGGGCACCGATATATTAGGCACTTTTATACTTTGGACAGAATCTTCGGGTATATCGCTGCAAACCGTTCTTGTAAGAACTTGCCGCTTCAATCCGACAAAAACGCAAATTGACGATGATATTCTTCTGTTTTGAGACTCAATGTACAAACGAAACATTCTTACAATTCACTGAATCTGTTTCTTCTGTGTTGTTGCACTTTAGCAAGTTTTCTTCATTTTGCGACGTCATATCACGAGGTAGCGCGCTATTGTTCTTCTGGAACCAAGCTATTTCATGTTGCCTTGCAGATTTCGCTCTATCCCTCAGAGGAGACCCTACAAACAAACATGCAAGACCAAGTCAACTGGGACGCTTTCAAAGTGATGATGGTTCGCTCTCTGGCTGCAAATAAACAAAGAAGGAAGCAAGCTAGAAGCTGAACCATCAGAGACTCAACGAAACAAAACGATCATTTCGGAAAGAGTGCAAGTGTCTTTAAGAGGGCATTGCAATTTCTTTTTCTTGATTTTAATACTTGCGAAAGAGATTTCCTTTGACAGCTCCCCTACTGATCAGTATGAACACCAATTTGTCAGTATCTAATGGCACAGACATACCCCCGTCTCGCAACTGCTGGAAAATTATATCTGTCTAACAACTCAAGCGTGAAAGACGTTATAAGGCTTTATAAATAGGAGCCAAATTTAATGAACAAGATAATTGCGAGTTAAACTTTCAGAGTAAAGCTGATTAAGTCATTTTTATTGCATCTTTGTCCTCCAGACTCGGAGGATAGAAACAGCTAATCATGATGCTACGTTGCCAAACCTTCATAATTTTCATTTTTTTGGCATTCCGCGTGAAATTGTTTGATATTGTTTGTGATTAATTAACAGCGTGCTATAATCTGCCCACAAAAGCAAGTAAAATGTCTTCTCAAAAAGCACGAAATCCAAAAATTGTGAAGAGTTAAGGCCATGACCATTTGATCATAAAATCTGGGAGCCGTCAAGGCTACAATGATCTCTGCCGACAAGTCCAAAAGGACCGAGTTTTCTATAAAAGTTACTTTTAGCGTTTTCTATGAAAAAATTCTTATTCTTTCTTAAGATACAGTTTTATTTTTTTCTGTAACTTTTCCTTGTTTCTAAGTTGTTTACATTCTTTTGAAGCAACATGAGTAAGTGGCAAGGAGTCCTTCAAGCCCTTTTGCACTTTTGCATGATTTGAAATGTCATGCTTTCACCTATTTCCAGATTTTTAGTATCTATTTATTATTATAGTGTTGTAACCAATGGTGGATTTAGAGTGAGACAAGCGTCGCAGCTGTCGCGGACTCCCCTTTTGGACTCCCTTTATGGAGAATAAAGCCTCCCCTTTTAGACAAACCCTGTAAATTGCTTGCTTTTAGGCCCTTCAAAATAGTGGTGATCTCCCAAAAAAATCTTCACCGATGAGTTGTGGACGGAAACCCTATTGCTTTATAAATTTGTGTATTTCAGCCCTTCAAAAAGTGATGAGCTCCAGAAAAAAAGATCCTCACCAACAGGTTTAGGGTTGAGAACCTAAGTTACACCAAATTTAACTATTCCAGACTTTCAAGATAGAAGCGATCTCCAAAAACAGTCTGCACCGAGTACTTGACCAATAGGGGGCCCCCTTCAAGAATTCTTGCCACAGGCCTCTAAAATTCCAAATCCACCACGGTTGCAGCTGTTCCGTCTGACATGCTTTTTAAGCAAGTAGCCTTCTTCTGTAGTTGTTTTGATAAAATAGTTTTAAAAAATGATAAGTTGATCTTTCAATCGAAGAATTACGATTTTGAAAATTTCTAAGGTTTATAGCGTTGCGCTCTGGCAAAATATCCTTTCCCACCATTTATGCATTTGAGATCATCCCCTAGTTGCTGATGTTTGGTTGGACTGGGCCACCACGACGAATGCTCTGCCGCGCGGCTTGTTACCGTATAAAGATGGCGGAATCGGAGTGGCCAATTTTCGCAAGGGCAGAATGAGCGAACTTGCCAACTTTTTACCACACTAGCCCTTTCGTGGTAAGCGCCAGGTATGGAAGATGTGGATACTACTTCAGTCTTTGATATCCTTTGACAACGAGATTGAACTCAGGTCTACCGACTACAAAGCGGACACTCTTACCACTACACCACTGCCCCTGTTTTCTACATCTATAATTATTTATTATTTGGAGATTGCAGTTACGTTTTAATTTAAAATTGGATAGACTTTTATCAATCCTACGAGAGCTCTTTAATCTGCGACCTATTTCCAAATATTACAACGAAAAGTAACTTTCCATAAAAGTCTATATATAACGTCATATTTTCGCATCTTGAGTATTAAGAAACGGATCTATTTCTTCCTCTAAATTTGTGACTTTTATGATGAAGTGTGGACTACTGCAAGATGCACAGTGACTCATGCTTATGCCTGCTTAAGCTTTTGCTTCACTCACGTATGCTTATTGTGCCAAAGCTAAGACGGTTGTGGTGGAATTTAACTGATGGAGCAATTTTGGCAAGCAAAAATTTTACCTTGCATAACGTTATCTAAAAAAGAGGTTGCGGGTTCGAATCCTACCGAAATCGTGTTAGGCTTACACACTACTGTGAAGAACATGTATATATAAGTGGTATCCTGATATGCTTAATTTTTCAGCCCTTTCACTTCAGTCATGTTCTGCGATAGGCATATCTTATCGAATGTACATTGACAGATGACTACCTGTTTTATGTTCAATGACAAATTAATCAATCAACTTGAAATACTGTAAAGTACCAAAAAATATTTTTTAATAAACATTATAAATATCAATGAAACATCAAAAGTACAGAACAAAATTATCCAGTGCAAGGTAAAAGGAGCTAATGAAGTTTTCAGACAAAAAATGAACTTATCAACTAGCAGCAATAACCGTAGTACAACTTTGCTATAACGTCTTGATTACGATATATGTCTGAATCAGGGGGAATTTAACCTTTTTACAACTAAAGAATAAGGGTTCTAAGTCATGCAAAGGGCAACGACTTTGACAACACATTTCTCAAACAATAAAGTTGCGCCGCATACCGTAATTTAATATCATTATTGATGATATTCTACGCTCGTTGGCAATTAGTTGTGCTTCTAGAATTAGCCTGCGCGCAGATGATGGGGTTTCTGCGGGCAACCTGGTTCCCGCGGGCACTGCGCTGGTGATCCCTGGTGTAGAAATGATACGTTGGTCCAAAAATCTTTGGTAAACAATCAGTCGGACATAAAAACTAGCACAGACCATTAATACCCAAACTCTGAAACATAATATTTGAGTTTTTCTTCATGTGCTGTACAAAAACTCTTCCGAAAACTGAAGTGCTGGTCAATAAAACTAAATTGCGAAAATACTAATAAAATATTGGGTTCCGGTATTCGTGTAGAAGGAGATAAAAAAGAATTTGTTTTTTTGTAATAAATCAGCTCGGTGACAAAGGCTTCGTGCTTAGCTAGTTTATGGCCAACAAAATCAATTTTACAGACCTTCTTAGAAAAAGATTTATATTCTTATACCCCTGACTTGCCAGACAGTGGCAGCAACGCTAAACTGAGCAATTTCGCAGACCTGCTTTTGAGTTTCCAAGTTTCAACATTCCAGTCAAACTGGTTTCCATTGCTGTTAGTAAATCTACTGCTAGTTAGGATCAGCCAAGCTGAGGAAATTATCGCAATTTCCCTTTCCCAAAAACGCATCAACCCAGGCATCGTCAGGTTTTAACTCATGACCATTTGATCATAGTCGTTTTAAAACAACACTCTAACTCATTCGCCCGCGTAGCCGCCCCATCAGTAACTGTTATCTCGTCTACAACGAGTTACGTGTAACTAACTCTGGGCTACGAAGCAAAATTTACGGCGAGGCCTTGCAAATAGGCGCAGCCAACGAAGGTCAAAGAGGCCATGCCCTTGCCAAATTTCATGAACCCGATCAAGAAAGGTGTCAAGCTGTTTTTAAGTGAAACTGCAACAAAACACCGACCTCGAAAAACGTCATTTATCGTGCAAGAGGAAAAAATTGTTATCGAAACTTTTCTCCGAAAACAGAAAGTTTATCAACTAAAATTGAGCGCCGCAACACGAGTCAAAATTTTTCATCCAAATTTGGCCCATGCCAAATTTCTACACTATTGTACAATTTGTCTTGAAGAGTTTTCTCCAAATGAATTCTTCCGCATTAACGAAAACAAAAAGTTGCCGCTGCTTAAATCGGCTCCACGCTGAATTTTTTTGAAAGAAACACAGGAGAGAAATAATTTTCCAGTTTCCAATGAATACCGGAAAAAACTTATTGTGTGACAATATAAAAATGCATGCATAATAAATAATCTGCTTAAACACGTACAGCAAAGTAAAGTAAAATCTTGGTTGCTAGAATCTTACAGTTGACAAAGGCAGTATTGCTTATTAACTGGTTGCCAATGGAGCGGAACAGTTGATGGTTACATTGGTTACATGACAGAAAATCTAAAAGTTTTGTATGTGACGTCAGGCCAGCAAGGACAAACCGCGTTGAGTAGATAAAACCCTGAGCTTGTTTTTGAAGATGTAAGTTATCTTTGTGCATCGACTTTCAAATACGAAGTCACTTTCAAAAAGGGTAAAAGCAAACTTCTGCTACAGTACGTTAAACTGACGAGCTTTCCGTCGGCTTTGTTTTGGTCGGGTCAAATTTTTGCAAAGTCAAGCAGCCATGGTGAGAGATGCCAAAAGCAAGATTACATTCGGAGCGGAGAACTTTTGCTCTCGGATCCACGTAGCTGACGTTAGTGATCACCTTGCCTTCGTCATCACGACCTCCAACAATAAATATCTGAATGCAAAGTGGAAATTTTATTTCTGTGTTCTGAGCTGTGAAGCCTAGGTCTTTTAGTGTAAGTTCAATTCAAACAGATACGAAAGCAAATTATAAACTGTAGACTGCCTAAAAGCGGCTAAGACTACTCAGTAACAAATCCTATAAATCTAAGTAAAAGCCATTATTTCCTTTTCAATCTCAAGAACTAGGCAGGTTTAAAACTGGCCCCATTTCACATTTGTTACTGCCATGCGGGCGCGTTGAGAAACTGACCAAACCCGATACCACAATCTTGTTTAATTTAAATGACGATCTTGTTTTAGAGAATTCCCAGATTTTTGCACAAAAGTAGTGTTTTGGGAGTACAAATAGAGATGGAGATTTTTTAATCCTGCGCAGTATTTTTGGAAAATTCGGACACTCTTGTATTGATCTCAGGCCCCTAAAAAATTCCGGGTTCGTTGGTACATCTTGGATCTCTTGTCAACGCTGCTGCTGCCTCAAGTAAAAAAACCAAACACCGAAATGTTAATTTGCGTGGTCAACAGGATGATGTAATATGTAAGTTTGAAGGGACTTTTTGAAAAACCCTAAAACTGTACGAAAAAAAGAACGTGCTTGTTTGAGGTTCGCTCTCCTGCCTTAAAAGAACTTGTGACTGTGCACTTTTCTACACGTAGGCACAGTTCGCGTAAGCCGTAGTCTGAGCTTGAAGACAAACGGCAGTTCCACTTGTCCGTGTAAGGTGCAGCGTAACGCTTTCATCACCGAATTCGCGGACATTTGCCAATGCAAAGGACTTTGTTAACAAAACCTTACTTTACGCTCCAACCACGGCTTCTATCAAACGCAATGGCCTTTCGTACAGGCCGCGAGAGTAGTTTGGGCCTTGGATCTGCGTTCCTTACACGAAAACTGAAAGTTATGTCACAAACTTTTCGGTCGTTTCGTGTTTGATGAGCACAATAACTTAATGTTCGCATAACTCACCAGATCATTGCAGACCGTTAAGCCGCAGCTAGCTCGCTCGCACACCACCTCTTTCCCGAGCGTGTCCCACATTTTAGTTCGGGTGCAGAAAGTGTAAATTCGCCCCAAAGTGCCACCGGCCACATAAACAGTATTGACGAGAGACACGGCATTTATGCACTTCGCTGGTTCAGGCATTGATACGGATGAACACCAAGCATTATTTAAAGGATTGTAGACCTGAAAAATTGATGGACCAAGCTAAAAAAACTCATTTCTTGGTTACCAACCAACAAAAATCTAAGCTCATTTGGCTTGAAAAAAGTAGAAAGTCGACCGGAAAAATGTCTGATTTTGGGGAGGATGGGGCGCAGACGATGCCTAATAATTTCTTACTTGAACTTTATCCGTTGAAACTTTGACGCTTGGTCCGCCACCGATGACGTAAATCTTTCCATTGCACTCACACACGGCTGCGGAACTGACTCCTTCCATCATGGCACGTTTCTCCACCCAGCAATTTTCTCTGAAATCAAGCCAATTTTGAGAACGCGACAGAGCCGACTTGTTGTGAAGAACCATTATCTTTTCTGCTATCTAAAGGCTAAGTCAGCTATTGGGGCTCAATGCGATACTCAGTATTTCAAACGAATTTAGAAATTGTTTAAAGTAAAAACAACAGGTTTTGACTGTTTTAAACAGACTCATTTTGTAAAAAAAAAACTTTGGAGACATTCTTCCTTAACTTCCCGTGTCTGCCACACAGTTTCTAGATTTGTCCCTGAAAAAAGCTCACTAGAGCAGGAGATTTAATGAAGTAAACGCTCAAGTGTGAAACGACCCAAGTGATGAAACGCTGATCGCAGTAGTGAGGTTGTGAGTTAATTCCCCGTAGTTCGTGCGGCGTCGTGAATTTGAAGCATACACAGAGCCAGCAGTTCTGGCATTTCAAAAAGCATTTCAAATTGTTACAGGTTTTTGGTATTTAATAATTGAAAAGTTTTTGAAATTAAGAGCGCAGGCGGAAACAAATTGTGCGGAGAGAGACACTTTCTGTTGGGTTCTTTTATTTCTAAATTTTGATAGATGACTTTCTTCTTGGTTTTCTGGAATTCGACTACTGTTGAGAAGTCTTTTCCTCTTTCAAAGAGAATGACCTTATTTGCTTTTTGGAGAGAATAGAGTAAAATCACTGTGTTACATAGTTAATAGTGATTTCCATAAAGCGCCGTCAGTAAATGGGGGTCGCAAAATGGAAAAGATTGAAAGACACTCTTTTTGTCCGTAGTAGCATTATTCCTATGCTATACCAATTTACCTTTCGTTGTACTTTTCCAAGCTGTTTACCCTCAATACCCCATCGTACCCTCCCACCGCGTACAACTCTCCTTCACAGACCACCATGCGGTGCCGCCATCGACCAGTGTTCAAGCTGGCCAATTCGATCCATTGACGCAAGTCGGTAATAAACATCCAAGCTTCCTTGAAAAACAGATCAACCATTAACTAATGTCTCCAGAAAAAACCGGCAGATTGTATTGTGGCTCGGACTTTCTGCTTGGCGCTCAGTAGTGGGAGGAATGTGGAGAACATATTATAAGGAGGAATATGGAGAATATATAATAGGAGAATGTGCAGAATATAATCGAATTTACTCGCTCAATGTTACAAAGCTATGTGATGATAAGAAACAGTTACAGCCAAAAATCGCCAAAAAGCTAAATAGCATTTTATTTCGAAATATAAAACTTGCCATAAATTTCTTAATAATGTTCTCTTGCAACTCCTATTTCCCGTTTGATTAAAAACCATCACCAATTTGCAGTGTCATATGATTTGCAAAAATATTTTTATGGACAAAAGAACATTTTGTAAAATAGCTAAACAAAATGATAAAAATACTTTTAAAGGAAAATACCAAGAAAGCTCCTGCTTTGGTTTGCATTCCTCTATTATTGCTATTGATTAGGACCCACAAGCGAAAAATTAAAAAATTTGATGTAACCGTATAAAATTTAGTGATGATAATTACCCTCGCGGCATAAAACGAAACATTTAGACATCACACCGCAAACTCAATCAAGCAAGTTGGAAATATTCTGATTGGGTCAAAGCGGTGATTCTTATTCATTTTTGTCATTACCGCTTGCAGAGTTTCAGCTTTGACTAAATTTTTATTTCCTACAAACCTAATCAAGTGTGAGGTTGATGGAAATTAATCTTTGCAAACAAAGATCATTGAGACAGAAAATGAAACAAAATGCCCTCCACCCAAGTTGACTTTAAAAAAAATGTCATCAAGTCACCAAAGCTTAATTTTCAAAAATGAGGCAACAAGGATCAAAGCTTGTGGCACCTTGCCATCATCAAACCATATCCCATTTGGGAACCTGTGCTTCAAGTTAATTCCTAGTTTCCCATCTGCAACCTCTGTCTTTTCCTGCTAGTGGAGAATTTCACATCCGTTAAAGAATCTGGGTGAGAGAAAAGCGGCAGCCATTTTGATCTGGTGTAGGGAAAATATCAACATTAGGAAAACGAGCGCTGAGTTATTCAACGAAATTCTGGTGATTTACTGTTATTGAATGTAGAAGAAGAAGTTTTGCTTATATCTTGCTTTTCCCCACGTTGCCGACAATTATTTCTATTCTAGAATGTTGCTGTGAGTAGCAGCATACAATAAGTGAAAAGTCAATGTTGCTGACAACATCAAGCCGATGAGTAAGTGAAAAGTCAATATCAGTGCTGTGCTAACACTTCTTTTAAAAAGGAAAGAGTGGTGTAGAACGATTGCCCCGGACAGATTCACACCTCAAATCCAATCAATATCACGCTTGGGAAAAGGGGCTATTCGTTTCAAACAAGTCCCAAATATACATTGATAGCCCCACCACCAAGGCCGGCTGCGATTGATAAGGACCGAAGTCGCTTTTACGACAAGCTGGACAAGCATCTCGCAAAAGAAAACTTTTGGAACTTTTTCATGAGCAGCTCATTGTTTCAACCTAGTTAATCACGGGAAAATATTTTGATTACGTAGCTTGGGTGAAACGAAGGTGAAGCAGTAAACTGACTGTTGATTTAAATAAAAGTTGTTTTTTGTCTAACCGCATAGGTTTTTTCGCAGCTGGAGCATAGAGATAAAGTCAACTAACTGTTTGGGTATCTTTTCCGCCGGATATAACAATGTTTCCTTTCCATGCAACGCAGCCAAACTCCGCCCACTTTACGGATTTATCCTCCCCTTCCGTTTTGTGGTTCCGCACGGAGTTTTTATAATTAGGTAGTTGGCATAATGTGGCTCTGGTTTTTTGTTGATAATCCAGCACGGTGATTTCGTTGACAAAATGATCGTTTTTGTTGCATCCTCCCACTGTCACAAAAACCTGAAAAAATAAAGAGCAATGTTACTCTTTTTCTTGATGAAATAGAACTTTAATATAAACTTTGAAAGCAGTTCCTTCTAAAGGTTTTCGTGATCAAATATTTGGTGGCTGTACCTTGTCAAATGTAAGAAGAATAAGAGTGAACACGTTCGTATGTCTCTACATTTCGAACGTAAGTAGAGCGATTGTCAGCGAGCCAATAACATTTAGGTAACCATGAGGCTGTGCGGCGTACGCCTTTTCATTGGTTCCTCTACAAACACGTGATTAATTGCGCAAGCGCAGCTGTTGGCTCGCTTGTTGCAATGTTCTCGTCCGAATTGTAGATATGCAACTATAGTGTTTACTGTAGCTTTTTAGGAATGGCGCAATACGCCTCCACTGATAAAAGCGTCGCGTCAAGCTTTTGGGAGACGAAACCATTTTGTTGACATTACTAGTAATTATTTACTTAACCACTATTTGATTAATATCTTGTTAGCATTACTAATATTTAACAAAAAATTGAGAGCATATTTGTTGAACATAAGATTAGTGGAGAATTAAACCTGCTCATTCAGCGTGTGTTACAAGGTGTAATCCCATTATAAACAAGGCGAACTGCCAAGTGCACCTACTACTGGCAGTCCGCCTCGTTGGCGGTGGGGCTACCAGACTGTATTGTGTATTCACGACCGGTTCGAAAGAGACTGCCGCTTTCTCTTAGCCTGATTTTGTTCAGGTTTGCGGAGTGAACAGTAAAGTTCGCGTTAAGCCGTTCTTCCACTTCTGGGAAGAAGGGTGAGAACAATAAGAGTACAAGATTAGCGGGTTCCATTTAGAAGATCTCTAAAGAAAAGGGAAATGGTAAAGCAAAACCACCAGGTTTTCAATGTTTTCCTGATGTTAAATCCTATACCATCGAATGCTTCTGTCAAGCTCAACTTGAGTAAGACTAAATCAGTTCACAACCGGCTTTGGATCTTGACCTTGATCTGATCTGGTTTCGAACCTTAGTTTAGCGAACGAATGCCACCTGTCTGATTTGTGTAATTATATCTTGCGTAATCATTTTGTTTCGCCTCGAGATTATAGTCTTTACCACTCTGCGTTAAACTCATAGTTTGCACTGTAATGTGATTTCAGTGATACAGTTGTTGACGCGGTGCTGTTAATGATTGTTTTATAAGCAAGTTATCGTAAACAACTTAAGTTTTAGGTAAATTGTATTTACGTTCTGTTATGTTTTAGTATTTCTAATTTCTTGTTGAATAAACCTTTAATTAAGGCAATGTTTTGATTTACATTTCATAACAGATGTTCCCGCACAAAGGTGTTGCTCTGTAAAAAGGAAAATGGAACTATCTATGGCCTGCAAATATGGCGCGGGAGATCAAACCGCTGATCTAGCAAGGCCCGATGATCCTATGTGTCAATCTCCAAGTAGAACCCAAGGTCAGCATATTCTTGATGGCAATCTAGAAATGTCTGCTACGCACTTAAGACGTATAGCTCAAAAGACACTCCGTAGTTCTCGTGTGAGCAATTTGACAAAAAAGGAAGTACGCAGCTCATACGAAGAAGTGCAGTTGTAAGATGTAGAGATAGATTCAATAATTCTCTTGATGCAGTGGTTCTCTAGGATGATTAATGTATACCTGATGCATGCTCGAATTGTGTCTTGGCACCAGACGTTCACATTTGGGCGTAACTCCAGCAACGTGGAAGAGACGAGTTTCCATTAACAAATCATACAGTTCCGGATTGTTTCGGATTAAAGGATGAGTCTCGACTTCTCGAACAAAAAATATATTTTGCATCAATGGAAGTTTAACCTGAAACAAATGGAAATGAAGTAAAAATAAACTTTCTCTGATAAAAAAGCTGTTCAGCTAAATATTGAAGAAACTAATGCATTACTTCAAGTACAACTAAAAGTCCAAAACTTGGGAGATACCTCTAGCCTCCTTCGTGTAGTTTACTACACTTCATATACTGTACATGCAATGGTAATATTGCAATTTATAGTTTTGAACTACGATCTAGAGAAACAAGAATTTTAAACTCCCAGAAACTTGTAAATCTTGTTTCTGAGGATTTTAGCAGTCTGGGTCTCAGATTTTCTTTTCATCATGTTGACAACTTCCTCAACTCCCCATAATCTTTCCTCAAATCAGTTTCTAGGAACGACTTTGAATTTCCACAAGCTTTTACGAAATTTCAAAACCTTAAATCAGTGGCTCTTAAACTGTTAGTTGCTATCGAGCACTTATTTTGGTTCCTTAAAACAATGGCGGGCCACATTAAATTTTAAAACAGCAAAAAATCAAAAATCATTGTACAATAATTACTACATTATTTACATACGTCATCATAATAGCAAGACAAATTGTCACCCGATTTATAAACTGATTTTATCTCATCTCCATTAGCTTTTCCGACTACGGTAACTAAAAACAGTTCCCTCACACAGACTGGTACTTTAATCGTGTCAACTTGCAATAGGACAAAATTATTGCAAAATACCGGAGACGTACATAACAAAGAAAAAGACTAAGTATTTGGATGGTAAATCGGCAAATGTAATTTATCAGTCGATAAATAGTAACAAAAAAGAACCGATTTATGATCCATTTACATATACACTTAGCTGAACGCTAAGATGGCCGCGGGCCAAACTTTGAAACCGGACCCTGCTGGCCACTGGCCGTTGCCATAAATGGAGCGTGGTTGAAAAAGGCGGAACTCGATTGAAATGACGAAATAAAGGAATCGAAAAACGCAACGCGACCACCTGCCAACAAGGACTACTTTTATAAACTTCGCCCACGGGCACCTCAATCACCGGCTGAGTGTACATGTAGACAAGCAATTAATTATTCCATTACTCAAAAAATAAATGATGTTGCACGAACCCCTTGAATATTTCTCACGGACCTCCAAGGGTCCACAGAACCCAGTTTGAAAACCATTGGCTTGGATATAGATATGCGTTGACTGCATTTTGAACCTATAGTTTTGAATTACAGATCCGACCCTTTTGAAGTTGGCAACGCCTGAGAGTTCCCAGAAAAGTCTACTTATATTTGTCTTTTGTGAGATAAAATTCTGCGTCATGATGGTTTATGATTTTGGGTGATGATGGTTTATGACTTTGGGCGAAAAGCTCTTCAGAAAGGTCAATGCCGCTTTCTTAATCTCTTTTATCAGTTTATGACAACGACCTCAAAACCACGTCATGCGATCAAAATACACTTTGTAAAAGTTTGGCAGTGCTTTTTTAACAATATCAAAGCTTTTTTTAACAATATTGACGGTAGCTTCAGTCAATAAGTCGCAATTGGGCAGAAAATTACAATCAGGACGCTTCACAGCATAATGCCTTATATCGTCGTAAGATCAATTAATCATGAGTTTTCTTCAATCACCGGTGTGTAGATTATAGCATGCGATGGAGAGGCAGATAACAAAACGAAATTTATTCTAAATTGTGATGCTAATCTCAATGAAACCCAGTCAATAGCATATGTCACCGCCATAAAGAGCATCAGTAAAAACTGACTTCGGGTGGGATTCGAACCTACCACTCGTACCAACTACACACTCTGGATGGCTGCCTCTCCATTAATGTAATCTTTATAATTTTTGTTCCTCGAATCCCTGCAATTGCTTGGCGTTATTATTATGTGATCCAGAGATTAAACATCTTCATTCTCTGTTGTTTCCAAAAAGCTCTTATATTATATCACATGCAGCAACCGGGGACAACAACCTTCTATTGTAAGCTTTGGCTTGCGCCTCCTTATCCGAATGCACTAAAGTTAAAAAAAAACGATTTAGCTACAGACATTTGTTTTCTCCAAGATTATAGCAGAAAACCAACTGAGTTGATGTCTAAATTATTTAGATGAATTTGTTTTAGCTGTTACAAATGGGCCAAGCAGGCTCGCCACAAGGATTGCGCCAGAGGGTAGTTGGCGAAAGTAATGTTTTGTGGCTCGGTTGTTGGGTGCCTCTGTGAAACAGGTTCTTTACCCTTTAAGACAAAGTGTCATCACTAATGAAGGAGATTTAAGCCCTCCTACGGCCCAAGGTTGCACTCATAACAGTGCCAATTAAGTTCCTCCGAAATTACTTCGGAAATGTTGAAAGCTCAACAAAATCAGTGATGACGGCTATACCCGGAAAAACCCAGATAATGCTCAGCTCGCTGCACATTAACTAAACAATCAGCAGCACTGTGTATTGCAGTATTTCCGAGTTTAGGCTATGTTGAGACCCTAACAAAGCCAAAATTAGTTATAGCAGTAGAGCTACACACAGCAGATAACATTTACACTAAACGGGTAACTTAGAAGCAATTCAATTAAATACAAATCGATCAGTTTGATGGAAAAGTAGCATGTATCTTTCAATAACACGAAACGTTTGCAACCACACTAAGCAACTTGCGTTCAAACCCGCTTTGGAGCTTCCAGTAGTGCTGGCATAGAACATTTCTGCCTCATACACTGCATGCAAGCAGGGAAACTGGCGTAAAGCGGCTTTCTCAAGGAACGACAACGTGGCCGTTGTCGTAAGAATACGATTACTGTCACCTTAAATGGCAGTTCAAACCAGCCCACCATGCTGTTTACCGCTACCACCAAGTACACTGCTTTTCTACAACTAAAACTACAATCAAGCAGAAAAATTGCCAAAGAACAGGCTACCAGGCAATTTATGAAAACAAACTTTAACATCTTACGTGTCTTAGCAATTGGTACAAGTCTTTTTTCCTGTTTTCTTCATCAAATTGACACCACTCCATTACAACTCTAAAGACTTCTTCCTCTTCGTATACCATTAAATCATTTCGACAAATAAGAGACTCGAAAAGGCCAGTGGACAGTCGTTGGTAATCAGATTTCTAAAACACAGAAGTCGCCAGTAAGTAAGTTGCCTGAAACTTAATGTATTAAGTATCAAAAGTCTGACACGCTCTCGTTCTTAAGAAGCAGTCAGATAGACTCATCTACAAATGTTCACGGTTTTGCCTGACAACCTTGTTGTAACGGTAAAAATAGATTTTTTGAAAGCGTCAATCGATGCTTTTCGCTCTTAACCCCTTCAGACATTTTGTCCAATATGTTGGACATTATTAATAAAATAAATACCCCTTCACGTCTGAAGGGGCGTAAATCTACTTCAGTTAAACTGGGTGTCCCAGAAGTCGCGCACCATCCTGATCTTCATTTTCATATTTGATTTAATTATAAGGAAGAAACTAACTGTGCCAGAAAGAGTTCAATTCGTTTTTATGTTTGAAAGAGCTGGGGCAACACACCGCTGCGTAGCTAAAGAATTCAACCTCAATCACCCTGAGTGAGAACCACTATGAACAACAACAGCAACTGAGTGCCAAATGACAACAACAGCAAGGATGCAATAACTACTAAGTGCCCTAAAATCAGCACTAGAACGCTCTGGAGGGTGAAAGACAGTTTGAAATAGAGGATTGGTGCTTGTGTCATTGCTGTAGATGCAAAGTTTGAGCATCTGTTGTGATTGTGAACAATAAAGGCGTTTTTGTGGAAATCTAGATGGTGCGCTACCTCTGGGGCGCCCTGTATATCGTTGAAGACTAGTTTTGTTGACAAATCGTACTCACTTCGCGTAATTCTTCAAAGCAGGTCACACACTTCAGTCTTGCTAATGCTAGGAGTGGCATCAGATTGTGTCTCTGAGCAAGTTCCATAATTCCAGGGGCGTTTTCTATTGCTAATTCGCCGGCGAAATAGTTAGAGCATGCTTCCATCACTCGGTGGTACTGGAAAGAAACAAAAGGGTATAAACAACTAGGAACCGAATTCAATTCGCGTGCTTCAAATGACACTTTTGCTCTGTTTACGTGATCTCCGAAATGTTGTTGGGTATAAGCGTAAAAGTAGAGGGGTTTAGAGCCTGCAGCCCCCAAGACTGTTGCGAGCTTCCTCAAAGTAAAGTCAGGCTCGCCGTAAATTTCAACAAGTTGCTGAAGGAAGTTCCTTTTTTGGAGAAAAAATGGAAAATCATTCCCTTCAAAAAGTTGCTCTTCGAAAAAATAAAGGAGTTCAAGTTTATTTTGAAACCAAACTGGAAAAACTATCATTTTCAAAAAGCTGGTTCCCCAAAATAGGTACTCCTTTTTTCAACCTCTCCATACAAGACAAAATGTTACGCGTATGCTGTGGGAAAAAGCACATTTATTTTGTAGTATCTAAGCGGCGCGCAGACAAACGATTTGCATTTTGTCGGCAAATTATATGGGAAAAATACATGAATTCAACCGGAAAATCACGTGAAAACCTTATCTTAGTGATTGCTTGCATTTAGCTTGCAAAACGAAGATATTGTATTTTAGTCATCGAGATTAAACTACTCGGCAACAGTTTGATCATTGGTTTGAAAAACTAGCCGGGCTACACCCGAAAAACGGGACGTAGGCTACAAATGGTAAGCCTACTGCAGTTTCTTCCGTTAGGTTACTGTGTTTGTGATAAAAATCCATTGACCATGCAGCATGGGAAAATTCAAAGTAAGTCTGAACACAACGTTGTTTGAACATGTTTTTAATCGACCCGTTACCCGATGTTGTAGAATGAAAATGTATGCAGCCTACGCCCTTTCATACATTGCATCGTCGTAACGATGACGGTTTGTTGAACTTGTTCGCTGTACGGCGCGTCAAACGAAAGAACTCGACTAAACATTCGGCAAAACTGTGAGCTGGTAGATATTCTGAATTGAGGCTAGACAAGCAACTTTACAGTGTGTCAAAAGCTTAATCATGGACGCGATATTTAAGCCACCGCCGTCATTTAGTTTTATTAGCATTTTAGTTCTATTTTAAACGTAATTTGACGAAGGTTGGAAGCAGCTATTTCGAATGCTCTGAGCTGGAAAAAATCTTGCACCACCCAAGTGGCAATTTTATTGCACAGGGCTGGTCTAAAGGCTCAAGATGCAGTTAATGCTTTCACGCAGAGTTGTGATCAGGTTTTATATTTTATGCCCAACCCAGAGCTGAACTCGAAAATAGAAGCCTGAAACCGAAAATTTATTTGAAGCCCGAATTAAGTCTGAAAGTTAAATTTGCCGATTGCATCAACTACGGTAGTTGCTTGGTTTGAGTTAACAAAGAAAAACACACTTTAACGTGAACTGTTTACACAAGAAGCTACTCATGCAAGAGGCGTATTTGCGATCAGCGCGCCATGCTTATTGCAGTTGCTCAACAACCTCCACAAAAGTAAGGATTCGTGAAAACAGTTTGTGTAAGAAGGTGAAATTACGTTGCATATATGTCAGATTGGCACGGTGAATTCGGGCTCGAATTTTTTGGTAAACTTCAGCCCTAATCTGACCGACAAGACCCGGACCGACTTAGAACTTTGCTTTCACGTTTATCGGAGACAAAGATTTCAGCGATAATATCAATTATGTTCAAAAAAAGTTTAAAACTTACTGCGAACCACGAAACAACATTGTTGTTGAAGCGCAACGACTTTTGGCAGAGAAATTAACAGGAAGGTGAAACTTTTGATCAGCGGACAACATAGTCGTAGGTATGGTAATCAAGCAGATGATAACCTAAGAGGCCGTATTGTTTTCGGTATACTGCAGGATTTTGTAAAGAAAACTACACTTCCAGACGCAAAATTAACACTGCAGAAAGCATTCACAATTGGTGGTACAGGTGAGGCGAATGATATCCCTGAAAGCGATAACGTCATCACAGCAAACTCTCATAAAGGTTTTCCAATTCTACCTAGCAAAACGAAGCATTGAACAACGCAGAGCTGCTACCTCTTCCGCGTATGTCTCGGTCATGTTAACAATGTATTGCCAATCACACACATGCCTTGCGTGCAGGAAAATTTGTCACAACTGCAAGAAGAAAAATCACTTTGCCGTTGTCTGCCTTAGTAAGCCGCTGTCAAATCAACACCTATATGTAGGCACCGTGAAGAAAAAATTCCCTGTACGCACAGTTTCCTCTAGGAGATGAACTTCAAAAAGACAATAACAAATCAATTATACGCTCTCCTATCTCTCGCCAAAGTTTGTCAACTTCTATTAGGCTATCACTTCTAATCTGGATACTGATGCAGACGGGAATGTTCTTCGAATTTGTAAATGCCGTTAGCTTAATGTGGGACCGCTTGACGCGATCCAAACTGCTTTATCCGCATATGAAAATATCAATGCTTGCTTAAATTTAGAATGCAACTAGATATATTGGTCACTCATTTGCTCCTATAAAATTTAGTTTATGCTGCAGCAATTAGACCTAGGCTATTTATAAAATTTTCAGCGGGGATGTGTCACGTATTTACGTTACGTTACTATACAGAAGACCTTGTGCAAGACTTGATTTGATTAACAGCAGGGGAGCTAATAAATTTACGTGCTCTGTAGCACTCAACACTACCCACAAAATTAAGAAAGTGTTAGACTAAATGATTGAGTTTAATCTTCACCTCATGCGCTCGTGCTATCGGTCCTCTCAATTTCCATATTTTTCTGATAGAACCTGTTCTTAAAATTTTGAACGCCTCCACTGGGCTCGGGCCATAGCAGATGGCATTATCACTGCAGCATCCAATGAGCAAGAACACGATGCTGTTTCTTGCCAAGTGATGGAAAAATCCCGGAAAAAGGTATAAAGATTAACATACTCTTTGTTACGTCATATCTTGTTCTACTGAGCCTCGAACCCGGGCCATTCAATCTATTGTTCCACACATACCAAGACTTACTATCATGTAATCACGCACGCCTTAAACGCCTTTTCATTTGTGTAATTATCGGAACGTTTCTATGCCTAATTACTTTTTTGTGTGACCAATTTCATGTAAAGATATCAGTTTTCAGGTTAGTTAATACTTGCACGGCTAGCAGTAACAACAAGGAATCCTGGTTCAAAAGTAAACGGTATGTAAGATTTGTGCTTGTGTGGGATTGTTTTGATGTTGAATTTTGTTTTATGTTTTCAGAAACCACCTTCGTTCATCCGCTTCACATAATTGTATTCGCGAAAGAGACAGTAAAATCGTCGTGCTGTTGAGGGTGAACCAGCGCGTTTCGTTGCAGTTCTATGTAGGATATTGGAGCTAACCAGGAGCTGCGTAAAGTATCTTACACTCTTTAAAATCAGTGCTAATAAATATGTGAGTTACATTGTCACAGCTGCAAAATTGCAACCACACAAAAAGTTGAAGCGATTTTGAATATGCCCATTCCTTCGGATGTTTCGTCTTTGCAACGTTTTCTGGGCATGACCAAATATTTATGACAGTATTTTCAGAATGAATCTACTATCACCACTCTGTTACGAGCTCCCATAAAGAAAAATAATGAGTGGGTGTGGCAAGATGAACAAGATCAAGTGTTAAATCAGCTCGAAATAGCTCTTACTACAAGTCTCATATTGGCATACGACAATGCTCAAAAACCTGTTACTATCCAAGCTGATGCTTCTAAGTTTAGTCTCGATGCCTGCTTGCTACAAGACCACTAGCAAGTCGCTCACGGTCTTCTGTCAATGACGCTTGTAGAATAATACAACCACGCTCAAATTAAAAAGAAAATGCTTGCTATCGCATTTTCTTCTAAGAAGTTCTATCAATACATTCAAGGCAAAGAATCTGTATTGCTCAAACAGACCGCAAGCCCTTTGAATCGATTCTAAAGAAGCCTCTTTGTAAAGCTCTTCCTGAACTACACAGAACCTTTAGTCTTCAGCCTCATGGTTTCATTGTTCTGAGCACTCCAGGAATGTGCCTGAAAGCAGCAGACACTTTCCGGTGATCATCTTTTTGTGCAAAATGACAGTGAATTGGAAGGCTACATGGTACGAGTGGTTCATGGTTTAGTTTCAAGTATTTCTGTTAGCTCTCAAAAACTGAAACAAATGCGAAACTGAACCAAACAGAATGAAGCTTTTCAGAGATTTTTACGTCAAAAAAAAGCTGCCAGGAGTACAAAAGAAAGGCGTCACCATTTGTTATTTCTAACTGGCATCGTCGAGATGAGCCCCATACTGCCAGTGAAATTATTTTTGCAGGAGAGCGAATGGTTAGCACAAGATTGCTTTGCCCTTTTCTACTGACACTGCGTCATAAAAGTTGTTTTGGGATGGAAAAAACGATGGCACGAGCTCGTCACATTGTGTATCGGCCTGGAACATCAACAGACACTCAAGCCTTTATTTGAAAATGCTATGTACGTCGCAGATAAGCAAGGAAGTAGCACGAAAGAAGCCAAGATCCCTCACAACATACCACCGGAATCCTTTTAACCAGTCGCTATAAGCACTTTCACCTTACATGGCAAATATTATACGGTGGGCGGTGGACCATTTTTTCGAAATATTCAGAGTCAAGTGTAAACAAAAGAGACTGCTTCCGTTGTTGTTATGGCAATTTAAAGGCAACTTTTGCACCTTATGACATACCTCAAGAAATTGTCTGTGACAACATGCCCTTCGCCCGCCATGAATTGGCTCAATTTGCTCAATCTTAGGACATTACTGTAACTAGGTCGAGTCCACCTCCAATCGTCTGGCCGAAAAATGAGTGCAAGCAATAAAAAAAGTGCGTCGTAACCGAATGAGAGGAATCAAGGTCCTTACCTAGCTTTGTTGGGGTATAGCAATAAAACTGTCAGTGGTCTGATGTGAGCCCCAGCCCAACTGCTTGCGGGTCGGCTATTACGATTGAAGATTGCAGTAAAGACCACTTTGCTTTAACAAAGCATTACTGATGCTTATGAACAGTTAATGACACGGCAATAGCTACAAGTCATATCATTATACCTCTAGCAAGCCTTTTCCGTCGGACTCATACTGCTGGCGCTGTTTATCGTAGGGGTGTTCGGAACGCATTTTACTGGGGTGAAACGAAACAAAATTTTATCATAGAAATCTACTGTTTTGGGTGTAAAACTGTTAACTTTTGCCTAATGAGTTTCGCAAACATAACTCAACGTCTCAAATGACGAAATAATGACAAGACAATTAACCTTAAGCCTAGCAGGTACCACTGCCAGCAGCTGTTACGCAACTTTGCTCAGAAACAAAACGTTTGTGAACTTTTATTACGCACTTTGAAACGCTTCATAATTTCTCTGGGACAGGCCTAACCAATTTATACATTTGGCTTCGCAAGCACGACTTTTGCCTTCATCCTCATCTTTGTGGATCAGCTGTTCTAGGCTTTTCAAAATCACTTTAGGGAAAATCCAAGCAGGAAATGAATATCTAACTTTTGGTTAAATATAGCAGTCATTACTCGTTTGTCGAGTGTAACAATATTACAACCAGATCAAGTCGTTCTTTCGACAAATTTATTCTTCAAAATTAACGTTTCGCTCCCCTTAGTTACCGGGCAGCTTCTTCAGAATACGGTAGATGTTACCAATGTAACATATAAACTGTACAACATAAAAATATAAAGACAACCTGTATTACCGTGTTTCCCCGATAATAAGACAGGGCTTATATTAATTTTTACTCCAAAATATGGCACTAGGGCTTATTTTCGGGGGATGTATTATTTTGATATACCAAAAAATGAAGTTACAAAGTAAAAATTACGAGATTTTAAATAAACAGAAATTACGAAAAAAGATCTACATTTACTTGCCATTAACATGTTTTTTATTCAGAAACTCATTAACAACAATTTATTCAAGAACAAGTTTGTTAGCTTTTGTATCGTCATTATTTTTGCTTGCCAAAAAAAGATTTTTTGAAAAGGATGGCATACACCGCATTAAAGCAGTTTGAATAAATATAAAAAAAGAATGTTTGACTCTTTCGTCTTTCTGCCGCTCTCAACTAGGGCTTGTTTTAAGGGTAGGGCTTACATTAAAATCATCCTCAAAAATCACGCTAGGTCTTATTTTGCGGGTAGGTCTTATTATCGGGGAAACACGGTATTAAACACTAAAAATTATTTACCAACAGGGCAGCCAATCACGTAATAACGAAAACATTGTTACATCACAGATACAGAAGTGGGCACAAGTAAAAAGTGTCGTGAAATACATAAGACATTATTTATTTGAGACAAACACACTATAAACAGCAGGAAAATTTGCACCATCATTACGATTAATTGCATTACATGAACAAGCCTTTTGATTTATCAAAAAACTTTTTGCAACGCGACGCCTATATGCATGTGATTCTGACTTCAGTATTTTGACATTATCCCAATCTATTCTATGATCGAAATCCATAACATGTTGACTCAGCGCTGACTTTTTAGTGTTAAAAGTCTCGACCGCATCAGCATGTTCCCGTTTTCTTGCTCTAACACTACGTCCTGCTTCACCTACATACACAGCATTGCAATACCGGCAAGAAATTTGATACACCATACCACGCTTTTGTTCATAATTAATAGCACCTTTAGGTTTACGAAACAACAAAGACAACGTGTGATGTGGTTTTAAAGCCGCTCGGATACCAAATTGAGTCAAAATTCGGCTAATAGGTTCGGAGACACCTTGCACGTAGGGAATCGAAGTAAACCGTTTCAGTTTTTATGTTTTTCTGATATTATGATTTTGCAAGTACTTTTTAAAACTGCATTTGCTTCTCGGAAATCCGTTATTTTTTAAGGTTTTTGTTATTTGATGAAACTCTTCGATCTTTTTTCCATATTGGATGTCATTCTGTTGCCTCTGGAGAATAATGTACGAGCCACACTAATCTTTTGATTAACCGGGTGATGAGACGAATATTGAAGATGCCTGTCCGTGTGTGTGTTGGTTTCCTGTATACGCTTGTTGCAAGGGATCCATCTTCCATCTGTTGTACGCTTACGTCCAATAGTCCTGATTTTTCCAATTCTTTAATAAACTTTATTGAAGTAGATATTGTATTGAAGTATTGTATTAACACCCAATACACTGTCAAGAATTCCTCTGAGTTTGCAGAATTGATTTCATTCACTAAACTTGGCAAATCTGAATCACAAGTTTCGTTTGATGTGGTAAGTTTGTTTACTTCGGTTCCACTTAAAACCGTCAAAATCATTGTGGCTAATAGAGTCGGCGATGATTGCACCTTGGGAGAAAGAACTATCCTTACAGTGCGGGAACTTATGGAAGCATTAGATATCTGTTTACAATCATCGGTTTTTGTGTACAATGACGTCATTTATAAACAGATTTTTGGTTGTCCAATGGGCTTTTCTTTGTCACCAATAATAGAAAACATGGTTATGAAAGAGATTGAGCAAACAGCTTTGAACACGTACTTGAATCCTCCGTCTTTATGGGTACGTTATGTAGATGACGTGTATGCTATTATGGAAAAACCTGAGGTCGAGCCCTTTCATGACTACTTTATGTTGATAAAGTAGTTATAGTGTGTTTGTCTCAAATAAATAATGTCTTATGTATTTCACGACACTTTTTACTTGTGCCCACTTCTGTATCTGTGATGTAACAATGTTTTCGTTATTACGTGATTGGCTGCCCTGTTGGTAAATAATTTTTAGTGTTTAGTAATACAGGTTGTCTTTATATTTTTATGTTGTACAGTTTATATGTGACATTGGTAACATCTACCGTATTCTGAAGAAGCTGCCCGGTAACTAAGGGGAGCGAAACGTTAATTTTGAAGAATAAATTTGTCGAAAGAACGACTTGATCTGGTTGTAATATCTCCAACTTTTGATCACGTTAGCAGATTGACTTAAGTTTAAAAGAAAATTTTGGTAAAACAAAGATTGGTGTATTGTAAGATTGGTTAAGATTGGTCAAAGATTGGTCACCAACTGCACTGAAGAGACCTGATAGGTCGAAACAGTGTCACTGTCTAAAGATTGGTGTGTCGCACGACTGGCAAACATAACAAAAGCAATAAGTTTTTCCTAATTCGTATGTCCTCTCGTGGTGCATTACACATTATTGTAGTAAGAATTAAACTTGCACAATAAAGAAGCATCGATACTAGAATTAGTTGAAATGCGTAGATCAGTGGTTCCCAAACTTTTTCGTCTGCCATCGCAGGAAATCAGTTTGACGAATTTCGCGGCACACCAGTCACTTAAATCTATTCCCATTGATGTCGTGTTGCATTGCAGACAATAGCGAGAATGGTGCTGACCTTTTCTTGGAGGAGGATCATCATCTCTCTGGGCAACGATCTCCGGAAATTGAGTGATGGAACCCGAAATGGCGCTGATCTCCAAAAAAAAGGTCATCATCTCAATCGACGACACCTATAATGCCACCCGCGACTTACGGCAGAAGTCGACCGTTACTTCATATCAGCATTTCCTCAATTTCGGCAGAAAATTTGTATCAACATAAAGCACTTTAAAAATACTCGCGGCACACCAGCAAATCTTCCACGGCACATCAGTGTGCCACGACACACAGTTTGGGAAACACTGGTGTAGATACACAAAGCCCATTTTCGATTGTAACCAAAAGTACCGTTTGCTTTGATGTTTACGCTTTTTTTATTTTCCTGAAAACACAAGCTTCATTGAGCGAGTTTCCGCATTAAGTACACAGAAATGTTTTTTGTACTGCGTTATAACCCTCCGTTTTGCAGGACAGCAAAAATAATGCTAAGCCAAAAATGAGTTATCTAGACATGCATCAGTGTTTTCAGCTTCTTTTTTTGTGGTTTATTGGAATGGAGGCCAGAAATATGTTTTTATCTTGGCGTTCTTCGATTTTGTTTAGGGGTCTTTTTTGGCAGGGTTAATTTTCAAAGCCCCAATTTTGTCAATTTGCACTTCACATTGTTTTTTTGAAGATTGATGTTTTGAACCATTAAATTCTGAAACTACCTTACATTTTTTGATCGGGTTGGATAAATTTAGGGGCCCATGGTCTCTGCGGTGTTTTAGTTACACTTATGTAATCATGATATTGTCGACAACGTGGTCGATTGGGTTAGGGCGTTGTCATATGGCGACTATGATTGAATGGCCATACGTTAAGTACTCAGGGTGAGTACGCTGATGTATGATTTGTAAAGTCTTTACGATCATATGCTTTACTTGAGGGATTTTTGCAAGAAGTAACTTCAATGAAATTAATGCCAAGTGATTCAAGCTGAATGACGAAACTCTAAAGCAGGTTTACACTGATGTCGCATTTTCCTTTGCCTCGCTGTTCTAGGAGTTATGTAACAAGATTAATATAACTTTCAACAATTTTACTGCTTGTTTCAATCCCCCACGCATGTGGAGGAAAACATGTTAAATTGGATTTCCCTAGAAAGCAAACTAGCAAAAGATTTACACGCATGATCATCTGATTGTGGTCGCCATTAAACCGACTTTTTTTAAAGATGTATGAATTACTTTCTTTCTCTTTGATTACGATTGCACGCCATGCAACCGACTTTGATTGCAATTACGATTATTTTTTTGTGTAGTCGTCTCGATTACGATTACAACTACAATTGCTTTGCAAAACCTACAAAAATGTTAAAGACATGAAATGGTTAAGCTAGTAATTATAAATCATGCTCTTTGCGTTCTGATTTTGTCAACTCTGCCGCGGTCTTCTGAAATGCTGACTGTCTGATTTGGGAACGTTAAACTGCTTAAATTGGAGTTTCGGAAAGTAGGTCGTTCTTTTGCACGATTTGTATGTGAAAGAAGCACTAACGGCGCTAAATTATTTTACAGTTTTTGTGGTGCACTCTTGTCTTACTGCTGGAAATTTTGTGAAACTTTTCACTAGCTTTTAGCTGTCCTTTAATATTACTGAGTTCAAGCTAAGGGTGATGAATGTTGGGTAAAGACTACAGCGGTGCTCTTCGCTGCAGATGATATTGGTTTGACCTAAAAAAAATCAAAGCTACCGGTATACTTATTACTCAGCATATATAACGCATTTGATTCAGAGCAACAGAAATGGGGCCAGACATATCGTAATGCCATTGTTTTTAAAGGCGGATGTCTTGAATGGCAGTTCCTATGCCACATATCAGTTGCCCCTTTATGCTAAGAGCAAGCGCAATTTGTGTATGAAACAGAATCTGCTTAATGGAGCAGAAATGATGTTGGAGTCTTAATCGGGTCTTACCAAAGCACAACTACAATGTATAAATTACATTTTGTGGGAAATTGCAATTGCAATTACGTCCTGTGTAATCGAATTTGATGACCATTACAATTACACGAAAACGACGTAATCGATTACAAATCCCCAATTACAGTTATAAATACGTTCCTGCTATCTGCTACGTTACTCACTCATCAGCTTGGCACCTAGTGGCTATGTGCAGCCAAACACTTGTCAGCGCTTTGCGCTTTTCAGTAAAAAACAGTGCTCGACAGAAATTTAAATGCAATAAATTGCTTTCCAAGCAAGTGTCTTTGGACTTGAAAAGATTCTAAGCCAGAATTCTGTGTCATGTGAACAAATAAAGTTGATTTTTAGGTTTGGTCAATTGCTAGGTTTTTTTGAGCAGTAAGTTTCTTCGTCGTATGAAGTATTTGTTCTGAGCATTATGCAGGAAGATGTGTATACACGGCGTTAGCGCTCACCCTCGGTTTGCAAGTCTTCAGTTAGACTGGGGCCACCACGACGGGTAGACTGCTTGGCCTCACCATCTGTCTGCCACATGAAAATGGAGGCACCCCGTTAAGTGCCTTGCCCAAGGACACAACAAGCAAGCTTGCCGGCCTATTCTCCACACAACCCCTATTTGCTGAGCACTTTAAAGTCTTTTGGTATGACTCCACAAGGGAAATGAACCCAGGTCTACCGACTACGCAGCGGCCGCTCTAACCACTACGCCATCGAGCTGGTGTAGATAATGAGCAATATCAAAGCAAATATAATGTGGTTATTTTTGCTGCTTAAGACTGTTTGCAGCTGAACTCGAGGCTATTGGTCGTTGAAAGCTTTACTGGCACTTGCACTGCATTGCTAAGTTTAGTATCATTGCAGCTGCGTCACAGCTACTGGTTGCTTGAGTTAAGCAGCTATTGGTAAAATAAAACTTGTGTTAATTACTATCAGCAGCTGCTAGTTCTGAAGATTTTAGTAGCCTAAATGTTGATACGAGTTAAATTAAGATTTTATTGTAATGGGTTATAATTGTAACTACATCAACTGTATAGCAAATCACGTTTTAGTAAAGGTCTAACCAATCTAACAGTGATTGTTTCAGTTTTCAAAAGATAGTTCAGCAGATATAGGTTTCTGAATTGAAATATTGCACAGATTAAATAGTCTTCTCAAATATTTATTTTGAGTTTGCGCTTCAAGTTTGCAGAATTAGAATTTTTTCAGTTTACCAAAATACAGGGAGTCCTCGGGTTACGACGGTCTCGACTTACGCTGTTTCGAGGTTACGAACGCGCCCCATAAAAATGTAAAAAATAATGTGGAATAGAGCTGCTGGAATCTCATGGAGAGGAGTTATCTGCTGGGGACTTGATACAGCTGGAGAAGCAGATTATAGTGGAGGAAGAAGAAACCCCCACCCAAGAGCCTAAGGCTTTCACAAGGCAGGGCTTGACAAAAGGTTTTTCTGAGATACAGCAAGCGTTGGCAACCTTTGAGTCTCAGGATCTTAACATGGAAAGGTTCACTAAGGTTTCCAGAGGCATCATAGATTTACTGCAGTGTTAAAAAGAGATCTTGGATGGGAAGAGGATGCTGTCTGTCCAGTCTAAGCTAGAGCAGTATTTTAAGAAAGTGGAGAGACCTGCACCCTTTAGATCAGCTGCTTCTACTACTACAGAGCCTCTACCGTCTACCTCAGCTGCCTCTACTACTCCAGCTTCTTTACCATCTTATTAATATTTCATTTAATTCATGTGGTATGGAATTGTTTTCTCTTTTTCAAATAAAATAGTTTTTTACATTAATTGTTACATTTTATTATAGTACAATACTTTACAGCACAGTACGTATAGAGAAATTTATTTATGATGTTCCGACTTACATTGAAATTCGGGTTACACCGCGCCTGAAGAACGGATCAACGTCGTAAGTCGAGGACTCCCTGTACTTGGGCTTATTTCCAAGCTGCCTGGCCTATATTTAATTCAGCAACTTTAAAGAAGCAGCTTGAAAGTAGAATCAAAATCTCCATGAGTTGGGCTCCTAAAATTTCAAGAACACTGCAATGGCCTAAAGCCAGCACGTAAAGTGGATATCAGAAGGACATGGGTTCATTTGACATATCTTCTCTGGGGCTTAGATAGATCTACTACTGTTGGTCCATACTAAGGATCGGCTGGATAGTAAATTTCGCGGATATTTGGATAGTCGGATATCCGCATCAGAATGCGGATATTTTCAAAATGATAAGATTTGAGAATGTGATTTTTTTAAAAAACATCAGTTTATTTACATAAAAGCAATGCTAAATAAAAACTACTATAAATAAAAATTATTTCAAGAGATTAATGAAAAGAGATAATGCAGTATAGAGATTAAAAATATTAAAATAATATCACATTGATAAATTAAGTTTTTCAAACAGCAAAATTAATTCTCTAGAAATGGCTAGTTTTTCCACATTTTCCGGATTCAGTTGAAATTTTCGTTTCGAACAGGTATAAATACATAATAAAAAATACAAAATTTATTTAAAATTGAAAAAAGTAATATCCGCAAAAAAATGCGGATTATCCGATTGATGCGGATAGTCTAAAATTTGGGAATAATCCGGCCGATCCTTAGTCCATACCTAAAGATACTATTGCACAAACCCAATGACAGGACACTGTTCTGTACTTTTCTGGCTGAACATTCCAAAATTTTTTAAAACGCCGAGTAATCATAAACGTCATGAAAAGTCTAGGCTAGAATTTTCAGTTTTCACCGTCACCCTAGTTTTTTTGTTTATCTTGTGTTCAGTGGGTTCAACTAGTTCGTGTTTTTGAGTTTGTAAATGAAATTCCAAAATTCTACTGATGTTTGCCGTACTCACTCGTCTTTTTGTACGCGGTACAGCCTTCAAACTGAAACGTTCCAATGTAGCTTTACAGCTTTGCATGAGTACTAAATCCAAAGATATAAGAACGCGTTTACTCTTGACCTTCCCCATTGAAGCAATACAGCCACTGATGATAGGATCGAGAAAAGTTTTTTAGAAAAACACTCGTATTTAAAACTATGCAAAGCTTTGTATTACTGGTAACTAAAAAATGCTGCTTCCTGTATTCCCATCAGGTACCAATGTAAACTCTATGCATGTTGCCGATATATATATATTCGTTATCAGACACTCGTGTGAATGCAGGTTGATATTGAAGCAAATGAGGACGGTCTCGTTATGTGCTAGTGCAAACGGAAATGAACGCAAAGTTGAACTGTTGTTGGTGTCAATTTTCATCGATTTGAGACTGCACTTTGAACTAAGTTTGATTACAGATCTTTTCCCACTTGGCTAGACGACGGGGCTGAATATCGAGGCTGTAAAGCTACCTTCACGTGGTCTATAACGAGCTAAAGCGTCTTCCCAAACCCTTGTCATATGCTCTGTCTACCAGCTTTACTGACTACGCCCTGTATAAAGCAATTGCTTTAGATACACACCACTCAATCTTCCAATTTAACAGGTTCTCAACCTTTGAACCAACCTACTGCATATGTGCAGAACGGTACTGCAAAAAAATCTATCGTCAATCAAATCAAAAACTGAATCAAAGCGTTGATCTCCAGTCACTTACAACTGATAGATCGAAAATATACCGGCTCCTCTGATTTCAAAAAAGTTACTTCACCCCAAAAAAGCTGAATGCAGCAAATACGCCATTCAAGCAAACCCCGCATTTTGCTCCGGTTTACGCAACTGCGGGACGCTTCTTCAATTCAAAGTTTTGCGGTCTGCCTTAGGTTTGATACCGTTCTTCAAGTGAGACGAAGAGATAATTTTCTGTGGTCATTTGTAGGATTTTGACCCTACAGAGTCTCTTAAACACCCTTGAGATTTTCGCTTATGAATTGACTTTTACGAAACAATACACCAACCTGCAGTAAGCTTGCCGCTTCTAGAACATTTTGTACGTTATCACTTGTTATTTCGAGGTAAGACGTGTAGGAATATCGGATCAATATCTTCATTACTTCAGCCGAAACCGCTTCAATTTTTATCAAAGGCTGATCCCTCTCGCGGTAGTTGTTGCAAAACATTGCTCTAAAATAGCAATAATAATATAGTGAGCTAAGCTAAACTAACATGTGGTACTAAAATGGCAGAGATTGGTTTTCAGCCAGCACTTCCAAAAGTCTATGAATAATAGATTCTTTAGAACGTCCAAATTTTTGTTGCTAACCATCGCGACTCCAGCCTAGCCACTCCAACAGTCTAGGGTTGAAGGATCGCACTCGTGACCCGGAGCTCAATCCCCGAATAGTCCGTTTTGATTTTTTTTTATAGTCTCTACTTGTCGCTTGTTTCAACCGATATGGCGGCGAATTGGTTAGCGAGTTCACTTCACAGTCGGTAGACGTGGGTTCGATTCCCTTGCTGAACAGACCAAAGACTTTAAATACGACATTCATTTTTCTATGTGTGGCTCAAAGCAATAGCAGTAATGTGGATGGTGTATTATGAACATAAGCATTCTCATTCACTATTATGAAAGTGACATGGGCCTCAGGCAAAGACCTGAGCACAAAGCCACTCTTGGCGTCTGAGCAACAGTAGCTAGTATTTGTCACAAGTTTTGAATCAAGCTGCGTTGAGAAAGAGATTTTTTAGCAATATGCGACGTAGTGATGCCAAAATTCAAACTGTCAGAAAAAAACTACTTTAAAATTGAACGGCGAAATGCTAGAGAGAACCAGTTAGTTCAAAGGTTTACTACACATGAATTCAGTTAAAACTGCACTAGCAACCAGCTTCGCATGAGTCATGGAAGGAAAATTTTAAAATACAGTATGTATCGAACAGTTCGAAGATCGAACAATATCAATCGTTCTCTCACTTCCATGATCTTACTCATGCATGTTTAAAAATTTCTGGGAACGGAAGCTTACTTTTGTAAGCACGTTTGAAAAGTCAAAAATATCTCAGCATAAAAGTAAAGCTAAACTCTGAAAAACATTTTAAGTAAAACGCTTTTGCTATTTTTTTACCAATAATATCTTTAGTCATATCAGTTGTTGCCTTTTCTACCGATGCTTGTACGCATCCAATGATGCAATTTATTAGATTGAACATGCTTTTGGTGTCAAAGCGAGACGTTTCAAAAAAAAGCTATTGCGGTTCATTCTTTTTTTTTAAGAACTGCGAAGTTTTATTCCTACTGCAAAAGAGTGTTTTTAGATAAGACCACTCTATTAGAAAAATGACTATTCAAGATACTTAAAAGTTGTTTATCGCGCTTCTGTAATCTCAAAGCACCTATTTTCAAAGACCATACCTACTCTATTTTCGACTCCCTTAAGATGCGGGTTTAGTGGCGTAGTTAAGGGAGTCGGAAATAGGGTAGGTATACTGTAGTCTTTGAAAAACGGTACTTTGAGATTACAGAAGCGCAATAAACAACTTTTAAGTATCTTAAATAGTCATTTCTGATAGAGTGAGCGAAGTTTTATTCCTACTTCAAAAGAGTGTTTTTAGATAAGACCACTCTATCAGAAATGACTATTCAAGATACTTAAAGTTGTTTATTGCGCTTCTCTAACCTCAAAGTACCGATTTTTAAAGACTATACCTACCCTATTTTCCACTCCCTTAGCTACGCCATTAAACCCGCATCAAATGTACTTTTATTAATCAAACAAAATAAATACAGTTATACTTGAAATATTTGCTGGTCGCGGCAAGCATCATCCGATGGCAACGTATTTTTTGCCTTTCAACTTCAATTGTGACGTCGGTAAAGTGACCATCCAAAGCTAGCTCGCGAATGGAATCCTGAAAAGTAAACTTTCGTCAAACTACTGATTGCAAAACTTAAATTCGTATATCGTCCTACTCTGTAATTACGTATTTGGCATAGGCAGTGAAACTGCTTACTCAAAACGTTGTGGAAAGCGACGAAACCACCCGCCACTGGTAGTTTGTATTAACGGTAGTCTAAAGGATGCCAGAGCCAGTATGCAATTTCTTTTAATTGGTTCGAAATAGACTCCTGCTTGTTCCTAAATTGATCTTGCTTAAGTTAGCTGTATGAGTCAGGAAAGTAAATATTCATTTTATACCGCAACTCCGTTTGAAAAAAGGAAGGAAAGTGGTAAACAACAACAACCTGAACTTTGATGATAAAATCGTTTCGAAAACCAGGCCTTGCACGATTCAGAAATTTCGAACAATTTTCAAACGAATGTCAAAAGTTTATTGAAAAAGACATAAAGTTTAGTTTGCGCATTCGAAAGTGAAATATCCTGGTCTTCATTTTCTCATAAAACTTTGGCTGTACAAAAACTGCGCGTTAGACTCTGTCTACCACGGAGTCAATTAGACCTTGAATAGATTTTTGAATAGCTACGAATTTAAAATTGTTAACCGTGGGATTATAAGACTTCTTGATTTCTATTTTTTTGTTTAAAGCCTTTGCCCACTAAAAGAAATTTAACACAAATTGTGCTCATCATGATTGCGTTAACGAATAAAATAAAGCCTTTTTTTATAAAGATAATTTCGCAGTTATACACTCGACCTCGTTTTCCCGGACTAAACGGTGAAGGAACCGGTTTGGATATCGAAGAAATTCGAAAGTGTATTTAAGAGTTTTAGGAAATTTGTTTGTACCGTAAAATGCACAAAATCGTTCACTGTTATCCGATAAACACGGTGTTTACGAACATCGGTCTGACTTCTTCACAACGGCCTGCAGTCACCTATGGGATATTTCTTGCTCTGTTGGGCCGGTCGCGTGTTGTTTGAATTCATTTCCCGGCCGTTCAGAATTAAATTACGCTGTCCGAATTTACCGATATCCGGACTAACGAGGTCTGGATAAACGAGGGTCAAGCGTAGTATGTGTAGGTTAATTTTGTTTGTCTTGCTTTGTTGTGCTTTTGATTTTCCAGTGAATAGATTAATTTGAACGTTGCTAAAATTGTAATCATTCAACACACAACCTGACAAACTCCAAAAACAAATACCGTGATGCTGCGGTGAAAGCATCCTTCAATTTTGTGTGCTAAAATCTTCAATATTGCAAAAGAAAGTATTTTTCTTTTATTATGCTGCCCACGAAGTATGCAAAGCCTCACCAGATTCAACAAAAAACTGTTTTTATGAACAACTGTAATTGTTTTTTTTAAAGCATTGGTACAAAATACACATTTTTGTCCGTAGACAGACCAATAATTTTACAAAAACCTTTGGATTCACTTTTGTCTTGTGCGTAAGCGCACGCTGATGGTTGTGTTTCTTTTATTTTCCAGAGTGCATGCTGGGGTGAATCGTATTTAACAACTAATCAAAAATGTTCTAGAGTAAGCTTCTACAAAAAGAGAAATCTAGTTTTCACTTACCTGCATCTGCACAGCAAAAAAGGAATCACAGTAATAGAAGGCGGTTTGCTCTGATTGATCGTTGTTCGCATCTGAAAATAAAATCTCGACCTAAAGAAAGCGGTTGATAACATATCTTTTTATCTTCCTGTCACGGGAATAAACTTTTCAGTTATATATTTACGTAGGACAACTTGTATTCAAATTACTTTAAAATTTATTTCATATTTTATTGCTCAGCCAATCGGCTTTGATGGCAGATTGGTCGAAGGCTGGTTTGCGGTTAGAATATTTGGTTATCAAAGCCTGGGCTTACTGTACATCCCAGGGCAACTGGTGTGAATCATGGGTTCCAGTTTAATACGAAGCCAGTTTTTGGTAATGATGCCCTATGGTGGCAACGTATTTTCTGGTTTTCTTCGAGACTATTAGATTAGACCCGCATGGAAGAATGCCTCTACTCACCGTGTACAATTTAAGCGATATCAACCAATTACAGGTCTTTAATAGCTGTGAGAAGATTCACATTTTTTACCGAATGCTTAACCACAAAGCCGGTGCCAGATCCATATGGTGCCATTAAAGCACATCCCAATGTGTTAAGGACTTTAAAGTGATATCACTAAAAAATCATTAAATGGCAAAATAGTTTTTAGCCTGGATTGAATGTTAAACGCAAATAAGATTTTGTAATTTTGGCAGTGATTTTAACCCAACATAATTTTTTATGATAAAGGGCTAAAGGGTTTTTCAAAAGGTCTAAAAGATGATGTACGTTGTTTTGGGGGTCGAAAAAGACCTTAACAGATTTAAACTCCGTCCGAAGTTCCTACCTAAGCTTTGTGTGTCAAGAAAAATAATATTGGAACTCTAAAGATAAATAAAAATATTGCCTCTAAAAGATAAATAATAATATTGGAACACAAAGCCAACTATAAGCTATGTGTTTTTGACAGTATTATTTTTCTGATTGTAGAATTGACGTTGCATGTTAAAATAAAGCGTTGCTTATACCTTGTTTGTTAATTGTTGTATTTTTTTTCACCTCTTCTCCTTTTTCATTGACAATTGGAGTGAGACAGGGCGCTAAGTGATGTCGAGCAAGAGCTAATCTATCAATTTGCGGTTGTTCAAACAATTCATTCATATCAATATAGGAACACTCCAGATGCTCTGGGACTTCTGGAGTTTCGGATAGTGTACTAACTTCATTTGACTCTGGTTCCGATGATGAAGATCGGGATGATTCTACGGCTTCTGGAGACGGGAGAGAATTGAAAGCTTCGTAGGAGTAAGTAACTTGATCAGCTTTATCTTCGCCTTCCGTATCTTCATCTTCCTCTAGACTGACCTCATTGTCGGAGGAGTCCGAGCCAGAACCTGGACTGTTTTTATTGTCAAAAACAACTTCTTGTAAAGGGCTTTCACCACCACATAACTCTTCTGGTAGGCTCTCTTCCTTGACGTTGGAAGCATACCTCTCGCGTGCCGTTGATGCATGCGAGTTAGTTTCTTGCGCTTCCAGCACATGGTATGTTTTTCTCACTTTTCTCCGCAGTTTCTGTAACTTCTTTTTATATTGAGACTTTTTGATCGAGCTTGAAAGAGATTCGCCGCTTTTCGACGACGATGTTTCGAGACTTTCTTTAACGCTTTCGTTCTTCTTTTTCTGGAAGACTTTTTTCAATTTAAAAGATGCTGAATGTTCGTTGGAATCATCAACGTTTTCAGCGACAGATCTTGAATTGTTTTGTGATTCCATAACAAATGTTTAGTCAATAAACCTTTACGCTGTTGTACATAATTGACATGAAAATGTCGCGCCGTTTTATTTATATTGTCTTGTATAGCTTTTGCAAAACGTGTGAATCTACAGAGAACCTTTTGCTTAAACCCGTTTCGGACTTTCCTATACTGTAGGCACAGCGCACTACCATAAACAGGGCATCCAAGCAAAAAAACTTGTCTTAAAGTGTTTTTCGGAAGGGCAAAGCCCACAGAAATCGCACAGGCATTGAACTACTGACCTCTAAACTTCAAAATTAGCTTCTTGTTCCACTGAGGTTGGCATGACTCACCAAAAATTTAAGTTAACAGTTAGATTTCATCTGAAAGCGTGGGGCAAAGCTCGCGCGCATGTACTTCCTGCTAACCTTCCACTCCACCAAGTGATCAGCGACTGAATGACTTGCAGCAGTTATATGAAGGACCAGCATGCGAGCTTCCGGTACGTCATCGTTATGTCACCAAATCACGATAAAGCAAAAGCCAATTAAGGGTAAAATTTGCAATTTATTTATCCATTTATTTATGCGAATGAACTCACGCTGTTTGCTAGTATTAGGTTCATTCGGGCCATTGTGGAGGGAAGACTTTTCAACCCTCCCACCTGTACACCGTATAAAGACCAAGAAATTCCGTTAAGTGGCTTTTTCTTCGACCTAATAAGCCAGCTTGTCCGGATTTTCACTTCTTATCTTTTCGTTCAGAACGATAAGCGCGAAGCTGTGAGCATTGTTTTTTTAGACTTTTTGGTTCAGGGTATAACTGTGGAAGGAGATTCCCAAGTCTATCAACTGTGATGCAGACACTTTTACCGCTATATGACGGCACCGATGATAAATTAATCAATTTTCATGTTTAAAATAAGTTCTTTACTTAGACACTACGCAACAGGTAGCCTGCGGGCGACGCCGGTTATTTCCGCATGTTTTGAAACTGAGATTTTGATTATTGTTTTCTAGTGTAGTGGTTAGAGCGTCTGCTTCGCAGTCGGCAGACTTGGGGTTCATTCCCCTTGTTGAGTCTTACCAAAAGACTTTAAAAATGGTATTCACAGCTTCCCTACTTGGCGCTCAGCATTTAGTGGAGGTTGTGAGAACAAGCCGGCAAGTTCGCTTGTTGTGTCCCTGGGCAAGACACTTAACAAGATGCCCCCACCTTTATGTGGAAGACAGGTGGCTCAGTTTTCCCCTGAAGAGAGGGTTGGTGGCAGGAAGGGCATCCGACCGTAAAACAAATGCCATGTCATAAAAATGCAGATATCTGCTGTGGCGACCTCTAATTGGGAATAAGACTTGTCAAGTCTACACGAGATCTAAACAGCAAGCGTAACAAAAATTCGTATTGGAGGAACTTTTGGGCATCCACAGTTCCGCTTTTTTGGTAAAATGCTTCAGCGATGGGATTTCCCGCGCTTTTGTTTTTGAAATGTAGGCCCTGATTTGATAAAATTTTTCAAAATTTGTGAATTTTTAACGAACGCTAAACGTTGCATATCGTTGGTGTAGTAGCTTCAATGTTGAAAACAGATCACCGGTTTCTAATCGTTGGCTTCAAGACAGCAGAAAAAAATAAAAAAGGTTTTATGGGAAGAGACATATTTGAAAAACAATTCAATCTTGTTAACTAAGCAAAACTTCGTAATTCTACTTGTTGTATGAACTTTTCATTGATAGCAAATTAAGTAAAATATTCAGCTAGAAGGCCAGAGGCTACTTTCATTAAATTGTTGATTAGTTTTTTAGTCCAAAATAAAGCTGAGCTCTGCAATCTTGTCACGAGTAGTTTTAAATCAAAAAACTTAGAATCCGGCTCAATACTACCACTTTGCGGACACTAAATTTTTGCCTGAATTATTTGATAACAAACAGAAACAAAATGCAATTTAAATTTCGCTAACAGCTGCCATCAATAATTTTAATTTCACTAAGAGCTGCCAACAATAATTTGAACAATAACTACATCAGATTACCTAAACTAGTGAAACGTTTGGTGCTTTACTACTTACTGACTTACAAATGCCCAGCTGCCTCCGTTTTTTTGGTGGTGGCCGAGATGTAGCTAAAAATTCAAGGAGTATACATCCACACCGACCAAACACGCCATCACCAGTTCGAGCTGTGATTACGACGTGGAATTTTTCGTAGATATAATAAAAAGTAATTTGACCAAATAAGTTTTTGAACTTTTATTTCTACCCAAAAAGCAGCTTGAATAGCAGCAGCAACGTTTAAGTATACAATACAAAACATCTAAAAACTAACTCAGCGTAAGACCTCTTAAAATAAAAACATTCGGTTGATTATAAAACTACAAGTTGTTGCTAGACAATGAACAAGGTAGCATACTGAAGCATTACTGCAGAGATGGGGAGTAGTGGAGGGCTGTGCTTGAAAATATACAAGAACTTTTTCACAAAATTGTGAGCGTGCGTATCAAACAAGGTCAAAGGTGCGATCAGATTGAAAGATTGATTGAAATGCGCGTAGAAGAAGCGAAGTTTGCAAGTGAAGGTTAATAAATGTGTCCGAAATTTAAAATTCGCTATAAGATTCCTATCACCCCATTTTACTGACTCAACCATCGACGGCTGCGTTATTGAATTCTGTTTCGCGAAAGGCTCGGCACGAACTGACGGAACGTTTATGATTGCACTGTGGGTTGTTTCGATGCGATTTTTTCATCGATTTGAATCGTCGTATTCTCTAGCGGCTTTCACAAGCATTTCAACGATTGAAGGAAGTTCAGACAATTTGATCTTTACGTAGTCTGGAAGTCGAGCAGATTGTCCGAATCTGCAAACGAACGCATAAAATTGGTGAACGAGAAAAAAGTCAACTCACACGCTGGACAACCTGCAAACGCGTTTACAAATCCTACTTCATCAAAGATCATGATCACTCTTGTTTTTTTCTACGTTTGCTGCATTTTCTATCCCCCAGATTCAGAGGACAGCGACAAAAACACTCAACGCAGGATAGTTTGTCCACATCTGGTTGCGAGTTTCCGAGTTTCAGTATTTCACTTGAGCTGCTCGGTATAACTCTTTATAAACTTATGTTGTTGTTGTTACCCCACCCCTTCCGAGGGATGGGGGCATGGCGGAACACGATGGAGCTCCAGAAGCCGGGCAACTCCCCAGGGCATGGACCAGAGATTGTAGAGACAGAGAGTCACCAAAGGGTGAGCGGCCCAAAGAGTTCGTAGCTGGACAGTGCAGAATGAGATGAGAGGTGTCCTGGTACGAGTGCCCACAGGCGCTGCAGGAAGATTTCTCGATTCTGCCAATCCTAGAGAGATAAGAACTTAACAGTAGGCTGTGTCCGTTGCAGCGTACACAAAAGAGAACACAGCGAGCATGACGAGGGAACACAAGTTCCTCGGTGGAAATCGAGGGGACCTGTGTGTCAAAGAATTTCGATGAGACGGTACGCTTCCAGTCCGAGAAAAGAGAAGAGCGAATAAGGAGATAAGAGAGAGACTACAAGGGATTGCAGAGGGCGCAAGTAGCGCTCCCGGTCTGGCCAGCTCATCAGCTGCGTCGTTCACCGGGAGAAACGAGTGTCCGGGGACCCATTGTAGCGTAATAGAACAGGAAGAGAGAGAAGACAGTTCCTGCCAGATGCCACAGAGTTTTAGGTAAAATGAAAGATGAACGAGAGCACAGGGAGGCGAGGACAGAACGAGAGTCAGATAGGAGGAGATGGGAAGAGAAGTGACAGACTTGTTGGTGCTGCCGAGACCAGCAAAGAGCATGCAGAGTGACACAGACTTTAGCAGAAAAACTTGAACATACCGGGCCTGCTGAAAGGGAGAGAGTGGCCTCAGTGCCACAGAGAGAGCAGTTGGCAAGTATGCCAGAGCCGCCTTAGCCAAAAAGAAAAGGAACAAAGCCATCGTCCAGAGTACCAGATCATGAGGGGGGAAAGAGTCAAGGTGGGCGAGAGCCGCCGCACCATGACGAGAGAGGAGATCAAAGCAAGAGCATGAAGAAGAAAGGGTGGACTCCACCGTGAACGAAGGCAGATTCCAAGGAGGGAAAGCAAGGAGAGCCTCCCTAGAAGAAGTGGAAGGAAGCATGAGCGGGTGAGTGGACGCAAAAGCTCTCCAGGAAGATCTGCAGAATCTTGGTTTTACTCCAAGTCTGGCCAAACCCGAAATAGGAAAGTAGGTTGGGAGACGAAGAGCCCGCTCATAACATGAGAGTGAAATTATTCAGGGTGACTTGTAGGAGAGGTAAAGAAGCCTCGGAGAGAAGAAGTGGGATAGGGGAGGACGAGAGGCAGCCGGTGATGGCGCGACTGGCCGCTCGGTGGAGGCGTTTCAGTTTGGTGATATTGGTAACGCTGAGGAAAGGAAACCATTCGGGTGAGACATAAGTGAGAAGGGGCCAGAGAAAAGCTTTATACAGAAGAGAGGGACTCCTTAGAGGGGCCCCATGAGGAAGAAGAGACACAGCGTAAGGTCTTGAGACGTGGGAAGAACTTGGCCTTCGGAGAAGATACATATTTAGAAAAGGAAAGAGTGCGGTCGAAGGTGATCCCAAAAAAGGTTGGGTTGGATTGAAACGGAGGCGGGAGCCGAGTAAGAGGAGGTTGGGCTGGAGATGAGCTTGATGAGATCCACTGAGAAGGAGGCCTCACATTTGCTCGGATTGAGAGGAAGACACCAGTACTCAGACCAGCGCTCCAATCGAAACAGAGCTTCTTGTGTGGCCTCCACTGCAGTGGGGACCGAGAGGGAGGATGACTAAATGTTCAGGTCGTCAAAGTAAAAAAGAGCAGATGACGGAAGAAGGCAGAGAAGTAGGAAGATCATTGATAAAGAGAGAGAAAAGAACAGGGCCAAGAACGAATCCTTGTGGAACACCTCGACGGACTCGAAAGGAGCGACTTTTATGATTTTGATAAACCACGCAAGCGCGCCTGTCAGCAAGAAAAGATTGAGCCCAACGAGCAAAGCAAGGAGGGAGGCCAGCCGAAATAAGTTTGTGGAAAAGAGCGGGATGCCAGACAGAGTCAAAAGCTTTGAAGAAATCAATAGTAGAGAGGATCGTCCGAGAGTCCGGCCTGGGTTTGTTAAACCCATCCGAAATCGACTGAAAAAGGAACAGAATTTGATCTAGAGAAGACCGTCTAGGGCGGAAACCGGCTTGGCAAGGAGAGAGAATGGAATTAGATTCCAGAAAGAAAAGTAAACGCATAGAATGATGCGTTCAAAAAGCTTTGATAAGCAGAAGGTGAGAGAGATAGGCCGGAAAGAAGCAGGAGAGTCGAGAGGCTTTCCCATCCTCAATAAACTTATCGCTAACTAGAACTCGCCAAGCAGAGAACAACATCTCAAAGTGCTTTTAAGGACACAGAGATGGTGAAGTTTGCACGCGTGATCGTTGTCGCCACACAGCGGCGCTTTCACGCACTCGACCACGTCATCAACTGCTGGATTCTACGAAATTTATCGCTAAAGCTTTATTTATTTCAGGTGCAATTGCATGTATTAGAGGTAATTACACTTAGCAGTGCGAAAGGCTGTAACCATCCCGGTAAGATTCGCACCAACGGCCTTCTGACAGCCAGTCAGAACTGACCCCAAATACGTGTAATTCTGTCGTCGTAAATAGTTTCACACGAAAACCTTAACAATTTTGAGAACAACTTACGTCTAGACAAACTTGAACTTAATGTATTGTTTGAAGCGGTTAAGTTTAGTGCCACTGAAATTAATGAAATCAATTTCTTACTTTTCTTTTTCTCCGTCCTGACTCGCATACACCACTGAGGTGGTTGAAGACTGCACCAATATCTGTGAATTGTCATTGTATATCACCCATATGTCGCCGGTCCGTAGATGGGACGCCCGGCCCACGCCTGGTACGTCAACCATTTTTGTAACCTCACGCTGGTGAGCCAGTGGCACGAAAGTCCGACCGTGCAGAGCACCACCTTCAAATAGTATTTGGTTAACGGTAATGCATTGTGAAAGGCTCACAAAAGCGAAACAGCGGCTTTTAATGGTGGGCTATTGCATGATTTAGGCGAAAAAACATCATGTAAAATTGACACTGAAATCGTTCAAAGTGGCTCAAACCACCGCCTTTGTTGATATGGCTGGTCTCCAAAAAATTCGTTTTCCTTTCAATAAACTCCCTTATCGACAATTCTGAAAAAATATTTCTACCCGTTCGCGAATGGTGGCGTATAGCTGTTTAAAAATAAAAACGGGTCGGGCGTGGAACTGAGGTTGACTGCTCTTTAACGTTTCTGTGGCAAAATCGCCTTAAAACCAGGATTTCACGTACTCATTTCCAGCTTTTTTACGTACTAACACGTAAAATCAGTATCGGTGTCTGCGATTACCCACTCGCTTTCGAACCAGACATTTTTTACGACAACACCACAGCACTTTAAGTTTTGCACATCCTTCCTGGCAAATATCAATTGTGTTCTAACGTAGTTTTGAACTTCAGCCTTTCGTTCCAAAATCCAAAAAAATGGCGACTGCACTAAGGCGACAGAATCGTTTTTGTATCATAAATAGAAATATATGAAAAGTATCCTTCTTCAAAAAAAGTGCCATATTAGGCACATAAACCTCCAAAAAAATGGCTTTAAATGTTGGTCACCTCCGCAGCTACTTCTGGCAATGCGGAACAATAATGCAAATCGTCATTTCGGAATTGGCGGAGAAAAAATCAAGCTCCTAACGAACAAGCAAATACCGGATGTATCGTGTCTGGATGAGATTGAATTGTCCAGCGTCCTAGTTGGCGTAATCGCGCTTTTCGTACGACTTAAAGCTGTGGCGCTGGAACGATAGGAGAGCACGGACTCGGTGAATCGGATTGACGGAGCAACACTCGGAGACGTAGTAACAGCAACAGACGGAGACGGAAGGCTATCCGGTGTCCTTGGTGAGAAACAACTTTGCTTAGGCTTGCCACGCGTGGGAGTACGTCGGTCCTCTTCTGCTGCAGCAACAAGTATCGGTTCTTTGCTTGAAGTCGGAAGACTTGTCGCACTTGGAACTGTTAAAGGCCTCCTAAATAGCCAAAAATTGATTGGTTTTCAATGGTTTAAATTAGCATATACTGGCTGAACTTGAAAGCAACACGATTAATGGTGAAAGCGCTTAAGTGTGGTGCGGGGGTGATCCCAGGCCTAAGCACGCATATTATTCGCAAGAAGGAATCTAATGATATTTTTAGTACAAAAATTAAAAATATACTTCAAAATAACACTATAATTTTACATTCATTCGCTGTGTAACGGCCTTTTCGGGTTATTTTTCATTCGCTGCGCTTTCATCCCCCACTTCATACAAAGTTTTACACTTGTAACATGACGAAAGAAGCGAAAGTAAAGTCATGGAGCTGGGAAACGCAATGAGCTATATTTTTTGCTAATACAACCCTTAGTTACTTTAATAACGAAAAGCCTTTCGGAATCCTACAGCCTGATCATAAAAAGCACACACTTAAGCAATGCATTTAGTATAGAAATCTGTACGTATTTTATCCATTCTTATCAATAAAAACATCGGGTGGGCGACTACAGCGATTTTCCCTGTGATCGTATAAATGTTTTGCAAATGGCATTTAATACAAACAACTCAACATTGCCATAAAATACAACTTTCAAGTTATACACCACAAACCAGTGCCTAAATAGAAATTTGTCTTGGTGTGCTTGTTTCTCTCATTAAGAGTGCCAAAGGCACGATTATTCTCAGGGGGTACGGGGGCATGCTCGCGCGAAAAGTTTTAGAAAACTACACTAAAAAATAAGAATTTTTATGCTTTCTGGAACAAATCATAGGATAATGCTTGCATGGATTTTTTCACTTAACCGTTAACGTAACTATCAAAATGATACATATGAGCAATTGAGCATATAAGATTCAATTGAATTATGACAGGTAAATCAGTCAAAAATAACACGGGCCGCTCATGTTGATGGTGAAAAAGTCCAAGCATACAGAAAAACAACCAGCATTGCATTGCAAATGCAAATTTTCGTTGCAAGCTCATAGTGTTACGCCTGTTGATCAGCGAGGACTAAATGGAAACCGAATTGCTACAGACTACGTCATACAGAGTCACCATTAAAGGGAAAACATATGACGGCGGCAAGGACTAACAGCTCTATCACCAAAGGAACCTGTTATCACACTGGGCCAACATGAGATCTTAATTAAACATCTCTCACCGCAACAGAGGGAAAAATATGCCGTCCCTGCAGCACGCTATAGCTTTGCCAAGATAGAGACCGCGACAAAGTGACATTAGGAAAAGTTTAAAAGTGATTATCTATTTAGTTACACAATCGCATACCATCAATTTCCAAGGGAAGAAGGGGGGATGATTCCCAAACCCATCCCTTACCTACGCCACTGCCACAAAGCATATATTAATGCAGAACAATACATGCACAGAACTGCAAAACCAAACGAAAGTTTAGCTTTTATCTCACCTTGATACTGTGATGGGGAAATACGAAACAGACCCATCCGATTGCTCTTCGACTACCGACATGGACGATTCAATGTCTAGAAGCCGCTGTCGTACGTTTATCGCATGTTCTAGGACGCCAATCACCTCTGGGGTCAATTTGTCGTACTCCGTACTGCCCAAGTTATCCTTCAAACGTCCGTGCGACAAAGCTTTGGCTTCGAAACTGAACAGTTTGCCAGACACCTCAATGACTTGCGTCTTTCCTTTGGTTAACTGTATTTTCGCACCTTTATATAAAAACAAAAACTAGACCTTAAGTTCATTTTTTTGCGTTTTGCTGGAGCGACAGAGCACCGCTAAATTCCAGATGCTCTTTCTGACAAATGCCAATCGTCTGTTGATGGAGTTCTGAACTTCTGGCTCTTTGTTCCCAGTCGGAAACAATTGCCACAACACCATGTCAGCCTTACCTTCATAAAAAAGTATTGAATCATTACAAATGTGTAGTAGCGTTAACAGGGGTACTACGCAAAGACACTGACGAAATTTACGTCTATCACAGAGAGCATAAAAATCTAAGCCAGTCTGTGAGAAGACATCAACTATAAAAGGTCATTCACAAACGTAAAATAAAGCTTCAGCGACTGAATTTGGGTGAATGCAAAGAATTCGTTACCACTTGTGAGCCAATGGCTTCGACAATTATGAATTATCTATTTAGTGAATTCCACACTACTGCTGATACGTTTTCCGCATTGCCCCAATCCTTCAACACATTTACATTATTGCCGAATCTTTACCAATAACAATGATTACCCATGTAATTTCCGATAATGAAACTTTAGTTAGCTGCTGGAAGTGTGTTTATCGCGTGTTCTAGGCAATTGACCATAGTGTAACTGGCGCAATGTACATTGTACATATCAGCTTCCTCCGAAGAACAGCAGAAAATACTTACCGTTGTAAAAAGAAAGCTCGAGATCAGCATCAGGACCGTTTTCCATCAACATACATTTAGCCATCTTGGTAAACAGCGTTACTTTGGGAGTCTTCGAACGGACTAACTGCACAAACCTGCAGAAAATGTGCATTAGCCAACACGGCCTCAATCTTCGTTTGCACTGCATTTTTCTTTTTGCAACCTGCTCCGTTTACGTGTCTATAGTTCGACTGGTTCGCCTGCTCGGCCCACTACCTATCTGCTACGTAAAGGTGGAGGAATTTCGTTAAGTGCCTCCTTATCCAAGGACACAACACGAGAACTTGCTGGCTTTTTTTCTCCACACTATCCTATTTGCACTAAGCGTCAAGCAGGAGAGCAGTGACACTGTTTTTAAAGTTTTTGGTACAATTCCACAAGGGAATTGAACCAAGATCTACCGACTGCCAAGCGGACGCTTTATCGACTACACGAGGGGTGAGAAACCTTTTCTGCAGGCAGGCCAATTTCAAACTACTGTAGTTCAAAAGTGAGCGGGCTAGCCACAGCTGTAATCTGAACTGTTTGTTCATAGAAATAAGTTTTAAAGCACTGACTGGTGGTATTTCTCACTCAAAAACAGGCGAAAACCTTTTTTTCCAGAAATTATTACTTTTAAAGCGAAATTTTACGTGTTATTCATTCAAATTTAACAATATGACTTTTTTTGGAAATCAATTTTTCGAAGATCGAATTGATTAATTTGACATCTACGTTGTGCCAGAAAATCTTTCCACGGGCCATAGAATTTTACGTCGCGGGCCGCAGATTGCATCGAATTGCCAAAGACAATGCCAGTTAACGTTCTTTCCCGCAATGCACTAAACCATGGCCTGCTGATACAGACAACATTCTTGAATATGAAACATGGATTACAAAACGAGTAATTTAAATTCCTGATGCAATACATAACAAATAGCCTCTAAATCAATTTTCAAAACTCTTGAAGCAAGGGGCAAATAAAAAATTACATCAAAGATATCAACCCTTATCGTGTTCACTAAAATATTCGACTACAATGGATTCACTTCCATTGATATTTTGTTATAGTAAGATCAAAATGAACCACAAATACAATATCTTCACTGTATTTGAGTCTTTTTAGCATTATTCTTAAAATTAAATGGCTTTGACGTGCCTTACACGGCTGAAAATCAAGCACGTTCTTACATTTTATTCCGCTTTTGCGAACCCCAAAGGTTCAAGGAGCCCAAGTTTACGAATCTCTGCTTTAAAAGGTCTTCAAGATCAGATTAAGACCTAACTTCAGCACGAACTAAACAACATGTTCTGACAGTTTGGACTTCTAATGCATGAATACAGGAAAAATACTGCTCAGCTTCTTCTGAAAAAGCATCAGGACTAAATGGCTCTTACCTTGCCAAATATTTGTACTTGTTGCAGTATTTGTCAGGCAAACTCAAATCTGTAAAGATTTTAACGTTTTCTGGAACTGGCGGGGGCTTCATCGCAAGAACAACGTGGTCATCATTAGTATCATGAGGTGAATATATCTGAAGCAAAAATTCAATAACTCTCAACTTGTGCTATCAAAAGTCCTCTTAGAAATCTATCAAAAATATCAAAAGTCCTTGCTACAACACAAAAAAATTAATTTCGTGTAAAAAAGCTTTATAAGTAGCTGAGTTTTAACAAACTTTATGCGGCTAAATCACCGCTGCCCGTATCAAGTCCAACGTATAAGAGCTACGAGTGAAAAACAGTTAGTTACTGTCAATAAAACACTTGTGCTACTTCGATTAATTTCAAGTCAGATCGTTAAACGTCGAACAAGTAAAATAATACTTCAAAAAGTGAACGTTAAAAACTTTTAATACTAGGCCTCAGCATAGCAGGAAGTCTACCAGTAGATACAGAACACAACAGCGTGCTGGCAACTTACCCTTATCAGTTTTCCATCGCCGGACAAACGTAGAACCTCCGTGACATAATCCTTCCCTGTTTTATTTGAAACTATTTCTAGGCAAACCTCACCGTTTTCTAGGATGCTTACCTGAACATACAAAATACCACATTGAGATTGCTAAATTCTTTGTTAAATTGGGTTTTGGACCAAGAACATGGCCAAAAAAGGGGTCACAGAATGCATGGAAATCATTACAGATGCAATAAACCAAACGTGGCTACAAAATAATTGCTTCTATAAGTGGATTTAACCTTATTGTATTTCGTACAATCTTTCAAATAGCATAAATATGGAAAAAACGTTTGCAACAACTGTGCATAAAGATTACTACTTTTCATAAAAGTCAAAACCAAAAAGAAGAAATCAATGAAGCATTGAGTAACCAGCATTACAATCAAAAAATGACATCTTTTACCATCGAGTTTTTCGCTTTTTGACGAATGGGTCGAAGACGACACGTTGAGATGGAAGGCAAACGTTTGCTTTTCCCAATAGATGAGGCAGAATGATGGCTACGCTCGGACGAATGTGGCTTCGGGGGCTTATGATGAGGCTAAAATACAGAAACACGAAACGCTTCATTAACACTAATAACACAATTACGGTAAAATTTGCTGAACCCTACGCAAAAAGCAGCAACTGAATCAGCTTGTATTTAATAAGCCTCGATCCTACTACGCGAAGCATTTTCTTGATGCACTAATAACAGCGATACGGACAGGATTATAGATATACTATATGAACTACTAAATTTTAACTAGGTTTCAAAAAATAGTATGCAGTTTCTTTGCTTTCCTGCAAAAAAAACTAACAAGCTTGCGTCCAACTGCAATGTAGAACGTGATGAGTAGGAGAGGAAAATAGCGTTAAACGTTTTTCATGACTTGCAAAATACAACCGACGACCAAGACATTTACAACATTTTGTGATCACGTAAGAAAAAATAATCACCTGTCGGTGTGAGGTAGAAGTTTCAACGTTTCTGGATTGTCTTGATGTGTCGGTGAAATGCGAATGAATTTTCTTTACTGATCGGTGCCTTTCCCTGCTCAAGTCGGTATCTGAAGACAAGCATTTCAGTGGCCTTTGAACATCATTCTTCAATTCTAAATGCATCAGATTATGATTACTGTCATAGTAAGAGGAATCGCTTTGCTCCACACCATTTTCAACGTCAATATTCTTTCGGCTTCCCGAACGACCGCGAGATTTACCGTAGTCCAGAATTCGAGAATCAGAATCCTTTGCAAAAGAACTGATACTGCTGTCACAGTCGTTCGTTCTGTGGCGTGAGGTATTCGACCGAGGTCTGCGGCCATCCTCATTTCTATGACTGGACGCAGACCGAGCCAATCTCCTCCTCATTCCAGAGTCTTTATGATCTTCCGTAACTGAAAGATTTTGCAACGACGAAGAACGACTGAAAAAATTTGAAGGGTGACGTCGGACCTTCTCGCTATGACAAGATGTTTTAAGCTCTGGGGTAAAAATATGTTGCGTACCAGCCTCCACAGGTTCATCTTTGACGGGAGGAGACGGTGGATGTTGAGGACGATGATAACCACTGTTAGAGGAAGACTTGTAGCATCCAGGTTCATATTTAGCTTGATAAGGTTGAAAGCTCCCTCCAGGAGGATAAAAAATGTCATCCGGATGCATCTGAGAAGTGTCGGGATACTCGGAATACTGAAACTCTGAGTAAGCGTCAAAATCAGCAGAACAAGTGTGCTTTGTGCTGCGAGGATGTGAACTACCAGTGGAATCACTGTCCAAAGAGTTATACACATTGCGACCAGACTTTGAATGACCAGTACTGTGGGAATCTGACCGATAGTGATGCCGACTACTTCTAAACGATAACTTCGATGGCAAGAGTTTCATGTCGCCGGTCGTTTCGCTTCTATGCCGAGAAGCCTTAGATCTGTCTTTAGCATGGCGACTGTGGTCTCCTTGTCCTCGGTCGCAAGCACAGCATCGAGAATCAGTTTTAAATTCTTCAGCTCGATGCCTCCACAACGGAGGCCTGTTGCCTGGCATTTCATGAGACTGGGTCGCCCGAAGAGAGTCGTGCGGACAGCGTTCGTTTTTTGAAGAACTACTATCGTATGCGCTTGTTTTCGAAGGTTGATTTTCAGTCTTTCGATCGTCTTTCAAGTCACAGTATGCGTCCTCATAAACAGCCGTCGACTCAACGTCTAATACTGGCTCTAGCTTGCAGGGAGGCAAGGCGACAATCGGACGAGTCCTTGGAGGAAGCCTAGACGAACTGGCATCCCCACTTGCTGTCGAATTATTTGAAGTTTGAGTAACGAGATTATGAAGGGTCTCCTGACGACTGTAACTGTTTGTAGAGTTCGTAGTCATGGTATGTCGCCCACTATCGACCGAAGTTTCACCACCTTTCCAACTATCAGGTTTCTGAAATATTAAAGGTTAAATATTTCTGCCCAATCAATCTTGTTTAATTTTTTCTTAAACCACACACTGATTCAATCACGGAGAGCTGCGGGATAAGCAGCTCCCAAAAACCTCACTATCACCGGCTGCAACTGCTGCCTCAAGCGGTTCGATTTCAATCCTTGACAGAGAAGCCGAATCGTTTACGCAATTCATCCACCGAACTCCCATGCGGCCAAGCAATCTTTCCCAGTAGTGGCAAAAAGAATTTAATGTACAAGTCTTTGAGGCATTTTATTCACGAGAGTAAAATGCTTCAAGACTTATTTGTCTTAAACCATCTGACTGCAAAGCCTATGCATTTATGCTGTCAGGACAATAAATCAATACTTACTTCATCTTCAAGTGTTCTTACCATAAATTGATGTTCGAGTACGGCTGCTAGTGAAATTCTTTCCGTTGGATCTTTCCTGAGCATTCGATCGATTAGATCTTTAGCTTCTGGCGATATGTGGTTAGGTATGATGTAATTGCCAAGCACCACCTTGTTCAATGTACTTTTAACTGCGTCAGTCTGCAATTATTTAAACAAACTCACTTTTACAGGTCTATCAATGACGAAAGTCCGGTTTTCAATCGCAAACTTTTCACGTGTATGCCGGGGTTAATCCGACTTTCACTTGCGCACTCTGCCCGCGTATAAGAACGAAAGCATGCAAAATGATTAGCGGGAACTGTGCGAAGGGAGTTTCAGCAAAACGTAGACTAGCCTTTCGAAAGGTGCTAAAAAACTGACCGCAGAGACAGTAAATGTGCATCGAGTCAGCAATAAATACTGTCTGGAGGTAAAGTGCAAAATATATTCATGCGTATGAGCTAGTGCTCTGTTTGCTACTCGTTTTCAGACCGCGCCAAATCGACGAGTAGACTACTTAGCCCCGCCACCTGTCTGCAACGTACAGGTGGAGGAGCCCTATCAAGAGCTTGTTCCAAGAGTACAGCATGTAAACTCCCTGCTTTTAATGCTATTTCTAAGGTATCTTTGATATGATTTAGTCAAGGTTTGAACCATCAATCTATTGCATTCGGGATGGACGCCGACATCACTGCACGATCAAGGGCGTAGTAAAACAGGCAAAGATTGCACCCAACGGTAAAATGCCATGGCGACAAAATTACTGCATTACAGCAAAGAAATTTAAATAGTTGGTAAGACAAGGCCTATCGCAATCAATTCAAATACTTACATCGAACGGTGGTTTTCCAACGAGAAATGTATAAAACATACAACCCAACGACCAGACATCTGATTCCAGCCCATGCGCACTGCGAGTCGCTATTTCCCTGCAGGAAAAATGTTTACGTGCTTATTACTTTTGTCACAATTCAAGATCATTACTTTTCATATAAATGGCAAACAACATCTCATCAGCGTGAGCTATAAACATCTGCTTGACTGCTTCTATTTTGACCTTTTTAACTTATTTCAACCCCTCAGTCAATGCAACTAGAGGCGTAGGCAAAGGGGAGGAAACGAGACACTGTCAACCCCTAGTTAAACTGGAAATGTTTAAACTAGCCACAGAATAAATATGTATGGTGACGTCGCTTAGGCAAGAGAAGAATCAAAACTCAGCTCCCCCACAGATTTTTATGTGGCGACACGTAGTATGCAACATCAAACAGCATAATTCTTTCACTGCACGCCATCTACTGCTTTGCGTTATGATAACAATACGCTTAAAGAACAAAAAAAGTCACACTCAGGTTGTAAACAGAAGGTGTGTGATGGCTTAAATAGAAGATCACGAGGAGAGAGATTGTAGTAAAGCACAACAACTAGTAGTAATCGTTAAGATATCTATTTACTCCGTGCTGAGACAGGTCTGCGTAACTTGTGCCAGTTTACAACTAGACGTTTTTGTCTCGTAAATTGTTTGACAAAGACTCAACAACAAAAGTACGCTACTTTTAAATCAATTTTAAACCACCCCAACTGTTCCAATATTACAACCGGAAAATCACAAAATAAAACAAAAATGGGTTTTCAGGTCTGCACTTTTCATATGTTCCTTTTTAAGATATTCTAAATTAATTGTCATCATACTTTGTGAACATGGCTTCATTCCTTGCATTAATACTTTCATCCAATCTTAGAAATTATCATGACAGCGTTATCAGTACCTTTTAACATGAAAGCTCTTGCGAAGTGTAAACAAATTAATTTTACAAATCACAAACCCCGACAGCAAAAACTTAGAGATTGTTGTACCATACACTTCTCTTCCTTTGGAAAGAAAAACTGCATAACACGGTTGTGTTCACATTGCAAACCTAATCGAGATTAAGCTTGAAAAGGAAACAGTTTATTTTGAAATCAATTACAAATAGCGAAGTGGTAGTTCCAATACCAAGATGCACGAGGTGGTCAAACAGCTTCTCTATTTTAACCCGAGAAAGCACAGAGAGTCATTTATATTATGATGCCAGGTAGATGACTGGGCCGTGCTTCCATGCCCCTTTTCACCGGCACTCTCTGCAAACGTAAAGCATCTTTGCTTCTTTTGCTCTCCCAAGCCCGTGGTCTAAAGTGAGCGTGATTTCTGTAACACATGTGAAGCCATTCCAGCATATGCTTGCGTGAGGTGTAGGAGAAAATTGACTTTAAAGTGGGACTACGAAAGCCGCCCTTCAACTTTCACAATCACACAAAAAACGGAAAATATTATCGGCCAAGGCCGATGAGAATAAGCATTTTTTTACCAAGAATATCAAAACCAATTTTAAAAAACTAGATCAATGACTGCAACTAGGTTGCGGAGGGTTTCAGTGCAAAATTGCAAAAATGTTCCAACACCGCACCGTCGGCAATAGTGACGTTGTTGACCATGGATTAGAGAACGATCGCAAATTACGTAAAGATCGACTTCAATATACCTGCCAACGGTTGGTTGTTTCACACTAAATCATTGAAGGGTTTAATGTCAACAGGATGTAATACACATAGACATAAAATAATCCGTGGAATCTGCAAAGCACAGTCTCTTGACTATGCCACTACAAAAGGATTGACGGCAAACAACGCTGTATGGATAACATTTAAACCGTTAAAATCGGTTTTGATTAATCAAACGAGCACCTAATCATCTACGAAAGACAGCGCCGTAGACGTGCCCAGGCTTTGCACAGATTTGTCCACCGCCCAGGCATTGAACAATGACGTATATTTGTATTGGCAAAATACACGAACCAACGTTCATTTTCGCACAATAGGCAACTCGACAGCGAGAGAAAAAAGAAAAAGGCTCTCAAATACACCTTGCGAGAATTCACTTCAGTAACGTAACTTGCAGAAAAACAAAATCTTGGCAAATGTACATTGCAAAAAATATACAGTATACCCTCACCCATTCGCCGTTCGCCGCCCCGCATACTCGCGGATTTTGCTCTCAAAGTTTTTTTCATAATTTCGGAAATTGCATGAATTCCACAGGCCATTTTTTAGCAGAAAAACGCTCACATTTACCGTAACTGATAAATAATTTTACAATAGAAATGTCAATAAATATAATTACTATATTAATGAGCAATACTGCCTTTAGAATGTGTTTGAGAAGCATATTTTAGCGTATATAATAACATACGTAGGCGTTTTTAAAACTGCATCATTTGCAGATTTTCGGGATTCGCGGGAGGAGAAGGAACGTAACCCCCGCGAATAGCGGGGGGATACTGTACCACATATAATCCAAAAAATTTAAGCTTCTAAATGTATAAAATGTTTAATCAGTTAAAACGAGCTTGTCTTTTGCATAACATAAAAACGATAGGCGTAAGTTTAGTTTGTTTAATTACGCAAAAAATTCACTCATAAAATAGTTTGCAATTCTAGGCAAAACAATTAAAAACTCGGTCGTAACCTAGTATAATACGCAACAAGCAAGTAAATTTTTGCGTTTAAGGCTGGTTTCCGTTAGGCGTGGATTGTAGGCGTAGCGTGAAACAAAGAATTTCTCAAGCTACGCCTCAATCTATGCCTAATGGAAACCAGCCTTCATACTTCGCTGCGAGACAGGACGAACCTAGTCGTAAGTCTGTAATTTAAATTGCATGCAGCACGGTCGCCGCTCGGGCCCATGGTTTGCTTTCAAGCTCACGTTTCACGCCTACACTGTGGCTCGCGCCGATTGCAATAGCACGCAAGAGTTCAATATACCTGCCAACTCAAAGACTGATATACCAGCCAACTCAATTACTGACTCATAGACCGAAAGGTGACTTCGCAGTCTCAAAACTCTGCGCTTGTCTGGTGTTCAACGAGTTGATAAATGTTCTCGTTTTTTTTTTTTCATCAGAGATTTCAACACAACATCTTGTTGTTGTTCCTGAGAGAAAACATCTCGCGCTGGCCACACTTTGCACATCCCCGCTCTAGTCTTTAATGCGTCAGAGCAGGGGTGTGCAAGGTGTGGCAAGATGTTTTCTCTCAGGAATTTCGCTTTTTCAGCTATGGTAGCTCTAACTTCGGCCAGTTGAACCCCAAAACTAGTCTTATTGCCACCCGTCAACGTTTCAAATGAGTGAAACGTGGCCCAAACCGTAAAAACTTCGGATAAGCTCGGACTAGAGCAACTACTTGTGCAAGGCTACGTCCCACCAGGTCAAAACTTTTATTCCTACTACTTGCACAAGGTTAGATGAGTTTGTGCACATGAGAATAAAGAGATTTCGAAAGACGAAACGAGCATTTGATGTGCTGTCAACTTTTTGATCAATCACAACTGTAAAAATGAGATATTAAAAGACGTTTACGTCATATTGACACTTGAAGTCAAGCTTCGATTTTACAAAACAAAGACAAATATATCATAAGCGACTGTTGGAAAGCAAACAAAGTAAAATATTTCGGGTAAACTAGGCTTGAATTGTGCTTTAAGCCATTTAAAAATGATTTTAAACAATGAATTATCTAACAGGCGACCATCAATAGGGTGAAATTATAACCGTTACAGAATGACAGACTATCATTTTTAGGAGATCGCAACTCATGATGGCAATAAGCATTCAAACTGGAAATGTTCGAAATAAAGCCGCATTTAACAAAACTTCTGTTATTACCCTTTAAATATTAGCAAGGAACCGATTTAATCAAGACAAAAATCTCCGTAGTTTTAACGTAAAAAATAATACGTTTGTCACTAAAATCTACCGAGCATTAACAAAATACAATTTTTTTGTCGTTACGCATTTTTATCCTCTACCCATTGGACAACTATTACACTAAGAAAACGTAGAACAGATGTTCAAAATCGCATTACTTTGTCCTTTACTTAGAAAAAATGTTAATAACGTACTTAAATAGTTTCATGAACTTAATTTATATTTAATTGCGCTACTTACGGTGATATGAAATTGGGAGTTCCACACATCGTAAAGTGCTTGTCTGTGGGAAGAGCTAGCTTGGTGGCAAGACCGAAATCGGCAATTTTTATGTGACAAGAATCATCCAATAGCATATTGGCCAAAGTAAGATCTCTGTGAAGGATACCATGAGCGTGAAGATACAGCATTCCTTCCACGATCTGAGTCATGAATTCCCGAACTAACACAGAAAACATAAGTGTTTGATATACTACAAAAATGACATCATTACATCATCAACAACATCACATTTTAGACCATTTTTAAAAATAATTATTAAGAGTTAATTGCTGTTCACGGTAGTGCTAGATTATACAATAGCATTGGTGTCTACCTCAGGATTTGACCAAAAGCAAACAGCAAACCAAAAGCAAACAGCAAACCAAAAGTTTAATTATGATTCTAAGCAAGCAGTCAGTATAAAATAACATACATTTAGCAAAATACAAATACCTTGCTCTTCTGATAAAATATTGCCTTGATGTTTGAGAAAGCGATTTAATTCCCCTTTCAAGCAAAGTTCTAGAATAAGGTAGACATGGTTGGAGTCTTCAAAACAGTGATAAAGCTCCAATATAGAAGGATGTTTGAGTTGGGCATGAATCTCCACTTCACTTCGCACTCGAGATACCATTCCAGATTTGCGCATGCTTCTTTTGTCAATCATTTTTATGGCCACATTACGTCTACTGCGCTTGCATGATGCCCGATATACACAAGCAAATGCTCCGCGTCCAATCATGTTCAGAACTTCATATTCCGAAATACTGCTACCATATCCAGGTGTTGCAGCGCACATTGTTTTGATTTTAAAATGCAACGCTTTGAAACGTTTGAGAAATGATTGATAGAAAGCAGGTACAAGTTGCCAACCTATAAAATATATATTAGTCTGTACTAAATCACCACATGTTTTTTGATTTCACAATCACACGTTACAATGCATGATCAACATTACATTACTGTCTGCAGCCCAGCACTGAAAGTGTCCAAAAGCTAATGATATTCTTCATTATCATTCCAAAGTTTTTTGACAGTAAAATTGGCTAGGAAGATATCACAAAAACCACTACATAACATTTTTAATTTTTTGATGCTTTGAGATTGAAAATTCTTAAATTTGAATCTTGGCCAAAGTGATGGAAGCATTGTTGATAGTACGAGCCACATTTATTATCAGAAACTTAAACAGAACACTGGTATAACGATTAAGAACAGAGTAACGATGACAACAATTAGATCACAATTTACTGTATACTTCATACCTAGATCGAGGTCAAGGTTTACTAAAAAATGAAAAAATGCTGACAACCACATGTTGCATGACAGTACAAAATTAAGTAGTTTTCTCGCAATTGCACTTCCATCATAAAATCATTGTTAATTCAAAACTAGTTTTTAAAATAACCCCATATCAATGTTACTAGTCTAATAAAAATTTAATTGATAAACCTGCTGGTAACAAATATAACCCCAATATTGTTAGCTATTACACAAGAAATATAGCGAGGTATTCAAGGCAATAAGGTAAAGCGAGGTAATTAAGCCAATGGGAAATTAGTGCCACTGACAGGAAATTACAGCCACTTGTTTTTTTGAGTATTTTTGCTTTATGAAAAATCAAGTTCTCGTCTCTCCGACAAACCAAAATTTTACAAATAAAATTAATATAAATGTTAAAACTTTGGTTCACCATAGATGCTATTTTTTCAAGTTTTTGGCTTTAAGAAAACAAAATGAAGCAAAGCAACGTGCTGGAACATTCTCATAATTTTTGTTCCTGAACATACTGCATGAAGTGGATAACAGCCTCAATCCTCACATTACTTTTAAGGATCGCTAGATCAATAGAATCCTAAGTTAAAAACTGTAAGCTCCTAAACCATTGCATGAATCGTTAAGGGGTAAGAATAAACATGATTACCAAAAAACTATACAGTTTGCCTGCAGGAATCATCTACAACTTGAAAAGCCATTCAACTGAAAGTCAGAAAAAGGTCAAGAGTTCAAAAAAAGTAAGGAGAAACTTTAACAAAAGAAAGTACTGTTGTACAAATACAATTGGAGATCGATAAAAGGGACAATCAAAGAAAAAATTTGCAATAAAAATTTTAAGAGTTGGCACAAAAAACAAATTTAATAACAAAGAGATCTGTGATATTTGCAAAAAAGTCAATGCGCCTGAAGAAGATGATGATGATGATGATGAAGTTGTTGATTGGGTTGCTTGCAAATTTCGTCCTCATTGGTTCCATTTCAGATGTGTAGAAAATGTTAAACGTCCAGGCCAATGGTGCTATGGTTGATAGTTATTTTTTTTAAACGCAGTGTTGTTTTGGTGTTTCAGTAAGTAATATGCTTACCTAACTGTGGTGAAAAAGTTTTTCACTAAAGCTACTGAGCGAGTTGCTTATTGTTTGTTGCATTTGCTTTACAGTGCCATAAATTACATTTTCAGTTGAGCTACCATGTGTGTTGTCTTCATTAGTTTTAAAAAAGTAAAGAGATAAACATAGAAACAAATTGATACACTTTTAGAATGATATTATGTTGTTTTAAGTCATAGAAAGATATTCTATACTCTATATTCTAAGTTTTGCTCATATTTATCTTTCAATGTCATGGGACAGCAGCATCAATGTGAAACATACCAAACAATGTCAAGACTAGCTTTGACGTAGCTGAAGATTTAGCCCAATTTTGTTTTGTTGACATTCTGCCACAGCAAACAAAATTGTTGTGCATTGCCTTTCCCACGGCACAACAATGCAACCAGTATGGTGCTCAAACCTATGACCTGTTGATTATAGTTGTTGTTAAGACTTCACTCCAACATACTGCTACATTACCGTACCAATTTAACCAATAAAATCAAAATAATTTTTTTATGTAGGCTATTTTTATCATTTACGAATTGAAAATTTTAATTCTATTTAATATTTGCAATCCTAACCTTACTTTTAAAAAAGTGAAAATTTCATGGAAAACAGAAAAAAATTTTTACTTGTGATGAAGCTTAGTTATGTGAATGACCTGACTTCATTTTAGAGATTTAAAAAAAATTGAACCAGCAGCCATAATTTCCTGAAAGCAGAAAATTATGACCTTTGATATGAAGTCACACAAATTAAGCAGAAAATTACGACCTTTGATATGAAGTCACACAAAACAATAGGTCATTCAGTGATGCAAGACTCATATGTGCCAATCAAAGTGATATCACAGGCATATAAAGAGTGTGCCACAGGAGCAGTTTGATCTTAAAAAGTGGTAAATTAGCATTGTATTCGGTTCAAAACTTCAAAAATGGCTGTAATTATCCCACTTTACCCTAGCCTACATTTACATTATATATAGAGTTGTACAGAATTAACAAATACAGCAATCACTGTGAACTCAGATTAGTTTTCATATCTCTTTAGCAGCGTACATCTATGAACTACAAATATAGTGCGAACAACCAGTACAGGAAACATGCAAGCTTTAATACCATTAGCCTGCAATCAACCACGTACACCAATCAAGAAAATGATCTACGAGAGTCTACAGTATGCTAGATTTCAAAGCTAATCTTTTTGCACAAGAAATTAAATTTACTTGCATTTAACAACTGTCCAGTTTTCTCCAAAGAAGCTCATTGACTCAACTTATTATGTCATGTCAACTCATTATTAACCTAGCCTAATCAACTGATAGCCTAGTTTACACTAAACTAATAAATTTTTAAATAACTTAACTATCTGAGTAATTAAATTCAAAAAGCACTCACATTGACCACAATTTTATTCTGTTAACTTCTTTCATCACCAGTAAAGAATCCATGTCTAGTTTCAAGCACGTCCAGGCATGCCTCTGCCACTGATGTAAAATAAAGATGTGCCTTTTTCATTCACATATATTTAAAAATTGAGCAAACAGTCTATAAATTGCTACAGAATAACAATCACTTCTAGAGTATGCATAAAATTAATCTCTAAAATTGGATCAAATGTAGTCTTAGCCTATAAACTGTCTATCTTTGCAAGACATCCCTGCACAAAAGCTGAAAATGCACCCACAAAAAGCCAACATATCAATTCAAGAAACTTTATACGGCTTCTTTGTTTGTACCTTGGGTGTTTCTCAGTATGCTAATGTAGCGGGCTTGAATGAAGTTGTAGTGAGTAAATCTATTGTGTTGATTTAGACAGTCTTCATTTATAAAATACGTAAAATAAAAGAATTCTGGAAATATAAGAACATCTGAACAAAAGCGTTTGTTATTTGAAATTTGCAGCAACCAGTATTTTCACAAATATAAAATGTAAATTTATTTATTTTTGTTAAGGAAAAATCAATTAAATTGTCGCAAGTCGTAAAATTATTCTACAACAATAAATTTGTTGTCCCTTATTTATATGACAACTTTGATTAAAAAATTGTAAGTTTAAAACTTGAAGTTATTTTTTTGAGCTATAGGTAATGGCAAAGACGCATCACAAGGGATATATTTTCAGCAGTTGGATAGAAAAACCATTTGCTGATGGCAACAATCGCATTATCCTTCATTTAAACTTCACAAAAACTGCACGGTTGTGCTGCGTCATGATCACTTTACAGAAATTTCTCTTTTTAAGGTAGAAACACGCTGTGCCAGCTGCTCTAGTGTTACTTATTCTGCCTGTAGGAATGAATACAAGTTGTCATACATACAACCAACAAAACAAACTTCCAAAGACCTGTTCCGTTCAGTTTCTTTATTTCTGCACCACCAAGTCAATCCACAATATGCTTCAAAATAATATTAATGGCACCTCAAGAAAAAGAAAATGCTGCAAAACGAAAAGACGTGTGAGAAGTGGGTAATTATAGAGAATAGAGTAATAATGATCAGGCATTGACGCGTTATCTGATTTTATTATGTAGGCTACGCGGTACCGGTACATCAAAGACAAAAATACAAAAATAAGAACATATATGACACCGGGTTTCATATGCTAAAAACGTAAAGTGATAACAATGAGAGGAATCACTAAATTACATTAGATCTCGATCCTGCTGACAAGCTATATTCTACGGGCAGAACGATCCCAAGAAGCGAATTTCCACTCCCGGACGTTAACCAAATGTTAGGGTAAGGTTAGAGTGGAGAGGTAGAAAAAGGCTGCTAATTTAACAAATTAGTTTGAAGGATGGCTACAAAATTGCGTCCATAGCGGTGGTACTTGAAAATTGTTTCGAGATTCTTTTAGGACAGTTATTTTAGTTTGGACTAATAATCAATTAACAAGACAAAAGTAAGCTTAAGCTTGTAGTGTTAAAGCCTTGTAAAAAGCTTTGCGCACTAACAAGTTAATTGTTTAAAATAGCTTATCAGTACCTTGCTCGGTCTGCTATGAGGGTTGTGTCGTTGGAATCCATAGTACTCTGGAGGTATCCACAAAAGAGAGTTAGGCAAACAAAAAAATCGACTAAAAATGATTCTGTCGACTGCCTGAGGGTCAGAGAGCCACTTTGCATCGATGACCAGGTGCAAAAAGAGGGAGCAGGAGCAACATAAACGCAGCCAAGGAAGGTCACTCTCGCTGAGTAGTAGTAGTTGGCAATTTATTTCGCTTCTGTTTTCTCAACACAAAAAACTCAACGATAGGATAAAAACAACGAGCGAAAAAGGAATGCAGGTGACAGAACGAATTGACGTTGAACATACCCAAATTTTTAAAGATTACATTAAAAAGATTGTAGAGAGGGGCATGGTCACCGCACCTGACAAAAACATCAAGCAAAAAACTTGAAATAAAAAAAAACACAAAAAAGAAACTACAAAAGCGGTCAGCCAAATAAACAATATTTTACCCTATGTAACAAACCCAATAGCTAATAGAAATACATTCCTCTCAGTGCCAAACTGTTGTTACCCTAACGAGGGGGGCTAGTAGGTACTACACCTTGCCCAAGGGTGACCTGGGAGCAACGACAGTTAAAGAGTTAGCTCCATTACACTCTAGGCAGGACCCTGTCGCCGGATGCAGTTGTAGTCTTACTGCCTAGGACCATGCAATTTGCAGATAAACAGTAGCACTATTACATTGCGTTTGAATTTTTATGACCTGATTTTAATCACGTGATTGTGGATAATTTAGGTAAACCATTGGAAGTGTCCCTCTTTTTTTTTTACTCAAATAAAAGTTAATAATTTATTCTAATGAATAGACTGAAGTTTCATGGACCTATATTGCCGGTTCCGCTCAGTCATGGCCCCGCTTAGTCGGATCACAATCTATCACCCATGTTAAAAGCTTTATAACCATTTCGGAAGTAAGCAGATGACTAAATAAGTACTCTATCAAGAAATAATAATTAAAACAAGTATGAATGATTTTAAAGAATATATGATGGTTGATTGAAGGACAACTTGTCATAATGCTCCTCAATATTAAAATTCACTGTAAGAACACGATAATTAATTGAAATCAAGAACAAAAGAAAGATTTGTTGATGTTGTTACCTGACCCTTTTCGAGAGATGGCGGATGGCCGAAGACCATGTTGCCTCAGAATCCGAGCAACTCCACACAGCCTTGAGCAGAGATTGTAAAGAGACAGAGAGTTGCCGAAAAGCGAACAGCGCAAAGAGTACGTGTCTGGACAGTGCAGAATGAGATGAGAGGTGTCCTAGGTCGGATGATCGTAGGCGCTGCATGAAGAATTCTCGATGCTAAAGAAATAAGAGTTTCACAAAAAACTGTGACCGTTTTAGCGAGACGAGAAGATGTAGTGGTGAGAGCGTCCGCATCGCTGTCCGTAGACCTGGGTTCATTCCCTAAGTCGACTCATACCAAAAGATTTTTAAAAATGGTATTCACAGCTTTCCTGCTTGGCGCTCAGCATAAAAAAGAGATGGTGTGGAGAACACACCGGCAAGCTTGCTTGTTGTGTCCTTGGGCAAGGCACTTAACGGGATGCCTCCACCTTTATGTGGCAGACAGATGGCCCACCCGTATTTCACCGGATTACAATCGTGAAGTTGCTGACCAAGCATGTCATAAAAGACGATTCTTGGCTACCCACCGGTGGCAGTCCGCCTTGTTAGTGGTGGGGCTACCAGTCACTCATGACTGGTTCAAAATGGGCTGCCATCTTTCCCCTAGCCTAATTTCAATTAGGTTGACGGCATGAACCTGAAATGCCGTTCATGCCGTACCTCCATCCCAAGGAAGAGAAGGGGTAACCACAAACAAACAGACGAGAAAGAGAACAGTGAGCGTGATTAGGTAACACAAGTTTATCAGTGGCAACCGAGAAGACCTGTGTGTCGAAGAATTTAGATGAGACGTAACGCCTTCATCCCGAAAAAAGCTGAGTAGTGGATACGAGAAGTAAGAGGAGAGAGACTACAAGGGATGGAGAGAACAGAAGTAGCCTGCCCTGCCTGCCCAACTCATCATCCGCGTCGTTCCTCGGGAGAAATAAGTGACTGAAGAACCATTGCAGCCCAATAGTAAAGGTGGAAAGAGAAAACAGTTTTTGCCAGATCTCCCAGAGAGTTTGAGATAAAAGGAAAGATGGAGGAGAGAACAGAGTGGCGAGGACAGAGCAAGAGTTGAAGAAGAGAAAAGAAATGGCAGACTTGTTGATGCTGCCGAGACCAGCAAAGAACTTGGAGAATGGCGTAGGTTTAAGCGGACAAACTTGAGCAAAATGCCCTTGTCGAAAAGAAAAGATTGCCCTCAGTGCCACAAAGTGAGCAGTTGACAAAGACGTCAGAGCCACCTTTGCCAAAAGAAAAAGGAGCAAAGCCATAAGTCCAAATTACTAAATAGTGAGATGGGAGAGATTCAAGGAGAGCGAGAGCCGTACTTTGACGAGAGAGAGAGAGAGAGAGGGACTAGAGAGGGATCATGGAGAAGAAAGAGTGGTCTCCTCAGTGAAGGAATGTGGATAAGCCAAGAGAGCCTCCTTGGGGGAAGTAGAAGAAAGCGTAAGCGGGTGAGTGGACGCAAAAGCTCTCTTGAAGGATCTGGAGAGTGTTGGTTTCACTCCAAATCTAGCCAAACCTGAAATGGGAAAGGAGCTTGATGGAAGGCACAGGGCCCGCTCATACGATCACAGAGCAAAAGGAGCCAGGGTGACTAGTATGGGAGGCAGAAAAGCTTCAGAAAAAAGAAGTGGGAAAGGGGAGAACACCAGACAGCCGGTGATGGCGCGACTAGCCACTTGGTGAAGGCGTTCCAACTTTATAGAGTTGGTAAGGCTTAGAAAAGGAGACCATTCGGGTGAAGCATATGTGAGAAGGGGTCGAAGAAAAGCTTTATTCAGAAAAAAGAGGGACTCTATAGAGGGGCGTTATGAGGAAGCACAGATACAGCATAAGGCCTTAAGGCGAGGGAAGAACTTGACCTTCAGCAAAGGCACATGCTTAGAAAAGGAAAGAGTGCGGTCGAAGGTGACCCCAAGGAATGAAGTAGGATTGAAACGGAGGGTATAGTTAAATAAGAGGAGGTGCGGTTAGAAGTTAGCTTTGTAGGGATCCACTCAGAAGAAGGAGGCCTCACATTTTCTCTAAATGAGACGAAGACACCAGTACTCAGACTATCGCTCCAGTCGAATTAGAGCTCCTAGTGTGGCTTCGACCGCAGTAGAGACCGAGGGGGAGGATGACTAAATGGCCAGGTCGTCAGCTTAAACAGAGCACCTAAAGGAAGAAGGAAGAGAAGCCGGAAGATTACTGATGAAGAGAGACAAAAGAACAGAGCCAACAACGGATCCTTGTGGAACACCTCGACGGACTCGAAAGGAGCAACGTTTGTGATTTTGAAAAACCACGCAAGCGCGCGTATCACAAAGGAAAGATTGAGTCCAACGAGCAAAGCAAGAAGGGAAGCCAGCCGAAATGAGTTTGTAGAAACGAGTAGGATGCCAGACAGAGTCAAAAGCTTTAGAGAAGTCGACTGTAGCAAGAATGGTCCGAGAAACAGGCCTGGGTTTGTTAAACCCATTCGAAAATGGATTGATAAAGGAGCAATTTGATCGACAGTAGACCGTCCAGAGCGGAAACCGTTCTGGTGGGGAGAGAAAATGGAGTTGGACTTGAAAAAAAAAAGTAAAAGCGATAGAATGATAAGTCTAAAAAACTTTGCGATGTTGGAAGTGAGAGAAATAGGCGAAAAGAAGCAGAAGTGTCGAGAGGCTTTCCCATCTCATGGATGGGAATAATGAAAGATGTATTCCAGATGGAAGGAAAGGAATGCAACGACCAGGAAAAGTTTAAAATGTGTAGGAGAAAATCCATGCAGAGCGAGCAAGGTGCTTTAGTATGGGATATGCAACTTTGTCTGAGCCAGTGGCAGTGGACGAGAAAAGGTTTGTTGCAGTCGTGAGAAGGGTAGCAGAAAAAACGAGACTCCTCAGACCTCGTTGCTCAGTGGAGCTCGGACACGTAGCCTCTGGCCCTGATCCCCCAGGCCTTTGGCTGCGAAACAGAAAAGTGGGATCTTAGATAGTCGGCGAAGATCGAAGTCGACTCCCTGGCAGAAGAACATTTGGAAAATTTAGGAGAGTTGGAAGAAGAGCCAGCAACAGAACGAAGGAAAGAATACACTGGTTAGGGTCAGATTTAGAAGAGCATGTCGCCTACCATTCCTCAGCTTGGCGTTGGCGATGACAAACGAGGCAAATCGGGAAGCAGAGATGTAAGTCTGATGATCTTTTGCTTACTGCTTCTTCCACTTTAGTAGACCATCAGGCTTGAGGTAGGCGTTTGACGCGGCAGAAAGGAATGGAAAATTTAGCCGCATTTGGTTTCAGAGGAGTAAAGAGTGCAGCAGCAGAAGAAAGAAAAAGAAAGTAGTATTCCTCTGCAGAAGTATAGTGAAAGTCGAAATAAAAAGCAAAGTCATCCCAACGAGCTTTTTGAAAATTGGAGGAAGAGCGGAGAAAGAGGGACAGATAGTAGAATTGGTAGGTAATTAGTCCCCAAGTCCTGAAGCACCTCCCAGGATCAAGAGAGAGCGCGAGAGAGAAGATGTCAGCAGAGGAGCGATGGAGAAGATTTGAAATGTAGGAGTCATTGAGAGGAAGGAGTTCAGAAGAAATGACCCAATCGAATACTTCTTCTCCACGCGAATCAGAAGTACCTTTTGAGCCCCAGATGGGGTGATGAAGTTAAGTTAAAGTTAAAAAAAGTTATAAAGTACGTTAGTTTTCTTCAGTTCATAGCTAACTAATTAGTATGATCAATTTTTTTGCGGTACATAACTCAAAGTTGCATTTATTTTTTCAAAAGTTGCAGTTAGTAGTAGTAGTAGTAGTTATTCAGTTTTTATCCGGTGTTTTCCCTTTAGCAGAGATGGCCGGATTTACCCCATTCCTTCTGCAATTTTACGCACTCCGTCCCTCCACTTGTCTCGTCTCAGGGCATCTTCCTTCTTCAAACCAATCTTCTCTGTCTCCTCTTCCACTTGCTTCTTCCAGGTCTTCTTCGGTCGTCCTCGCTTTCTCTTGCCACTCACTTCAAGATTCAGAGCAACCCTCAAAACACTATCGTCATCCCTCCTCAGTACATGTCCATACCATCTAACTCCATTCGCTGTTGCTAACCGGTCTATTGTTTCCTTCAACCCTAACATATCCATCTGTTCTTCAGTCGTCTTTCTGTCTACCACTTTCTGACCGCACATGGCTCTCACCATAGCTCTCTCTGTTCTTCTCAAAATCGCTTTTTCATTTTCTTTGAGACACCATGTCTCACTTCCATACAGTATTGCTGATTTTCCATACAGTATTGCTGATTGCTGATATTCCAATGCTGTGCTTTGATACACACGAATAAACGCAATTTTAACTGCTGTATATAAAAAAAAAATATACAGCAGTTAAAATTGCGTTTATTCGTGTGTATCAAAGCACAGCATTGGGCAATCTCTCATAAAGTTCATCGCCAAATGAAGTTCCTCTTCTCTGTCTGGAGCAATATTCTTGCTTGTAAATAGTTGCTCTCTCAAGTCTTTTAGTACTTCTTCTCACTAAACTCCAAGCAATTACTGCGTGGGAAAATATATTTCAGTAAATTGACATTATCATTTATAGCTCCCAAGCATAAAAACAATGTATCAAAAGTTACTGGAACGAACCTCAGCACGCTTTCGTTGCAACACTGATACCGAAGCAAAATACTACTGACTGAAAAAGCACCAGTGTCAACTCTACGAGTTCACAGCTCATCTGAATGTAAAACAAAAAAGAGCTGTAGCTAGGGATGGGCAATTCCGAATACCGAAGGATTCGAATCCAAAATGCCAATTCGAACCGGATAATAGGATTCGGTTTATATCCTGCTTACAAGCTTTATCACGTTGCTTGGTCACAGATTTTCCTTTTGTAAAAGTATGAATTGCATGCAATGATTCAAAAACTAACTCTCTCACACAGGCAAAGATGTAGAAAGCTTGAATGTATTGCACTGCAATAAACTCGTTCTCTGATTGAGCTTCTGTTGTTGTAAACTTGTAAAAAATGCTTTCATGTTGATTGTGCTAATTGCAAAAAAAGTATTCGGAATCTGGATTCGGTTTAACTATTCTGGAATAGTATATTATTTTGAATTGCCCATCCCTAGCTGTAGCTCAAATACGTTGTTGCAAATCAAACGAATGAGCTATAATGACGAAACGAAATTGTGGTGAAAACATAAACTCTTAATTAAAAATAGATACCGTGTAAATACTATCTCATTTTGGGAGAAAGCCATTTTTGATATTAAAAGTAGCTTTTACATGGATATATAGATAGCATATCTAATTAAATTTTTTGTAACCAAAAGAACTGGCAATGGGAAGGGAATATAACATGCTGCGTGAACTAAATATCCGGCATGCTTTTTCCGCGGTCGAAGGACAAAAGTATGTGGCAGCCAGCAACCAAAATTATTTTACACGCGGGAGTTGCGACGCTATTTTCACGAAGTTAAGATGCCAAAACTCTTTTGATTCACATGAAACTTTCACCAACCCTATTAAATAATCCATTTTACCGATTTTCTTAGGCTCACCAAGGATATTTTCACCATTACGCACCCACTTTGAATCAGACTTTTTGCTGCAGCAACGTAGCCTTTCCAGACAAACATTAGTAAAACTTTTGCGGAGAGTCAAACTCAGAACTTCGGTTTCAACGAAAATCCGGAACGATTACCACAAAACCATGGCGAATGTCCAGTTTCTCTTCCACCAACTGCTTCAACAAGTTTAAATCAATTTATTGAAACAAGTCATAATGTTGCAAACTTGATGATTAAACAATAGATTCACGCAAACAGCCCTGAACGGAAACACTTACTGCTTCAAAACCCACCACGAAAAATAACCGACTTCATATTTTACTTCGCTTGGTCTCGATCCAATTGCGTAATACTAATAAGTTGTTTCAAGCTTTTTTGTACATAAACAATATAGAAAAGTTGCCATATGCGTCTCATTTATTTTAGCACGTCAATGACTTCAATTTCTGCATCACTGAAATGAGCCACGTGATTTTGAGAGAGTTAAACAAATTCGAACTCAAAAATTAGCTGGATAAAGCTTGAACAGCAACAACGATTAGACTATAGCCCACGAACTGACTTAAAATGAGACGCACCAAAGAGCTTAGAATGCGTCCTAACAGAGCAACTGAACCCCGCAAAAACCTCAAACGAAGTCCCTCAAATAGACTAAAACAATTTAGTAATAACTGTTTTCGCTGGAGCGCCAATTTAATCACGCACCGAATTTCGAATAACAACAAGACATCCACCTTGGCTTGCCCTTTGAAAAGTTTGCGTGTTGATGAGGATTTCCATTAAAAAAAACAAGCTTATTTATAAATAGCGAGCAAAATGCATAAATGAAAACGTCTCGGACAAATTCATCTATTATAAAAATTCATGCAATTCTTCTTTCGACCAGAAATTGTAACTTTAATAAAAACCGTGGCCTAAGAAGCGAAGGACACGAAAGCCTAAAGATTTCATCTTCAAGTCATTTAAGCCACACACATGTTATTTTCCTTAACTTCAACAGTTCCATTTTCGACTATTTTCTCCGTCTTCACAGCTGCTGTTTTGGTCTCGCTCTGCACGGCTTTGTTGTTTGAACCTTGCATATCGCCACACGGCTTATTGGTAGCAGCATTTTCACCGATTCCATTTATAGGACAGTCATTGTTTTGTCCGATGGCACAAGTCGGATTTTTATTCATTTTTTTCTCTTCATCGGTCAGGAAAGCGTAAGCTCGCGGAAAGAGCTTCTTGCACTTTTCCCTAAAGCTTTTTATTTTTTCTTCCGGTACAATCCCGTAAACCAACTTGCCACTGAGTGCTCGAAGAATCTCATCACAAAGCTGAAAATGGACAAGACTGAGTGAAATCAAGCTATATCGTACAAAGAAGCAAACGTTGCAAAATCAATTTCAGAGTTCTCCAACTGCATGCACCTTTCACACTGCTAAGGCGCTTTGCGGCTGAGCTATTCATTTGACTTGAATCATAAATTAATTCAACTTATCGAACAGAGAAGCGAAAGATTCTGGGTTTGATGCAGTGCCCCCATCCCGAGGAAGAAGAGGGGCAACTACAACAACAAGAGGGAGGGACACTGCCAAGTGACCTAGCGGTCTTCGAGCCAGCGATAACTCCGATGGCTTTGTGCTAGGCGAAAACCAGTCTAAATCCGAAGCGCGAGCTACATATGAAACAGCGGTTAGGCAGTTATTACCACAACGTTGCATGCAGCGTGACTCCCTGAAATGAACTCGCACACTTCAGATTCCAAGTTCGACGCTTAGTGCAACGCTATGAGCTACAGGTACTTGATTTAACAGAAGCTTGGCATCGAAACAGATCAGTTAGCAGAAGATGCTGAAGGTCGTGCGGTATTCAAAGATTACACGACTCGTACAAAGCCTCTGTGACTGCTCATAGAAAAGCGAGTTCAGGCGACGAGTGTCTGAGAAGCGGTTACAGCAAGTAGTTGTGCGAAGACTGTAGTACTATAATACAAAATGTTACCTTCCATGTTAACCCTGTAAGATTCGAATTGATATTGAGCAGTAGGTTTAGAGCTTTATCCTGCCGTTCATGATTCAAGTAATACAATGATTTTGAAGCTGCAAAAGATCATTATAAGCAACTGGCAATGGAGATGCATCGACAGCCTAACAAATCCACACCGTAATTCCCAAGTAGCTTACGACAGATTTCACAGTAGCTTTGAATAAATGCTTTAGTGACGGCTTTCGAGACTTCGGTCTGTTGCTTTTGTGAAGGACAACACGACTGATTTCTAACCAAAACTTTCAGCAAACGTATGTTTAGAACCACGAGACCACACGAGGGTAAGTTAGTTTCAATACCGGGGTCCCAGAGAAGATTGTAGCATGAGGTCTGATTTGTGATGATCAAAAACTCTCAAATAAGAGCAGACATTAAGTAACGATGGATGGGGACATTTTTGAGTACCATTTTTGAACAACAGCTAGTCTAAGTCAGAGGCCTCACAGCACCAGCCAAGATTCCGTAAGGGTTGGAAGCGTACATGTTGTCGCGCGTACCCATCCTCTTCCTTGGGATGAAGGCAAAGTATAAAGCGAGAATTCAAATCGCAAACCTAGCGTCGAAAAACTCGGTAACCACTGCCCGAAGCTATGACTCTTACCAGCAAACACGTGTGGAAAAGAAGTTTGATTTTTCTCCAGGAAATCCCGATTGTACTGATCGGCATTCGCGCCGCCGTAAATCTTCGGAAGATGTCGGTTGATGACGTCGGTCACGTGAGCGGAATCGACGTTCGATAGACGCACTGCGTAAAAATGACATCAATCAAGTTGACTATCACAGCTATACAGCACGGCAAAAGTTCGGTGTAGATGAGCCAGAAAAGCTTTTGTTATATTGATCGATATCACATCTGAACAGCATCCCAAATACGTCACTTAATAAAACAAAGGCGTTAATTTTGCTAAAGCATGACCATGCAAATGAGTCTTAAGAAAATTACAGTAGGTACGCAAATTGTTCAAGGACTTATTACACAGCACAACAAAAAATTTTTTTTTTCTTTTATGCCAGGAATATTGGAATGAACTTAGGGTAATTTAGGGCCGCTGATTCCAAAAATGATATTAGTTTTCCTAAATTGGCTCTAGTTTTTGAGATAAAAGGCATTTTTTGAGCCCAAGTGTACTCTATCTGCTGGCTACTATGCTTAGTCGCACGTTGACCTTTGTGATGCAAGTAGAGATGATAAAAGCAGATAGTTTTCATGCCCATCATTCCACAGTCGACTTCAAAAAGAATGGAACTGAGCCTGAGCAAAAATTTCCACAACCACATAGTTGCCTACTCATGCTTTTAAGGTTTTTTAACTTGGACTATTGCGGTACAAGGCTTGCTACTAGCCTACAGGTTGCATTTAAAAAGTTCAGTAGCCTGCAAAATTAGCAGACTATATTGTGCAATTAATGAAATCAAAGCAAATTATGTTAAAAGTGGAGGACATTCAGAACCTAAACTTTATTTTAAGGCTACTAGCCTAGTTAGCTGTTTAGGGTCTAGTTCTACTGGTACCAGTTTGAGCTGATTGCATTATTTTGCTTTGCATTTACGTAATCACTTGTTTGCAGAATTTCTTATGCATGTTACTAATCTACTACCTAAGCTTCAGTACACTACATTGCAATGTCTTCTTGTCGACGCAGCTGTGCAAAGAGTCCTAATGCATTCTGTTACATCTGCGGAGAGTATACGCCCAAACACCAAAGGAAAGGCATCACGGATTCTGTTAAGCAATCATATTTTGCATATTTTGATGTAAAGCTTGGTGACCAGGATAAGCCTTGGGCACCTCACAAGGTTTGCAAAACTTGTGTAGAAAGCCTGAGACTATGGAAGAATGGGAAGCTTAAAGGATTAAGATTTGGAGTGCCTATGGTATGGAAACAACCGCAAAATCACTATGATGACCGCTATTTCTGCATGGTTGATATAAAAGGTTTTAACCGCTACAAAAAAAGGAAGTGGGAATATCCAGATCTAAAGTCAGCAAGACGACCAGTTCTGCATTGCGAAAGCATTTCTGTACCAGTTTTCACTTCACTTCCTCAGCTTCATGATTCAGATAGTGTAGAACCACATGCACTAGAGTGTAGTGAAACAAGTGAAGGCAGTTGCAGTAAATATGAAGAAAGCTCTTTCTTTACTCTAAAGTCCAAAGCAATTTACCCAGCACGAATTAAATAATTTGATCAGAGATCTAAATTTATCAAAACAGGGATCTGAGCTTTTAGCATCCAGACTGAAAGAAAAAACTGCCTGCAACCAGATGCTAAAATCACATTTTACTGGAATAGGGAAACAGGTATTCTTCCCTTTTTTAGCCAAGACAATGACCTTGTACATTGCAATAACATAATTGGACTTCTCAAAATGAAAATCTCGAACTATAGACCAGAAGATTGGAGACTATTTATTGATAGCTTCAAAAGGAGCTTAAAATGTGTTTTGCTGCACAATGGCAACCGCTTTGCATCTATACCAATAGCTCACTCTACAAAGCTCAAAGAAGAGTATGGCAACATCAAAACGGTGTTACAAAGGATTTGTTATGAGGAACGCCAATGGTCAATCTGTGTTGACCTTAAAATGGTGAATATTTTGCTTGGACAACCAACTCGATACGCCTAAGTATCCTTGCTTTATGTGTTTATGGGATAGCAGGGCAAAGCAACAACACCGGATAAAAAAGTGTTGGCCTACAAAAAATGCTCTGAAAGTTGATGAAGAAAACATCATAAGGGAACGACTAGTTGAAAGGGAAAAGATTATGTTGCCACCTCTCTATATTAACTTGGCTTAATGAAGCAGTTTGTTAAGGCTTTGGACAATAATGGAGGAAGCTTCAAATACTCATGTAGATTTTTTCCTGGATTGAGCCTTGAGAAACTAAAAGCGGGGATTTTTGATGGTCCACAAATTCGTAAGCTCATTAGCAACCCAAATTTTACGAAAAACATGACTGATGTTGAGCTTTCTGCTTGGTCCAGCTTCGTCTCTTTGGTTAAGAACTTTTTAGGTAACCACAAAGCACTGAATTATGTTCAATTGGTTGAAAATATGCTTACAAAATACCAAGAAATGGGAGCAAACATGAGCATCAAAGTCCACTTCCTCCATGGTTACTTAGACAGATTTCCTGAAAACTTGGGTGATTTTTCGGAAGAGCAAGGTGAAAAATTTCACCAGGACATAAAAGTTATGGAGGAGAGATATCAAGGAAGATCGGACAGACACATGATGGCTGACTACTGCTGGTGCCTGCAGCGTGATTGTTCTAATGACCCTCATCACAGGAAATCGTATAAGCAGTGTTTCCAAAAAAGAACCAAAATTGAAACCTGAAAAAATCTCATTGTCTTCTGCATAACATTTCAATAGAAATTGTCTTAGTAATTTATTGTGTTGATATGTTTTAACAAACTTCGATGCAAATAGGTCTACTAGATATTGTGAAAGCTTATATTGCATACATTTGAATCCACAATGAGATATTCAGATACACAAATATTCAAATATCTCAAAAACTAGAGCCAATTTAGCAAAATTAATATCATTTTTGGAATCGGCGGCCCTAAATTCACTCTAATATCACCGGCATAAAAAATTGTGTTGACCAGTGTTATCGATCTTTACCTTTCTCTGCAAACTGTATCTTACAGTAGTGCAGTTCCGCTTCATCTAGGGGTGTTGCGGTCTTTTGCGCTCGCAGCAGAGACCGCAACATAACGAGCAATTTATTCTTGCGCAAGGCGAGTTGGAATGCGAGCAAATGCGTGTCACAATGATTCTGACAATGCAGCTCCAGAGGAGTAAGGAATTTCGCCGCTTGTTCCAAAGGATCCGAAACCTAAAAAACTATGGAGTTGTAGAAGACTGCAGAGAGTTACACTTGTATACTTCTGCATCACGAGAATCTATAATTTGGATCTACCTTTAGATCATGTTAAAAACAATGTTGGGAGTGGGAATCCAACCCTTAACTACACTAAGCAGCAATTATTCATCATGTTGATTTATTAATTATGTAATGTGCATGAACGGTGATTACTTCCACATACCAGGTATTTCGCTGAACACAGAATAATTTAGCAACGTCACTTAGCGTGCAGGCAACGGCACAACGTACCGTCAAGAGACATTATACTGTAATTATTTGCCATGTACTTCAACCCGACGATGACGCAAAATACTACAGGTATAAGTCGAACTGGAGTTCAAACCTAGGTTCGAGATTGTCAATATTTGGGGCATAGCTCTAAAACAACCAAAACTGCCAAGCAGAAGAAAAGACGGTGAAGTGTCTTTTCCTAAGACACAGCAACCGTACATACAGAAGCAAGCTTTTCTGGGTCCAGTGCATCCTCTTTCTTTGAATCGTGTTGATCTTCATGACGGTGGTTTTTATGGTTTTGTTGTCTGCAAAATACGAGCGCATTCTACTACTGGGCAAAGCACTGCAACATTAATGAATAAATAGCCGAAGCGGATGTGAAGAGATCTAATTCAACGCAAAATCGTGAATTTGTCACAAAGAAAACAACGATATTCACTTAAACAATAGTACTACTCTCATTGTAAGGCTACAGAGCACCATGCATTGATCTTGGGGAGAGTTAGCATTAAGGATAAACCGAAACTAGTGCCATACCTAAGGTTATCTGCATGCAAGTGCGAATAGTATCGGTAAGGCAAATAGAGAGCAGGCGATTGCTATTTGTTTTGTTACTCACAGTACATTAAAAATTTCCGTAATCTTAAAATAACCCACTAAGGCCAAAACCAAAGCGAAAAACTCGCTTTTTCTCAAGCAAGTGTCGCGTTAAAAAATCTGCCTTTCTTCAGTGAAATACATCTTCTTTAACCGATGAACTCACTTCCTTTTAGCTGCTAGTTCTTCCTGCCTTCGTCTTTCTTCGGCGGCAGCCTTTTTCTTTTCTTTTCTTTGCTTTGCTTTATACTTCTTTAACTCGGCGGGAGATAATGTTGTTACGTCAACTTCTTCAACGGTTTTTTTGCTTTGGTAAGGTTCATCATGCAAATGAATATAAACCTGCCGGAAACAAAATTTTCGAATACTAAACCGCGTAGAAGTGGTGAAACTGTTTACCCAGCACGTTATAAAAGGCGACCATTGAGCACCCATTAATTTCAATCTACCTTGGTGGTGAAACTACCAGCCAATATTTATTACAGGCTCGAAATGGTTGTCGCTACGTAATCAAATCAGCTGCCACTTTGAACCGCGCTTTTATCCCAGGAAAGAGGGTAAATCGCTTAACGATAATGAACAACGATCAGTGCTCATGACACTAAGATGGAGCAGTGTAAGATTCACTTGCCACTCAAAATGGAGCGAAACCATACGATATGGATATACTATATTTACCAATTACAGGTATCAAAATTGTCTTGAAAGAAAGTAAAAAAACTTGAGAAGTTCAATTTCATATCAGTTAAATATGGCTCCAACGACATTCTTGGACTAGTAATCAAAAAGCTCGTTAACCCTAGCTTGCCTTCTCTCGCTGCTCGTTAAATCCGCAAAACGTTAAAACCTTTAATCTCCCGTAGTACCTTGATAGCGATTCTCGCAGCTTCATAAAAAAATCGATGCGCTCTCACAGTGTCTTCAGTTTGTAACATTTGAACATACGCACGCAAGGTCATCTTCCTCATGCAGTATTGATGGAAGTCAAATTGATCTTCGACTATCTCAACAAAATGCTGAATAATCAAATTCATGATGAAGACCTTAACTCACAAGCGCAGTGATTAGAGCATTTGTTTGGCAGTCGATTGACTTGAGTTCAGTTCCCATGTCGTTACACCAAAGACTTTAAAAATGGTCTTCATAGACCTCTTGCCGGACGTTCAGCAATAGAAGTAATGTCGAAGGCAAGATATTACAAACTGAGTTCACCCAGAACAACATGGGCCTCAACGAGCTGAGCACACAGCTGCACCACGACACCAACCATGCTTCAGAACGTGCCCTCGATGAAATTTTCTACTCCTTATGAAACATTCACTGAAGTTGCACATACAACGAAAAAACCTTATAAACAAACACAGACGTTTTTTTTTGAGAATTTTATTCGTAAAATGTATGTTTCGCCCCCTGCCCCCCTTTGGTAACCGAGGAGTTTCAACAGAATACGGTACATGCTATAGCTAAAGTAACATCAAAACAGTGTAAAAGCTACTTTAGTCAGTGTATTTTGATGAAGCTCCCCGTTTACTAATGGGGAACGAAACGTAAATTTTACAAACAAAATTGTCGAAAGAACGTCTATATTTGTTTATAAGATCTATACAGTCGATAAACGGAAAATGCGCCCAATACTTGATAACACCTGAACCTTACAATCAACTTATGATCAGAATACCTACGTTCTATAGAGAACTTACGCAAATATACTTTTTTTAGTCTTATTGACCGAGCACCAGTATTTTGAAAATTCAGCACAACTCATTTTTAAGCAGCTAAAGTCAAAAACTTTATAGAGTCGTCAGTTGAATAATAAATCGAAAAAAGAAAATCACCTTGTCTACATCATAGCATTTCCGCAGAGCTTCTCCGAACCGCTTAGCCTTGAAATGAGCATTAGCACATTCTACTTCATACCACATACACTGCATTTCACGCAAGTAATCTTCAACCGACGTGTTTTCCTGCAAGCAGTACTTTCGTAACAAACATCACAACATGCCAATAAAAACAAAATTGCATTGACAGGCGAAGCTGACAAGTCTGCCATCTAAAGCCACCAATGGTTGGTTGGTTTACCCCTCCTCTTTCTTGGGATAGAGGTATGGCGCGAACAGCAATCCAGGTTCACGCCGTCAACCTAACCATCGTTGGTCATGTGTTTTTTTCTAATGGAAAGGCCTTAGTGAAGACGTTTTCCATCATCTGCGATAACGCTTAAGCATTCTAGGGCATATTTTACAATAATCTTTCGTTGCAGTGAGGTAGTTTGTTTCCTTAAACACCCTACTACGTAGTATAAGACTTTTAGAACAAATTTTCTCGTACCCGCGTGAACTTTGCAGCAGCATCGTCTGCTTCTTTGATCATGTCATTGCGGATCATGTAACAAGCACACTTGCAATTGATGAACCGATCTGCAGTATCAAGCGACTGTGCTTCATCGATGCAAGCTACTGCACCAGGCAGATCGCCGAGATGCTACAACAAGTAATCAAGATCAATCGCTTTTTAATCATGAGCAACGTTATCAATTGTCTATTTATGTCATAATTTTTGCCTTACACAGTTACGGCGTGACCCGCGTCATTTGTCTTTTCACAGTATGACGTCACAAATGTTTTAAGCAAAAGTTATTCTGCACAGTTGGCAATGAAGATGCTGCGAATCTTTATCTCAGACTCAAAGCAATAGTTGCAATAAGAGTTAACACTACTTCTCACGCAGAAAATATATCACGGCCTTTACAGACGACTAAATCACACTATTTTTTTGTGTGGTCTAAAATATTTAAAGATAATGACTCCAACAAAGGTGCTGAAATCTTCCGTCAATACAGACAACGACTCTTTTTCAGATAATATGGTTCACCTTCTCCAACACGAGGTAACGTATTGAGAAAGGATTTCAAATTGGATGCCCCAACGAGAGTAGTCGAAACAATGCTTTCATTTTTTCTCAACTTTGAGCTCTTTTACTTCACATTGGAATCAAATGCTTTTCAGTGACTACAGAATTTGATAAAGGCAAAAATCTGCAGTAAGCTTGCTATTTTCTTTGTAGATCAACAATCACGAGTAAGCCGGTAGGCTTACGCACAATAACAAATTTTGCTAATGCCAGTTTTCCTGCGAGCCCAACTTCAACAAAATACCTTTAGAATTTTTGCTTTAGCGACATGCAATTCAATAAGTGTGGGAGTGTGTTCTAATGCCCGATCGAGTACAGCCACTGCTTCTTCGTGTTTCAACACTGCGTCCAAATGTTGTGCATAGAAATAATTGGTCCAGAGCAAGGTGGTAGGTGGCTGCGTTTCTTCGTCTGTAAGTTACAGTACTTGAATTGAAAGCTATTCAAAAGCGAGACCTTTCTTTTTAACTATAGTGTTGTGACTGTTTACCGGAACCCCCAGGGACTACCAAAATGCTATTAAATTCGCTGCTACATTAGCTCACTTGTAATAAAAACACCACATTGATGATTGTTTTCATTTAATTCTGCTTGCAAGGCATTTTGACAGGTGAAACGGATATATTTTATGAAAACCCGAAAGGAAAAACAAAAAGGTTGCACAACACTGCTATTTCAGTGATCAAATTTGCATTTTACACTCTCTTTTTAGTAGTAGAGCACGTCAATTTCTTTACCAATAGAGATGATTACGTCTGCATTGCATAAATAAATGTTCTAATTTTTCAATACTTTACCAGCTGTGCCAAGGTAGAATACAAGTTCTTATGCTGAGGACACCACCCGATTGACTATCAAAATTCGGTCTAAAGGTATCTGAAGATACCACTCGACTACGAGATATTTAGTATTAGTGGATTATGAATAAGACATCTGCCAATAGCCAACACTGTACTCGCTTGACCCCAAGCTCACGGGGAAACAGTCCAATGTTATTGAACGCAACGAAACGAGCAAAATTTCAATGCGATAAATGCGGTGGTAAAGCTGTGTCAGATTTACAAACATAAATATTTTAACTGGTTGTATCAATTCTTTTACCAGTGATGTAGCAGATAGTGGGTCCGCTTTGCAATCAGCAGACTTCGGTCATTCCCTAGTTAAGTCATACCAAAGAGAGTATTTGCAACTTCCCTGCATGACGTTCAGCATGAGATAGCGTTAAAAAAAAGCAGGTAAGTTTACTTGTTGTGGCCTCAGGTTGACGGAATATTTCCATCGTTGTGTCGCAGACCGCCAGCGGAGTGGTGGCGGCAGCTTATGCCTGAACAGCACAAAAAAGTGCTGTGACCAGCGGTGCTGCCATGGCATCCGACAGAACCAGTCCGACAAGACGATCAAGGTGATTTATTTCTCTGATTGTAAAATTAGGACTGTGTGGGAGAGCTAATTTGATAACCTAACAATTCATCAAAGTTCCCCTACATCGTAAACATTATTCTTTGTACTTTGTTTTCTATTTACCACGTATTATGCATAACAATTACATTAAATTTATGCGCTCAAAATAAATTCTCTCTCGCTATAGCACACGTAAAATACATGCAGCTATTCGCACAAAAACATGAGTTTTTGACTGCTTAATATTACTGATAACATATTCCTCTAAAACATTTATTTGCTGACGCTAAAAAATGACAAAACCCCACGAAAAAATTAATTAACTCACCCTAAAAATGCTCAGGCTTTAGTATTTTGTGTGCACATTATCTATTTGGTTGACGCCATACTTGCTCAAATTATTAAACGACATTATACTAGATCTGAGTCTGATTTATCGTTGAATATAAATTGCATGTTTTGTAAATCGTTTTAAGCAGTAGCTTAAAAATCGTACAAAAATGTAAGCACTAGCATAAAACGATTTTGACTCAAAGAAAATTTTTTTCAAAAAACATAAATGCTGTTGAAACTTCTAAGAGCGTTTAACCTAACTCCAGTGTTGAACACTGTACGGTATACGCTATGAAGTTGTAGGAATAGAAAAATATATTTTTATGTCACAGAGAACAAGGATTACCTGATTCATGAAATTTATTATGCTCTTCCAGATTCTTTATAAATTCAACGACGATGTTATCAATGATCTCAATTTTCTCTTCTCTTTGATACAAAGGTTTTAAAGTAGTGAAAAGAGGAGGAACGCCACGGTGCAACTGCACTCGCATATAGCCAATGATCAGCTGGCGGAATAATGAACCTAAAAAAGCAAACAAAGCGGGTGTAATCAAAATGGTCTCAACAATTAATTCGAGACTTAAAATAATGAGCATTGTTACCAACAGCAGAATGGTCACGAGGCCGAATTTAGGTCAGAAAAAGACATCACAATACGTCGTTACATCAAAATCGACTCGGGGTTTTCCTCGCATCAACGGCTAATGTAATTGTAAAAAAATGCAGCACCAGGCCTTTTGCTGTGGTGGTGAGGAAAAACTCAACGTTAATTGAACAAATTTGCAAGTCGGTATTTCAACTGACCGTTAGTGAAGAATAGAGGTAACATCTTTGGTGAATCAGCTTTGGGGAACACATTTGACACTGCTTGGTAAATTTCCAGTTTTTCTTCAATGGTTGAAGGCTTCAAAACCTCTTCTAGTTTTTTGAAATATCTATGAATATCACATAATTGCTAATCCAGTGACGTTGCGCAAAATATAGTGTGAACTTAGCGGCACAACTTGGAATGCTTTTTACCTAAGATTAATTCTCACAAGCAGTAAATATATTTAAAGTTACTCTGAGCAATTTAACGGAAATGTTGTCAGTTCGTTCACCATAGTTTGTGTGCAAGCCTCAAAAAACGCTGCTCGAAGATTGGCCCTCACATGAAGAGAGCAATTTCGAACCAGCGTGTTCAATTCTTCTTACCTGTGGTTCTCTGGATTCCTGTGTAACAAATTTGTGAAGATTTCTTCAGCGTCGTCTGAGCGATTCAAAAGTGCAAGTAAATCGCCTGTTTTAAGTATATAAAAAAAACTTTCATGTGAAACTAATCAACAAAATGTACAGTAGTTTTCGATAAAAAAAAAGTTAATGAGCCAAACTCTTGCCACACTCTCTGGCACCAACCAATAACTGTTCGCCTTGTTGGTGATGAGGCTTAGTCGACATTTCGTATTTATGACTGGTTCGAAATGAAGTGCAGCTCAGCTTTTGCTTTATTTGATTAGGTGTGCGGTGTGGACCGAAAATTAACCGTTTCACGACGTACCTTCATACCCACGAAGAGGTAAACACAATATTTATCAGCTCAGATCGCTTTCAAAAACTATGTACTAAAATAAAGCAAAGAAAACCGCCCGGGCTGTAAGTGTGCTCAACGATCGTGAATTTTTTTTATTAATGCGTGTGAGCTTATGCTCTTATTTGCTAGTTTTTGTCAAACTGGGCTGCCAGGACGCATAGACTGCTCGGCTTCACCACCTGTTTCCCAAATAAAGATGGAGGTATCGCCGTAAGTGCCAAGGACAAGTGAACTGCCCGGCTTTTTCTCCTCACTACCTCTTTTGCGCTGAGCGTCTAGCAATGCAGCTGCGACTACCAGTTTTTAAAGCTTTCAGCGTAACACAAAAAGAGAATTGAACTCGGGTCTACCCACTGCGAAGTGGAGCTACGAATCACTACACCACCCGTACCTGCTAAAAAAACCACGTCGCAGGGCTCAAAGTTTGAACTTGATCAGATTGGTGAAGGTAAACTGAAAGTGAATGGAAATAACAGCTGCAATTATCGGCTCACTATAACTTGACCATTTACCAAGGGAATTTACGAGTGTATTTTTCAGCGAAAAGTTCCTCATTTTAAATCGAGAAAGATGAATAGCAAGACCAACTTTAATAAGTACAGGAAAAAATGTACCTTTCATTTCCAGAAAGCTCAATTTGTCAAGGATAAGGCTTTTGTTTTCGTTGATATGATCCAATGCTTGCTGGTATAAACCAGCTTCTTTTAAAATTTCGCTTTGATAGAGCAACATTTCACTGTGGTCATATTGCGCATCATCTGTCTAAAGTTCAAACATGCAATATTGTTAACAATATTTCTTGAAACAATAAACAACCGTTCGACTGAAAGCCATAAAAAGCAAAACTCGGCACCTCTGTAAACAAACGTATGGATGTACTGGCAACGACTAACTCAGTTTTTATGTATGCCACCAGTCTTAATATCAACGCAAAGGCTTACTTGTTGTGTCTTAGCGAACTCTTCAAGCACTTTAAACGCCACCATGTAATCTTTAAGCAGGTGATTAGCAATCGCATATCCAATCCAAGAAGCACGTTGGGCTGGCTTCAGCTGCAGTAAATTGTAGCGTGTCTCCTATGCATAAGGCGATGGATTATTAACTAACGCCGTTCTTTCACTCCATTAACAACAACAAGATATTGAATAGTTTTCTCCACACTGTTTACCTTTCTTTAGCCTCAAACCATGCAAATATAACAGCGCGGAGCTATCACTTCCGCATATGTAAGCAAGCGCAATGCCCAGGTATCTAGTGCTGATCAACATACAGCCCATAGCTACCGGCGCGATGGTGTAGTGGTGAGAGCGTCCGCTTCGCAGTCGGTAGACCTGGGGTTCATTTCCCTTGTCGAGTCATACCAAAAGACTTTAAAAAATGGTATTCACAGCTTCCCTGCTTGGCGCTCAGCACATAAGGGATAGTGTGGAGAACAAGCCGGCAAGCTTGCTTGTTGTGTCCTTGGGCAGGGCACTTAACGGGATGCCTCCGTCTTTATGTGGCAGACAGATGGTGGAGCCAAGCAGTCTACCCGTCGTGGTGGCCCAGTGTGACGAAAGACATGAGCTCATACGCGTGAATGAGCCCATAGCTTGTGCTAGATGATAGTACAGGTCTCAGTTCGGAGCAAAAAGACAAGATTTAACGGCTGAATTAAAATATTAAAGGAATTTTCTCTTCACGAACTTTGATATTGTTATTGACAGTATGGATGCAACAAAAAAAACGTAATGTCCGATATGGACGCACGCACGTTTGTGTACAATGCAGCTGGCCAAAAAATAGAAGCTTACTATTGCTATTAATTGCAATAGCTTGCTGTTTCAACGCATGATGCTATGCAAAAATAATTCCGACTAACATATATATATCGAACAAGACATTGGCAGAAGAGATATAAGCTTATACAATCAGGTATATGTAACAAATCAAAATAATTCAAAACATTTTACATTTACATAAAACTGACTGAAAATTAATTATAACTGCCTGTGACGTAATGTTTATACGTCTTGAACAAAAAACAAATACCAAATTCAAACAGTTCTTTATTATTTGATTTGATCATAAAACAGAACCGGGTAAATAAAACTCGAAAGAGTATTTCAACTACTAACTTCAAAAATCGCGTGAACACAGCCTGAGCAATCATGAAAAGGCAAAAATTGAAATTATGATCAGCACACTTGCCAAATTGAGAGCGAGGTCATTTTATGCATTAAACTTAGTATCGAAACAGGATCACGCAAATGTGATTTGGTTCGCATTTACTTTAGTTTTAGAAAAAAAGTTTCATTTGAAAGAATTAGATATTTTAGCAACATTAGCATAAGCAAACTCAGAACTCCAAAGTGCAACCGTGCTACCGCACCTTTATTATGCTGATGATATACACCAGCCTACTTCGCAGAAAAAAATTACGAAAAACTGCTCAGCTGATAAAATCGCTTAATATAAATCACCGTGAGATTTTACCAACACCAAGTTGTGTCCACTAATGATTAAAACCGCACAACATTAATAATAATATACAAGGGGCAAGGCATTACCAGTGATGCTAGAAGGATTGTGAAGTTCGAGAGTAACGCACCCTTTTTACAAAAAAATGTACCTCATGTAAACCAACAATATCTAGTTACCCGATATCCTTCCAAATCTCTCATATGAACTTGCAGCATGGACAGATCTCGCAATATGTGCAAATTTTCCTGAAAATAAATGTTAAATATTAAAGTGAAAGTCTAAATTATTGTTCCTGATCATAATGACAAAGGAAAGTTTCCAACTAATGAGACAAAGTTTTAATGACGTAACAAATAAGGTAAACAAAGGTGGTTATAAACATTACACAGTGAGCGTTTTTGTATGTTTGTTTTCTCTTCACGCATCATCATTCGGAAATTTTCATTTGCTTTGGGGCGTTACACGATATACACATTTGTCCGAACATCCGGTTTTGTCCACAAAGTACGTGCCAAAAATGTATACGTTTTTAAGCGAAAAAGCTTTTGGTACGCACTTGGCGAACCAAACTGGATGTTCGGATAACGTATACTTTGTAACATCATAAAACTAACCAAGTGGATAAAATGCATAAAAAGTGTCCGAAACTCAGACAAAACCGTATAGTGCGTACATCCACCTCAACCCTCCAAAAGAAACAATACAAGACGCAACAAGCAAAATTTATGTACACTCCACAGTGTTTCAGCTTCTTAATTGTTGGAACAAGTGGCAGACTCACACTTTATAAAGAAACTGAAACAGACTTTTTTGGCGCTGAAGAACTTCGACACAGCCTTGGTCGTACAGTTTTTTGAAAGCTATATTCAAATTAAAAATTGAAGATGCCAGCAGTGTACATAGCACTTTCTACCAACACACAACAAATATAGTAGGTCGTTACCTTATCCCAACGCAAAGCATTTCTGTAGCATTTAATTGCTTCGTCATATTTTTTATCTGATCGTTGCAATAATCCATAAACATGCCAGCACACGTGAGATGTTAAGTCATTTTTTAATCCTTTTTTAACTAAATCATAGGCTTCTTCTTTCTTTCCAGTGCAATTCAGAGTCAAGCCTTTCATGGCAAGTGTTTCTAAAACAAATTCTTCAAATAGGTGACATTTTTTACTAGTTAGGTATTAAGACTGGCTACAACAGCAAGTTAATAAAGATGCGCGTTTCCATTCAGCGGAACCCAGATTCTTGACCACTCTGTCACTTTATCCTGTTAACAGGGTAGTTGAAACCAACACATTATGCATTGTTATGGAGAAACATTTCAGACTGAACTAAAGTGGTTATAACACAGAAAGAATTAGAGCTTTGCAATATTTAGCTTTAAAAGCAATACGCAGTTTATTTTATCGCCTTTAAAAAATCGAAAAAACAACTGTTTTTCCGGCAAAATATTTCTACCAACTATTAATAAACTACAATAGATAACCATGAACAACACAATTTTCGTTGCTGATAAAGTCAAGATGATTTTAGACAAACGTCGGGGTGCTGAATTTAAAACTGTAATCAGTTTTTTTTCTTTCACGTCCAGTTTTTGAGATCCGCATGGTCCTGTGGTATTAGTAGGCTACATGTTTTCACGTCTCAAATACTTAAAGTTCTGTCAAAAGAACGCTCAATGTCACGGAAACGACAGAGCGTTGTGCTTTATCATTAAGGGGACTTAAAGTGCAACCTCCAGTTTCATGCAGTGTCAGGCATTTTATGGACATTTTTCACAAACTGATTTCATACCATGTAGTAGTGCACCAAACTATCATTACTGTAAAACTAATCAACTTCGATTTATTCTTTATTAAAGTTTAGGTATTAAAACTCTAGTGATAACGATTATTGTACAAGAAATAATTTACGACAAAAACCTTGAAAACCACTAAAGAAGTTACCGATGGAGGCTGCAACGTCAAGCTTTAATCAAGAAAATGTGTTTTGTCCAATGCTTTACATTAAGTTAAAGGTTATGAAAAGTTAGGTCAAAGTAATGGATCACCAGGGATAAGGATTTCAACACTAAACAGAAAAATTTAGATCTCACAAAAGTGATGTTGAATGAGCGGCAGGTATTATTATTGGTCTTGAAATTCAAAAATTGTTTGTTAATGACCTTTATATACCTTCTCAATAGGGAAGAGATGGAAGCTTGGAGAACGTTCAAGCTTGTTGCGCATAATTTTTTAGAAACCATAGACAGAGACAGACTAAATGCTAGTGGTGGTTGTGAAGCGGCAGTCACAGCAAGAGTAAGAATCGGTTGGGTAAGATTCAGGAAATGTGGAGAGTTGTTGCTTGGAAATAGGTTTCCTCTGAAGATGAAAGGTAAAGTTTATTGTTGTTGCGTAAGATCAGCAATACTGTATGGAAGTGAGACATGGTGTCTCAAAGAAAATGAAAAAGCAATTTTAAGGAGAACGGAGAGAGCTATGGTGAGAGCCATGTGCGGTCAGAAAATTGTAGACAGGAAGACGACTGAAGAACAGATGGATATGTTAGGGTTGAAGGAAACGATGGACCGGTTAGCAACAGCAAATGGAGTTAGATGGTATGGACATGTACTGAGGAGGGATGACGACAGTGTTTTGAGGGTTGCTCTAAATCTTGAAGTGAACTGGCAAGAGAAAGCGAGGACGACCGAAGAAAACCTGGAAGAAGCAAGTGGAAGAGGAGACAGAGAAAGTTGGTTTGAAGAAGGAGGATGCTCGGAGACGAGATAAGTGGAGGGACAGAGTGCGAGAAATTGCAGAAGGAATGGGGTAAATCCGGCCATCTCTGCTAAAGGGAAAACACCGGATAAAAACTGAATAACTACTACATAGAGATGGGATGGTGGAAAACACGGTGACAGCATTTCAAAACCACGGTAGCTTAATGTCACTGAAGCTGCATTTCCTGCATTGCCATCTCAATTTTTTCCATCCTATGTGGTGCTGGTGGTGAGAAATACCGAGAACAATTTCAATAAAACTCGGCCGTTGTAGAAACACGTTTCAAGGGAAATGTAATGCTTATATGATGGGCGACTGTATTTGGTTTCGGCATAGAGAAAGTGGCCCAATATACCAAAGCAGAGCAAAACCTAACTCAAGTGATGCTTACATCGGCTAAGACGACCTCTTTAAAAGCAAGGCTGCAAAGCTGGGAATCAAGGGAATTTTAGGTTCCAGAGTTAGAGCTGGAGCCAGTTATATTAAAAATGCTGGAGCGGAGCTGGAGCAAATATTTTCCAACTCTACAAAGTACTGGAGTAAGAAAATATTTACATTTATTCTTAGAATTATGGCACATTCATTAAAAATTTTTTTAAATACATTATACAGCAAAGTAGAAATTCCTTTATCATAATATTGAGCTTAGTCAAAATATTTTGACGTTTTAAAAACGTGTATTATAGAATTCTAGGGGTAACATAAAATAAATTTGTAGTTGATAACTTTATTGCACTTTAGAAAAAACAAGCATACAAACAAATTTTCAAAATTTTACTATGATTTAGATTTTAGAACAACGCAGTTAAAGGACGCACAAATACTTTCTTTGTCTGCAATTTAATGGTTTAGTAACATATACTTGCTAGAGCCTGAAGCTAGTTATATGCAGAGAAAAGCCAATTAAAAATTTTATAATTGTTCTATCATTTCTTTGTTTTGATTTGCATTGTGATTATTAATAAACAGTTTGACAATTCGTAATGCACCTATCATTGATCCTTAAACTATAAACTCGGATTTCTGCTGTGTTCAGACCTCTGTTTCATGCTGGAGCTGGAGCCCGTCATTTAAAAAATGCCGGAAGTTGAAACCAGACATTTTTAAAAGTATCAGAGCAGAGCTGGAGCCATAGATTTTATTGCTAGCTCCCTCAGCCCTGCTTGAAAGACTGTGTACTTTTTCTAGCAAGGTTTGTATATTTTGCACGTACTGTTAAGAGTTGGCATAAAAATATTTGGTAAAAATTTCGATAAATTTTTTTCAATTTGTGTGATCAGATGTAAGGTATACGAATCTAAAGAAGCAGACGTGATAGACAAAACTAAAACCAGATGAAATCAGCATCCAAACTCCACCCAAGTTAGGCAAAAAAAGCAACATAAAAGGAACTTGCTTTAGTGTTAATATAAAAATTCTTTTATTTGACACTATGTGTATTCACCATCAAAATACTAGAATAAAACTTACCGCCGTGTTCTGCATATTTAGGATTGGACAATATTTGCTTGGCAAATTTTAAACCATTTTTGTACTGCTTCTGTTCATAGCATTTCTGAACAAAAAATTAGAGACAGTGGTTAAAAGTGTGCAGTTGTGTACTTGAACCGTGCATCACGTACTTTATGAGTAGGCTAAGCTAATGAGATTAGACACATCGCATACATAATCCCCAATAAAGCTTAAAATAAAATAGACTGTTGGTAAAATATATCAACTTAAAATACTAAATGGTAGACCACGATGAGCATTAGTACTTAAGACACAGTTCCCGTTAGACCAGGGCTTCTCCATCTTTTTTAGTTCACCATCTACTTTTACTGAAAGAAAAGCTCCCCAACAGGACATGGATCGCAAAAAAAATTATCTTTTTGAAAAATGGGACAAAAGGTCTCCAAAACTGCACATCCCTCACAAAAAATTATCTACCAAAATTGAGAAACAAAAATTTTTCTGGCCACACTATTTCGTTGAATAAATGTTTTTATCAATACTGGAAAACCAGCATTTTTAAACGCTTTTCATGACCTTCCTAAAAAATCTTCTTGGACCCTTTGGCTTGGAAGCTTGGCTTTAGCCATTGCTTTTGACAAAAACAACCAGGTTATTCTGGTACAGGCCTATTCCATGACAGGGGAAGTAATTTAAAGTAATAAAGCAATTTGTGCACATGATATCAGAGGTTTTGAATGTTTAGGATTAAAAATCATGCGGTTAACTTTTCACAAAAAATCATTTTAACTTTGAAGTTGGACACTTATTGACAAAAAATTTGGAAACTTAAGCTGTATATTGCCTATAAAGAACACTACTTGAAGCACAGCATTAAGTTAAGAAAGTGGCTTATTTGCTTCAATGCAATAAACACGAACAAATCACAGCAAACAACAAGGTGCAAGTGAAAAATATATATGAAAAAGTGTAAGTCACGGAAGCACTGAATAATCCACAAAGTTTACTAATCAGAATGAAACACAGCCAAAGAAATTTATTGTATCAAAATATCACTTATTTCGTGCGGTTTGCAGTGTAATTTTTTAAGGAGCCCAGAGCATGCTTTATATTTGGAAGGGAAATTTTGTCTTAACAGTTTTGATCAGTATTTAATTTTGTATGAATTGTTGATTAGTGGAAAAACGAAGATACTTTCAGCTTTCTTGCTATTATATCATTTGGAAGTTTTTCAGCAAAACAATTGGTAGTCTAGTCCAGCGGTTCCCAACCTTTTACACCAGCCGACCAGTAATTTTTTTAAAAAAGATTCACGGACCGGTGTGCAAAATTCACAACAACAAAGCAACAATAGATATATAACGACCCCCTTCAGTTGCGTTAAGTTGTTTTTCATTAGAACTGCGAACTCACTGATATGACTCGTAGCATTACAGCCACACAAAAACATGAATGTCAATCAGGCGTTTAGATCTATGTCAGTTATAAATGAGTTGTAAACTGCTCCTATTCACTATCATAACTCAAGATTTTCTCCTTTCTGTGTTGTTATTTGTCAGTTCACGTAACAGGAAATCATAACAAGATTTTAAACAGTCGCATGACAATAACTAATGCTGATACAATATAATGTGAAAACAAACTTCCTACGAGTGGAAACGAAACTGAGGACCGGTAAAAGTTTCTCGCAGATCGGTGTCGGTCCGCGCAGACTTGCGGTTGGTAACTGCTGGTCTAGTCCATCTCTTCATGTAAAACATAAATCTTGCTATTTCAATTTGAAAACATTTTCTAATTTTAGAAAGTTGAAATACATTGACCCTCGTTTTTCCGGACTAGATGGTGCAGAAACCTGACCAGATAATGAAAAAGTCCGTACAACACAATTGTATTTATGTAATGCAAATAAAATGAAATAACCATTCTTAACAATATGTTTTGGTGATGTTACATAATACTGTAAATTAAATTTTCGTTCATGTTTCCACTGTTACCTCATAAAATGACATAATTTTCTGTTCACTCACGTTGTGTTTTTGTGCAGAACGGCAGCATTGTTCACTGATTAATCAACAAAACATAGTGATTACAAGCATCGGTAGCCACCTATCTGGCATTTCTGGCAGTATGCGAGGCACGCACTGTTTGAGTTTATCGGTCAGTTGTCTGGACTCACTGTCCAGATAAAATGAAATCCGAATTAACACGGTCCAGAAAAATGTGGGTTCAGTGTACACATTAGGTGCTGTCAATGTTGCTCAGTTTTACAGCATTTTTATGCACACATATTTTTTGACGATATCTAGTCATTTAACCCTTCAGACACTGACCATTCGATTATTTCCCCAAGGACATTTTCCTGTCTAGGTCAATTTTTTCCACACTCTTGTCATTAAAATCTTTAAACGTTTATGGGAAATTGAGCATAACATCATGAGTTAGTTACATCATGTTTTCTATTTACAAAGTTTTATGCAACAGATAAGATTTACTTGCAGTTTGTTACTATTTGCGATAAGTAAGAGCTGGTGGATGACCTGCAACTTCAGCAAGCATTTGCTCTTTTTGCAACACTTGCAAAAATCACCAGGTATTTGTATGATGTAGATGACTGCACATCAGAGCTCTTCCATTGAGTTTATGTGAACTTTTAGGGTTTCTCAAGAGTTGAAATATGATTTAAATATTCAGATAAGGATTTTTGCATATGTGGATGAACAAACAATCCAAGCTTATGCACATAAATGAAGTATGCAATATAACACAATAGATGTTTATTTTTCAGATTTTACTCTCGTTTTTTAGGTTTTACTACATGGGGTTATGCGACAATGCAAAACTAGATATAGTGTTCCAAGGCATCAAAAAAGAATGAAAAGCAGTGGTATTAAAAACCTTCAATTGCATTGTTTGTAGGATGTAAATTGTCATTTACATGCTCTTGCACAATCCAAAACTTAATTGGAAAATGTGGTCATCAATACATTGCTGTTTTCATCGGCCATCACAAATAATTGTTGCTAAATTAGTTTAGAATATTTTGCAGGTCTGGCTAAAACTGCATCTCAACACTTTTAAATGTGTTGAAAACCATATTTGCAAAAAGAAACTCAAGTGCAGGCAATATTCTTGCCCAAAGAGAAAAGCTGTTACTAATGCTGTAGCGTTCTTGCAATAAATGACCCATCTTCATTGTCATATGGTAGTGTACCTACGATCCAGATCAGACACAAGTAAAGGATGGGGACTGAGGGTTTATCCTTTTACCACCCCAACTTGCTGTGTTGCCTAGATCAGATGCTGACAGTGATGGAGTTGAGCCAGTATCTTGTTTCGTCATCCAAAACTGTCAGACCCATTATTTCTCAAAGTGCCTGATGTATGGGACATGTTAAAGTAATGTGGTCTGCAATTGGTTCACTAGCACCACACTCGCATTTCAGTGAAAAAGTAAGACCTATTTGTGTATGGACAAACCGAAACGCCCAATGCCAGTATGCAGGCAATTGAGTTTAACCCAAGCTGTTCTGGTCAAACTCATTCCAATAGGTCTTGTGCTGACCCTAGGAATGTAGACACCGAGCACTGACATACTCTTGGAGTACTCTGTGTCCCATGTCAAGCCTGTCCATTGGGCAGCATGAATGCCCAACTTAGATAAGTTGTGCAATAGTTTCCACGTGGCAGGAGCAAACGTGTGTCTAGACTGGACTGCAGATGCTTTCTTGTAGCCTGGTTCGTGAGTATGCCTGTCCTCTGAATTCATATGGCAAACCAAAACCAAATCTGCTCAAACGGTAGGACATCTACTGTTACCAATGTCCTGGCAAGGCCTTGTAAGTGGCAAACGCCCTTTACAGGGCAGGGTGATGCATCAAAGCACATTGTTAACAAGTTCTGAAGGCCTGCCATCCTTCAGCTAAACATCAAAAGCCTCACTGCAAGTAAGATGAGCATTCTTTACCATCTTGCTGCACAGTGTAAGGCACTCATTATCCTACTCCAGGAGACTGACCAACTGCACGTCTGCACAGAGGTTACTTCTACCAGACTACCAACTAGCTGGGTTCTCAAGCAGGAAGCATGGTCTTACTACATTTGTCCATGAACGACTGAAGTGGAACCTTTTCAACCAATCTCCACCTACATCAAAGACTGAGTGGTTGTGCATTGACATTGAGGATATAAAATGATCCATAAAAGAGGGTAAAAGCATGCTTACACCCACACTTGTGGAATTTTTGACAACTAAAAAAGTTTTTATAATGCAAGAAGAAATACCCAATGGGCAAATAGAAGGCGGTAATTGTCCATGGTGGGAAAAGTTCAGAAAGTTACCATTTAGAAAAATCATCAGAGGGGGAAATGACCTAGAACCTTTTTGACATTACACCAAATTGGAATCGCATATTGTATCCACCTACATATACAACAAAAATCATACACAGAGTACTTATAAGATATAGTTTTGGATTGTGTAAATATAACCAAAAAACTTTAAAAACTGAGGGGCAAGTTCTTGACAATCAATTTAAATAACTTGCTAATTTTCAAATATGATTACACGTTCATTACCGACTATTTCAAATCTTTGAACAATAAATTTAAATTAAGATGATAAAAGTGTCTGCTCATGCTTCTCCTTCTCATTTATAGTTGAAATGTATTTTTGTGAACAAATCTTAGTCATTGTCACCCTTGTTTTCTGCAAACCATATGAAAAACTCCTTTGCAGGGTAAATACACAAAACTAAAACAAGTCTTGAATGATATTTGGAGTACTTAAAAGCTTGCCTTCTTCAGTTTGTCAGTTGACATCACGTTGACCTGTATATGAAGTGTACCCTAAGACCAAATGTATTAAAGGCAAACGACAGTTAGTACTATGACAATGTATACTGTAGCTATGATATTGCTAAAGTAAACTTAAAACTCATTGACAGCATGGCACAGTGGACTGAGTATTGGATAGAATAAGAGTTAAATGCATGTGACAAGGCGATGTGGAACTGGTATTTGCATAAACATTTTTGGGCTTAAAAGTATAGCTTTCTCCAACTAATTGTGATTGCAATTGAATGGGCCATCCGCATATTACCTTCATTTAATAACGTAGTTGACATTGCTAAGCAAAATCACAGCAGCACTTTAATAGAAGACTATACCCATGATGAAACAAATGTGTACTTGATTCTTCAAGCTTCTTAGTTGTTGAGCCCTATAATAGGACACTTCATAGCAATCTTCTCTGCTTGATAGATGGCAACAAGCAAAAACACAGACTCTTATCAATATTAATAAAACAACAAAAATTGTTTTTGTTGGGTCGGAAAGTTGGAAAAAGTTCTATAGCAGCTATGAACTAGTGGTGCCAAGTAGAAAGGGCTTGGGGTTCTGCCCCCTAAAATTTATATTTGGGGGCACCCTGATTTTAATTATGTGAATCTATTTGGTTGTAAATAGAGTCTGTTTTGTTATTTTGTCACCCAGGTTCACTATTTTAATAAAAAATTTTAAATTATAAGACAAAATCAACTGCAATTTTAAAAAATAGCTGTCTTTTACCTCTGCTGATCTACCATCAGGGACAGCTCACTTATTGAGTTTTGGTAAGTGAATTACTTCATCATCAAAGCATAATGTCAGAGTTTCACCACCCAAAAATTTTGAAAAACAAGTGCCCATGCTAAGTACAACTAAATGAATGCTTTAATAGTACTTAAGATATGCTGTTCAACATTTCTGAACAACAGAGACACCATCAAACAAACAAGTCTACTGGAGTAATGGCAATATGGCATCAAAGTACAAAACTCACCAAAATTTTGTTAAATAAAGCTTTTTCTTTTGGTGGCAACGGTTGGCTTGATGGCATTTTTTAAATACTACCTACTAGAAAATAATGAACGCCAAAGATAATAAATACACTTGTCCAACTGCACATTAGCAGAAAATTATACAAGCTACATAGTTTAAAAAGAATTAAAAATGCATCAGTTAAGAAATATTATAGAAAACCTATGTTAATAATCAAATTGGGAAACCACATAAACTAGATCTAACATGACTGATTTCTGTTGTGCTGCAGAAGTGTGACACAGTGTAGGAAATACCAGTATTGAGATAGTACCACATCTATGGTTGTACCAATAGCAGCAGATTGCATTTCTCAAGTTTTGCTTTTCTTGCTCATTGCGCTTCTTAAATCATTCCTAATTTGACCATGGTTTAATAAAAATGTATTTTTTTTTTGCTTTTTATCTGCAATGATTTTTCAGTGGCAGGACATTTATTACTTACAAGTGAGCAAATTTTACACATTTCAGTAGTTCATTTCCACAATGTCCTTATCAGCTTATTCAAGCAGAAAATCTGTAAATATCACTTCAATTTTTTGGTATTATATTTCAAAGGAAGTAAACCTAATCTACTTAAAGATGAGGTTACTCAGCACAAAAAATGCTCTATCCATCACAATACCACTGCTGAGCAAGTAGGCTAAAAGTAAATTTTGCTCTGTAAGGTCGGGGATATTGACAATTACAGCCATGGTTACTTCTAGATCAACAATTTTTAGAAAATTGAGTATTTATTCATTGGCAGAGCAAAAGACTTAAGAAGCTGAAAGTGGCCAAAGAAATACTATTACAGGTCAGAGAGAGTGACCATGCAGACACAGATGAAAACTGAGTATTTATTCATTGACAGAGAGTAACACTCAAGAGGCTGAAAATGGCCACAGAAATGCAATTATACGTCAGAGAGTGACCAGGCAGACACAGACAAAAACATGCACATTTAACAGGTTGGGCTACACATTACTGGTACTTGCCAGACATTGATCAAGAGATAAACTTCTTGGGAAAAATTTGATAGTATTTTAATAGTTTTGAGTAATTAACCCTGTTGATCATATTGATAACATTTACTAATAACAAAATGCACTTAAATGAATTGCCATTAGCCATACAAAATATGTAATCTAACTTTCAAATTCAAATTTCTGTGTGACTAGACATGAAAGAATGTGTATGCATAGTGTATGTGTCCAAATAGTTGCTTTCTCGAAAGCATAATTGTATTTATGGCAATGATAACTCATCCTCCATTGTCCTCTAATAACCAATAAATACAAAGTTTGAATGTGGGTTTGTATTAAGATTAACTGACATTGCAAGACATTGTGGACATGATCTGCAGTACAATTTTAGTCACTTTAGCCTCATAAATCTTTCACCTGTTTATTTGTGCAAAGGTTAACTTTGTGCTAATGCACATGCTTTCAAAACGGCAGCAAGTGCTGTTGTCAAAGATGTCAAATTTTAGCCAGTGGCCATTTTACCATCAACAACATTTTATCCTCAAAATCTCTTTTGCCATCAAACATTTGTGATCAGCCAATTTTGATGACATTAGAAAACATGATTTTTGATCGTTTCTGATTGGTCAATTTCTATGATGTATTGGTATCAAAAATTTGACTCCAGAAGTATCATGCTCCACAGTACAAACCTTTCCTTTACCTTCAAATACCGGTACTCAACGCAATTTCCTAATTTTACCCAACTGAATGGTTATATTCCAGTTTTTATCAAATTCGATATTTCTGTGATTTTCCAAGGCTACTTCTTTAGTTAGAACCAGTAATTTTTCAGTATTTCTGCAAGTCACTGAGTCAGTACCGGTAGGTCTTAATTACTTTTCTAAAATAAATTTTCATATATCAGTAATTGCATGTTCAATATGAATTTCAGTGATTCAATAATTGGATAACTCTACAATTTCCGCATTTTAGTGTTGGTCTCTTAGTTCAACTACCGGTTTCAAAAAATTAGTTGACACAGAATACACTAACCCTACGCAGCTACTGATACCAGCAAAACATTTTTGGAACACTACCCAGTAAATCAAAAAAGTACATCAAAAATGAAATAAAAAATCTATAAACATGAGGAAAAAAAAGTAAGTTCAATTACCACCCTTCAACAAGCCAACAGAACATGCAAAATGCCTTCACCACCTGGGACGATTAACCAGATAAGCGTACGTGACCAGTGGTCAATAATACGAAATTGATAAACCAACTAAGCGTACGACGTGACCAGTGGTCAATAACATCTTTAAGCCTTTAATGAATGGAACAAGTAAGCGAATTATGCTCTTGTTCCTAAAACTCCGCTCAGATGTGAATAACTGTCAACAGCAATTACAGTCTAAGGCTCAGCCGCTCTACTTATGTCCCTTCCAAAATCAAAGCACGTTAGTCACATCATGTTGCCAATATTTTTTAATGTACTCAAGGGCACAAAAAAGAAAAGCTTAGAGACTTTATACTCAGAAATTAAGAACACCGAATGCAGTCAACCTGACGACCTTGATTAAAGTTCATTCAAATTATCTTGGTTTCAAATAGCAATGCCGAACCGTTAATCTTAATTTTGTGTTTGGGATATAGTCTGTTTTCACTCTCGGATGGGGATGTCTTAGGCGTGGGATATACACTTCAAAAAAAGGTAGATAGTAGTAGTGATTCAGTTTTTATCCGGTGTTGTCCCTTTAGCAGCGATGGCCGGATTTACCCCAATGGAGATATACAAAACATTATTATTGGTAAGGTGTAGGCCACAACTTTTATTTTAGTAAAATAGACCTAAAGCAACTAAAATGAATTCATCGATACCACTACAGTATTGCAAAAAAATGTATTTACACAAATGCATTAACATCAAATACATTTTCACGATAGTTATTTACAAACCTCTTTTGCAAACGCAATGGCAGTGTAAAAACATTTGCTTACCACTAAACAATACTAATGCCACACAGAAAGTAAAGTATTCATATTCTCGAACCTTCGAGAATATGAATACTTTACTTCCTGTAACACCACACACGTCAAAAACAAACTTTAAAAGATAAACGAGTCAAATTGAAACTCTGGTCTTATATGAAGTGCACTGAGCGACATTACTCCAAAACTTCTAGCCGCTACACATCAAGCAAGCTTCTTTATTTTGAAGAGAGCAAAGAATGGCAGCTTCGTTCTTTTCCAGCTAAAAACCATGTTTTAAAACGTCTCACGTACAAATGCATACAAACAAAATTAAGTACCCTCAGAAATTTTTGTTTACCTTTTCAGCTCCTGAGTCAGCTTTAGCTTGAAGCTTCTTTTTATCAACAGTAAATTGAATAGCTTGGGCAGCGGGCTTGGTACGCAAATAGTACATTCCAGTTTTTAGTCCCTGAAAAACATGATTTTACAGTTTAGTGACGCATCACACAAATCAAGAGCATACGATCAACTTTACTGTTTCTAATACCTACATGTAAAAATAGCCATCAGTTTAGTATTGATAGCTAATTCTAAAGCTTTGGTAATTGAAGAGTATGTATTGTAGAAGTAGCATCATGAAAAAGTTTACTCACCGATTTCCAGCCATAAAAATGCATGCTGGTGAGCTTGCCAAAATTTGGTTCTGCGATGTGAATGTTGAGACTTTGGCTCTGATCGATGTAAGGAGCTCGATCAGCGGCCATCTTGACAACATTCTTTTGAGAAATCTCCCATACAGTCCGATATAGTTGCTTTAAATCATCTGGAATGTCCGGAATATTCTAGAAATGTAATACAATGAATTTAGCATTGGTAAACGGCAAGATTGTGACGTCAAGAATACGCGCTGGATGGAGAAAGTTTAATGAACTGTCCGGTGCACTTTGTAGTAGAATGCTCTCTCGCAGACTAGAAGACCATGTGTGAGAATGGTAATGTGCTATGGGGCTGAATGATAGGCAATTGAAACGGCGGATGCCATGCAAATGCAGGCAACAAAAATGATAAATTGAATGCGTGACAAGACACTTTTACACATTGGAAACAGTTTCTCAACAGAATGGACAGATGTTGAGAATATCGATGAACAACTTAGAGGACATCGACTGAGATGGTGGGGGCAGCTTTAGCAAATGGATGAGAGGTAACAAGAGTAAACAGTGCGAGAGAATTGTGGGAAATGCGAAAGACCAAAGAAAAAGCAGGAAAGGGTGAAAGATGACATAAAAAAAATTGACTCTTGAATATGCTCAGGTAGAGAAATAGAAGCGTCATGGCAAACTGGTCGACCCTGGTAATTCGCGAAGATGGCCAGACCTTTAGAAAAGAAATGGAATAAATGCATAATAAAATGAATTTTACCAAAAATGTTAAGGCACTAGTTAACAGTCGCGCTGTTTTTGTTCAATAACAAGTGTTTTGCGCGTTGCCGTGCTTGTAAGGCTTTTACCCAACTCGAACAGCATGTTCTTACTTGCTTGAGTTTGTGGCTGAGCCCTGAATGTACTATTCTTTACCATTTATTAAAATAAATCTTAATACGATTAATGATCACCTGTATGGAGCCATTATTGACAATCATCTGCATCTTCACATCATCGTTCCATATACCTCGCTCCGTCAAATCTTTCAATAAATGGTGATTGACAACCTGTAATGACACCAAACAGTTTCGAGTATTTGTTCAAATCATAGCACGCGCCGGTAGATATTGTGGCCATTTCGACAAAACTGCTATACCGTAGCGTTACTCTTTTCCAGTAATTCCTATTATGTCTGAAGTATATGTACTGTTCATTACTTGGCTTTGCTCCTGTAAAAAAATTACTACAACAAAATCAGCACAAACGAAATTAAAACACGTAGGCCTATGCTTGACGAGTACAACATATAGTTAATTGAATTCAATAATATTCCTTTTTCAGCATTGCGCAGTGCACTTTTAATTAAACCAACGTTACAATATTTCAGTTTTAAAATACCTGAAATTCTCCAGACAAAACTCTTCTCGTGTAAATGTTACTTGTATAAGGTTCAATCGATTCATTATTGCCAAGAATCTGGGCAGTGGAAGCTGTTGGCATTGGGGCAATCAGCAAGCTGTTTCGGACACCATGCCTGTTGAAACACAATTGCTAAAGCTAGTCAGGCAAAGCCTAAGCCAAGCGGTAAGAAATAACCGTTTTGCTTGCATCCATTCCAAGGAAGAAAAACGGTAAACAAAATAATAGTAATATGAAATCAAGAAAATTTGAGTGTAAAATTTTATTTACCTTTAAATCTACACCGATCCTCAATTAATTAATTTGTAATCTAATATCCGCTTTCTGAAAGAAATTAAATAAGCAAACGTGTATCAAGCGCATCTAGTGTACCACAAAAATCATAACCTACTTTGCGATTCGTTCCTTTAGTTTTGCCCAATCCCACAAATTCGTTGGTGTGACTCCCCACATATCATATTGCAGTATCTAAGAAAAGTTCATTATTCATAGTTAACACGTCCATTGTACTACAGCATATGCGATTATCTAGTGAATGGCAAGATGCAAATCAAAAACAGCTTTAAACTAGACACATCAAAAACATCTGACCGTTAATCAGAGGGCATTGGTTTGAATCACGCGTATTTATAAGTTTCAATTTACTTGAACAAATAATCTTTCCACATTACTCGTTCGTTTTGACAAATAAACTGTATTTTTCAGCAATAGTAGAGATGAATGAATTTAAGAGCCAAACTACTAACTTAGGCAAAAAGGGTAAAAGCTGCAACATGATCACGGAAAATCTCAACATTGATTCAAAACACTATTTTACGTAAAAAAAGTAAGTTTTGAAAAAATGTTGAGGTTGAAAGCTATCGTATCTGACGGCATGTAGGACACACAGACATATAAAACGCGCGCCCCTTTTAGCAGATCAGATTCAAAAAAAGTTTTGTATATTTATGTTAAAAGCGCTTTAGCAGCGCATCACGCAAGCAGAAAACATTGCTGCCTAAACGTTAAGCATAATAATATCACCAACGAAATAATAATGCATGGAGTCAGGGTAGGTAGAAGTACCGATCATAAGCATCCCGTGGTTTTACTCCTCACCATCGGATGGCATCGAGTTAGGCAACCGATCAGCTGATACTTATTGGGTTGTCGCATAAGTTCGTTCGCTTTTTGTTATTGAGATGTTTATGTGTGCTTATCATTTTTTGTGACACTTCTTACGTAAATATTCACATTATACTAATCATTTATGCATTTTCAAATTTGTTGTCAACCGATTTTGTCTATTCGATAACATTATTCCATTCCCTTTCAGATGGAGTGCCAAGTTGAAAAAAAACTTCATTTCCGACATTTACTTCTTTTTCATTTCAATGGACAGGAAAATGCATCTGAGGCAGCCAGGAATATTTGCAAAGTATATGGAGAAGAAGCGATAACAGAGCGAACTGCACAGAAATGGTTTCAGAAGTTTCGCGAAGGCATTTTCAACCTGGACGATGCACCTCGCTCAGGACGACCATCCGACTTCGACGAAGAGACCTTAAATCTGTTGATTCACGAAGATCCTCGTCAGTCCACAAGAGATCTCGAGCAAGCGACTGGGTATGATCATGCAACAGTTGCTAGACATCTACGGCAGATGGGAAAGGTACAAAAACTCGGCGCATGGGTTCCTCATGCCCTTACAGACAGCCAAAAATTTTTGAGTGCAATTCCATGTATCAAAGTAACATGTTCCATAAATACGAACGAACTTATGCGACAACCCAATACATACATGCATCACAGCCTCGCAGGTTAGATTGCTTTCATTTTTACGACAAAAATTCGTTTTGCAAGCAATTAATAATACCACCAATGTTCATGATCGTCAGGGAGATCTCAACTTTGCATATTAAAAAATTGGGCAATTTTTTGAGAAAAAAGTGGGTCTTATATGCTGTCAAACACGGTAATGCAGGTTAAACATGAAAAGCTGAACCATCACCAGCAAAGTGGACGTATTTTGAAATTACTAAACTACTCGCAAATACTCACGCCTTTGCTGACCGGAGACCCAGAGTAGGTTTCGTAAGCACCAAGTTTTTCAGCTAAGTCACATGACGCTGTCAGCGCCGCGTAGTAAATGGTTTCAAATATTTGTATGTTCAATTTCATAGCTTCTTCTGAATCAAATGGTAGTCGCATTTTTATGAAAGTGTCAGCAAGTCCTTGCACGCCAATACCAATGGGACGATGACGAAAATTTGATCGCTTTGCCTAAAAATACACATTAAATATGCATCAAAAACTTAAAATTCTTAAAAATTTGCTAATGCTTAAATGAAATTAGAGACTCTGTCTAAGGATTGCGGAGAGTCAACTCTAGGGACTACAAAGAATCTATCTAGATGTGTTTTTCTGGATTTTCAACCGCCTTGCACTTCTAACATTGCTATTTTTATACTGCATATAAAGATACAGGAGTTAAGGCGGGCATAAAGATCGAAAAAGATATGGCAAGGCATTTGAAGAACCTTGAGTACAGGCTCGACGAAAATCAATATATAAAATGATTGTACACTGCTCGCTTTATGCCACGTCAAGTACCAACCACAAGATATGACTACAACATAAAACTGTTGTGACAATGTGGAATCGTTTACGGCTAACAGCTAGATTTATGACTTTTTGAATGTTCTCACCTTCAAGACAAAAAATACGAAACGTTAATATCGATGTAGGAAGGATTATACCCATAAGATTGCCGTTTGGGATAATATCGGCACCAGGGTTTTTTTTTCGGACATAGACCGATTTTTTTTGCGCAATGTCCGAAAGTTTTTGAGCTATTTCGGTCAATATGACAGAAAAATATTTAAAGGCTATCAAAAGATAGCGAACAAATTTCGCAAGCCGTTTTATCTAAATTTGTTCAAAAAAATTCTTCAAAAAAGCACAAGGTAGTTTTGACAATCGGTTTCAGGCAACACGAATTGTTTAAAAGTCTTTCCAAAAAACTTGCGCGCTTGCCGGACCCACGTTTTTGCGCAGGATGACTGAATTTTGAAAGTGTCAGCGAGAAGTGCGCAACGGTACTTTGAGAAAAATCCAATCGCCGGAAAGTAATTGATCTCTACATTTTGAAGTTTCATTGCAACTGCTTCTATCACTGGACTCCCGCTGCATCGCAAATAACAATTAATCGCAATACCGTAACTTGAACTTTTAAAAACTTATTGGCGGCTAAAAATCGAAGACAGAGAGGAGGAAGTCATTGAAAAGCAACTAGTCAAAAAAGCAACCGGCTGATTATGAAATCTACTTCCAAAAGTTGCACTTCTTTAAAATCGCGTTATGGTTGCAAAGTTCTACCCGCTCTCGCTATAATGTTAGTGGCGCTGTCAACACAGAGACTGAAGTCAACGAAATAAATACTTATATAATCGATATAGCAGAGCTACTCAACTAATTTTAACGGAGGTCCAGTTGGATAAGTTTAGTACTTCTAGAGGTCCAGTAAAATTTCTGATTTACAATGACAAAAATAAAACCATCATTATCAGTAAATACAAAAAAATACTTGGATTTTCTCTTAGTCTACACACTCCACACTAATCATCGAAATCAAAAATAGTGTAGTTTATTCTGCTAATTTTGTACAAAAAAGCGCATTTCTTATTTTTAGCCAGTTCTGAAAACTTGGTCCATGGAAGTAACAGCAAATCAAAGGCGGTGGTAAGGTCTTCGTACCATACAGTAGGCTACCGTGTGCGGCAGTAAGATCTGCCAACACCATGCCTGATTTATTGATTTCTTCGAAACGGTGTTCAACGTCATAGGTTAGTTTAAACACTTGATCGGTTATGCATTGACTATGCCCGAAGCCAGCTTGTTTGTTAGGAAGTTGGGGGTCAAAAAAGGTTCTAGACGCCTCAAGAGTAACCGCTCGAAAAGATTGAAGAAACTCTCAGGAGCGATATAGGTTGGAAGCTCTTTCAATTATCAGGTGCTTTGCCAGGTTTTGGTACTGAGATAACTGTGGCCGATGGCCATATTGTGGAGATTGTTAGGTTGGTGACGCAATAAGTGTAAAATTTTTGAAGCCATGTGTCACATTTGGGGCCGCAGTGCTTCAAAATATATCTGGCGAGATATTGTCTGGGTTTTGAACTTTACACACTTGATCAGTTTAATTGCAGAGACACATTTATTGGACAAGAAAAGCATGACAAAGAGATTTTTCTGTTTTACATGCTGATCGTGTTGTTTGTTAGTCCTTTAAAGGTGCGGTTGGTCAATGCTAAGGATGTGTAGCTGCACCGAAGGCGCGAATATTTTTGCTCTTTTGTTTGAAAATAACTCAGTACTGAGAACAAGTCAACAAATGGTAAAATGGGCACGGGTTTTTCGCAACCCGTGGCTGCACCTACTGTTTTCATCCTGGAACTTGAGGTCCAGTTTCAATACTCGAAAGGTCTGGATTCGGACAGCGGTCCGTCAGTTGAGTAGCCTGCGATAGAGCCTGACGTTTTCTAACGAAACTAAAAAGTGCTTCAAATATGGTATTGTCAATTCGGGCATTTAACTTTAATGACCAGTGCTGTTGTTTGATTGCTTTTCATTAAACCGTACTTTGCGATTTATTTCTTGATAAGTACAATGAGATTGCAACTTTAAAGAGATCGTCAGTTGGCGATTGTATTGTTAGACGTGTTAAGTCACTTGAGCTTACATTTAGTTTAGTTTATTAGTCGCGTAGTTGGGAAATACTATTTGTAAAGACAGACCTAAATTTATTTAAAATGTCCGAAATTTTTTGAGGCTTTTTGAACAAATGTCCGAAATATTTTGACGAGAAAAACCCTGGTCGGCACGGGGTTATTTTCAGGAGATAATGGCCCAACGAACTTCAGACCTTAAAGATATTGCTGCTTACTTAGATAATATACACGCTTGAGCGGCAAAAATGCGGAAGACCATCTAGAACAGGGGTGGGCAATTTACGGCTCGCGGGCCGGATCCGGCCCACCGCAGTGTTTCATCCGGCCCACTGGTGCCTGCCGAAACCACGACTATAGTTTGTATGGATATAAATTTCCGTTTAAAATATCGATGAAAATAAACCAATCATCGGCTAAAATAGATACCGTAATTTTCCACGTATTATCTGCACCCGAGCATAATGTGCAAAACAAGCCACATATACCTCAAACTCACCCATCAGAATTATTTATGTCATTTTGAAACTCTAGCGTCTCTGCCAAAGACTGACCGCCTGATATATCAGCGTTTAGGTCTGGAAATTACGTTTTTTGAAGAGCTACCTTCAAGGGTACTTTTTCGAGTGGCCGTGCACGCTGCGACACATGTTTTTTCCTTTTGTCCGGTACATCAATTTCAAGATCTAAATTCAATTTTTCCGTCGGTACTCCCGTCATTTGCCAGTCTTCCAATGTTATTTACTTCATCTCCCGCAGCAAATGCCTAATAATTTACATCAGTGAAACGGGCAGGCAGGCGATTGAGTGATAGATTTGCGTTCTGTGAGACGCAATGCCTCTGACAAACCCCTTGCCCGCCATTTCAATAGTCCAGGCCATATTAATTTCCACTTGTAAAAGACAGGAAAGGGGCATCATTTTCTCTCTTGGTACCGTCCAGCCTTGAGGCATAAATGAGCGATTTGCATTTATCTAATAACGTCATAATGCACCCCGATTGTTACATTGTGCTGTTTATTACGTTAGCCTAGCTGTTGAGCTTCTTTTTCTGATAAAGAGCAGTTGCTCGAAACGTCGGTCGAACCAGTTTTTGTCGTATTGGTTTTATTCCTCGTCGGCTTTTACTCATCCCCGTTTTTTTGAGAATTGTTTTCTACACCGTCTACCTACACCGCATACCTATCTACTTAAATCTGAGTGGTTTGGCCTCAATGGGAAATCCACAATTATTAAGACCTGAGTGATTTGACCGTGAAAGTGTGTCAGATCTGTAGGATGATTGGAATATGCCTGATTGTTAAAGTTGTAAGACATTGGCATAAATTGGAGATTTATTGAATTTTTTACTTTTATAGTTTGCTAATAAGTTTAAATAAACTGATTAGTAATTATACTTCTAAAACTAACATCTGTATATATCTTAGTTTCGTTCCTTGCTGTCTAAATAAAATTATATAAAATTGAAATTCAAAAATGTCAAAGAATTTGCAAGAAAAATGTTTGTGTAGTTTGCATCAACATACATACACGAGCAAACTTTCTCAAGTCAGAAGATTAAAAAAAGCAAAAACACGTCTCTTCTAACGGATGCAAACCTAAAAGCTGTCTTAAGAATCAGCATAAGCAGCTTCGAGCCTGATTTAAACAAACTTGTGGACGCTTGAGGTAGACTACATTAATCCCATTAATCATAGTGCCACTTGTTACACTAGCTGTTTGCTGTACATTAGCTGTTACACTACTTATTTGTAAATAAATTGTTTGAACATTCATGGTTTCATATTGACTTTTGAGCCTCCGGCCCAGTAACTAAGTTTATTATCTGTAACTGGCCCACTCCGAAAAGTAATTGCCCACCCCTGATCTAGAATATCTGCGCCAACTTCTACAGAAGCTCCAAGACCATGAGTTACGATGCCGTTTGGATAAATTTGAGTTTATTAAATCCACAGCGGAATATTAGGAACGTATTCTTCGACCCATAGCATATCCATGGTAAAGAAAGTTGACGCAGTATGTAAAATGCCACAACCTTTCAACACACAAACCATTTTTGAGTTTAGTGCAATTTTATGGAAAGCTTTTGCCACACTTTGTCAACGATCACTGAGCCTCAGGCACAAGTTAACAAAAAACGGCGTTGAATGGAAATGGAGAAAGCTTTTCAAACTGTAAAAGATACACTTTGCTAAGACGTGGTGCTGACACACTTTGCCAATGCAAACCGAGGGAAACTCACTATCCAACCAAGGCGCTGGAACACCAAGATGAAAATCCTTATAGTAGGTATGCCCTGTTGTGTATAAGAGTAGTTAGCATGCTCACAGCAATAATCCCCTATGGGTGCCAGGGGAGGTTAAAAAAACATTTGGCATATGTAGTACAAAGTACGAGTCCTATCTCACGGAGAGAGATGGCGAAGACATATCAACCAGCTACGACCACGTTACGTCATTCAACCGGACACAAGCATAATCAAATATGAACCGGCAAACAAGCCACTAGTAGAGAGCTTGCGAGACGGAAATTATCAAAACCTTCTTTCAACAAGCTGGTGCTCATCAGCAAAACGAGACCTTAGTAGAAAAACAAATGTAAAAAAGAGCGCATCTTTGGATGGTGAAGACCATTGGAGGATTGTTCGTAAATCAGGGCGGCTCCGAAAGTGAAAGGCGAAGTAATTTGATACAATGTTACGTATCCTGTTTTTGATTCGCAGTATATATTGTGTGTCATAATGATCGTTGTATCAGTAACCTAACAGTTGGGTGAAGTTGTGATTCTGTGGTACCGTTTACTGCTAACAGCTAGATTTATGACTTACTGGACCCATAAGTTAAAAAAAAATGTAGTTACATCCACTTGATCTGCTAGTTGTTTTGTTGTAAAATGACAACAAAACTTAATGTCCGGAGAAAACTGCTATGATTGTGAGAAAAACTTTGCTTTTATATCAAAAGTGAAGATTGAGTAATTCACCCTTCTAAAGCTGTGCTTGTAGGTCACAATTGTGCTGCGCTTTATGAGCAAGGCTTACATTGACCTGAAACTAAAAATATGGACAACCGGAAAATATTTTTCCACTGCTTTTTTTAATATCATTCAGAACTTTTAGCCATATTTATATATACATTAGGGTGATGCAAAAATGGTGACCATTTCAAAATTTGTGGGGCACCCCTTAATTTTGTTCATTTTGGTATAAAAACACCCTGTGTAATGTTTTTTTTCAATTCTAATAATATTTAGAGTATGCTACCACAGGTCAAAGTTTGTAATTTTGTTCTTTTTTTTTATTTTTCAGATTATTAAATATAAGTTACATAACCTAGTTATATTTACTAATCAGATACTGTAAAATAGCAATTTCATCACTGCTGCATAATTTTCACACTATCATGGAGTTAAAAGCTAGTCTCACTCTGTTTATACAGTAGAAGAACTGCTCTCCCAAACTTGTCCCCACCTCAACCCCCTGCTATAAGCCCCACAATAACTTGAGCCAATTGTAAGACAGAGCGTCATAGCTTCAGTACCCTCACAGCTGTCACAGAAGGAGGTTGTGCTTCTCTTTGTTCTAATAAACAGTAAGCAATCTTCATTTTAATACACAGTAAGCAATGGCGTCTCACCATCCAACCAGAAGCATAACAGATATATGGCTAGTTGGTCAGCCCATAGAAGCATTAAAAACTTCTGTTCTTCCATCTAAAAGAGAAGCAATGTCATTATTCATGAATTATAAAACAAATTGTAAGCAAACTGTTAGAGAAGCTCTAACATCAACTGCTAAAGGTGTGATGCAAGTCTGGGAACAAGCGCGAATTCCAACAAAACTGAAAAAACATGTAATTGAGAAATTGAATTCTATTTACAATGAATGGTTGAAATTAAAGAAAAATAAAGAAAATAAGAAAAAACAAAGTCAAAATTTGCTAAATAAACAAAAGAAATGGGATCATGACTTGGATAAATTATTTGATATCGCACATGCTGATGCTCTGAACTTAATGGACAATGAAGAAGATAAAAAGTTTTTGATGTTGCAAAGGCAGCCTAAGCGTGAAGGAAAAATGGCTGGTGTGGATAAAAAATATTCACAACTTCAAAAAGCAGCAAGTGAAAATGAAAAAAAAACTTGAGATTAAAAGAAAAAGACAAATGAGTGATTTTGAAAATACAGTTGAACTTGCTGATAGTGGCTCATCATCAATTACTTCTGCAGAAAACTCCAGCCAGGATGAAGACGAAGAGTACACAATTGATCCTAGCAAACCATCAACATCTAGAATCTCTTCAGCAAGAAAAAAAGTCAAATTAATGGATGACAGGCTACTAGCTTCTCTTGATGTTGCTAAAGTCAGTGATAGAAGTGCTTCATTGATTATGATTCCCACTGTGAAAAATTTAGGTCATGATCCGGATGAATTTAATGTCAGTTATTCAAGCATCAGGCGTGCAAGGCAAAAATTTCGCAAAGATATTTCAGAAGCTCTAAAAGCTGAATTAAAAAATGATGTTCCCTTAACTATCCACTGGGATGGCAAACTATTGGAAGATATTTCGGGAGAAGAAGTTGTTGACAGGCTTCCAGTTTTAGTTTCAGGAAATGGAGTTGATCAGCTCCTTGGTGTACCAAAACTCAGCAGTGGCACTGGAGAAAACACTTCAGCTGCTGTGTTTAAACTTGTTCTTGACTGTGGTCTATTAAATCAGGTAAAATGCATGTGTTTTGACACAACAGCTTCGAACACTGGCCGTAAAAATGGAGCTTGTGTTTCACTTGAGCACAAAATGGACAAAGATATGCTTTGGCTTGCCTGTCGTCATCATATTTTGGAGACAGTTTTAGAATCAGTTGTGTCCACCTCATTACCAGCTTCATCTGGACCAAATATACAAATATTTAAACGTTTTAAAGTAAATTGGGATAAACTGAATAAAGAATCCTTCCAGACAGCTGACAATGACCAAACCATAGCCACCAAAATTGCCAAAATAAAAGATGATACAATAACATTTGCCAATAACCAGCTGAAAGAGCACCAACCCCGCGATGATTACAAGGAATTGCTTGAACTGAGTATAATATTTGTTGGAGGAATCTCATCTTCAGGAATACGCTTCAAAAAACCAGGAGCCTGTCATAGAGCCCGATGGATGGCAAAGATAATATATTCTATGAAGATCTGGATGTTTAAACAGCAGTTCACTTTGACAAAGTCGGAAGAGAAAGGTCTGAGAGACATCTGTTGCTTTGCAGTTGAAGTTTATATTAGATCCTGGTATACAGCACCTGTTCCTCGTTATGCTCCTCGGCTTGACTTGCAACTATTAAAGACTTTAGTCAAATACAAAGAAAGCGAAGAAAAAATTGCAACAATTGCACTCAAAAAGTTCTCAAACCATCTCTGGTATCTTTCTGAAGAGCTTATAGCACTTGCTTTCTTTGATGAAGAGATCTCCATTGAGATGAAGAACAAAATGAGGGAAGCTCTGGAGAACCCTGCTGAGCAGAATAATATCAAACGAACCACTATTGACCACGCAGTAATTGAACAGAAGCAGCTTAATGATTTTGTGACTTCACACACTAAAGTCTTTTTTGAAATCCTTGGCCTCCTGTGCAGTTTCCTTGAATCAAACGCAGAAAATTGGGACTCTAATGATGAATATTTGAAAGCACGTGAAACTGTAATGAATATGAAAGTAACAAATGATTTAGCAGAAAGAGGAGTGAAGCTAATGGAAGAATATAACAAGATCCTCACAAATGATGAGCAACAAAAGCAGTACCTTTTGCAAATAGTGAAGAAGTTCAGATCTTCTCTACTGGACAAAAACAAGAAAACAATTATGTCACTGAAATAAATCGTCATGATGATACATGCTAGTGGTTATGATAGGCTTACTGGGGAGTTTCCACTTAAAAAAAAGCAACGCGCCCATGACTATACCTCAATAGGTGGTGTGGAAATTAGTCTCCAAAATGTAGCAAAAAAATGAAAATTTACTTTAATGTTAGAATTTTTAAAGGCTGGTAGCAACCTCTAAATATCAATTGATTGACCTCAAATTTTATATGTAGTGTTTTTGAGGCAAACAGTATCAGATTAGAGGGTGCCCCATTAAAATTTCAAAAAATTTTCAAAACCCCCCTTTTTGCATTACCCTAATATACATATACATGCATTTATGGATACATAATGAGTTAAAGACCTTTTTTTGAAGGTCTCAAAATAATTTTCCAATATCTTAGGGCAAACGGTCAAACTGAAAAGCTACATTCCAATTCTAAATCTCAAGTGAAAAATGAGATAAAAAGACGTTTATGCAAATAATCGTTGTATGTTGCTAAAAATAATGCAAGGACGTTACTCAAAAAATTAGGACATTTTTGTAGAAACAACGACATCTTTTTTAGGACGTGGTGCTTCAAAATAAAGACTGTATGAAAGCACTTCCAATTACGGATTATACTTTCTTTAATAGCGTTTACCTGTAGCACTGGGTAATAGTTGATGTCAATTATCTTGTTTAAATTGACAGCGACAACTTTGGTCACTTCGAACAGCTTTTCGAAGTCGAAATTTCCTTCAGAAGTGACATACATAGGAAGAGCGAGAGACGCTAAATTGCATACAGCAATCTGAAAAAATAGTTCTTTACAGCTCATAATTGAATGCTATATGATTTAATTTTTGTGTGAATACAATGACTTCGCTCACATTAAAACTTATGCCTGTAGTGTAAGATGAAGTTCGAAATATATGAAATAGGTAGTTTGTTGGCGCAAATGCAACGGTTCTTACTGCGATGAAATATTATTTATCAGTTTCATATTCGACGCTCCATTCAATCCTTGATAAGACCGAAGAAGCAAATCTGTAAAAACCATTACTGAAATCGTTATATGACTTGACAAGGAAATTCAACGATGAAGAAAATATGTCACTTCGCTGTCCAAGTACAGATTGTGCTAGTTACTAGGTAACATTTTTCAAGCAATCTCCTTCTTAGCTAGTTTGACAATTCCTGTTATTGCTTCAGTATATCTCTCAAAAATAAAACCTTTTATAACCTAAAGCAGTGGTTCCCAAACTATGGGTCGCGACCCACTGTTGGGTCGTGGGAGCAATTTCAGTGGGTCGCAAAAGTCATTCAAAATTTAAATTACTGCATGCTTTGTCTCAAATAATTTAAAACTGAATTAACATTTTGAATAGATGTTTGTTTTTATTGTACTTTTTTTCCAAGTACTTCGAAGTACATACAAAATTATGTGGGACCTGAAACTTTATGTTTTGAAAAGTGGGTCGTGGCTTAAAAAGTTTGGGAACCACTGACCTAAAGCATTAGAACTGATTTGAGTAAACGCGAAGACAAGCTTAAAGCCCATCAGTTGAACACGAAGAAACTTTCACATTTAGTGCAAATAAACGCTGCGAGTTGCGACGCTAATGATAGGAAAAGTTAACTCTACGTTCTTATTTTAGCTTATCAGATCAAAGAGTGACCCCTGGCACGAAAAGGCATTGTGCCCGACCAGATAAAAAAAACGCAAAGCGTACACCAAAATAAAACTTTTTCTTGAAAAAACATTAGCTATGGTCTTTGCTTGACTGGTATGAAAACTATAAGGCGTATTGCGCAGTAGTTTAGAGAAAGTCTCCCATGGAGTAATAACATCTTGCAAGCTCACTTCATCTGGGCTTGTATATTCCACTATTTCTGTACATAGATTGGAGCTCTTTATTGTTCCCAGATTCTGCTGATTCGACTTCCGATTGCATGCATCTTTATAGACCATGTATGGCGTACCAGTTTCGATCTGAGATTCGATTATGGCGTACCAAAGCTTTTGTGCTTTAATTGTTTTTCTTGCAATTCCTACTTTTTCATACCTATGAAAAAGGGAAATGTAAAAGCCGTGTTAAAAACTTTATATACTTTCATGGTTCCACGTTTCTGCATGTCGAGATATTTCCATACGGTCTGGCCTTCAAATCTAAGGATGATTGCGCTGCTGAGCCCTTGGGGAAAAAGCCTTACGATGACTTCCACTGCTTGACTGATTCTCACAAGCAGTGAATTCAACAAAAGTAACACCAAGCAATTCAAAATAAATATTGAAAACTGGGTCGCTTCGAAGCAGGTTTTACTCCTTTGACAGACATAGCAAACAAGAAATTAAAAGGTTGTAGACTTTATACGTGATTCAATAATGAACTAGCATAAACTTTATGAAGATACTTGCTTTTGTCGGAAAAGGAAAATTTTACACATATCAGTAGAATCAAGTTTAAATACAGGGTGTGACAAAAGTAACGCAAAATGAGAAATTTAAATAAAATATACATTTAAAACATTAAGCTTTTGTTCAAGCACAACAAAAACGTCATTTCAATTCATGTTCGAATAGTAATTCAGTCTTCAAAATGATGAGTCAAACAAATCATAGATTCTGAACGATCTTTAAAAGTATGATTGGTGCCATAAAATAATCGTTCCAAGATTTAGCGTTACTTTTGCCATATCCTGTATGAGCCAAAATAAAAAAGCAGTTTGAGGGCAAAAAGCTTTGCAGTTAGTGTACATCAATCAGGTTAACAAGTAAATAATGGGGGTCAAATGACATCACAACAACCGGGTTCGCGATAAAACTTGAAACTGAATAAATCAAAAGAATGCTAAACTTTTCAGCGCCTCCTAAACACGAAGTGACGTGCGATTTGCCAGCCACGACCATCGCGTTTAAGGTATGATGAAAAAAATATTGAACCTAAAATTCACAGTATCTTACCCAACTGTAATTTTATTACTAACATTACATGTACGGATGCTTGGCTTTAAGAAGACGAGCCCTATTTGATATTTTCTCGCTTGGCCAGTGATTGGCAACTTTTCTATAGTTGCGAACCCCTTTAAAAATACTGTCAGCTATGAAAACTTCCACCTAAGCTGACGGACAAATGAGGCGAGCTTTTTTTCTGTTTGAAAATGCTGTTGGCAGCAGTGTGGCAGCCTCGGTCATAATTTGAAAGGAATATTCATTTTTAACAAACCATCAAGTAAAACAAAATTCGCCAACGCATGTACGGACCTCCTATATCATTCTCATAGACCCCAGATTAGAAACTACTGGACTAGGTTAAAGAACGTAGTCGGTAGGAAAAATGGCCAAAGCGTAATAAACAGGGATCGGCAACCTTTCACGAGCTATTAAGGCCCGATTTCCAAAAGAGAAAAATGAGAGCCGCAAAAGATTGTTAGCATGACACAGCTCATCAAATCATGAAAGGTCTCTTAAAAAAAGATCTTAAAGACACGCCACTTAATTCACATCTTTTCAATAGAAATGTTCTCCAAAAAAAGGCGAAAGAGCAGCAGGCAACTCCTGATAATGAACATGCTACAGGACACCATAAAAGTGTTTTACCAACACATTTCATGAACTGACTTTGCTCATAATGTATCGAATAAATATCTATTTCCCTAGCGTTTTGATCAACTTAGCACCGTACTGGATTGCAACCAAACCTTTGACCTACCGGGTAAAGTATACCGGCGCGTAGTGTAGTGGTTAGAGCGTCTCTTTTATAACTGATAAACTGGAATTAATTTTTTTATGGAGTCATACTGAAGATTTTTATAAAGGTATTTACAGCCTCCCTCTTTTAACGCTCAACACGAAAATGACAGGGCGGAAAAAGCTGGCAAATTTGCTTGCGTTTTTGGGTAAAGGACATAACAAGATTTCTCCATCCTTATGTAGCAAACAGGTGATGAGGTATAGCAGTTCACCCGTCACGGTGGACAAGTCTGACAAGACTTGCAAACAGATCATACACATAACATAAACGAATGTAGTAGTGTGAAAATGATCCAAAAGAATCTCACTCTTCATAGAGTTTTTCAAATTCTTCACCCCAAACCTCATGCAAGCCTTTCGCCTCGTCAGGGCAAAATAGAGACCAAACCCCGTCACTTTCTACTCGTTTCATGAACAAATCCGGAATCCACAATGCGTAAAAAAGATCACGTGCGCGCGATTCGTCTTTACCTGTCACGTAAAACCATTAAATTCAAAAAGAATGAAACACTTAACAAACACTACTGTATTCAACGCTAACAGACGTTTTTACATTCTACTGCTCAACATGAAACAGAATGCCACACTTGCAGGTGAAGAGATAGAGCATGTTAGAAAACTCATAAATTGCGTTCTGCTTGTAAGAAAATCGTCTTTTTTTTATCAAAAGTAGACGCAATCAAACCTGTGTTTTTCTTTGCGTCCAAGAAATCAAAAATGTCGGCATGCCACGGCTCAAGGTAAATAGCAAATGCTCCAGGTCTCTGCAAGCACAATATGCATTATTATAAATATTAAAATCGAAGTAAAGAACCGTATGGATGCTTTAACAAGAAAATATGACGGCGTACAATAAACCATTTCAGATGAAAACCAAGGAATGAAGACTTGGTGGCATTTTCCTATACTTGGTTGCACTACTTATGAAAAAAATGAGCAACAACGCCAATAATGGTAACTCCAAAGCGAGTCTAAACAGGATTATACTAATAAAAGTGACAAACACAGGAGAATAAAAATAGACAACTTATCTCTCAGGCAATTATTTTTTATTGCCTAAAGACTAAATCTGTCAAAAATTGTTAACCCTCTAAGGCACAATTAGTTTTTAATTCAATTACAACATCTGAAATAATTCCGTAATTGCAGACAGTGACACTGTTTCGACCTATCGGGTCTCTTCAGTTGTTTGTCACTGTATAACAAAAGTTTCAGTAAAACTATTATTATGTAATAATAGTAATAGCCGTTTGTCATTTTTTAAATGCCAAAAATATCAACTAAGCACGGCTACAAAACTCGGATTTACATAAGCGAGTTTTCAAAAGAATTTCGCTCGGACCCCGAACTGTTTTGCGTCCCTACTGCCAAATGATGAACTGTGACGTGCGTTTTAGAGTGGAAAGCTACCGATCGTCACCGAATCACTTAAAACTGCTTTCAGCATCGGAAAATCCAGAAATGTTTCTCTCAACACGCCTCCTTGCTACGTCAAAATTTATCAAAAAAATATTTTTGGTTAAAATAGGTCAAAATTTTTACTTTTTACGTCAAAAAATAATTACCCTACTAATCGCGCATACCTTGTTGCCTCCTTGATCCACATATCTGGCAGTGTTGTTGTACACACGTAACATAGGTAAAAGTCCATTTGAATTGCCATTGGTCTGAAACAATATTCCGTAGTATTAACTTTAATGAACTTAGGCAGAAATAACTTGTTCGAAAGAGAGTGGATTAGAGCGTCCGCTTCACAGTCGGTAGACCTGGGGTTCATTCCCTATATCGAGTCATACCAAAAGACTTTACAAAATAGTATTCACAGCATAAAAAAGGATATTATGGAGATCAAGCCGGCAAGCTTGGTTGTTGCGTCCTTGGGCAAGGCACTTAACAGGATGCCTCCATCTTTATGTGGCAGACAGGTAGCCTATCCGTACTTTACCGTGTTACAATTGTGCGGCTGCTCACCCAGCATGTCGTCAGAGGCGACTCTTGGGTACCCACCAATGGTAGTCCGCCTTGTTGGTGGTGGGGCTACCAGTCATTCATGACGAGTTCGAAATGGGCTGCCACCTTCCGCCAAGCCTTATTCAATTAGGTTGACGGCGTGAACCTGGATTGCCGTTCGTGCCCTACCTTCATCCCGCGGAAGAGGAGAGGTAATCACAACAACAGAGAGTGGATAATGACAGACACTCTCTGAATGAGCACACCAAAGCCAGCAAATACGTAAATGGCGTTAAATCTATTTAGCAGCAAATGTTTCTTTAATCAGGATCATAACCTTGAGCGACCAGTCTGTAAGGTGTAATTACGGCACAGCTGGTCACAGCACACTTGCCATTCCTCTCTAGATATTACTTTCTGCATCCATGTAATTCCGTAATTTTTTTTGAAGTCATTAATCCAGCTTTTAGAGGTATTCCAAGTGGTCTTTTTTGATGACGTAAATCAATTCATAAATTACGCGGGTCGATCGGCTGTCGGTGGATAGGGCGGCTCGTACGTTCTCCGCATACATTCAGTGATTATGTCCCTTGCGCCTGTTTTCTCTGTTGACCCATGTTTAATGCATTCATTCAAGTGGTGTTTCCAGCACTGATCTCATTATGGCTCTTTGAAACGTTATCAGTCACGGCTCTTCTTTCTTTGTTGAAGCTTAAGTTTAGCAACCACACAGTGCGACAGTTGGGTGTAACTAGGACCGTCATAAAAAAAAAAATGCAAAGCAAAGTATCTAATCTAAAGTCTTCGCAGGATTGATGATTTAGCTTTGCATTTAATGTGGTTGATCTTAAGGAAAAATATAAAAACTCACTCCAGCTATGTAGCTTCCAGCTGCACGAATGCAATGCACGGCGAGGCCAATGCCACCAGCAGTTTTTGATATGAGCGCACACTGCTTTAAGGTTTCATAAATTCCATCAATGCTATCATCGGACATGGTAAGTAAGAAACAACTGAAATAAAATATCTTTACCTATCGGTTCAGCACAAGAGAATAACTGCGTTTAGATAGCAGGCCATGGTCTAAGTATTCAGCTTCAAATTCAATTTCAAACATGCTCTTTCAAAAGAAATGTGTAGAAATCAAACTGCCAATGAGGCACAGCTATATTTTACATTCCATTCCTCCTGCATAGACCTGCTGGTTCGACGTGAGTCTGCCACTTTTAACTTCCATTTGGACGAGACTTTTTACTGGAGCAACACAGCACTTTAAATTTCTTATATCCTGCTTAACAATAACAATCATAATGTAACTGAGTTTCAAAGTCTGTAATAATTACCAGTTTACCACTAACTCATGGCAATTAAAAAATAGCACACAATAATGTCAAATGTTTAAAGCCGCAAAAGCTTTAGTGCATTGTGACAAGATTAAAAATCTAATCATTTTCTAGCTTGCAAATATTATGAAACAACAGTACAAAAAAAATTGAAAAATGTGTAAGTTTCAAAATAAAAGCATGCTAGAATGCCAGCACTAAAGAGTGAAGACTTTAATGATAATATACGATGATTAAAACCTGACATTTGTTACTTAAAATGCCAGGGGAACATCATCGTTTTATATTATTTATTGAATCAATGCACAACAGTAGTTCTAAAGTTAGGATCTTCAAATTTTCTTTGGCAGATGGATGCACAAACCTTTTTTTGGGGGGAGAAAGAGGGGAATCAACTTTTTTTCAGTCCAAACTGACCAACTATCTTTGATGAATAAATCTGAAGAATTTTCTTTTCTTGGAGATCTACTTAGGGCCGTGACCCACAGTTTGGCAACCACACTTAAGGTAAATGATGCTAACCATCAAAAGATTTGATCAAAAATTTAACAAACCATCGAGTAAATCGTTTTAGTTTTTTGTCAAAAATTACCACAGCATTCACAGATCCCCCAAAAACCATCTCACAAGGGCCCAAGAGGGCCACCAACCCAGAGTCTAAACCACAGGTGAACAGAACAATCTACTGGACAGACTAAAAACCAGTTTGTATAATCACTACAAAATCAATGTGTTTCTAAAGATAGAGCAACAAGATTGACTTATCTTCAAACAATTATAAAACTAGGAATTCACATTTACACAACATAATCCATGAACTTTGTACCTGGACATCTGAGGACGATTGGTTCCAGCATTGAATAGAGTTGGAGATGCATGTGTAAACCATTTTTCAGAAAGAAGATTATACGTCTGAATAACAGTTTTATTTTTAATATCACAGTCATAAAATTTGTCTGGACTTTGGTTATGTGTAGCGTGCAGGTGCCATCATAACTTTGTGTTCTCTTGGGCTTGTTTGAATCATTGATACTTCAATCACAGCAATTGTTTAAAGAAATTGCCTTAAAATCTCACTTCGCAATCATCCTTGTGTCACAACTACTTAAATGCAAACCCTAATGCTTTACATATAAAAAAACACTACTGCTAGGACCTTATTCAAATCAAATCATTCTCAATACTTTTCATACAAACAATAAATCGCAAGTTTAAAAAATACGATTGTTAAATTCTAGAACATGTGCTGTAGGTAGGATATGTAGAAAGGCATGTTTTGTCAACTTACTTCGATAGCAGAGTCTAGATCTTCTTGGTGTATACCAATTGCAACTCGCATCAGCATATGCTGCGGTCTTTCAGCAATTTTTCCATTCAGCTTTAGTAAATAAGACCTTTCTAAAGTCTGAAAAATGTAAAGCTATTGAATCACTTCTTGTTTCGAGGCAACACGGCTCTAAATTACCTTAAATCCGAAGTAATTGTAGGAAAAATCACGATCGTAAATGATTACAGAATTGAGTCTCTGAAAAAACAAGTTTATAATGATATAAATGCCAGGGTACGTGTGCTGCATTATGTGCAATATTGTTACATAAAAAATGCAAACTGTAAAATTAGATAGCACCCAACAAATTTTCAAACATTTTTCCATTTAATGACGTATTCTATCCCCACTGCCATATTTGGGGAGGCACTGAGCTATAGGGCTCCCTTTTACCTTGAAACGTGGCCAAATTTAGAAAGCGTCCAACAGTACCTTCAGTCCTTCGTTTTAAGTCCGCATCACAAGTTGACCTCCAAAAAAGGTTATCATAATAAAGAAGGGCAAATGGCCCCCCAACAAATCTGGACACAAGACGCTCAACCAAGCATATCAGGCACTGCTTTGAAAATTAAGCGAATCAGCTAATATGGGTTTGATAAAAAAAACAGCTTAATTTGCCTTTAGGCCCTACCGTCAAAATTCTTTAGTAGGCTAACATCCATCTCGTTTATCAAAACAATTACACAACATTACAATCACAGACATTCAACAATCTAACAACTGCAAATTGGCACATAATATGCATAAAAATGCTTTAAATATTACACATACATCTTTGTTGTTCATTATGATGTCATAGGTTTTCTGTGATATAAGCGGGGAGTGTTTTCGATTTCTAGGATTGACATACTCAAAAAGATCTTGCATTACAGCTAAAAAACAATAATTTTGAAATTTTTGCAAATATAATTTTGATATGTTATGTTAAAGAGTGTTTAACTAAACATACAGCTCAACCAAATACGTCAAACCGCAAACTTGAGCATGTCAAACAAAACGCATCGCGATTGTTCTAGATAATGTATTACCTACTTACCACTAAATGATTTTTTAGTTTCCTTGTGAAGATTTGAAATAGCAAGCCTAGCAGCAAGTATAGCATAATCTGGGTGGGTTGTTGTCATATGAGCAGCCGTTTCTGCAGCCAAAGTATCCAGTTCAGTAGTGGTTACTCCTTCATAGATTCCACTGATTACTTTCATTGTAATCTTTGCCTGAAAAAAGCAAAAGACAGTGTAGGAAGAAACAAAAATGCAGAAATCTGCAGAATAACGTTTTATAGACCTGGAAACTACTGAAACGCAAAAATTGTGCAGAGCAGATCAGCAATTCAAAATCGAAGTAAGATTAAAGTAATATTACAACTAAGGCTAGGGCTAGTCCATGGAATTTTGCTTTTTAGGAGTATCTGATAGTGTAGCAATATATCTTATTGGTAGCCTATATTTTGCAACTTCGATATACCGTAGCATAGTGCAGTGGTTCTCAAATGGGGGTACGCATACCCCAAGGGGTACATGAGTACAAATGATAGAAAGCATTAATCTCAGACACCAACTTAATACTGATCTCAGATACCAACTTACACCAAGATTAATCAATAAATGATGTTTTTTGAATAAAGAATTCGTTTGAAAACCAATTTGTGTCTCGTGTTTTGAAAGTTATGAATTAAATGACAATGCAAGGGAGTATGTAAAACAAAAAAATATTTTCCAAGGGGTATGCAATGACACAATGGTTGAAAACCACTGGCATAGTGGATATGCTGCCATTGATTACAAAAATAGACCCACACACTATTTTGCCATGCACAATTAGTGTGTCTTTAAATAAGCACATTCAAAAACTTGCACTCATCACAGCTGTATAGTAATGATCAATAGTGCCGTGTTTGACTCCTTGCGTCAATTTTTTCAATTGAAGTGGGATTCTATGGAGAAGCCATTTAGTAATTTTTGTCCTAAACTACATAATAGGCAGGGGTGAAAAAAATTTTTTGAAATTGAAAAAGTGGCACCTCCAAAATGTTGGCAAATGGTCCAAAACTCCCAAATCCATTGAAAATTTTCAGTTACTCCCTCTAGTGGTCGACCAACACAAAGGTCACGCGGAGGTCAAATTGAGTGAAAATGCTATAACTTTGTAATGGATTGTACTAAAGACCTTAAATTGGTGTCAAAGGAAGCGGAATCATAAAGTTTCTCTCTGTCCCAAAAGAACTTTTTGCCTTATTTTGTCTAGAAATGAAGCTATTACCAACAAATGGTATTTTAAGAGTTACATAACTTTATACATCATAGCTATGTGCAATATGTGCACTGCTGTCAGAGCGTGAGTCTGAGAAAATAAGACTCAGACTAACCCTTCACACTTTTGCTGTAACATATTTAATAGTGGTTTGATTTTCAGATACAGTATTTTAATAATTACAATACAGTGCATATAAAAACATTATCCCTTTAAGGACCACAAGAATTTAATTCATAAAATTTGAAACAATGCCGCAATTGTTTGGTAACAACGAAAATATAATGGATTTCAGATAATTGGTTAACACGTCATAATAATACAACAATCAACAATCATGGTACATATGTGTACCAAAGGTCCTCAAAGGGTTATTTCAATACGTAAGTGCAAATAAAAACTATGAACAGATCAGTGAAGGTGACAAAGACTTTTAATGGTGGGCATACATCTTGTAGCAGCGACAAATTTCCAGAAGGAACATTGCCTACCAAGCAAGATGATATTGATCAAGTTTTAAGTGAAGATAATTTTTTTTCAAAGAGTACTGCAAGACGTGTTGCTGCTGAGCATGTGGAACACACGGAGCACAACATACGTTCAAAGCCATCGTATGTTGCAAAAGAAAGCCAGTTTATGAGTGATGTTGAAAAATTGTTCAACATATTTTGTGAAGACAATCAATGAAGAAGAGAATTAGAGAAAAAGTACAGGCTATGAATGAATCAAGATGAATAGTAATGCAAGAGGCTAGCGATGCACATAGCAAAACTGCAGACCGTGACACTGTTTCGACCTATCAGGTCAAGACAGTGACACTGTTTCGAATCAAGATGACTTTGTGTTTTATGAAGATCAAAAGGAACCAAGAAAAGCCAGATGATTATGTTTGGAAAAATCTCTCACTTTATCTGACCTTCGATTTAGAAAAAAAATTTATATCAAGGGTGGTGATCAACTACCAGGTCCAAGTCAAGGTGGCAGTGGAGATCCAATCGTCTTGGATGATCAATTACCAAAATCAAAAAGTTGTAGAGATTGCTTTAAAATTCTTCAAAACAATTGATTTTTTGCACACCCAGAGAATATTTTGCTTGGCATGTTTGGTGATGATGAAGAGGATTTTCAGAGAATAGCTGTCAACAAGTTGTGTAGCTTACGACTAAAAGGGCCAAGCTATCATATTAAAAATAATAATTTTGAAGGATTTATTGAGCCAAGTTCACTTTTGACAGAATGCACAGCATTTTGAAATTTTTTTATGCCAAAAATCAACTTTAGAGTAAAGTCATTCCACAAAATGGAAAATTTGAATCTTCCAGCAACAATATATGAGCCTCCAGCAACAAAGCAGTTCAGTTATGAAGAAATCAATGAGTTTCAACTTCAACCATTACTAAGCTTGATTATCCTTGCCAAAACCAAGCTGTTGAGCGACATGTGAAATTGGTCACTGAGGCATCTGCTTCAACTGCAGGTCATGAGCGGTGTGATGGGATGATCAGACAAAAAATTCAATCCAGGAAACTAATGAAGTCTTTTGAAACAAAGAAATTCAAAGTTTAAAAACTTCCAACAGTGTTTTTCATAGAGTTGAGTACCCATTTTGATGGAAAGCAAATGTTCTGAATTGTTAATTATACCTATGCCAAGCAAGGTTCATTTTTGGTAGTGTCAGTTTTAAATGTTTTGTATGTCAACAACGTGATGAATCAAAAACCAGAAAGAGATCTCCATGAAACTTTTAGTAATTGATAAAAGCAAACTCAGCCAAGCACTTATGCTACATCAATCCAAATAACTCTTTGTTAGATTCTTTGAGAAGTTCTAGAAATAGAATGAACAGCAACTGCTCATTATTTGCAGATCGAGTACGTGTTTTGGTGCAATTTGCTGCTACTGTTGAGAGAACTTGGCAGAGGTTTTCTCACTTTGAAAGTGTATCTAATTTGTGTATTGTCATTCGTGACACATTAATAACAAGTTGATAACAACATTCTTTGGAAATCTTTCATAGTGACTTGTTTAAATAGAAAGGCTTGCAAATTGCAATGTGTTCTTTCCAAAATTTCACTAATCGTAACTCTTACAATACCATTGATAATATCTTTATTTCTAGACAAAATAAGGCAAAAAGTTCTTTTAGAACAGATAGAAACTTTATGAATCTGCTTCGTTTAATGCAATTTAAGGTCTCTAGTGCAATCCATTACAAAGTTATAGCATTTTTACTGAATTTGACCTCCGTGTGACCTTTACCTTTGTGTTGGTCGACCACTAGAGGGAGAAACTGAAAAACTTCAATAGAATTGGGAGTTTTATACCATTTGCCAACATTTTGGAGGGGTCACTTTTACAAATCCAAAGAAAATTTTTTTTACCTTGGCCTATTACATAACAGCGGTGTACATTTGGGGGGGGGGAGTTACAAGAGGACAAAATGTTGTCAGGTCACCTATTTAAAATGTCATAGAAATTGACCTACCATAAATGACTAAAAGTCACGTTTTTGAAATGCAATAGATATTGACCAATCAAAACCAATCATGGCAAAATAGCCACTGTATTAATATAAACAACCAACCATGTACTTAAATATTCAATAGCAGGTTGGTTCTTAAAATACTTTTTTTTTAATTTTTTGGTCTCAACGGTTTGAAGTGTTCCATTTGGGTAAAAAAACACCACATGCAATTATTTTTTGAAAAATCTTTGCATTTAGGGGTTTGGCAACTCCCCAATATTTCAGCTCCCCAAGTGGAAAAAACACCCATATATCGCATACTGCATGCACAAGAAACTTCATACTTATACCAAAAAGATGCAGAATATGTAGTTTCATATCCAATTTTAAAATATATCATAGCCCTAGCTTGCCTTGATTTTATGTTAGGTAAAAAACTGTATTGTTTATTAAATGCTATTCAAGCTAGTTAAACAAGTTTAAGTTACTACACTGGAGTAATTTTACTGAAATAAATCCATTGGTTTAACTGCAACTGTGCACTACTCGAAGCAACAAAATTGTATTAACATTAAGAAATATCTGGAAACATACCAACGTATTATTCGTTTAGACAGTTATTTGATGCATAAAGGTTTCTTTTTGTCAGAAAATCTTTTTCAATGCTGTTAAAAGACTTGCAGGTGGTACAAGCTGAGTATTAGCTGACCCTTATCTTTTTCCAATACTTGTAATTTGTAGTACTCATGACATGTGGTATATGTTGTCATAATGTGTTTATCTATCATGATTATTAACCACCTTTAACTCTGCCGTGATTGCAAAGGCAGCTTGAAAATCGTCATTGTGTTTCTAAGAGCCTGAATCTTTTTAAACAACAGTAATGGGAGCCCTTTTTACATTGATGTTACAAAATCTTCAGCTCACTACCATTGACTATTGTTCACTACTTTCTATTCTCTTTGACAGATCGTCATCGCCTTCATTCTCTAATGCTTGAATTATTTTACATTTTAAAGCTCATGAAAAACTGCAATCGACCAACTAGCTCCTGTGAAAAAAACACATGTGAACCACCAGTTTTGTTGATGCAGTCTGTAAAATTTCTTTGTTGATCTTCCCATATTCAACCAATGATTTTATGAGATCATTATAAGGAGCATACTTTGTTTGAGGTGCCACCATCCGAGTATGAGGTATATTTGAACTCCAAATGCTGCTTTCTCAGTAATCCTTTTTCTTTTCTTGCTTCAAGCTGCATTTATCTTTGAAATAGCCTAGCCTTCAAAATAGAAATCATCTACTAAATCATTTGGCATAATTCATGAGCCATCAATCCTCAAGGAAGGAACTCCTCCATAAAGTTTGGTAGCTATCTTTAAATATTTAGGTTAATCCTCTTTGGGATGGCCAGCAATGAAAGAAATGATATTATTTCTGACAACAGCTATTTTTATCAGTGACACATTCATTGATGCATACTCATCTTGATTTAATCAAAGCAATTCAAGGAGCCCGGAACTGTTTTAAGATATGAATTTCTAAGCCAGACAAGACTCCCAAACCATATGTAAAAAAAGCTCTCTCATGATCAATTTAAATAAATGGTGGTGACATGCAAAAGCAAAATTTCAAAAGATTGTTCCAGAAACTGAAGATTCTCGTTACTTTCTCTTGAAAAGATTCTGGCTCTAAGAAACACAATGACGATTTTCAAACTGTCTTTGCAATCGCAGGAGAATTAACGGTGGTTAATAATCATGATAGATAAACACAGTGTGACACCATACACCACATATCATGAGTACACAGAATTACAAGCATTGGCAAAAGACAAAGGTCAGCTATGGTACCTCACGCAAGTTATTCAACAGCATTGAAAAAGATTTTCTGACAAAAAACCTTTATGCATCAAATAACTGTCTGAATAAATACTAAACAATTTTGGTTATGTTTATGTAGGTGTATTGAAAAATTTTGTTTGAGGGATGGATTGAAGGGCATTGTCCTTTGTCAATCCTTAAATTCATTGGTATGTTTCCAGAAATTTCATAATGTTAATATGATTTTGTTGCGTGTTTTGAGTGATGTGTACTTGCAGTTAAATCAATGGATGTGTTTCAGATTACTACAGTGTAGTAACTTGAACATGTTTGACTAGCTTGAACAGGTTGAGATGAGGTAATGTCAGACAAAATTTACTAAAAAATTTGTTTTTGTAATCAAGAATTTTTATCTGAGCAAGCTATGGCTCCAACCATAACAAAATGGAACAAAATCTTCATTATCAAATCTTTAAAAAGATTGGTATCTGGTGATTAACCTGTCAACAAAATAATCGTAGTGAAAAATGTCATTTTTGATGTCCAACATCTTTTAGTAGTAGGAAAAGACTTGCTTTTTCTGCTGGTTCTTTGCTATGTGCGATTTTCCATTAATTCTTCTGCATTGAAAAAAAGGTGCAGTTTGGAAGAAAAAAAGCAATTTTAATTGAAAATATTACATATTCTGATGTAGAAATACTTGATGCATTATATCCAACTGATAAAATTTGATTTTAGCCCTATTTAACTTTTCCTGAAAAAGTCCAAGATTACTCCCATCTTACCCCAGCAATTTTGGTAAATAAGTTTTTATTTACAAAATTGTATTTGTATGTGGTATTTTTCCCAAATGGAAAAAAATTTGTATGTGGTGCTTTTCCCAAATGGAACTTTTCAAACCTCTGAGACCAAAAAAATTTAAACAAAAGTTTTTTAAAAACCGTATTTAATAGCCATGAAAAAAATTTATTTTTTAAAATCTCTTATTTTAGAATTGAAGTGATTTAAAGCATGGTAAGTGTCTCGCTCATCTGGTAGGTCAAACTGCATTGATGCAAAACAAATTAGCAATGTAGTAGGCTAATAACAGAAGTGCAAAAGCTACAAAAATTTAGCTTACTGGATCAATGAAATCCATATTAAGCCCATAGCAGAGCTTAGAAATTCGGGAAGTAATTTTGTCAAACATGACTTTTTCTTTTCTTCCATCTGAAATATACACAGAACTTGAAAAATCCAGTGATTTTAACTTACAGAGTAATAGCTGTTAATAGCCTTTGGAAAGCAATAAAAATTTCATCAACAGGAAGATTTACAAATATAGTGGTTTAAAAATTAATGAGCTTAGCAAAATGAAAACTGATAATCAAACATCCAATCAAAATGAAAACAGTTTGACAATAATTAAATTTTATTTTACCAGGTGCAAATGTAACTGACAGTATATACATATTGTTGCATATAAAAACCTTCAGCCATTATCCAGATGCACCTGTGCACTAGATAAACTACCAATTCAACTGTTGAAGTGGTACCCAACCAACATTCAGCATACTCTAATAAAATTACCAATAATTAAAGAATACATGACTGAGTAAAAATGCGGAATGGTGTAGCGAATTTTCACTCATCCGTGTACAAATAGGGTCTAGCTCCATCACCAAATTGCAAATGTGGTGCCGCTGAGCAAACTGTAGATCATGCAACATCTTCATGTCTCATACATCATGTACCAAGAGGAACACGAGGTCTGCAGGTTTTGGATGATGCAACTTGTTGTTGGCTAAACATTGCCAGCATCTAATCAGGGCAGTGCAGCAGCCCAGGGTGGTAAAAGAATAAACCCTTGGCCCTGGCCTTGATTTGTGCAGTTCGGGTTGAGTTTGGGTGCCTGACCAAACAACAGAGACAACAAAAGAATGAAGTCAATCTATACTGAAAACATACATCAATACTGAAAGCAAAAAAATGAAAGCACTGATATTGACAATACAATTGAAAATCATACGCATTTCTTTAAATATAATTGTCTAGTCCAAGAAATAGAAAGAGAGCAATACTCACCTCTCTTGTAAACAAACATCGCACTAGTATGTAAAAATATGGCCTATCACAAAACGAAAGTTGCTAAACACAAAAATAAAGTTACTCTTTTTGTCAAGGGAGTGGCAGGCGGAATAGAAAGAGCTACTGTCCTTCTAAAACATTGGCAAAAGCTTTGTCTTGGCTAAAATCTTTAGGTCTCTTTGAAAAAGAACATAGAATTAGCTCAATTCCAAAAAATAAAAATAACAAATTACGTTTAAATAGTCATGCAAGCTTCTACCAGTTCTACAGGCAGTGGTACCGAACAGGGTTAGTAAGCACAATGCAGGTACGATATGCCTGTACGGCAGATACTACATCTATTTATAACCACCTTTCTACAGGCTCTTCTTGAAAACAATAGTTGAATAAGTTCTTAACACAACTAAATTGCTAGTGCAAGGTCTTTGTGTAAGAGCTTGATCTTGAATTGACAACAATAAAATTGAAATAACTTTCTTTTTGCTTTCCTCTTTACTGTCAACTGATCAACGTAGCAGGTTTATAGGCTATAATAGTTTAGTGATTGCATATAATGTTTATCATCTGAAATTACGACTTTCAACACGCTCAACCTATCTTGCTTGTTCTCTGTAACACTGGCTAATAACCCATTTCATTTGTGTTGACGCAAAAACACTATGACAGTTGCCTTAACTTTGGCGCTCAACCAATGTTGGCGGTAACACGGTTTGAAGTTGCCTTTGGCGCTCAACCAATGTTGGCGGTAACACGGTTTGTATGGGGCGCCATTTGTTCACCGCTGATTACACATGTTTTAGGACAACATTTATGACTAAATCAAATGCATTTGTTTAAATGCACAAATACATTTAACATTTGTTTAAATGTTTATAACATTTGTTTAAATGTTAACATTTGTTTAAATGTTTTTAACATTTGTTTAAATGTACAAATACATATGTCACTCAACCGTATCATTCACATATGTCACTCAACCGTATCGTATCGTTCTTTAAAGGGAATGTACTGCGAATAACGCTTTTCCGATAGATTTGGTCATTGGACCATCACGTGATAGGTTTGCGACAGACTCGCTTGAAATGGGCGACAGGCGCGACATAGTTAAAATTCTTGAAATGGGCGAGGAAAAGCAGAGGAAAAGTTTGGCGAATGATAAATCGCTCAAAGATGTTGTAACTTATATTCATAAAAAGACTGCGAGTTTAGCACTTATAGTTACATTGCATGTAGCATGGCCGAAACGAGTCGGCATTTACAGTAAATTGATTAAACAAGATAATAAAGAAAATATACATCATAGGATATAAAATTAAAAAGGTTTTTTAATGTTTTATCCTATGATTAGGGTGGCCATACGTCCCGTTTTAGGCGGGACAGTCCCGCTTTTTCAGGCCTGTCCCAGTTAAATTATGGAATGTCTGGTGTTTTCGCTCAGTCATGCAGCACAGCTTGACCTAGGGTATGCCAAAATTAGCCGTGATAAACTAGGGCATGTTGGCAGCGAACCCTACCTGAATGATGATTCCGGCCGAAAATGACAACAAACGGGCAGCGAAATAGGTGGTGACCTTTTTTTTTTGGAGATCCACCCCACCGTAGGCGCGACCGCGGTCTTGAGCGTCCCGATTTTGATCTAGAGTCTATAGTAAGCCCAACTATTTGGCTTCGTGAAAGGCGGCCATCCACTGTCCCGTTATTTGCTCATGCAAAAACGGGACGCTCAATTGGAGGTCTGTCCCGCCTAAATCGGAACGTATGGCCACCCTACCTAGTCATAATAGCAGTCTGCAATAAGCGTCCCGGTTTTGCATTTCGAAAAATGGCCAGCCTACTTATGATGTATATATATACATACATAGTCTTTCATAAGTATCATTATTTTCTGCAAGAAACTGGCAGACTGAGTTCATTGACTAACAGCATAAATCTATACAGCCTATGTTGCACTTTTGCTTCCAGCAGTCATCCTATATCCTATCCAGCAGACATCTTGTAGTAAGAGACTCGGACTTTTGCGGTTGGTGGTTTAATTTGCTGCAGACTACATGTTTCAAGAATTTTAACTATGTCGCGCCTGTCGCCCATTTCAAACGAGTCTGTCGCAAACCTATTACGTGATGGTCCAATGACCAAATCTATCGGAAAAGCGTTATTCGCAGTACATTCCCTTTAAAGAACGATACGATACGGTTGAGTGACATATGTGAATGATACGGTTGAGTGACATATGTATTTGTACATTTAAACAAATGTTAAAAACATATAAACAAATGTTAACATTTAAACAAATGTTAAAAACATTTAAACAAATGTTAACATTTAAACAAATGTTATAAACATTTAAACAAATGTTATAAACATTTAAACAAATGTTAAATGTATTTGTGCATTTAAACAAATGCATTTGATTTAGTCATAAATGTTGTCCTAAAACATGTGTAATCAGCGGTGAACAAATGGCGCCCCATAGGTTTGAAGTTGCCCTTGGCGCCCAGAGATGAGCGGATTTAGGTTTTTTTCAGATCCTGATCCGTTCTTAATCCGAAACATCAAATCTTAATCCTGAATTTGGAAAATCTTAAATCCAAATCCTAATCCTGATCCTGAAGTTGTAGAACCTGATTTCATGATCTTGCAGGGTGTGATGGATATATTGGAGTTTAGAGATAAATACCCTAAATAAATGGGAACTGATTACATAAGTTAAAAACAAACTTTTCAAGAAAAAAATATATATACATTTAAAAACATTACAAGTTATAGTGTTTTTAACTGTAATAAACAGCTCTAACTTTCCGTTATCAAGCACAGTGCCAGCGAGTTGAAGCTACAACGTTATAAAATAGCCACTTAGACTCACAGTGCTTAACAGCAAGCTTGCCGGATTCGTAATATATTTCTATTATACAGCTACAGAATTGACATTAAAAAGTTAAAACCACAACAGTCTGTTTCGCCTAGAGGTTCATCAGGTGGTGTGTCTGCAAAATACATATAAAACACTATAAAACGCTGTAAAAACTGGCATAAAAATTGAAAAATTAACCGATAGGTGCAATACATTTGAAAATTCAGTAACCAATGCGACTCGTCTCAGAAGTTAGGAAAGGTACCGGTATCAATTAAGCCGCCGATGGTACTGGGTAATACGACTTTTGGCGAAGGTTGATTGCCAAACTCGAAGCCCTAGAGAGGGACCGGATCGAAAACAGTGCTGGTACTACCAGAAATTTTTTAATTTAAATTTGTTGATGTGGTGGCATTTTCCCATCAGTTCGGTTCTCGTTCAATGATGTAGCGAGACATGCTTGGAGAATGACGCACTTCTCTGTGAGACACAGCATGCAAGCCCTTGCCCCTGGTTGACAAGGGGTGGTTTGCGTGACCATTTCCCAAGTAATTTGGTGGCTTTTCCCATTTGTTTTGTCAAAGCACAATGCCTTTGAAAGCTCGGTTGCATTGCTTTTTCGTTGGTACAGTCAACTTTGGATATAAGAGATTCAGATATAAGGGATTTTCACTTATAAGGGACTACGCAAAAGGTCCCAATGATTTTCAATATAAACTAATAAGTCGGTTATAAGAGAATTCGGTTATAAGAGACTGATTAAGCTGGTCCCGGCGGATCTCTTATATCCGAAGTTGACTGTATTTAAAGCTCTGGCTGTGGTTGTAGAAACGAACATTGAACTCCGTTTCATAGCTACCGAGGTACGGCATGGTGCTAAGAAAAACTACCGGTATATACAAATACACATCCTAACATTTCAACTGTTTTATACCACTAAAAGGAATAAACAGCAATTGCTTTATGTGTTATTTGATGCATCTAAATTACATATAATATAAAATAATATAAAGTAGTTACTTAGTTTCACGGTGCTCAACAGCAAGCTTGCCGGAGTCGTAATACATTTCTATTATACAGCTACAGAATTGACATTAAAATCCCAACAGTCTGTTTCGCCTAGAGGCTCATCAGGTGGTTCGTCTTATTCAAATAGAATTCAATTTGAATAAGACGCACCACCTGATGAGCCTCTACGCGAAACCGACTGTTGTGGTTTTAACTTTTTAATGTCAATTCTGTAGCTGTATAATAGAAATATAATGTACAATATGTAGATTCTCTTACACATGTGTACAGTGGTGTATGTATATACAGGTGGTAGACAAAATAATGGAAACACCTAATTTTTACCATCATAATCTTAGAACATAATTTAAACAATCAAAACTTGGCATATGTTCCTATTTTCTGTATAATAATTTGGTTATTTGGTATATTGATGTAAAATGTGTATTATTTTTCTGTTTTCAGATATTGGAGGGTTTGGAATTGGATTTAATTGGAATTGGACAAAGAATTGGAGGGTTTTCTAACTGAAGAATGTGGTGTAGCGCAACGGCGGCGTCTGGCTGAAGTCCGGCCGGCGTCAAAAGAGTGCACTCCATACGGCGACTAGTCACTTCTATCATGATAGCTACTACAATAGATTGGGTTTGGTTTATATATTAACATTGTTGTTGGTAACTTTCGGTTTGTGGTTTGTAACATCTTCGTGCTCATACGACTCTTAGCAGCTAGATCTCATTGTCGCGATAGCTGCGCATGTATGCATCGAAGTTGCAGTGGCTGCAACATGCCTTCCCCGCCATCGATGAGAGAGAGAGAGATAAGCTTGCCGGCCGAAGTGAATGAGATTTCCGTCAAGACTTCGTTTGGAAGGCAGTCTTGAGGTTTGGGCTCGGCGACTCAACGATGGCTTCTGTTGCTTGATTGAAGGCGCTGCCGTCCAACTACATGGGGGGAGATGTAGCTTCTTTGTCGGGGTCACCATTGTAGCACAACGTCAGGCATCTGGCTGTAGTTAGATGTCAAAAGAGTGCACTCCATATGGCGACTAGTCACTTCTACCATGATAGCTACTTTCGTAGATATCCTTTCAGTTTATATATTAACATTGTTGTTGGTAACTTTCGGTTTGTGGTTTGTAACATCTTCGTGCTCATACGACTCTTAGAAGCTAGATCTCATTGTCGCGATAGCTGCGCATGTATGCATCGAAGTTGCAGTGGCTGCAACAATGGGTTGCAATTCTCTTGGAAACAATTCACAAGTTGTATGAATCAATACCTAGGAGAATTGAAGCTGTAATTGCCTCAAAAGGCAGACCTACTCCATATTAAATTATAATTTGTTGATTTTTTAAGGTGTTTCCATTATTTTGTCCACCACCTGTATATATATATAGTTGATTTACAAGTTGTCACATTTTTTGCAGAACATTTAACCTAATGGACCACTAGTATTATAGCAAATTCAACCACTGGTAAAGATAATCTAGCTGTTTCCATAACATTTTAATACCGTTTAGTCAGGAAACTACAGTAGGTTGTATGCGTGATCAAATTACTGCATAACATGAAATATATCACGAATACATCTTGCAGTGTGAATATAAGTTCAACACCACCAGTGCATCTACACCAAATGAAGATAACTGATTTCGCTTTTTGGTAGCAATTTTTCCAGCAACTTTAAGAGCACGTTCACTGTGACTGCTTGAACAGGTGTGGACAAAATCCTTAGAGCAAACCTGCTTAGTGCTTAGTCTTGGAAATTGTGTTTTGATTTCTGATGAACCCCAAAACTGGATGATACCAAACTCATTGTTGTCATTGCAGTGGCTTGCTACAGTGTCATCGAACACTTTCTGCTTATACATTTATACTTCATCCATTACAGAAACTTTATTTGATGAATCTCTTTGCCAATGCACAAATTCATCATCTTTAATTTTACTTTTTTTTTGGAGGACATCCAGAAATGGTTGCGAGATCAAAAATATAACTGTGATCTTGTCTTAGATCATTCTGATCACTCTCTGCCGGAGCAAGATCCCATAAGCTTTTGGCCAGAACAAAAATTTCATCTTTCTCTGCAGCTGAAAATGGTTGTGACGACTTGAATTTAGGATGGAAAAACAAGGCCAGCTTATGTATACTAGTAATCTCAAATTTGCAAGTGATTGCTTCTGATCGATGTTTAAGTAAAAACTTCACAATGGGGATAGCATTTGGTGGTGCTTGCATGCAGCCAATTAACTTTTTATACCAAAGATACACATGCTGAATCGTAGGGGTTGAATCGCCTTCTAAAGCTCCGGTTGCTTCCTCAAATGGTTTTAAAAAGTGCACTAACACTTATACCATATTTAAGTCAATCTTTTCAAATTTTTCTTGTTTGTGAATACTTTCTAGAAGATTTTTTAGCTCCCCCTTTACTTTCATGATTGACTCCAACATCACCAGTAAACTATTCCACCTAGTATCATTTGCCTGCTGTGTGGAAGCAAGTTTGTTATTGAGCCCACTTCGTTTCATATAGCTCACTAGGGATTTACAGGCAGTAACCACATAACTAACAGCAGCTTTTAATAGCTCATCATTATCATTATCTAACAATGAAACTTCTTTTTGTTCATCTAACGGTAGAATATTACGCACAGCAGTTGCTATCATCTGACAAGTACAGGGAATTCTGTGGAACGTTGATTAAGCAGCCCTTAAGTTGCTTCCCTGATCTGTAACAAAGTAAAGCTGATTGCACAAAACATGTTGAGGTATGCCTAAGCTCTCACAGGTTTGCCGTACACTTGATCTAATGTTGTCACCAGATTTTACTTGATGAGGAAATTCATGCACAGATAAGGTAGCTGATACTAACTTTCCTTTTGATATTAAACGAACAGTTATTCCAAGATAATGTCGTTGTTTAATATCACTCCACATATCTAGAGTCATTCCTGTAATTCCATTTCCTTTAATAGCATTGTTGACTGCATGAGCAAGATAATTATAGTTATAGTATTTTGTCAATAGCTTGATCACATGCAAGACGTTTTACTGTAAACCTCGATGGAAGCAATTTTGCAGCAGATATTTTTCCATACTTATCACCAATACAAATTGCTTACTGTGCTAACTCATTTAAGCCATTTCCTTCAACTGCTTTAAATGGCTGAAGGTCATTTGCTACGAAGTCAACACAAACTTTAATAAACCTTTGTCGAACACTAGCAGGTAAAGCACTTTCTTTTTCAAAAACTTTAGTTGCTTTTCTTGAAGAAATGACTTATCAGATTTTTTGTTCAATTTGACAAATGGTTTTTCAACTTGGTGATTCCACTCTTACATTAATTCTGCGGCCCCATGCATGAACCCGATAAGCCACATTTTCTACAAAAATGAGTTAGCACCCTGACACCATTACTTTTACTCCATAGTTGATTCACAAATTCTTTCAGTGATTGAAATTGAGTGAGTAAAATGTTATGATAATTTTTCCGAATATTGGTGATATTCCATTTCACATTTTCCGAGAAAAAACCTGATAACCCACAAATCAAGACGGCGGCTCTTTTGCAAAGTGCTGCCGGAAGACAAAGAAGAAAGCGTAAACTTCCGCTTAATGCTGTACTAGAGCTAGTGGAAAATAGTAGGTTTCTGATTCTTTTAAACTATACCTCTTGGCATGATATGTGCTGAAAGTGTGTTGTATGTTGGGTATATTTGCTGTGAAAAGTGCTGTTCTACGTGATTCGGTCTCTGACCCTGCTGAATCGTCTGGACTTATAGATCTACTTCTAATAAGGATGCTCTATGTAAGGATGCTTTTGCAATGGAACATTGGCTTAATCTAAGCAAGGATTTAAATGGAAGGAGTATTTTGTCAAAACTCAGAGTGTTACTAAATCATTTCGTTGTTGCTCTCATAAATGTTTGTACTGTGAAGCTGGCGCAGCTGCATTAATTGATACCTTTTAAATCTGCACGGGTGACAATCTGCCCTGCCGGGGTACAATCACACCATACTTAGGAGCAAAATGTTTTCTATTTTGCTTGGTAATAAGCTTAATAGAGCCACGCTTTGCTTAACTCTTAGCTGACTCACAGCTACATTGCATTTGCATAGTCTGTAAACCCAACAAATTTTAATACCCAAGACCTTTTTATTGCTTGCAGGAAAGTGGTTGAAGGCACACAGTTCAGTCTTCATGTCACTTCATGCTCCTTTTGAACAAAAAGAGGCCTACCTCAAATATTTCTGAGCGTTTTGTTTGAAAATAACTCGGTCTGATGTGCGTCTACTACAATATGGTGAATGTGTAAACCTTGCAACTAATTGGCAAAGCAGCATACGGGCGTAAGGGGCATTAACAATTTATTAAAATGAATATGCCAGGAAACAATAATGAGTATACCACCCAACCAATTTAGACGAGACCATCCCTGGACGCGTTTCGTCCTTTTGGACTCATCAGCAGGGCCCGTCCCGTCACAAGCAAAAGTAACCCACTCATTAACGTTATCCTTAAAAAAAAAAAGAAAAAACAAATCCAAGACATGCAGAAGCACTGAGACTTCAACCGACGACGTATTGCTTTGCTTAGCAGGGCGGGTTGACAAATTGGTTGATTCTGGCCGCATATCCATTGGGAGATCAGTTCACACACTGATCTGAAAAAGCAGATTAAACGCTGCATTTATAGCCTAGCGCCTTGTCTTTGCAATGCCATCACGCTCGAGGCGAGTGCGTTGACAATTCACAAGGTGGGAGCCGGGCGACCTTTGATAGACGTGTCGAGCAAATCCATGCCAACGAATTTTCACTCTATCTCACTTCGCAGTAAACTGGGCCTCCTACAGTGAAACGGGCAAATCCATGCCAACTATTTTTAAGTAGGGAAAAAAAACTATAGATTTGAAAGTTATTAAGCGAAGAAGGATTTCCTTCTTCGCTTAATAACTTTCAAATCAATATGGTGAATGATATTGGGGAAACCATAGCCGCTTTTGTCGCTATGCCGGAAACAAGACAAATAGCGCAGCCACAACAACTTAATATCACAAATATAAATAGCCGGCCAATATACATAGGAAAGGGGCAGCACCATATCGTAAAATAGACTTACCACTATATAGTTTATTCGTGTAATTGGGAAAGCAACCACCTTTTCGCCGCTACCATCAGTTTTGATTGTGTTTCAATCCGTTCTCCCAAAAGTATTAACCATAATTTGTGGCAAGATTCTTTGTGAGCATTGTCAGTCATGATTAAGATAATATGATGATCACAATTTGGTGTCCAAGAATTTTGAAAGTGCATAAAAATCATTTCACTTTTCGCTACTGCTCACACAAAAGTCCCATGCGTGAAGCCGGCGCAGCCGGTTGAACCGAAATGCTAAACCCCGTCATTACTGATGAAGGGCCCCTGCCGGGCGACGCTGGCAGAGCCAGCCAGTTTACTATAAATGACACGTTTTGCGTGATTTTCTAACCTTCTTTTAAATCATATTTATGCGGTCTCACTAAAATTGCTTTCGGTTCTAATTCAAATAAACCCCGAAATTCGTCAGGATCTGGAATCCAAATCCAGATAACACCAATAACAAATATAACACTAATGGATATTGTCCACGCGTAGACTATGGTTTTCTCAAAGTGGAGGGAAATATCTTATTTTGAAGGCATTCCAAAATTACTCAAAAACCTTAGGCGATTAATAGTTTCTGGATCCGCCAGTCTACGAAACCAAAACGAACTTGAAAACCGTCTTACCAAACTTTTGTTTACTTCCAATTACACGTGACCTTTTCCTAGTTACGAGTCGATGAAAGCGTCATTTCCTATTTCTTTTTACAGTTATCCAGGCGGACCACCTCTTCAGCACAAAGAAAGTACTAAGCTCAATAATGAATTTCAAGCAAACATAAAAATTGCGGCAAAGTTTCAATAATTACAGTTACAATTAACTTACAAAACTATAATATATTCATCCTGCCTTCGGAATTTAAGCGAAACCGAACTATCTTTAGAGCCCCCATTAGTCTACCACTTTGAGCAGTAGAATACTTTAATATGACTTCAATCTACAACCGCACTGTATTAACCAGTGAGGCAGAAAGAGAGAGACAGAGAGAAAAAGAGAAAGGAAGGTTCACTTTTTATATTTGGTTTTGTCTCCTTTTACGGAAGTCTCTAAATTCATTTTGTAATTCCGCAATGTCTGAATTATCAATATGCCACTTTTTTCTGTTTATGGCATTTTCCTTTTTTAATCTAATCTTTTCTTCCTTCGGTCGTCTCCACGTCATCTTGAATAGCCCATGACTCCATCATTGCTCTCCCTCCTCAGGACATGTCAATACCATTGCTTTGGAGAGCTTCTTCTAAGCCAAGCAATTCGAAAAGTCCTCGGCTATTCCTTTTCTCAATTCATTTAATACTACACTCAATTGATTTAACACTTTTCTCAACTAATTTAACACTCTTGACTTTGCTGTTTTAGTCTTTTTCAAAATCGTCATCTCATCTACCCTCAGATACCGTTTCTCATCTCTATACAATATCGTCGGCCTCACACAACTTTCATAGATTCCTCCTTTTCTAGGAAAGCTTTCTTCGTTGAAAGAACATTCTCTCAATTTTATTTGCCAACTCCTGTTTTTGCTGTCACCACTCCCTCATTTCTACCACTAGCATTCAATTTGTCCCCCAAATACCAAATGCTCTTTACTACCTTCATCTGATGATGAAATGATATTTTCTCATCTAGTTTGGCTTTCTCTTCATTATCTCAACACATCTTCCACGAACAAAAACTTATGCCAGAGTTGAAGACATTTTCTTCATTTTCGCACATCTTTCATTTACCAATTTACTATAGTTCGAGCATTCGTTTATCACCTTCTAGCCACACTTGGCATATAGATAAAATGTGCAGTTGGTTCTCTCTCCTTTCAAAGGACTTACTCAAACAATTGAAAACACTTTTGTCTTACCAAGATTATCTTTCATTCCATTACTCTCAAACCCCTCTTTCTATTTCAAAAACTTCTCTCTCAATTTCTCGATACTTTTACTCATCAAATCAAATCATCTGCATCAAAAATTTTGTTCTTCAAGCCTTGTCTTGTAAACTCCGTAATTGTACCAGTTGCAGTTGCAAAAACTAGCGGCAGCAACACAGATTTTTGATGGACACCGATTTCCAACCGACATTCTTCAGATAACGCTGATCCTGCTCTAACTTTTGTTTTCGCATCTTAATGGAGACTAATCACAGTTCTAACAATTACTTGTGGTAAACCTTTTTCTCTTCTGGCACTCCATCACCTTTCTCAAAATTCTATCAACTGCCTTTCCAACACACAACTTTTTCTCTTTATCTCTGCATTCCTGTTTCATTCTTCTGTCAGCAAACAATGCGTTTGTTGTTCCCCTTCCTGGCATAAACTGAAACGATGTCGCATCAACATTTCTAACTTAATTCTCGATTCCTTCTATCCAGCTCTCTTTCAACGATCTTCATGCTCTAATATCTTCACTTTCCAGCATGCATTACAAAATTTTACGTCCTCTTTTTCTTCGAAAATCGGCCCCAACACGCTTTTTTGCCACAAATCCGGTATTTTTTTCCATCTAACCCATATCTGCAAAGTTCCATCATCTCAGTAATCCCTATCTCTCCACTGGCAGATATCATCTCTGCACATACTTTAGAGAGACTAACTACCTTTACAGGTTTCATAGCGGTTATTGCTTTCACCATTTTCATTCGCATAACTTTTTCATTAGATACCTTCACTATATTAGCTTCTGTCATCTAATCGCATTCACTTTCTTCATTCATCTCTTCTACGTGATTTTTTATATTCTTTATCTGTCCTTTTTATAAAAACCCAGCTTTCAGTTATTTTCTCTCATCCATCTTCCTCCTTCAATATCTTTTCTATCTTTTTTCATAAACTGTATCATTGTAAAAATATTATTTGGTGCTTCACCCGATTTATTTGTTTTGTGTTCAGCCTCCTCCCTCGTAGCATTAGCAAACGCTTTCTGTGTTCCATTTTTCAGTTTTTATATCCAAGCTTGCCTTCTTCTAACTGATTTACGTATATCTTTTTATATGTCACTTTCTTCCGTCTTGTTGTTTCCCTCATCTCTTTATTTCACTACCACATGTTCTCAGGATACCTTCCGTCTTTCTTCTTTCCATTTACTTCTTCACGAGCCTTTAAAAAACAATTTTTAAAGGCATTCCACAGACTTGGCATCCGCTTAATTATCTCCTTAACTCTTTGTTGAAATCTTGCTTTTGCTTTGTTTCCATTGCCAAACCCTTTTTCTGGCAGTTCGTTTGCTCTTCACTACTTTTCATCTTTCTTTTTTTTACGTCTGTTATATTACCAACCGATGTTTGGGAATTGCTTTGACGTCTTTTAAATACTTTCTATGTTTTTGCCAATAAGCTGGAAATCATTCTTGGTCTCATTTCTACCCAAATTTCACATACGTCACTTTTCTCTGCCAACTTTTTTGAAAACATTTGTTTGCCACACAACACTGTTTCTTGTCGTAAATTTCAAGTAATCTTCTTCCATTGACATTTCCTACGCCAAATTGCGTGTACTTTCTCCATGAACGCTCTAAAAGCGATCACTCCGTCTCCCAACATGTCTGTTAAGTCACACGAGCAAGAATTTTTTCAACATGGTTTCGCAAATCATACTCACGCGCCATTTGATGACAAAATTCTTTCCACCTGGTATATATCACTGAAACAACTTTTTCCCAAAAATCAAGCTTTATTATCATCTCTCTGTTGTCTTGCTTTCACTTTATCAATCAGTTTTTCTCTCAGGAAAGCTTCAACTTTTATTCCATTACTATTTCCAGACCAACAAAACTTAAATATCTTCTTCCAGTGACTCCAACAAATTGAACACCTTGGCTTTTCCATCTCTGTCCCTGTAATCAACATACATCCACTTTCCTTCAAGGGGTTGTTCAAATATTATATCACGCCTCCATGGGGGAAAGGGAAGAGCAAAACCATCATATTGTGGGAGGGAGAATAAGAAATATTGTTGTATGACAAACCTGCTATTATATTGAAAAGAATTAAACTTTTAATCGTTTGAATATATAGGCTTATGTATACAGTTTGAGTAATTAAAAGTCATCTCGAGTGTTTTTTACAAGCGCCACATGAGGGGGTAGGGGCTTACAAAAGGATTAAGAGTCATATGGATGAGGGGATTAATATCGGATAAAAAAGATCATATAATCTGCGAACAGCTGTTCTACACTTGTTTTTTTCTACCACAAAAACTTTCCAAACTTTACCTCACGTATATGGTTACTTTTTAACCTGTAGATTCCTCGAAGCCCTCCCCCCCTCCCACTTACTTAAAGACTGACGAGGACAGGGGGCTAGTTATAGTTAGAATTTCTTGGAAAATTTTGGAGCATTCTTATAAGGAAAGCATGTCCTTCCTTACTTCCAACCTCAGTTAGAAGCATAGATTGGTTCCTTAGTCGCCTCTACAACACACCTCTGCACCAATCAACAGCGCGTCAACGTGATGGTGCGATCCCCGACCCCGTTTGGGTTGGTTCGAAATACCTGTTGGCCTTCCTGAGGGTCCCAATTGCCCCGGGCATTTTTTTTCATTTTTTCCCTGTTCTGCGCCCTGAACGACCGCAGAAGGGCAGCACACAGCTTCTTTAAAATCGGTCACCTGTCTTCTCACTTCTCCTGCCCTTCTCTTGTCCATCTTCATCTCCTCATTTTTTCCTTCTCTTGATGAGCGGTAACGTTCATCCCAACCCTGGACCCATCTTTCCCTGCTTAGTGTGGGAAAAAAATGTGATTTGGCGGCGTCAGTCAGCGCAATGCTGCACCTGCTCCAAATGGGCCCATCTAAGGTGCTCACTACTCTTCCTCTCCAAATTCAGAATTCTTTGCAGCTCTCACTCCTGGAACTGCCCCCCATGCTGCGTCCCTACTTGTAACACTGTGACTTCCTCCTCGGACTCCTCTTGCCTGTATACCTCCACTGTACAATATGGCCCCCTCTGCTAATGCTGCACTCCCGCCCCACCCTGGTCTTTAAACCTCTCATCCCCCTTCTACCCATTTTGTATCTTCTCCCTCTGCTCCCTCACCATTGCCCCTTGCTCCTGGCTGTCCTTCTACACCTCCTGCTTCCTCTCCCCCACTGACTCCCATAGAGTTTTTCAATGGAATGCTGGCGATCTCCGAGTCAGGAGCACTGAACTGCTACACTTTCTTTCGTGCCATCCCGTTGACCTTTTCTGTATCCAGGAATCCAATCTTAACTCATCTTCCTCTTTCCGGATTCCTAAATTCTCTGCTCTGGGTTCTGATTGCACCCACTCCCGTTCTGGCATTTTTTTTCGTGATGCCACGCACGCTAGCGGCGGCGTCATCATTTTCGTAAGGCAGGGCTTATGTTTTTCGGAACTCTCTACCTTCTCTCTCTTTGCTTGACCCCTACTCTAATTACGTAGGGGTCAACAATTTCCTAAACAACTCCTCCTCGCTCTTATTTCTTTATGTTTCCGCTTCCCTTATTCGATTTTCTCCGACGGATTGCAGAACCGACTCCTTTTCTCCTTAGATGGATTTTCTTCTTCCCATCTTCAATCTCTCCTGGACTTTGCATTCTTTTCCTTCCATCTGAAGGATATCTTCTATTATTTCCATCCACAAGATGGAAAAGCCTCTCGACTCTCCTGCTTCCTTCCGGCCTATCTCTCTCACCTCCTGTGTATCAAAGCTTTTTGAACGTATTGTACTATCTCGTCTACTTTTCTTTATGGAATCTAATCCCATTCACTCTCCCCGCCAGGCCGGTTTCCGCTCTGGACGGTCTACTCTAGATCAATTCTGTTCCTTTCTCTGTCCATTTCGGATGGGTTCAACAAACTCAGTCCGGACTCTCGGACGATCCTCTCTACTATTGGTTTCTCCAAAGTTTTTGACTCTGTCTGGCATCCCGCCATTTTCCGTAAACTCATCTCGGCTGGCCTCCCTCCTTGCTTTGCTCGTTGGACTCAATCTTTTCTTTCTGATAGGTGCGCTTGCGTGGTTTATCAAAATCACAAAAGCCGTTCCTTTCGAGTCCGTCGAGGTGTTCCGCAGAGATCCGTTCTTGGCTCTGTTCTTTTCTCTCTCTTTATCAATAATTTTCCGGCTTCTCTGCCTTCTACCGTCAGCTGCTCTTTTTGCGCTGACGATCTGGCAATTTGGTCCTCCTCCACCTCGGTCCTTATTGCGGTGGAGGCCACACAAGGAGCTCTGTTTTGATTGGAGCGCTAATCGGAGTACCGGTGTCATCCTCTCAATCCAAGAAAATGTGAGGCCTCTTTCTTTTCATTGGATCCCCACCAAGCTAACCTTCTCTTGCTCAACTCCCGCCTCCGTTTCAATCCAACTCCAACTTTTCTTGGGGTCACCTTCAACCGCACTCTTTCCTTCTTTAATCGCGTGCCTTTGCTGAAGCCCGGAGTTCTTTCCACGCCTCAAAGCCTTACGCTGTATCTCTGCTTCCTCATCGAACCCCTCTAAGGATTCCCTCTTTTTTCTGTATAAAGCTTTTCTTCGTTCCCTTCTCACTTATGCCTCACCCGGATGGTTTCCTTTTCTAAGCGCTACCTATGTCATCCTGGAACGCTTCCAACGAGCGGCTGGTAGCGCGATCACTGGCTGTCTCGTCCTCCCCTATCCCACTTCTTCTCTCCGAGGCTTCTTAAGCTTCCCTACGAGTCACCTTGACTCATTTCACTCTTTCATTGTATGAGCGGGCTCTTCGTCTCTCAACCTCCTTTCCTATTTCAGGTCTAACCAGACTTGGAGTGAAACCAAGACTCTGCAGATCGTTCTGGAGAGCTTTTGCCTCCACTTACCCGCTCACGCTTCCTTCTACTTCTCCTAGGAAGGCTCTTCTTGGAATCTGTTTCACTGTGGAGTCCGCCTTTTTCCTCTCTCTCGCCAAGGTGCGGCTCTCACTCACCTTGACTTTCATCCTCCTCACGATTTGGTACTCTGGACAGACAGTTCTGCTCCTTTTCCTTTTGGCAATGGCGGCTCTGGCGTACTTGCCAACTGCTCTCCTTGTGGCACTGAGGACACTCTTTCCTTTTCAGCAGGCCTAGTACGTTCCAGTTTTTCCGCTGAAGCCTGCGCCATTCTGGTCTCGGCAGCACCAACAAGTCTGTCACTTCTCCTCCTGAGGCGTATTGTTTCATCGAAATTCTTCAACACACAGGTTCCCTCGATTTCCACCGTAGAACTTGCACTTCTTCGTCATGCTCGCTGTGCTCTCTCGTCTACGCTGCAACGCACATAGCCTTCTGTTAAGTTCCTATCTGTCTAGGATTGGCAGAATTGAAAATCCTTTCTGCAGCGAGCGCGGATACTCGTCCCAGGACATTTTACATCTCATTCTGCACTGTCCAGCTACGGACTCTTTGGGCCGCTCGATCTTTGGCGACTCTCTGTCTCTCTACGACCTCTGGTCCATGCCACGGGAGTTGCCCGGCTTCTGGGGCTCCATGACCTTTCACCATGCCCCCGATCCCTCGGAAGGGTTTGGGTAGCACAACAACAACACGCTAGGTGAGCACATTTACATTTCTACCCGGTGAAGCACCAGGAAAAACCGCTGCAAATTTCCCCAAGATTAAGTAGATCGCAAAAGATATTCAACTAGAGAACTTTTGATTGAAAATCAATAACTTCATTTATTACAATGGTTGCACATTGCACAATGTTGACACAAAGTCATAAACAAGCATTTTAAATGATCTACTTTTACTAGCACTACATCAATGCGAACAGAAACACAACCACTTACAGTACCGGCACTAATAAGGTGGTTTAGATCCAATACGTTCGTTACTCGGGCAAGAACCTATGTTACTACCTAAACTAGAAACCAATAATCTCTTCGCGTTACAGTGATTCCAATTTTGGTTCATTTGCTTGTTTCTCAGCATCATAAGTCCACTTTGCTGCGACCGTTAAGCTTAGGGCCACTCCTCTTAGTTTTCTTTTCTTTCATTTTATTTTTTCGTTTCGCTTCTTGATACAATTGTTGACGTTCTTCAGTAGTTAGTTCATTCTAAATTCAAACGAGATGACTCAAGGTGGATCAACATAGTACATGTCTTTGTACAAATTTTTCCGGTTTTTGTACGGAAAATGTCATCCGCTTGACTAATCATACCGTGCTACACACCATACGTTGCTTTCGGAACATAGGTTGCGGCCGCAAAGTAGGTACCAAAAGCGTTTTGTACCTTATTATCCACTAAAGCGTACACGCTGTTGGTACGTACTTTGCGAACAAAACCAACAGTTCGGCCAATAACGTATACTGTGAAGCACCACATCAGTAGTCAAGCGTATGAAACTTTCCGCACAAAAATGTCAATGAGAAAAAATCATACAGAAAACGTACAAATCCGTATCCTATAAGCCACCTTAACCTCGACAAGTTAATTTATTTGTTCCAAATGACAGCAATGCTTTTCATTGAAAAACTGGCATTCAAATCTCTCTCAAGCTACTTGCTCTTCGGCGCAGTGCTTGCTTGCATTCTATCACCCGTACTACAATGAACACCTTAACGTATTCACACATTCTTTCTACTCCCAACATCATGATTACCAAATGCATGAGTATTACCATGCGACACCACGTTCTTATTAAGAAACAGTTTCAGCATAATTAGCATTTAGGGACATGACGCAACAGCTTAGTCCAGGATTGTGTAATCTGCAGCCAACTTAAAACTTTTCGGCTCGGATTACGATCTAAAAAAAGGTCTACAGGGTAAAAAGTCTCCAGACCCAGCACTCGCCCACGTTCCAATCCAGCTTGGTTTGGCTGGGCCAAAGACTACGCAGCATGGCACATCTCTTGCTTAGTCCATTGCACAATAGTGCCTACAAATAAAGCAACTCACCGAATGATCAATTGATTTTCGAAACGGATTTTGATAGCTTTCGTCTTTTGGTCCAATGCCTAGTTCTTGTTTCAACTTCAAACAAAAATAAAATGATTATGAGTGAAACATTACCATTAATATTACCACTAAACATTACCATTACCTTAATTTTTCTTTTAAATGTTGTTGTAAAACACGCACGTTTATAATTTCTGAAACCAAAAGCCTTCGATTGGTTGACGTAGTCTAACTATTACATTAGGTAGTGCAATGGAAGCTGCATAGCAACATTTAGAATAGTAGATTACAACTTTTTCAATTTATTTGTTGCATTCTTATCCTCCCGACTCACAGAATAGCGACAGAAACGCGAAGCATGGGACAATTGACCAGATCTGCTTCCGAGTTTTCAGTTTTGTCGTAACGTTTTAATTTCTTAATGCTATTTTCAGGCAGTATAGTATAGTCCCGAGGGCCACCTAGGTACACACATTTTTCATTTAACGAGACTGCTCGCGGCACCCACCATGCAGAAAATAAGAGCAACGAGCTTTGATAGCACATGCCGATTCCGCATGCAAGGACACGCTCGAGCACTCAACTAGCAGTCTTTCGATGACAAGTCTCACACTGAGTCCATCAAGTCACGCTGCCGACAAAATTAACACATATCAAATAAAGATAAACTGTAATAATTTAGTAATTACAATTTATCAAAAAATTATTAACTACTATCAAAATATATAGATAAATATTCGCTTGCAAAACTCTTTTTATTTAAAACGTGACTCGTTTTTGAGATTAAAACAACTTTCAGGTCTCCAAAACAAGAGCAACGCCGACGATTCGGTAAAACACCTCAACTCTGTTATAAAACAGGCACTTCAAAATGTTTGCCACTTTTCCAAAAAAGTCTTTCTGCTGCAGCGCTGAACGAAATAGACACGGTATCTTTCAAAAACAATCATCGGTTGAAAGAACCGTTGAGAAAATTATAGTTTTTCCACCCGTTTGGAAGTTTATCTTCTAAACATAAGTCAGCAACCTTTTTTTAATAGGGGGTCAAAAATAAACCCTGCAAGGAATCGGCAGGCCGAATTAATTTTCCCAAGCAAATTTGTTTCTTTCACTGTTATATGAGGTTAAAGGTTGCGGGTAGTGATCACTTCAAACCTTGTGCGAAATTTTGGTGGCAAAATAGTGTTCGGAAACATATTTTATCATGATTCACTAAAATGTTGACCAAATTAAAGGACCGAGATTCAAATTTTCAAACTCTAAATTCATTCCCTCACCAGAATACTTTTTTTCGGTGGTCTACAACTTGACCAATGAAATTCGTAGACAAAAATAATCTCTGAGACAAAATAAGCACAGATCTTTAAGAATTGGCAAGCAATGGCATACGCAGAAATTTGTCATGGGTGGGGGGGGGGTTGGTTTCTCTCATTAAGAATATCAAAGCACGATTATTCTTGGGGAAATACCCCCACGAAAAAATTTTAGAAAATAAATTAAAAAAGTAAGCATTTTCTTCCTCTCTAGTACAAGCTATAGGCAGATGATTGCATAAATTTGTTATTACCGGTAAGTTAAAAAATTGTTTACCTACAATATTCATGGGGTGTATGAACCCCAACCCCCTGCATACGCCACTACTCTAAGACGGTGTTCGCGAAAGTTAGCACATATAAACAAACAATCAACAAAAATTTTAACGGCGAGTTTTATAACTTAGTTCGCAGGCCGGATGATTTTGCTTGACGGGCCACATCCGGCCGGCGGACAGTAGCTTGGGGATCACTGTTCTAAATTATTGCTAAGGGTTTTTTACGGTCTGCTTTTTCGGGAAACTTTGCACCGCTATCAAAAAAATCGTCAGCTTTTCGCTTAGCGTCATACCCAGTTCTGCTGCCACTAGAATTATGTAAAATATAAAAACACAAGTTTTTCGTTTGAAAGTACCGGCCAAAACAGCAAAAATGTATCGCGGTACAGGCCATCTCTGATAAAAACTGAGGACTGATAAAGCAGCTGAATAAAATTGATGAATCAAGAACATAACGTATAAACCGCTCGAAAAAGACTCAAGAGAACAGAGAAGTAAAAGCAAAAATTTAGAGGTGTCAAATCAGTGCAGTGGATAAAGGGAATACATCTAAGCGCATGCAAATGACACGCAGTTGGTGACTTCCGCTAACTGCGTTGAATCCGGCATTCATAAAACTGTACATCGATTCAAAATTGGTCATGATAGCCATAACTTTTTAGAAATCGATAGTTTTATTTTAACATCGGGCTAATTTTAAAACAAACGCATCGCCTCATGCAGGAAAATTGGACAGTGGATGAAAAACCTTACCTTATACACGTGAAATAAACTCACAGTTTTAATTTACAAAATTTAAACTGGAAAGACCTAATTTAACCATATTGATTTGCAAGCTAACTGGAGTAGATAACAGACATTTAGGAAACCTAGTTTGCAGGCATGCAGTTAATTATCACCTAAATGTATTGAGAAGGGTTTATCAAGGAAGATCAAAAATCAGTCAAAACGTTTAAAATCACCGCTCTTCAAACACTTACACTGTTTAAAAGCAATTCGTAATCGCCATCAAACACACCGGAACCAATGCAGATCTCAATTGCATCTTCCATTGTTTTCTTCCATAATTTATAATTTTTTTTATAAAAATACTGACTGGGTTCAGGAAACCGAACAATCAAGTCAGTGAAAAATGCTGTGTTTTCCAGCACTTTGGACAGCTCTAAAAGCAAAAACAAGTTATGTATATCGATACAACATCGCTCAACTGCAGTTGTTACGACCCCTTCCTCTAGATAAGGTAGAATCACAGAAACCGAGGAACTTATCATGGTCTAACCCAGAGGTCGCAAATCCTAAAAGCTGTTAACAATAGCACAGCATAAAGCTGGCAAGTGCAAATTGCAGAAGAATGAAGAATGCCACTCGTGGCAGGCAAAAAATAACGCTCATAACGAAACATAAAATGCTTAAAAAGGTAGCACCGTTAATACTCAAAAACAACTACATAATTGATGTTAAAAGTAAACACGTTATGAATTCATTCACTTGATTATGGGTTTGAGCTCGTGCTCTGTTTGCATGTCTTTAGTCATACTGGGTCGCCACGACTTGTAGACTGCTTGTCCTGCCACATTAAGGAGATATCCCGTTACATGACTTTTCCAAGTGCACAATAAGCGGACTTGCTGCCTTGTTCTCCAGACTATCTCTTTTATGCTGAGCGCAAGACAGGGACGCTGTGAAAATCTTTTTTTAGTCATTTGGTACGACTCGACAAGGAATTGAATCAAGGTCCATCGCTCTTGAAGTGAACACTTTAACCACTGTATGGCCTCGCCAGGAATGTTGTCAATGATTTATTGAAGTAGATCAAATAACACTTTTGACAATGCTTACCCTCTTTAATTGATTGTTCTTTGGGAAATTGTTGTCCGATAACATAACCACTGATCTCTAAGTCAATAATTGATTTCGAAAGGGTCTGTAACGAAAACTTTTTTATGAAATCGAATTTAGGTGAACAGGCCAATGAAAAAAATGAATTCTCAGCAGTATCGCAAAAGAATGCGAAATAATAATGCATTGACAACAGATACAATTTAAAAAAAAACAAGACGCGGAAATGACTTCTATCCATTCATTTTTGAGCCTGGCTAGCTATCATTACTTCGCTTAGGTTTGTGCAATGCCGCAATCAATAACTTATTAGAACAGTAATAAGAAAACAGCAGAGACAGGCAAACATATGGTTGTAAGTGAAAATATATGGAGCTGTGGAAAGCATAACATAACCTTGCAAGATTTCTTTCAATTTCATTTTCGCTACCTGAAGATCTTTTTCAAAGTGCTAGCAATACTGCTTTTCAGACTTCATTGCGTCAAAAATCCCTCTAAACTTTAAAAGACCAGTTCTTTGTAAATCTTGCCAGTAACCAAACCCCACCAAAATACAAAGTTTTGTGCTAATCCGGCAAGATCGTTTGAAAAGGATCCTTTTCCGTACCAACAATAACTGTGGTTAGGCCTGGATCGCAATCATGATGAACAACCGGCCTTTCAAATGCATGTCGACAAAAACATAAGAATCCCCATCACACACCTTCATAATTACCTGAGCGTCCACCTTATAGACGGTAGACCAGGATTCAATTCCGGTGTCTAGACATACCAAAAACTTAAAAAATGGTATTCACAGACCTACCCCTCCGTGCTTAGCCATAAGGATAATATGGAGGGTGAAATATGAAGCTAACTATACTCAGTCATAGTTTAAAGAAGTGCAATGGGGTCCGATGGTTTGAGCACATAACCACAAACAACTACAATAACACCTTTATAATCGCCGTCAACGTTGCCTCAACATAAGCAGCCAGTTTTCCAACATCTCTTTCTAAAATTAACTTCTGAACAACAGCTAAATGCTCTTTTCTTTTAACTTTAAATAAACTTTGATACAGAGTTATTTCCTTTATGCTTTCATCTTGAATAGGATGAGTATCATGATTTTCTGACTCTTTCCCACCTGAATGTGAAACAACGAACATCGCAGCAAATACAGAACAAGCAAACAAGGTACTTCCTACAGAAAGCATATTTTGCCGCAATAATACACCGAGTTCATCTGAAAAGAAATTGAAAATCATACAAGTTTACATGTATTGTGTACTCAACTAACATAAAAGATTTACAACTACAATGATACAGCTGAGTACATTTACGTAATATACTATGACAGATATAAAAATGAAGCGATTTAGAAGTCAATGTATAGAGGTAACAATTCTGCAAATTATTAGTTAGGTCAAGTTTCATCAATACACTAAAAACGACAAATATAACAAGACAGATCTAACAGATAACTCGTCAAAAGACAACATATGCACGTACATGTTTCGATGCATAGCACCAACTCCACCCAATTAAATAAGCACAACAAATTGAAAATAATAAAAGTAGTTGGTTAAGCTTTGCCAATTGATGATAGAGCTGCAAGTTACACAGCTTTGAGAACTGCTCACATCAACTAAAACTCATTGATATAAAATAATTTTTACTTTGCTCATCTGTGATCATCTTAAATGTAATATATTTCTCCCAAAGAAAGTATACTATCAAACAGAAGTTTTGGGTTTATTCCAACCACTCTTTGAACTGTTTATTATGTTGAGCGCGCCACGCAGCACTCTTACCAAATGTATCACGCAATTACTACTGAGTGGACTTAATAATTCAATCTGTTACTAGTACTATATTCTTACACAAACATATATCGGAAAAGAACCGAAAAAATGCTGCCGTTAAGGAAGCTATTTTTTGCATTTTAATAACTAAAATTATCTAACACAGTGGTTCTCAACCGGTAAGAAACTGACTCCCAAATAGAGGAATTATTTTTCAGGAAAGGAAACTTATTCTACGGAGAAAAATCCGGGTCTTGAGAATTAAAAGCATCGCTTGCAAAAAAGAAAGGGTCTGCCTGTTCGTCATGAGACAATAATTCTGCAATAGCATCGTGCCTTCACGATCCCCGAAAAAAAATTCTTCACCTAAAAATATATGATGGTTGGGAGGAATAGATCAAACCTGACATTTGCAAAAGAACGCAGAAAAAAGTTGAGAATCACTAATCTAACAACAATTGCAAAAAACATTTAATTTCTTCATGTACGACTTAGTTAAATATTCACCATAAAAAATGCATGTACTATAATACAGGGTGTTTAAAAAAATTTAACATCATTTAGCAATTTATTAACTTTGGCAGTTCCTGTTTAAATGACTAAATTTACACAGCATGTGTAGAAACGGCCAAAATTTTGTGTTTAATATTTGATATGTTTATCTTTTCAGGTGTAGAAATTTTTAATCGATAAATTATTCGTACTGCGTTCAAACATGTGTGTTTAAATGATATTCACTAGCAGAGAAAAGGCGTTTTGTGTGTTGGAGTATGCTCGAACAAACTCAAACAAGACTGTGCAGCATGCGTTTGTGAGAAAGTTTTCTAAGAAGTCACCAACAGCAAAGCAGATTTGGAGCTGAAAGAGAAATTCGAAGACGAAAGCTGCATGTGCAGAGCAAAAGGATCCAGATGACCAGCAACAGCAGAAGGGAAGGTCGAGGAGATTCACCAAACACTCTTGCGAAGTTCCAAAAAGTCTTTAAGAAGAACAAGTATGGAGACCCTGATACCTCCAACAACAGTTTGACGGGTAGTGAGAAAACGTTTGCTAATGAAACCCTACAAACTGCAGGTCGTTCAGGCCATAACCGCAGCTGACAAGCGAAAGCGCAAACAATTCTGTGTTGATATAGAAAAGAACTTAAAGAAGACGAGTTCACTGAACGTCTTGTGTTCAGTAATGAGGCCATATTTCATACGAATGGCAAAGTCAATAGGCATAATGTTTGCATTTGGGGCAAAGAAAATTCCCATGCCACTATTGAGCATGAGAGGGACTCACCAAAAGTGAATGTGTTTTGTGCCATCTCGAAAAACCATGTTCATGGCCCCTTTTTCTTTGAGGGAAATATGACTGGCGATGTTTATCTGCAGATGCTTCAAAACTGGCCAAAGGATGAGCTTATTGCAAATGAACATGAAGATTTCATTTATCAACAGGACGGTGCTCCACCTCACTGTGCGGGCTTATCTCAATGACAATTTGCCAAGGAGATGGATCAGGCAAGCTAGTGGTGAAGACAATATGATGTTAAAATGGCCTCCACGTTCCCCTGACCTGGCCCCCTGCGATTTTTTTCTCTAGGGATATGTGAAGACCTTGGTTTATGCCCCGCAAATGTAAACGAACTCACACAAAGAATCACTATCGCACTGGAGACAGTTAACCAAGACATGCTGCATCGTGTTTGGAAGGAGCTAAACTACCGACTTGATGTGTGCCGGGTAACAGGTGGTGCGCACATTGAACATTTGTGAAATCTTTTATGGAATTCATGTGCCTTTAAATTTCTCATTCAAATTTACAGGTATAAATCTTGTTTTAGTCAACATTAAAACCTGTTGAATTTCATTTGATTCGACTATTAAGTTTCTGTAATATTTATACGTCAAATGATGTCAAATTTTTTGAAACACCCTGTATTTAATATACCTTACGAGTTACAAATTAACGATTCTTATTTTCGAGCCAAAGCACATTTCTACCACAAGTATTGACACCAAGCAGATAAATTTTCAAGAGGCACAACACTCACAAATCGAGTGAGAAATTAACTTTAGGTTTACAGCACTCGATTTCATAACAAGTCTTTTTTGCGCAGGCATACCCTACTCACTCGCTTTTGAACCAAACTTTTTGCTGGAGTAAAAAGGACCTAAAATTGCGGATGCCCTTCCAGAATAATAACAATGGCGCTTCTGTAAAGTTTCAAACTCTGGACTGTTTGTTCCGATGTTTTGAACAATTATCATTACACCACAAACAATTTTAAATCAGTAGCTATTATTCCAGACTTTATTATTGTTCTTCGCAAAGTCTTCAGAAATAAATGGGATGGGCTGTTAACACAAACAATATTAAAACAAATTTTGAATGAAATTGTAATTCATAAAATTAATGAAAGCTGTTTAATGCTTACTACGTAATTATTGTTAAAATAAAAGCAAAGAATGAGTGCAGAAACATTAATTATATTCTTAGTACAGCAGCAACAATTAATGGTTCATTTGAAACACTTCTTACAAGACTGCAATAATGACACATATTACCCACTATCAGCTTGTTTGTGTAACCTATTATTATGTGATGTAACTGGAGTAAGCAAAGATGTTAATGCATCTGGTGGGATGTCGATCTTTTCAAAACCCTTTGGCAACGGATCTTTTAAATATATGTCATTTTCGGCTAACTTGTCAAGATATCTGCGACACCAATTCGAATTCTGTTTGATTAAAGTAGAAAGTGTCAAATATTCTACAAATGGTGGATACCGGTCAAAACTCTTTAGAAAAAGCACTGTATCCCATAGATCATCAAATTTCTTGCCATTTTCAACAGCATCAAGCAATATAATCAGCATGGGAAATAATCTCGCCATACCATTATAACGAACATTACAACACAAAAGCAATTGCTTCAAAAAAAAAGATGCCGAGGCATAATTACTTTTCAAAAGATATGCTGCTTGCTCAATAGAACTATCACTCTCGCCAAGTTCAACATATTGAAAAATTCGATCAAGCACTTCTTTATACTTGATTGCAACAATTCTATTCTGTATTGGGCTTTTGCCTTTCAGCAATGCTTTGTAAATCAATACAGCTTGGAAAATGGTCATTTTTTTCTTTCCAAATTTAGGCGCTAATTTGTCAAAAGTTTCTAAAAACATGTGATTTGATTTTGCTGTAGCTAAGCCAGTAAAAAGTAGTTGGTACACATCCCAGTTAAGATCTGGCCAATGATGAGAAAATTCCTCCATTAATTTTACAGCCTGATTATATGAGCCGCACATGCACAAGCCCAAAGAAAAATAGCCATACACTTCGGCAGGAATTTTAAATCCAAAATCATTGAACATTACAAGTATTTGATAAGCGTCAGATAGCTTTCCCTTAACGCAGCTTCCTGCAATCAATTTTACAAATGTATCTTGATTAGGAATTAGCCCTAGCTCATCCAAACGACGTAGAATCATTTTCGGTGAAAACATAGCATCATTATCCACCATTACTTGAAGTAATTCATTGACTAGAGCAGTAGTTTTAGGTTCAACTACATCAAATATTGCTTGAGCTTGATCAGACTTTTTACGAACTTCCCCGTCCATTTGATTGCCACACAAAGAAATTAATAAAATTCCATTTGCTTCGTCCATCATTTTGGTTTGTATAAGACTATTACAAGCCTTCCGCACAGTTTTCAAATTAATATGATGCTGACCTTTCTTCTTTGCTCTGATGTTATCCATGAACTTTTCAACCATAAACTCTGAAACTTCATTACCATGATGTACTACAAACTTTTTATCGCAGAGAGAAGACGATGTAGTAAGAAAGCGTAAATGATTAAAACTCCATGATTTTAATAATAGTTCTGTGCTTTGAGATACCAGAAGATATTTTTTTCTTTTAAACACAGGAAAACGATTAAATGATCTAATTAAAATCATGATGTAAGACAAGAGCCATAAAACATAGTTTCATAAAAGACCTAAAAAATGAAACAGGGTTAAATGTGTTGAAATCCAGTCTCTACTTTTTTCTCAAAAGCTCTTTCTACATGCAGCACTACTGTCAGCTTGTTATGTTGAACACAAAAATTAACCATCAGAATATAAATTTAAATTGACCAGATAGGCAGTGGCAACAACATTGCTCACCAGCACTGCCAGAAATGCTTGACAGTAAATTACTACTCAGTGATGTGCCACTGACTTAAGCACTTTGTTCTCAGCACATACACCACAAAAACATTAGTGATTTATCAGGGAATCAAACCTAGCTTTCTAACACAAAAGGCAGAATAGGGACCAAAACCATACCACAACCATGAGTCAAATTTGCTCTTCTTAGGTAACTGTACTAGTATAAAAGCTTAAGTACAACATAAGAAAAATACAATTTTCAGTCAGTGTATACTGTCCAATGGAGTTTTGAGTTAAAAGTACTAGCCCTAATTAAGACCTTTTAAACCAAAGTACATGCAGCAGCCCAAACAGCCAATTTTCACCCAGCATTAAACTTATTAAATTCACCATAACTATAATATTGAGGGTAGAGTGTAAATTCTATTCATGCAATTGCCAACGTTTTATCCATTTATTACTGTTGAACTGTTGAAATAGACTTATCCATACAAAAATCAAGTAAGGTCTTCCATCAGTTCAAACTTTTGATGATGATTTTGACAACCAAGCAGCTGATCATCAGCTACTTTTGCATCAAATTTACATTGAGTGGCTTACAGTAGAGCAGCCTATTTTTTCATCTAAATTTAGAATATTTTTGTGGTTTTAAGTCATTAATCTCATAATCCAAAGCATCTACATAGGTAACAAAACTTAAAATTTTGGTGTAGACCACTCTTAATATAGCCCAAAATGGTGGTATGTACTGCAAAAGTAGAATAATCTGGTAAGGGTAATTTTTCTGCTTACGTCAAGTTCACACAGATGAGCATTACCCCTTCTGCAAAACACAAGTTGTAGGTTTTTTACAGACTCACATAGGGCACAACTGTTATAAAGTTAGCTTTTGCTACATTTATTTAGCAATGTTTGTACCCATAATATGCTTTGCCTCATCACTGAAAGCTTTTGAAAAATAATATGACTCATTAAGCAGTTAAATTTATACATTAGACATAGTAAATTAATGGTACCTGATACCAGTACCATGCCCACCAGCTGATACCAATAAGTAACTTTGACTTTATACCAATGACTTTATTACACAACTAATAGTTTTGTAACCATTGCTTAGCCTAACATTTTAACAAGTTAAACACAAAAAATTGCTGTCTTGAAATTATTTTTCTCCACAATGATTTAGGAACTCTGAGCAGAACGTCTGTTTATGTTAAGAACAGTAGAATTAGTAAGTACATTCATTTTTGGCCAGCAAAACACAATCTAACAAAAGAACATAACTAAGCGATCGCTAAAAATAGAAAGCAGAAACAAATGTCAACTACTTTTAAACACACTCTTCTAACTCTTGAAAAACACAAACAAAAGTAAATTAGCATGCAGTTGGTGCAGGTTTTAGGTTTAAAAATTCAAAAATGTGCTAATCACTCCAGCAATTATTAGCCTCCTTTATGAGTCTGTGCATCTATGTTAATTACAGTGTTAAAATTAGGTTGGCTTAGATTAGATTAATTACATTCTATTTGAATAAGCAATAGCAGTAACTGTGAAGGATGCCAAATTCAAGAAGTCGCAAATTAAATCTGGAATAAGTTGATGAGAAAAAAATCATTGATACATGTGCTGAGCAGTAAAAGAGTCACTTAAACTGATGATAAAGGAAGCTTTATTTGAAAAAAATGTGCAGCACCAACAAGAAGTAGAAGCACTTAGGATGCAAATTATTGAACTAAAATCCAGTCAAGAATTTATATGCTTGAAGTATGATAACCTAAAAGCAGAATATGATAGGCTAACATTAGCCCAACAGCAACATAACAAAATCTATGCCAAGCAAAGGAGCATGTCACAACAAGTAGCAGAAAGTGATACCAGCAAAATTGACGTTATAGAGCAATACGGAAGGAGGCAAAACTTGGAGTTTAAAGGAGTACCAGTAACTGAGAATGAAAATGTGACCAATACTGTTATCGAAATTAGTAAGTTACTGGGTGTTGAAATTACAAAAAGTGATATTTCTACAGCTCATCGTTTAGCAACTAAGCATCCTAAAAATGGAGCTGCAAGTTCTGTCCCTCCAGCTATTATAGCAAGATTTGTGCGCAGGGATATTCGTAATGAAATATACAATCAACGTAAAACAGCAAAAACCATTCAACCTCACCAATATCCAGTTCCAGGCATGACTAAGCTCTATGTCAATGAAAATCTAACTCAGTACAGGAAAAAACTGCTTTGAAAAACTAAAGAACTGACAAAAAAATATCATTATGCATACTTGTGGACCACAAATGGTAAAAATTTTGTGAAAAAAAATGAGGACGAACCAAGAATCATTCAGAGTGAAAATGATCAAAAACTGGTGGTGGAACTACATCCTACGGCTACTGAGGAAAACTTGATAAGCAAGTAGAGTACTTATCATAAAATTTTTGTTTAGCAGGTGTTTGCTATCTACTGATCCAATGAGTATTAAAAATAATGATATTGAATCTAATACTGATTTAATGACTTTTCCTAACTCTAACATCAGAGATTGTAAATATTACACTTTGCTAGAACTTGCTGAAGTGATGAAATCCAATAAAAGAAATGAGATAATGGTAATACATTTTAATTTAAGATCATTGCCAAAAAATAAATATAAAATTGAAGATTTTTTGTTGCAATTGCCTAATTTACCACACATAATTGCTGTAACAGAAACCAAGCTGAACTCCTCTAATCTTGATCAAGCTGAACTAGAAAATTATCATTTTGAGCATATTGATTCTGCGTCAAATGCTGGTGGTGTTGGTGTGTATATAAGAAATGATCTAAAATATCTTTTAAAATCTGATATCGTTGTAAATAGTGAAGACTGTGAAAATATTTTTATTGAAATTAGAAACAAACCAAGTAAAAAACGACAAAAAAATATACTAATTGGCATAATTTATAGACATCCCAAAGTTTCCTTCACCTCATTTCAAAATAAACTTTGTGAAGTAATGCTTACTCTTGACCACAGCAATAATTATTTTTTTTTGCTAGGAGATTACAATATAGATTTATCCAAACAAAACATTGAGCCTAAAGTGAGGAATTATATTAATGAGGTATATTCTTCTGGATGCTGCTCACTAATTAACAAGCCAACCAGAATAACTTCCATATCATCAACTATCCTAGACCATGTATACACAAATTCATCAGAAAAAGTATGTGCATCAGGTATCTTAGTGCTAGATGTGTCTGATTACTTGCCTACCTTCTGCACAATTCAAAATAACTTTTACAAACCTTTTAAACTGAAAGAACAAGTACATGATATGAAACATTTCAATGCTGAGTCATACTGTGAAGATGTTAGCTACCGACTGAAAAAGCTAAAACAACTTTCTGACCCTAGTACAAAAATGAGCAAGTTTTTAGATGTTCTTGCCAGCGCTACCAACGATCATGCTCCTTTAAGACTACTTTCTCGAAGAGAAATGAAAATAAAATCAAAACCATGGCTCACTAAAGGATTGCTAAAATCTATTTCAACAAAAAATGCACTCTTCCAAAAATATTATAAACAGAACAAAATACATCTGAAAACCCATTACAAGATATATTTGAATAAATTAACCAAACTCAAAAGAATAGCAAAAAAGAATTACTATCAAAAAGAAATACAAAAACAAGATGAATCTAAACAGTGGAAAATTATTAATGAAATACTTGGGCACAAAAAAAATAAACATAAAATTGTATCTACCATTACAGATGTAAACAATAGAATAGTAAGTGAAAATACAGAAATCTGCAATATATTTAATAACTACTTCACAAATGTTGGGCCCTCAATGGACGCTAAAATACCAAATACCCAATTAAAAAAGTTTAGCACAACAAACGTAATGAAATCATTCTGTTATGATCCCATAAGTCCAGAAGAAGTTCTTTTGCAACTTCAACAACTTGGCACATCAAAAGCTAGTGGACCTGAAAACATACCAAATAAATTCTACAAACTACTGGCCCCTATAATTTCACCATTTTTGAGTGAAATATATAATGGTTGCTATGAGAAAGGGGATTTTCCATTTATATTGAAACATGCAAAAGTAATTCCTATTCATAAATCTGGTCGCAAAGATATAGTTAGTAACTATAGACCAATCTCGATATTGTCAACTGTTTCAAAAATCTTTGAAAAGTTGCTATATTTTAGACTTGAAAGTTTTTTTACCACTCACAAACTCATCACACAGCAGCAATTTGGATTTCGTCAAGGATATTCAACTGAAATGGCCATAACAGATCTTCGAAATATGTTACAAAATAATTTAGATGATGGTTATTTTACTTGCTGTATTTTTTTGGACCTTTCCAAGGCTTTTGATACAGTAAATCATAGAATTTTGTTGGATAAGCTCCACAGTTATGGAATTAGAGGCAATATGCATAAACTTTTGACAAGCTATCTACAAAATCGCAAGCAGTTTACTGTTTGCAATAATATAAAATCTCAAATAAATACTATCGTGTGTGGTGTACCACAGGGTTCTACACTTGGACCTTTACTGTTTTCATTATATGTCAATGATCTACCACTACACACCAAATTTCATGTTAATTTATTTGCAGATGATACCGTGTTAATACTCAAAAATAAAAATCACATTAACCTTCAAGCTTTAGCTGATCATGAACTCACTATCATCAATGACTGGATGAAATACAATCGATTGTCTTTGAATTATAAAAAAAGCGTTTACTTTATCTCTGCTCCCAAACAAGAGAGAGTTGCACTACAAAACTTTCAACTTCATGTTGGTGGGCATAAACTTTCAAACACAGATTGTGTAAAATATTTGGGAGTATTTATCGATAATAAAATAACCTGGAAAGAACAAGTGTATCATGTAGTAAACAAACTTGCTAATGCAGCTAGAATCCAATCTAAAATGAGACACTATGTGAACAAAAAAACGCTAGTTAAACTATACTATAGCTTTGCCTACTCACATCTTAAATATGGAATTCTAGCATGGGGTACTGCTGCAAACAACCTATTGCAGAAAGTCCAAGTAGTCCAAAACAGAATCATTCGAATTATGGAATTCAAAAGTCTTGCAGACTGTGTCACAATGAACACTTTGTATAAATCTTTGAATATTTTATGACTTAAAGATATTTTCGAATTAGAAATAGCAAAATTCATGCACTCGTTTCACCATAACAAGATTCCAGATAATTTCAATTCCTACTTCAGAACTGCATCACAACAGCATACTCATTTAACTAGGTCAATTACAAATAAAAATTACTTTTTAAAAAGAGTCAACACTAAATATGGGCAATCTTCTTTTAATTTTCATGGAGTAAAAATTTGGAACAAAATTCCACTTTTAAACAAATTTCTGTCTTGGCATAGTTTCACTAAATATTACTCAAGTTTATTATTAAAGCAATACTAATATTGCAATCTCTGATACCACATTAATCATATACATAATAGAGCTACTACACAAAGTAGTAGTAGTGGTACTTCTGTTCTGGCCTGATGTATATGTGATACTAGTTTTACTCTGGCCAGATGTACATAGTTTTGCTGTAGCTTAGCTGTACATATGCTTTTGCTTTGTGTCTTACGCTTTTGCTGTTATACTATAAGTAATTGTGATGCAAGAAAGGGCAGTTTGACTAGATGATCACTAGTGATCTTTCACTGTCCTGTTCAAATCTCGTACGTTTATTTGAACGAAATAAAAGTTGTTGTTGTTGTTGTTGGAAATTAGAGTTATGGCTAGTGTGGGAAATTTTGCACAATTTCTGCACTTTAGCTGTGCAATATTAATTAGCAGTACAAAATGTGCAGCAATAATTTTTCTGTACAAAATGTCCAATGCACAAAATCAGTGATATTCTTCTTCTTGCATCTGAGCTCTAGCTCTGTGTGCAGTTTCTCATCATACACGACCATCTCGATGAGTGGAGACTACATGGTCTCACCACTGGCAAGCTACACAAAAATAAGGGTATCTGTTAAGAATCTTACCCAATCTTACAGAGTAAAACAACCAAACCTGCCAACTTTTCCTCCACACAATTCTTTTTGTGCTGAGCACCACGCCAAAAATTGTATTGATAGGACTTAACTGGTGACTGCACCTAGGTTTACCAACTGCAATAGCAAGGCGGATGCTGCAAAAACTGCAATGCCACACCACTGCGCCCGGAAAAAACTCTAAAAACTTATTCCAACACTTTTCATCAATCCGTCAATCTTCAACAACTTAGGCTGTATTTACTCCTACTTTGTACTGAGTTTCTGTATACAGCGTTTTCAGCGTTTCTTCATAAAGTAATTTGTGTGCATACTTCTCATTAGTACCTTGTTTTTTATCTAATCAAGGCCGCTATCTGATCTAATTAGCCTAACATATATCTAATCTATTATCTTAATCAAGTTCCTTCACTTCCACACGCATGTCAGGATGAATCCTCAGCCAAAGTCACTCAATCGTAACATTATTCGTGTAATGCCGTCATTTTCCTCTCAATTTGCGATAAGGCAAGTGATAAATGATAATGGTAACGCAATGCTAACGTTACGTGTTTAGTCGAATAGCATTATTTTGAACGCTGAAGACGAAACAACTTCTTAACGCATTTTTTCAATTCATTCAAGATTGTTTAAACAATTAATTCCTTTTAATTAACTTGCCCAAAAGTTTTATTGCGCTTTTTATACTCATCACCCCGCAATATCTGTTACCACTAGCTAAAATACAAGGTGTCCCAAAAGTCTTGGGCACATTTCAAGTCCTCATTTCTGCTGATCTATGAATGGTAGTTGAATGAAACTATTGTCATTTTAATGCTAAATTTATTGAGTTTTTTTTCTCATGCTGATAATTTTTTCATATATTTCATGTAGCTTAAATAACTGAAATAACATAGATCCACCAATGGCTTTCACTTAACCAGAAAAAACGTTTTGTGTCCTTGAACTTTCAAAAACTGATTCAGCGACACTTGATGATCGTGTTCTCTTGCCCTGATATCCTAGGTCTCCAGATGTCACATCCTGCGACTTCTTTTTTTGGGTTTCGTGAAAGCATTGGTCTATGCGCCCCCCCCCCCCCTTCCAAAAGATGTAGCTGATCTCAAGGCCGAATAACGGAAGTTGTTGCAACTTGCAACCATAGACAACACAATGCTGGAACGCATGTTAGCAGGAATTTGACTATCGGCTTGATGTGTGGCGTATGACTAACGATGATCACATTGAACATCTTTGAACATTCTATAAAAAACTTGAGACTGCAAGCTTTCAGAATATATCAGATGCAATGTTATTTCCTTAATAGCTTTTGACATATTCAACGTCAAAATGTGCTCAAGACTTTTGGGACACCCTGTATTTATAGTAGTCTTTAACAGTGATTGTATGCGGATTCTATACACAGATTAAAACCTAGTAACTTACTTTTTTGACATTTTGTAAGGTAGCTTGTGTTTCACCACAGCTCTGATGCAAAAATTTAAACTTACTTGGCTTCGTTGGTGTAACCAGTGCCTCGAATATGTCTTGGACTTGATCAGAATAAAAATGTATTGATGAAAAAAATGTATCTTCTTGATAGGAGAAAACGAGTTTTTTCAAAAAATGTCGACTTTTTTCTAGCCATGCTAATGCTGGTTTCGGCTTATTGCAGATTGTAATGCATTTAAATAACCTTTTATTGCTTTAAGAAAATAAACAGCTCCAACACAAACATTGCAAACCACGATGAAAAATAAATTGAACTGATTTCGGTTGGCCTCCCTTCTTGCTTTGTTCGTTGGACTCAATCTTTTCTTTCTGATAGGCGCGCTTCTGTGGTCTATCAAAATCACAAAAGCCGTTCCTTTCGAGTCCGTCGAGGTGTTCCGCAAGGATTCGTTTTTGGCCCTGTTCTTTTCTCTCTCTTCATTAATGATCTTCCGGCTTCTCTGCCTTCTACCGTCAGCTGCTCTTTTTACGCTGACGATCTGGCCATTTGGTCCTCCTCCACCTCGGTCCCCACTGCGGTCGAGGCCACTCAAGGTGCTCTGTTTCGATTGGAGCACTGGTCTAAGTACTGGTGCCTTCCTCTCAATCCGAGCAAATGTGAGGCCTCCTTTTTCTCAGTGGATCCCCACCAGGATAACTTCCAACCCAACCTCCTCCTACTCGTCTCCTGCTTCCATTTCAATCCCACCTCAACTTTTCTTGGGGTCACCTTCGACCGCATTCTTTCCTTTTCTAAGCATGTATCTTCGCTGAAGGCAAAGTTTTTCTCACGTTTCAAGGCCTTACGCTGTATCTCTGCGTCCTCATGGGGCCCCTCTAAGGATTCCCTCTCTGTTCTGTATAAATCTTTTCTTCGGTCCCTTCTCACTTACGCTTCACCCGGATGGTTTCCTTTCCTAAGCGCTACCAATTTTATCAAATTGGAACGCCTTCACCGAGCGGCCAGTCGCGCTACCACCCGCTGCCTCTCGTCCTTCCCTATCCCTCTGCTTCTCTCCGAGGTTTCTTTACCTCCCCTACGAGTCACTCTGATTCATTTCACTCTTTTTTCTTATGAGCGGGCTTTTCGTCTCCCAACCTCCTTTCCCATCTCAGGTTTAACCAGACTTGGAGTGAAACCAAGACTCTGCAGATCGTCCTGGAGAGCTTTTGCCTCCACTCACCCGCTCATGCTTCTTTCTACTTGTTCTAGGGAGGCTCTTGTTGCTTGCCCTCCCTTTCCTCCTTGGAATCTTCCTTCGTTCACGATGGAGTCCATCTTCCCACTCCATGCTCTCGCTCTGATCCCCCTCACTCTCACCAAGGTGCGGCTCTTGCCCACCTTGGCTCTCTCCCCCTTCATGATCTGGTGCTTTGAACAGACAGTTCTGTTCCTTTTCCTTTTGGCAATGGCGGCTCCGGCGTTCTTGCCAACTGCTATCTCTGTGGCACTGAGGCCACTCTTTCCTTTTCGGCAGGCCCAGTATGTTCAAGTTTTTCCGCTGAAGCCTGCGCCAATCTGCACGCTCTTTGCTGGTCTCGGCAGCACCAACAAGTCTGCCATTTCTCTTCTCTTCTCCTACTATCTGACTCTCGTTCTGTCCTCGCCACCCTGTCCTCTTCTCCATCTTTCCTCTTATCTCAAACTCTGTGGCAGATCTGGCAGGAACTATATTCTCTCTCCTCCTGTTCCATCAGCATACAATGGGTTCCCGGACACTCGTTTCTCCCGGGGAACGATGCGGCTGATGAGCTAGCCAGACAGGGTGCGCTACTTGCGCCTTCCACAATCCCTTGTAGTCTCTCTCTTCTTACCTCTCGTATCCACTCTCGTCTTATCTCGAACTGGAGGCGTACTGTCTCATCGAAGTTCCTTGACACACAGGTTCCCTCGATTTCCACCGAGGAACTTGTGCTTCCTCGTCATGCTCGCTGTGTCCTCTCTCGTCTCCGCTGCAACGCACACAGCCTACTGTTAGGTTCTTATCTCTTTAGGATTGGCAGAATCGAGAATTCTTCCTGCAGCGCCTGTGGACACTCGTCCCAGGACACCTCTCATTTCATTCTGCACTGTCCAGCTACGGACTCTTTGGGCCGCTCGATCTTTGGCGACTCTCTGTCTCTGTACGACCTCTGGTCCAGACCCTGAGGAGTTGCCCGGCTTCTGGGGCTCCATGATCTTCCGCCATGCCCCCATCCCTCGGAAGGGTTTGGGTAAACAACAACAACAACAACATGAAAAATAAAATACACCGCAACCAGTAGCATATTTAGATAGGGAATAAAGGGTGCCTCCCCCGAACGGTAGGGTATGGCACTGACGTCAACTAGACAAGTAAAGCATCTTAATGTTTGTTTGGAAACCAAATTAGGCAAAACTCTTGGTTTTAAAAAATTTGTTCAAAAAAAGTTCTTCACTTTTACCAACAGCTCACCTCCAGTTATTGTTGATAAATACGCCAGTAATAGCAGCATATGAACACAAGTTTGATGAAAATATGATCAACCGGTATTTTGCTCAACAAAAAACTGACTTTATCAAGGTGATGCAACCGTTCTTGGACAGTGAATCATTTTACAATTTTTTTGATTGAATTTCTCAATAAAAATTCCTCGCGTCTACATCAGCTCAAAGTCTCAGATTTTACGGCTCAATTTCTAAAAGTCTACCCATTGAAAATAATTATGATTTGTTGATCTTAAGTGGTTTGAAAGCCCTAATGCCACCAGGCTAGCATACAGTTGGAATACGCAGCATTACAGTAATAAAAATTTATTTAAACAAGAGAAACACTGTCGCCGAGATAAGAAATCTGAATCTCAATGTGGGCCATCCATCGACACAGTGCGCTTTGTTGGCTAACATTACGATCCTTGCATCAAAATATAAAGTATTAGCGTGCAAAATAAAAAAGGGTCAACGATACCCTAACAAAGTAATCAACGAGCAAATATAGGTCACTGTATAGGCAGAAATATAGATTGTGATCTACAATATCAAAGAAAAGAAAAACCCCAACCCTTTTACTGTACCGCAAACCTAATGATTCCAATTGAGAGTGGGTCCAAAGTTGGGGCAAAGAAAATTTTTGAAAAATTATTCACCAGAAAAAGATCAACAACTTGATTCATCAGTTGTAAATCAGTTTGGTAGCCAAGTACTCAAGAGAATCTACGACATCGAAAAATCTGAGAACCTTTTTACCCTGTAGGCTATGCAATGTGTAGTAAACACTAGCGGACCGAGGTGGGAGGCCACTGTGCCATGCCCCCTCAGACCCTAAAAATGAAAAAATATAAAGTAAAACCAAGCAGTTTTAGCAAAAGCAAGCTGGTTTTTCGCGAGTATTCGGGATTCGCCTGGGATTTTGATTTTCCTCTGAAAAAACGCTCGTCGCTCAGACCACTTGCTGGTAGAAATCTGGACTGGACTATCTGGTTAAAGTAAAACAGCTCTCAGAATTTGTTATGCTCTTGAAAGCGAATAAGAGTTGTAGAGGGCAGACAAAACCTTGTAGTGGGAAGACATATAGCCGCACAAACCACTATTTTAAAAACGATATTTGATCAATCAACTCTGCTACTTATGCGAAATATCAGCTTTCTGCAGTGTGGTTAGTGGCAACCACGTTTTTAAACTGAAAACAGTCCAGGCAGCAGCTGGGCTTGAATATGTTATACTTAGTCATTTCAAAGCAAACAATTCACACGTTGCCTGATAAATAATGATAACACATTACACTATTGGCATACTCCTAACCCTGAAAACTTGTTTTTTAGTAATGCAGTGGCAAATTACAATACCTTGGCATCGTAGGGTCGTAAGCCTGACTAGTCTTATTCTCGAAGACATTAGCTTATTAGTCATTAGTCAAGTGCAACAAAGTTAAACAAAATGGCGGTTTGTCATGTAAAATCTTGCAAGAATCACAAAAATTGTCTATATCTTTAGCCCAAAAATGTGGTTGATTGATTACTCTTAAATCATGACCTTACTTATTGCAATAACTCAAATGCAAGTGCTTGACTTGGGAATAGTTTTCTCTTTGCCTGGCTGCGTTTGTGCCAAAACTGACTAACATACGCGCAAACACAGGCTTTAGGTCATACAAATAGTCCTACAGTTACAAAAATGTCTAAATTTTTATCAGTTGTGGGCCAAATATTTCAAACGTTGTTCCTGAAAATACATAAAAATCGCTGTGGCGTCTTCCCACAACCATAAATTAATGCATTTCATGCCTTTCATAAAATGAACTCATACATGTTCGTGAAATCGTTGGGTGTTTCAATTGTGAGGAGGTCCAGTTTGAAAAGCATGCCTAGGCTGCAAACAGTTCAAACTTTAAATTTAAAAGTATTAATTTGTATTTGTAGTGGGCCAATTTTTTAATAGGACTACTTTATTTCAGAAAATGCATAAAAAATTACTGTGGCGTCTTCCTAAAACTATGCATTAATGCAGTTTATGCACTTTATAAAATAAAATTATACACGTCGTGAAATCGTTAGGTGTTTCAATTGTGAAGAGGTCCAGTTTGAAAACATGCCTATGCTGCACAGAATCCAAACAAGACATTTTCAGGAACTCAAGAAACTTGGAAAAAATATAGCAGCTCGGTGCAACCACTACAATGCTTTGTTTCATCAATTCCCTTTCAAAAAATGCACTTTTAATTTTGTAACACGTTTCCCTGTTAAGAAAACATTAGTCATGGGTTGAAGCCAGCTAAACTGACTTTTCCCCGACATTACTGAAGGCAGCTCTGCGGGCGACGATGGCGGAGCCGGCTAGTTAAGTATAAAGCACAGAAATTCCTACAAAAACATGGAATTACGGAAATAAAGTAATTTATTCTGAAATAAGGAATCTCTGAATTACAAGAAAACTTTCAATTGGAGATGTACAAGATTTGCAAAAATGCGGAAATTTGCATAAGTCGACAAAAATTGTAGCATAACCGCACAATTCGGTAAAATTGGATAATTGAATTTAGTAAAATAAGGTTTCCGTACTGGCTCAATGTTTGCAGTTCAATTGATGTTTTTCTTCTTCGTGCCAAAGAACTTTCCCAACTCCGAGTTTTTGTGCTGCCCCGTGTTTTTTTAGATACAATGCAACAAATCCTGTTAGATATGTCTACTAAACATAAAAATTAATCGTAAAGTAGGATTTTTTGACGCATGCTGAAAAATTGCGGTGCTGTGTACCTTGCGGGTAGACCTTTGCAGAACAGTGCGGGCAATTTTTTTCTGCCCATATCATCTCTATACTTTCTTAATTAAGTTATTGATTTCTGTAGTTTTGAAAGGTTATTGCTGCCGAGGAATGATGCTCTGGATAAGTTCCCAAGTGGCAATACAAACGCTCTTTTTGGCGTGCTTCTTATTTAGTGTTATATAGTCTCTGATAACCGAAGTTAAACTCCTGTGTCTTTACTTATGTGCCTGGCGGAAATGCTTTTACTGATAGCAGAGAGGGCGAGTCTCTGGCGCATGCCTACCCACCAAGCGCAGCTCTCATTCAACGTTGACCAGCAAAAATTCACATATGAAGACTCTGCATGTCAACAGATAATAAAAAAAATCAGGTCTTTTTCTTAAACGACCAGGTTTTGACTATGATATTGCGACATTTTTAACTTTATTTCATGTGTATTAAATCCTTCTCATGGGTTTAATCCGGCTGCTTCGCAATCAACCAAACTCCTTTTATTCCTTTCCTAAATCTAAGCGAAATAATCATGGTTGCTGCATTTCTCAAAACTCAAACTACCTAAAATTAATTTAATTTACTTACACTGTGGCTCTTAATCTGTTGGAAGACCAAGCAATATTTACTCCGTCATAATTAAAATATGTAACTAGAACTTGCCGAGACTGCATCTCAATACCGTATTGCAAGACCATTTAATTTAAAATGTTACTATTTAAGCCACACAAACTTGCTAACGAGATGAAGCATTAACAAACAACGCGAATTCGGTTCTTCAAAATATGCAAATAAGCGATCAACGCAAAAAAATCAAAGACAATCACAGTGGCAAGCACACTAGGCAAAAAATGCGATAAAACAAAAATATATCACGTACGAAAAACAGAACTAGGCATCAGTAAATTGATTGATTGAAGTGTTAAAGCAATAGACACTATCAAGTTGCTGGTTGTTTCACTCCACAGTGAAAGCTTTAGCTAAAATTTCGGAATAAATAACTTTGATTACGTTTTAACAAACGTTACATCCCTACCGGAGTCCGCTAATTCTGGATAAACGTCTGCATTCCATATCGGCCGCGCAGCGTAGTTGCTCGCTTTGCCTTGCGTCAATATCTCTTGTTTTTCAGTATTTGACCATCGAGTTCTAAGCCCAGATTTAATCTTCTGTTTTTCACGCAGCCATGCGTCACTTTCGGCGCGATTGTGAGCATTTGTAATAACACGATCTCGTTCTTTGGTTACGGTTGAAAATTCGACGTCATAAAGCTGTGCGTCATCGCCGTCACTTACGTAAAAAATGACGACCAGAGCGTAACCAGATTCGGCGCGCATTTCGTTGTCAGGCAACCGCAGGGCAATCAAGCTGCTCGAAACATCGCTACTTTGGTCGTAGGAGCTCCTCAAGGTTTTCTCGACGTTACTCGTCACACGCATCGTCTGTTTGTCCTTTGCAAAGGAAGTGGATGGCTTGGTAAGATACAAAACCGGTTTTCCTTCATGGGTTAAACTCATAGGGGCCGAAGATGAATCTGCATCACGCCCCACAAGCACTTGGCCCCCGCTAACGACGCTACTGAATCGTTTGACATCGTCGGTGGCGGAATCGGTGACTTTAGTAGCGATTTGACCACGATCGACCGATATCACGAGGCCTTTAGCAAACATTGCTCCTCCTGAAACAAGGATATATTAAATTTATTACATTTTGCAGCACTTGAACAAAACCAGGAAAAAGTTGCTGTAGAAACAAGATCTATCTAGAAAATATTTACAAAAATTGACTCTTAACTTTATCATATGTTGTAGAATTTTGAAGGTGGTAGGTAAACGACTAACTTCTTAAATCACTATCGGGTGTCAACTCAAGTATTCACTAAGGTTGTTTTGAGCTACGGTGTAACAGGTCGAGTATTTACCAGCAATGGATGAGCTATGACTTTGTGGAACCAGAACCGAAGGAGTGGAAGTTTGCAGATTCATGTAAGCTGATAAGTGCCGAGATAATTGACATTCAGCGCTGGATTTATCCTAAAAAAAAGTTGAGAATAAACAATTTAGTAATGATGCTATTGTAGCCCACTGTAGCCTGATAGTAAAGGAGGAGAGAGAAGGCAGTTCCTGCCAGAAAGAGATTGAGGTAAACGGAAGGACGGATAACAGAGCAAGAGTCAGAGAGAAGAGGCAGATCTGTTGGTGCTACCAGCAAAGAGCTTGCAGAATTGGGCAGGCTTCAGCGGGAAAACTTGATCATACTGGGCCTGCCGAAAAGAAGAGTGGCCTTAATGCCACAAAGAGAGCAGTTGGCAAGTACGCCAGAGCCGCCTTTGTCAAAAGGAAAAGAAATAGAGCCGTCTATCCAAAGTACCAGATCGTGAGGTGGTAGAGAGTCAGGACGAGCGAGAACCGGTTAGTAGACTTGATAGGTGATCAGATTCCACGTCCAAAGCAACATCAGGAGCAAGAGAGGGCGAGAGAAGAGGGAGCAAAGGAAATGTCAGGAGAAGAGCGATGGAGAAAAGTTGGTATGTCAGGGGCAATGAGAGGAAGGAGGTCAGACGAGTTGACCCCGTCGAATACTTCCTCCCCATGGGGGTCGGAAGTACCCTTTGAGTTCCATAGGGGGTGATGACAGTTGAAGCCCCCCAGGTTGAAGAGATTTCTGTAGGAGGAAAGAATGGACGGAGAAAAGGAGTCGGTTCTGCTATCCGTCGGAGAAGAGCAAATAGGGGGAGCGTAAACATTAAGAAATGAGAGCGAGGAGAAGTTGTTTAGTGAAATGTTGACCCCTACGTAATCAGAGTAGGGATCAAACGAAGAGAAGGCAGAAAGTTTAAAGGACAAGCCCTGTCTTACGAAAAGGATGACGCCGCCGCTAGCGTGCGTAGTATCGAGAAAAAGAATGCTAGACCGGGGGTGGGTGGGATCAGATCGCAGAGCAGAGAACCCAGGGATCCGGGAAGGCGAAGATAAATTAAGGTTTGATTCCTGAATACAAATAAGATCAACGGGATGAGACGAGATAAAATGTAGTAGTTCAGTGCTCCTGGCTTGGAGATCTTCAGCATTTCATTGAAGAACCCTGAGCAAGTTAGGGGGGGGGGGGGGGGGGGGAGAGGAAGCAGGATGTAAAAAAAACAGCCAGGAACATAAAGGTAATGAAGGTAGAGAGAGAGAATATAAAAAGTGGGTGGAAGGGGAATAGAAGGTTTGAAGGCGAGGGTGGGACGGGAGTGCTGCATAAACAAAGGGAGGATCAGATGGGTCATATTGAGCAGTGGAGGAATACAAGCTGGAGAAGTCGAGGAAGTCACAGTGTTGGTAGATGTGGGATCTCCAGAAGAAGCAGGGGCGCAGCTCCAGGAGTGAGAGCTGCCTAGAGTTTTGAATCTGGAAAAGTAGAGAAGTGAGCACTTCAAATGGACCTATTTGGAGCAGGTGCAGCATTGTACCGACCTATCCCTCCAGGTCACATTTCCTGCGCACACTGAACAGGGAAAGATGGGGCAAGGTTAGGATAAACGTTGGCGCCAATCAGAAGAGAAAATTAGAAGACAGGCAAGAGAGAAAACAGGCGACCAATTTCAAAAAGACTGCTTGCTACCCTTCTGCAGTCGTTCAGGGTGCAGCACGGCGAAAAAATGGTTTGTGTGAGGGGAAAGCCCAGGGTAACTGGGACCCTCGGAAAGGCCAACAGCGATTTCAACCCAACCCAAGCGAGATCGGGGACCGCACCACCACGTTGAGGCGGCTGCTGATTGGTGGAAATAACTGTTTCGCCGCAAGCGTTTCAGGAAATAGTAATCACAGACAATTTCACGCCAAACCCGAATTCTTGAGGTACAAAAACGTGTCCTTACTTCTTCCCGCTTGATGCACTGATACCCCATGATGAAAGGGAAACTAAAAGCTTTTGGCAAAGAGGTGTTTTCAGAGCTATACCGAATTGAAAAAATTCTTGAAATCATAAATCATTGGACCACAGAGAATCTAGGCAAAGATGTTTTATTTATTTTTTGAACTGAATGTTTTAAAACCATTGTTAACACAAATTTGAGCTGCAAGCACCACAAACTGTTTATTGCAGAGTTTCCTCACCTTTTGTCTGGTCGCGATATGAGGATCAGGTGCTACGTTTTGAAGTTTGAATCTCAATGCGCTTAGCCAACTTCTCGTGTCAGTCATGTGATTGTATTTTGGAGACAAGTTTACAGGGTCATTGACCTGATACAACCTCAGTGGCAATGAGCTCACATCTAGTTGAATAATGCGTTTTATTCCAGACGAAGTAAATTGACCGATAGCTGGGTCGTAATCCACACCACTATAAAGTTGGATCGATTTTTCCTTGGTTCCAAAACCAGGTCCTAGGGGCTTAGCTGATGATATTTGGGGCCGTGAAAGTGGTGCCAACTGATCACGGTCGATAAAATGGACCAATCCAGTATCAGCATCATATATTCCTCCGCGGTAGCCAATATGAAGAACAAAGTAAGGATTGGAATCAAAATACAACTGACCAAACGGCGTGTATCTGAAATCACAAATCAATCAAATTTGGATGCAACGTTGTTGTTGCTAGGTAACCAGTTTCTCGGAGTCATGGAGCCCTAGATTGGGAAACTTGTCGCAATCTGACGAATGGTTTTGAATATCTGCACGGTAGTTGAGAAAGCTTTTTCAAGAAAACCTCTTGATAGCAACTTGTGAAACAAATTTATAAAACCACCAGTTAAGAACCACCAGTTTCAAAATCATAATTCCAACACGTAGGATATGTAATAGATAAAGAAAGAGCGATAGTTTATTGCGATTCAAGCTTATTACCTCATTTCCTTGACCACATAATTTGCTCTGTCCAACACACCGATTGGTGTTCCAACCTGATCACACACGACTGACCACATCATGCCATCGCTACGATCCAATGCAAATAAGTGACCTTCGACGTCATAGCGAAAAGTGATCACGTGACCTAAACATAATGTGAACTCCTTATTAGTAGAAATTAAAATAAGAAGCCGTGGCTCACCGCTTTAGAGCCACTGGCGTAATAGCTTACTAGTTTCCACAAAGATATAATTTAAGTACACATCAGCATTTTTTCAAATCCTCCCATATTTGAAGCCTTTCAGCTAACTTATTTTGAATAGCTGGTAAAAATAGGTAGCAAAGATGTCTAGAAATAGGTTTTTCTCGATCCAACAGCGGAGAGGAAAAGCTACGACTACAATTCCCCTACACCTTTACAGGCCTTGGGTAGAAAGTATTCACGTAGCACCAGAATTATGTCACAAGTTTGCAATGAAGCGTAAAAATGTTGATATAATTACCTGATGTTAGGTTAAAGATGTGCGTCAATACTGCTGGCTTGTTCACATCAGCGTAGAGAAAACGTACGACGTTATTACGTATTACGTCAACACGAGTAGTAAGACGTCCAAATCCATCATATCCATAATTAATCTGCTAACACAATTTTCATCAAACTGTATTTATGAAAAAATGTCAACGAATTTTCTCGCAAAATAACAAGCTTAACTTTGACTAATCATTAAACAAATCTGGCATCATTACATTCATTTTGCAATATAAGTTTATAACAAGCCAAAACTAAATGCATAGCATAATATAAATTCATTATTACATAATGATTGAAATTGTTCATAATTTGCTGGATAACTTTGAAAAAAGCGGTTTTAACAGATTTAGAAGTCAAGAACTTGTGGATTTGATGGGTTAGGAAGAAACTTTGGACGGACTAGCTAAAAACGAACGAAATGCGATGGTATGGGCATGTTTTGAAGAGGGATAATGATGATGTGCTAAGAAGAGCGTTTGATTTTGAAGTGGTTGGGAGAAGAGAGCGTGGGCGACTGAAGATGATGTGGAGAAGGCAGGTAGTTAAACAGGTGGAAGAGTTTGGTCTACAGTAGGAAGACGACATTGACAGACCGCAGTGGTACGATGCTATTAATAAACTTTCGAGGATCAAGAGGTGAATCCGGCCACCTCTGTTAACAGAGATCAAACCGGATTTAAAACATTCGATCTCTCTCTCTCGCTCCAACAACGTTTCATGTGATGAAAAACTATTTTAAATGCACCACTTTTTCAAATTCTGTAAATGCTGTCTAACTAACGTCATTGGTTACCTCGTAACTGTTGTCCAGTTTGTAAGCCTTGGTTAGGTGCCCTATCGAATTATATTGAAAAACCTCTTGGCCTTTCTGTTCCAAGAACCCATCTTTATCGAACACGTATCGTACGTCTCCAAATGAAGTCAATCTTGAAAAGAAAATCAGTTTTCTAATAAAGCGTTAGCACAATTTTATCGATAGATATGAGAAAAAAGATTCCAACATAACAATTCAATCAATGTGCAAAGAAATCGAAAAATTGGAATGGACATAGAATAATGATGGCTGTCACAAACTCTAGACCTCAATTTTCGAAATTGACCATATACGGTTCAAAACACCGGCAACGCAGTAGAGGGGGTCGTATGGCTCATGGCGACAATGGTTGTAAGCTTTAACCTCACCATGATTGCCATATTCCGCACAAGAAAAAGCATTATATCGCAATTTCACCAATTAGTGGTAAAAAGCAGAATGCTTGCAGTACTGTTAACTCTGCAGCGGGTCTGAACCCAGTGATGTTCTAGTGTAGCCGACAAAAGCTTTTCTCGTTTCAAAAATATATAACTCAAAGTATTGTGCCTCTTTGACAGCTTCCCCTTTGACCAGAGATACAACATACATGAGCAGAAAGGCAATATGGAAAGATCTACTGTACTTATATTCAGCCCTACTTTCACAGTCTTGCATTATTAAAAGCTTTGCAACCCAAATGAACACACCTTTCATCTTCATCATAACGCATTGCCCTTCGAGATGATCCATCTTCGAGTGACTCCATCTTTCCATCCACGTCATAACGGTACCTCCAGCGAACTTGCTTGTTGAAATCGACTCGCACTAGAGCACCGGCTTCATCGTAATAATATTTGTAGCTGCTCGAACCGTTGTGAATACCGAACTTGGTCACTCGACTTGAAACACGACCGCCATTGTTATATTGGACTTGCATGTTGAATACGATGCTGGTAAAATATAAGTTGCATTAATTAAGCGCATACCATCCACACATAGATAAACAGCACAGACCAGATCACAAAACCCTAAAGTTTTACTCTGCAAATCAAAAATCCTTGTTTAGAATGTTGCACTTTTTGAAACAATTTGTATCAGAAAACTTGTTTAAAATTTCTAACAATCGCAAACACCCACGCAATTTCGATATAACTGTGACTGAGCTGATGATTTACATCGCCTTTGTCATATTGTTCTTTTAAAACAGCATTTTAGGCTCGCTATCAGAATTCTAATCAGCAAAATGTCTCATCTTATGATGGCATCGCATTAAACCCTTTTTTTTCGTAACTTTTTATTGAAGCAAAAAAATCCTTACCCATCAGGCCTTAGCCAGGTAGCTATAATGCGTCCAAAATTGTCTAGCCTTTTAGACAGAGTCACGAATTCGTTTCCAATTGTATAAACATTCCAAAACATGTCTATGATGCGATACGATCCAAAAGTTGTCAACTTTCCGGACACATCATTGTAGGAAAAATGCTCCACAGGAAGTTCGGTACTGTTTACCCTCACCTATATAAGCAGATTTCGAAATTATCAATCACAGGTGTTTGAGTTACAACAAGCGTCTTCAACTAAGCAACAGCTTTACGTGTCGAGATTCGATCAATCTAAAATTTAGTTTACTGGAAAGCTTGCATTGTAATTCTAAGCTTGCATTTAATGCCCGTATGGTTTCTGCATCGTTTCCCCTCTGCTTGGTCGCAATACCAGCGGTTGAGATGCATCGCAACAGCAACACAATTATTACAGTATTGATGCATTATGCTTGCAGTTACTAAGCAGGTTTCAACACCAGTAATTTTTGAACAATATTTAAGATTTTCCCGTGACCTAAGAATAATAAAAAAAAATAAACTATCTTTTTTCTCACTGGTTTTAGCCAAGAGCGAAACCAAAGCTCCACCAAGGGCGTAGCCAGAAAAAAATTGAGAGGAGGGCCAAATTTTGCAACTTTTAATGTGACGTGACGTCATTTACTTATAATGGCTTATTCATGTAATATCTATGAAAATATACATTTTTTAGAATTTCTGCCTAGTCGCAAAGTGGCCGCTAAATTATGCAAAAACTTTAACGATTACTCGACTGCTACGTAGAAGAAAAACTTAGGCGATATTTAGTGTGTAAAATGTACACATCTTGTTTTACAAAATTTGAAAGTAAAAAAATATGAAAAGCAATGCCCGACCCACTCCTTCCCTACCCCCTTGCTAAAAGTCAACAATAAACTCTAATGCACCAGCAGAAGCGCAAAAACATTGTTTTTATTTTTTTGATACTATTTTGTAATTTGACTTAAAATTCAGGAGGCCATGGCCCCTTTGGCCTCCACCCCGGCTATGCGTATAAGCTCCACTCGGACACAAAACCTTTATTGAATTACGAACCGGTAAATTTACAACCAGCACTTACCGCCAAACTGCTGAGACGTAAATTGACGTCATGTGTATACTGAAAAGTGGCCAAAAGCCCCCCGTTTTCAGTGGAAGTTATCACGTGACGTTGGACCAGTGGGCCATTGCGATGGAAACGCAAAACACAGTCGTCGGTTGTCACGGAGACCAGTTCACCAGATTCAGTATCACGCATCATGTTCGTCATAGACGAATCGTGAACAATCTTGGTCATGTGACCATGTACGTCATAGCGGAATATTGCTTTGCGTTTTTCACCTGAAATTAAAAGTTAGAAAAGAAAATTGCGAACAATCGAAATCAAAAAAACTATGGCAGCGTCCGCACGTAGCAGTTTTTGCAACCAAGAATAAAACTTGTTACCGATATATTTAGAGCAGGTTTTGAGACAAGGTTTCTTTGCTCGATAATGAGTGCGCAGAGAACATCGCTCAGTTCGCACTCAGTATCCAGCAGCGAAACTTTGCCTCAAAACCTGCCCCAAATATCGGCCACAAGTTTTATTCCCGGTTTCGAAAACCGCTACGTGCTGAGGGAACCTACAAAACTCTAAAAACGTTTTTTCAATGCAGGTAAATGATATCGAGTATATTTTTCCTGACATAAAGTGATACCTGGATGAAATGCGGAAAGTATATTTCCATGGTCGTCTTGGTCCTGCATGTAAGCAAAAGCTCCATCGGGGTCGCTAATTGTAATACGCATGAAACCAACGCCCAACATTCTATTGATATGGTAAGAAGCGCCTGAAGGCAATGTCAGTCTTTCAAGACCGCCAGCGTCATCATGAGTGTAAGTATACTGCGCAGTTGTCCCAGGAAGGCCCATGCGGTATATCTGAAATATAGAAGCTTGTAATGTTGGTTACAGTGAAACAGAAAGACACGTTTGCACTTTTAATAGAGTACAAGGCTTCGAGTTGCTGCTGTGATGTATTTGTCTACAGGTATTCATGTGCTTTTGATTCAGCTTTTTATCGTCAATACGTACTAAAGGTTTTGTCACAACATTCATCATTCCTCAGACTCACAGGCCTGCGACAAAGACGCCCAGCACAGGACAACTGTCCAGACGTGCTTCAGAGCTTCCTACCTTCACCATTTCCCTAGAGTTGTTAGGTATTAATTTCGATACGCTTACTGCGGCTTTGTTAAAATTTTGTTATAATTCGCCAGCCAGAGAAGATCTTTATGAAGTGCCTTTCCAAAGGGCGCCACAACTCAGCTATTCGCTAGTACATGAAGACCACGAGATGATATATTTCTCCTACCTTGCCGTTGGTGTTGTATGTCCACTGCGATCCGTCTGGTAGACGAACGATTTTGATATTTCCTTTGGAGTCGTATGTGACTTGCTCGTTTTTACTACCTCGTTGCCACGTGACAGCATGGCCAGTGTCGTCATAAGTGACGTTAACAGGAGTTATGCCGCTGTTAGGGATCCACAAAGTAGGCAGTCCTTTATCGTTGTACTACAAAAAGTGAAAATAAAAGCGACTGTCCACGTTTGCAGTCAGATTTTACTACAAAACGGCAACGACTTTTTAGCCTTAAAACATATTTTAATAATGATTGTACAAATCAAGTTTACGTAATTTATTTTCCGCAGTATTACTCTTGCTAGGTGCCAAGCCGGAGACCTGTGAATACAACTACTAAATTCTTTAGTATTACCGTCATTCGACAGCTAAAAAAGTGTTAGGTTAACTTTCCGAGTAAGATGGGAAGCAAAGACAAATGTGGTTTGTTCTGATTAACTTGTTTTTTACCAACTGCTGGAGATCTATTGGACCCCATTTCTACGGCTAGAAAACATGTATTGAGCAATTTTCTGGGCAGCAAAAAACGGCTTTATTTCTAATCCAGCTGACTTCTGTAATGACATAAACATAATTTTACAACGGCATAAAGATTTACTTTAACACGTAGCATAAATTTTGTATGATCGTCGTATATTTTTTCCATCATTAAACCTTGTGAATAATCCAACGACAGTATATTTCGATCGTTTACCCGCATACGACGTCCAAGTAGAACGTTTTGAGTATTTGGCCCTGAAACAGAAAGAAATGCAAATATCGCGTAACACTGTAAAGCACAATTTGGTTTCTTGATCAAGATTCAAAAAACTTCAACTGAGTGGACTGGCCTTTCGGTATTTCATATTCCAAATATATGAAGGATATTGCACATTTTGCTGAAGATATCATGACCACATTTTCTGATCCACATCTCTTACGTCGTTTCATCCTACCACAACTGCCAACTATATTCACCTACCATTTTCTGCTTCTTTTCTTGTTTTCCATTCAATTTTATTTTCCAGCGGATCGGCCGGCAGCTGAATGGTTCGCTTCGCAACAGACGGAGCAGTTAATCCTAAAACTGGGTGCGGTTTCGTTTCTAGAATCAGCTCGGAGTTGTCAAGGTAATGAACGGATATTGAGTTATCGGTCCACCTCTTGTAAGTTGTCCGCATGGCTCCTATAAAAAATGATCAGTTGAGTGACAAATACCAAATAACAGCGATTTGAATGTCCACAGGAATTCCACAATTGCGAACTCCAGTAAAAGACGCTTTTCGACAATATATCGGCTTTGTTTGCAATGTTGTGGTAAAACAGAACTTTGATAATTGTATTGAAAACTTCGAAGCGGGTCCCAACACAAGTTGTCCAAGAAAAACCGCAAGGAATAAACAACGTGTTATGTAACTAATTAAAAGTTCACCTTCAGTGGTGATGATGACGTCACAGAGGTATCCGGGCTGCGTTGCTATGACAACGTCGCGCCTACCAACACCCATTCTTGACTCGTCCTGGTCTCCAGCAGACGTTGCTATTGTTTTCATGGTCACAGTATGACTTGTTCTATTGGACGTCATATGGAGCGTGGTCACAACGCCAGTCGATGACGTCATGCTCATCAATCGACCACGGGCATCGTAAACGTAAAACGTGGTCGAATAGCGCCCCCTTACGGAAGATCGAATCAACCCGCTGCCGTCGTTGTGGTACGTGAAAGAGGCGAGGATGGAAGTGCCTGCAAATACACACAATGGCATACAAAAAGATGCACGTGAACAGATCGGAGGAAAGCAAGGCTAGATATAAAAATACGAAAAATCAGATGAAGAAGGTGGTCGCTAATTCTATGAGGAAAACAGTTGCAAAACAACTTCACAAAATTCAGCGAAAACCCAAACAATATTTTTAAACCAGTGAAGCTCCTGAAAAAAGAGATCGGGAAGACATCAAAAGGAAAATGCGTTAGAGGAAAAGACAGAAAGTTAGGTTATAATGAAAATAAATATGGGAAATTCTCATAAAAGAAATCATGAAGAAAATAATTGGAATCACATAACAGAAGCTACTATGGTGGAGTCACTCAATGAAAAGGTTACCCGGGAAGAAACGGTGACAGCAAAACAAGCAATGAAATCAGGAAAAACAGCTGGATCCCCTGATGTTTGCGAACACATGGTACCAGCTAGCCAAAAAGTAGGGATTACCAAGGCGATTGGACTTTGCCAACGTGTGTTGAGTGGAATAGGAATGGCGAATAAATGACAAACAAGTATGTGAGTTAGTGAATGTTGTTGCAAATGCAATTCAGTTTTATGCAACCCAGAGGAACGAGGCACGCAATTGTTAAAAAGTTATATATATGTTTTGTGAATATGGAAAAGGCATTTGATAGAGTTCCAAAAAAGAAAGAAGTAGCCAAAAACATTGAGAAAAGGAGTAGCCAAGAACTTAAAGATTTACTGGATTTGAAAGAACCTTTTGATAAACTGGCCAAAACGAATGGAGTGCGATAGTTTGGCCATGTTTTGAGAAAGAATAATGATGACATGTTAAGAAGGTTAGAAAATGAGGGTGTGAGCGATCGAAAATGACATGAAAATGCAAGTAGAATAGACTGGGTTGCAAAAGCAAAATGTCATCGACAGAACAAAAGGCGCAATGTTGTATATTTCAAGGAACATGAGCCGAACCCAGCCACCTCCCTCAACGGAAATATAATGGGATTTAATAACTTACAATTTCTGTCTCCCTCTCTGATGGTACCCACGCAGCTAACAAAGCTATGGCACGCCGAGTGAAGTTTCGTTAAAACACCACTCTACATGACTTTGCCGGTTTGGAAAAGTGCTATTTACTATGCTGTAGCAAACACACTGCAAAGAAGATATGATGTCAAAATATTTCCCACACTTACGTCATACTTAAAGTATAGTCCCACATATACATCCAACGCTATTGTATTCACTATCGCGCACTGACTTTACCTTTTGAAATTTCGGTCAGATATTTTCCTTCGTTGACAGCCAGGGTTATGACGTCACGATTAGGAAGTACAATTCGCTGTGGATGCTGTTGAAAAAAATTCAAAGAATTAATTAATCTTTACACAACTATCGCTGGCTCATTTAGTCATTATATTATTAGCTCGCCTATGGTAGCGCTGTGTGTTCAAAGTTTAGATTGTTGCCAGTGTTTCATCCAAGCAGAGGTGACAATTCTGCTTTCAAGTCTTTGATATGGCCCGATTGATGATCAAACAGAAGATCAGTGACACAAAACCTCAGCACGGATCGCTAGATAGAAAATACAAAAACTTGATCTTACCCCGCTTGCGGAATACTGAATAGTCAACGCGTTGTTGTTTACATCCGTAACAGAATTAAGAGCGCCTTCGCTTGAATGAGAGAAGCGATAGAGAAGAGTGTTGGTGATCACGTTTTTCGTTTTCAAGTGACGCCCATGGGAATCAAACACGTATAGCTGGTTTGAGTCAGGATCGGTAACTTGGAACTGGTTGTTGGTATTTATGGGCAGTGATTGCGATATCTGACAAGAAATAAAAATGAACTTGTTACCAACGCAAGCGAACAATTCTTTAAATTTTGTGTTCTTTTTAAGCTACAGAATACTTCAGCATAGGCAGTTTAGAATCCAAACTCTTACGCAAATATGGTCGTATTAATGTATGAAGAGCATAAGTAATTGGATCTACTTTTAGATCTTATTAAAGGTTATGAAACCTAGAGGCAGATCAGAATATTTATGTTCTTGGTCCAATAATAGGTGCTATGGATAACTGTGATCACTTCTAAAACATTAGCTAAATTGCTAAACAGGCTGATTCAGTGATAGATCGTCACATGGACTACAGCAAACTGTTCCTTTACGTGGTCAACATGATTGTTGTGTTTACGCCATCTCTATCTTGGAAAGGAAACATAGCATAAAATGGTTATCTGGTTCTATACCCCAAACCTAATCAAAATCATACTGGAAAAGAATGGCAGCTCATATCCAACCAGCTATGATTACAAATTTGCCGACTGGTAGCTTCAACTCCTACAAGGTGGGACTGCCATCGTTGGGAACTCAAAAGTTGGTTGTTGTTGTGACTATCCTCCTCTTTTGGGATGGTGGCACAGCAGGAAATAATTTACCAGATTCATGCCACAAACCTAATTAAATTAGACGAGGGAAAAAGAGGCAAAAGTCGCTCGATTTTAACAGCCTGACTATTCTACCAGATGAAACATAGAAAAAAACGTCAAGAAACCCTTGCTAATTGAAACAAACAGGTTGTTGGTTGACATACAATACATTAGCAATACCTATCTCCGTATAAAACGAAAGCATTAACATAAGGCACTGGGCTTTTCAACCATCGGTTCGCCACTTACTTTTCTGATACGCAAATTAAGTTGATCTGCAACGTAAACGCTGCCGTCAGGCGTTGCTGTGATTGAGATCGGGTTGTGCAGCGACGCACTTCGGGCGAAATCACCATCTCCAGCAAAGCATTGACACTCTTGCGCCGCGCAGTCACATTTCGAGTCGATCCCAGCGACCGTCGCTATGCGGCCGCTGTACGGATCAATGCGACGAACGCGATGGACAAAGCTTTGGTCAGTTTCAGAAACAAAAATTGACCCATCGAAGGTTGACAAGGTAATAGATGTGGGAGATATCAAGTGGACTTTGCGAGCATCCCTAAAAATATCCTTGTTAATGTTCTGATGAGCCTGGATTGGGCGCAACCCCAATGTCAGTATCGATAAAAAAAAGCAACATATTTCTTTACCTATTATCCGCATTTTTCAAAATATTTCGAGCGCAATGGGGAGGAACGCCGGCAAGCAAGGAAACATGACGAGTTTTTAAATCGATCTTAACTATGACGTCACCATCGAGAACAAAAAGAACGCCGTCTTGTGGATTGATGGCAAGGTCCGTGGGATAATTGAGCTCAAGCTGAAAAATATTTCATTTAAAATTTGGTTAAAGACCCCTATTGTGCTGACCATGGACAGAATTCATGAAGACAATGCACACAGAACGCAGAGCGCCCAAAGGTCCGCAGCACAGAAAAGACTTTCAATTGTGGAACAACAGAATATCATTTACACGGTTGCCTCTTCAAAATACTGAGAGTTTTATAGTAAATTGAGGATGCTGACAAAGCCCTTTATCAAAATAAACATTCCAGCACACCCACCTGATCAAGGCTCATGCTTCCTTCGCATTGCAAAGGTCTTGTTCCGGTTGCTAGAAGGTTACCGGCCAGTGTTTCAATCACCTCACTTTCCGGGTCGATTGTCCGAATGCGGGAGCCGTCCACAAAATATAGGCGGCCTTTGGCATCTAGGGCAAGACCTTTAGGAGAAGACAACCTGGCAGAAATGGCAGAGCCACCGTCCCCGCAATTGTCTGAAAACAAGTTTAATCAGTAAAAAACCACAGTAGTCGTTTAAACAATGGAGTTCGTCAAGCATAGTTCTACGCAACTGCGAAGCCATTGCTTACTGTAAGAGAAGGTTCATTGAGCACCTAAAGAAAGCATGGGGCCCCTCAGCAGTACCGTAAGAAAGGCTGTAGACTTATTTCGGTACCATGTTTGGGATGAATTTTATAGCTAGGATATATACCTTTCTTTAAAACAATCCTATTTAGATCTTACCTTCCTGTAACGGATAGCAGCTTGCTCCTGTTCCAGCTACTACCACCTGATTGGTTGACAAATCACGTGATCTTCGGTTTTTGCCCAATGACATGCGACGGAGCTTGTAAATCCTTTTATGAACTGGATCAGAGAAGTACAGGAGACCGTCGTCAGCTGGACTTACCGCCATGAAATACTGGAAAAAAACAACAAATTGATGCAGGTGGTAAACATAGCACAACCTACAGACGTTAAACTACAATATTCTTTTTTTATAAAGTGATGAGGTAGCTTGTTTTTTTGCGTGACATGGAGGTAAAGTGAAAGATGAGCATTCAGATTCAAATAACACACCCTAGCAAGTGCGTAGATAAAGACAGGTTTGATGGAAAGACAACCGTTTTGAAACAGAAGCAAATAGCAAAATGAAACCTACCAACAACAGCAAATAGCTCTATTGGTCGACACGAAATGGTCCCCTCTTACGATTTTGCTGGAACACCTGCCGCATTGTGATGATGTTACTCCTTCTTCTTACAAACGAGGGTACGTACGGAGATCATGGGGCCCCAGGAGTTGGATAACTCGTAACCAAGATTTCAAAACACACTAACGTTTCAAAAACATGTATTTCTTCTTGCTAACATGAACTGTTACCTTTGTTGGAGGATTCCTTGTTGAAAAAAGACTTGACACGTTGCCAGATGTATCTAGCTTCCTTATAAAGTCATGATCTCCAATGTAAATGTTTCCATATTTATCACTTGTCAGTGCCACGGGAGATAATAGCTGTGCGCTTCTTGCAGGCCCTAATAAGCAATGTACTTTTAATCTGCACTTTATAGTCAACGGTATAACCATTGGGACAATTTTTAAATTAATTTTACATTTATAATTACTTTTTTTTGCCAACATTCGCTCGTTTTCGAAGTAAACTTTTTACGCAAAATAAAACTTTTAACATTAAAAGTAAAAAATTGGACCTCACCATCACAATCTGCGCATGTCACATGTCTTAACTCCCCATCTCCCATCACAGTCGATATCATTGGAGGTTGGTCTTGGAGCCTCATTTCTCCTCCATTTCCAAGGTAAACGACTCCTTCCTCCGCGAAATACGTATGATGGATGTCCAGTGACCAGGAAGCAATCGCGTTGCCTAAAGACGGATCGTGGCCACGGACTGTAGTTTTCAACTTTTTCCACACAACTTTAGAGCATGCGTCGTACCGATATCCAACAAGCACTAAAAACATTTCAGCCATTTTCGAAAGGAATCAAAACTTGGACCAATGAATAACTTTAAGGTGGCAAGTAAAAATCCCAACTCAAATTAAACGTAGTTTGTAACTTCAGTTGAAAAGCAGCAACTTCGTTATTCTAGTGTCTGCATAGTCCTTTTGTTTCTCCGTTAAGCCTTACGCTATAAATCAAATTGACACTGAAAACAGACTTAAATTTAAAAAGAGTTTAGCAGCGGTGTACGCAAAAATTTCTCATGGGGGGAGGAGGTTTGGTTTCTCTGATGAAGAATGTCCAACGCAGGATAATTCTAGGAATCTAGGGGGTCTGGAGGCATGTCTCCACAACAAACTTTAGAAAAATTACACGAAAAAATAAGTATTTTCTTGTTTTCTAGAACAAGTTTTAGACTTAATACCTACATGGATTTTTTTTATCAAGTAAAAAAGTTGTATTAATTAAGTTAAAATATTGTTCACCAATGATTTTTAGTAGGGGTTTTGACCACCATCCTCTTATGCGCGCGCTGCTACCTATTAAGATCCAAGTGTTTCCTGACTGTCCTTTTAGTTGTTACATACAAAAAATAAAACCTATTTCTTGTTATTTGTGCCATAACTCAAACAAGTTGTGGTGAACTGATAGCAGAGCTGTAAAACATTTCATTGAAGTCTTTTAACACAGAACAATGCGATTACAAGTTCAATCATCAGCGGTCCTGCGACAGCAAGTGAACTTAGCAAACAGGACGTTCATAAATTAGCAAAGCGTTCGCTCAACGCATGTCTCACCAATCATTACAACGAGCGGCCCATTACAAGCAGGTAGCTTAATAGAGACAAAAGAGTAAGGTCATGAACTCCCCAGTAGACAAGGTTAATCTTTAAAAATTACATTTACGGTCTTTTCAAGTTAAAACGTAATCAGCTACAAAAATTATTGCCCAAATGTGCTCAGCTAAAGCAATATTTCATATTTTGCCTTCAACGAGCAACTGCTTTACCAAGGCGCACCGTCACGGTAGTAAATAGATATAAGCCTGCCAAGTGAACTTCAAGACCTATTTCAAAGATTGCCTGCTGTGACATTTTTGAGTGCAATGGTTTACGTATATTTCAAACTATCCTGCTAAGGTTGCTAAAAGAAAAAAAAATCTTAAAAGGTTCATGACCTATCTTAATGCTCTGTAATCAGTTACCTTCCGCAGAAACGGTTCCGTAAACTTTTTGTCTGTAGGCGTCTTCTCTGTTCCATTCGTATGTGTATTTGAGATTTGAAATAGGCTCAAACTTCTTTTTGGTTCTCTTTCCTAACACAGTTATTTGAACTTCGATTTCGAGGAGGTTAGGTGGTTTTTCGCCGTCAATAAGTGAAATATGTATAATGGATTTGTAGCCCGACGCACGGCTGCTGAGGTACACCACAGATGATTTAGTGCTTGGTAGATTGATCGCTTCGCGAATCGCCTGAAATACAAAGTGAGTCAGAAAGCTGACCAGTTAACAAAGTGCTGAAACTTCGCTGTCAATGAGCCTTGCCCGAGTTTGTTACGGGTTATTAAAACTAAAGTTGGAGATAAGGTCAAACTGACACAGATTTAAACTACACAACTTCTTATACCACATTAGACCAAACCGCGTTAGCTAAACAACACAGCAATAAATTATGGCATAAAAGGTTGACAAATTTCATTTCTAGGTTTCTAATAACCAACGTACACTTTGCTTTGAGCCCCCGGTGCTTTGTTAATACTTAAAGACTTTTTTAGTATCTACTAGAATACGTAAGTCAAGCTATACTTTAATTGCAAGGAACATTGAAAAACCTAAAAAGGAGCGGTTGTAGAGTCCATTTCATTGATCGTGATCTCTGATAGCAATGCAAGGCTACACTCTGTCCTGAGGTAAGAAGTCTTTATAAGCGTATCTGAGAAGAGGAGACCACAGAGCCCATCTCCAAAAAAAGATAATTTCACAATTTTGAGGAATTTACGAAATTGGGAAATCAGATGATACCGGTTTAAAAAAAAAAACAAAAACATCCAACTGCCTCGAGGTATAAGTTGACAAAACTAATAATCAAAACATATCAACGAACGAAAAAATGATCAGCAATTTTATATTTTTGCCTTCTGCCTTCCTCCCCCCCAATATTTGCTTTTGGCAACGCTTCTGCTTCACCTGTATGTGCTTTTTAGCAAGCTTCAGCTGTGAAAATACTGAGGGTCTGTTTTATCAATGGATCCTGAAAATAACTGTTTTTAAGCTTCAGTAAAGTGAGATTGAAGGATCATTTTAAACCAAAGTACTGTATTGTGGTTTTCATCAAAAAATTTGTTGCAAAACAAAAATTCAGCTGGAAAAGTTGATTTTGTTTTTGATACATATTTAAAAATTCTGCTTACCTGAATCTCTGGAACAATGGATCCTTTCTCGGAGCACTCCGCTGCGGTGAAAGCTCGAACGGAGCTGACCAAAATCGATGCACTAGGGGGCATTAGCAAGCTCACGTCACAGGCGTCGCTTCCAAGGGCAGCGTTGTCGGGTTCGCGCGGCGTTCGCATGGTTACTGTCGGTATAACGACAAATTCGTTCCAAGGAGCGTACACGACAGCGCGAGAAGAAAGAAAGGAGGGGCGTTGGAAACCCAGTTCCACAGAACCCCCTCCGTTGATTAGGAGGTCAAACCTGAGGAAAAGAGAATCAGTCAACAACTAATTGATACGCGCTCATCTTTCAGTCTTGAAATGAATACGCTTAATGAAGCGTGCTACATCGCTGGCACCTTTAATGTAAACAAAACCTTCTATTTGAGTCCAAATTTGTCGTTTTTTCTTTATTTATAGGCTACTTTTTACCACTTTATCAATGCAATTTACCAGAAATATCCCTAAAGAATCAATCGTCATCAAATTTAACAATAATGTAACAACAACTCATTGCTGCGATGTCATTGCAAAAAGTAGACTACAGAACTGTACCCTCGAAATTAAGTAAACTAACCTAAACCAAGCGTACTTATAGTCGTATTGCACTAGGTGCTTGAAGAGAAGTATCAAAGACACTGAAGTCATCGCAGAAATACAATTTAGAAGACAAAATTATACAAAATAATCGCTAATTAAATGCACAATATAACAGCACCTATCACCAATAGAACAAACTGTTCTAGTGTTACTTGACATGGATAAATTGTGATCATTTCCATGCAAGCAGACCCATGTGTGTGTGTGTGTGTGTGTGTGTGTGTTTACCCCTCCTCTTCCTTGGGATGGAGGTACGGCATGAACGGTAATTCAGGTTCATGCCGTCAACCTAATTGATATTAGGCTAGGGGAAGATGGCAGCCCATTTCGAACCAGTCTTGAGTGACTGGTAGCCCCACCACCAACAAGGCGGACTGCCATTGGTGGGTACCCAAGAGTCGTCTGACATGTTGGGTTAGCAACTTCACAATTATAATCCGGTGAAGTACGGGTGGGGCCACCTGTCTGCCACATAAAGGTGGAGGGGTCCCGTTAAGTGCCTTGCCCAAGGACACAACAAGCAAGCTTGCCGGTTTGTTCTCCACACTATCCCTTTTTTATGCTGAGCGCCAAGCAGGGAAGCTGTGAATACCATTTTTTAAAAGTCTTTTGGTATGACTCGACTTAGGGAATGAACCCCAGGTCTACCCACCACAATGTGGACGCTCTAACCACTGCACCATCGCGCCGGTGGTGCAGACCCATAGCCGTAGAAATTGGATGGCTACTGGCCATACTTGCTAACTCAGTTATAGGTAGCGGCCTCACAGGCCATGGCAAATTATTCCACACATTATTATGGTACCAACATCTTAAGAATAATATCGCAAGTCGCCGGTTGCGTTACGCAAAAGTTAACCTGCAGTTTCGGAATTTATCAATAAGTTGTTATCGGTGTAGCAATATAGAGATAAAGCACCGGTATATCTACCGGCTGCCGCAATTAAGACTTAGCCTACGTTTGCTTTAGAAGTTTACCAACATTAAAACTTACCAGCCGTCGAAACGTGTTTTGGTCGATCCATATTTGGCCAGATTTTGGACTTGAACGTGTACACCAACTAATGGAGACCCATCAGTCGTAAGAACTTGGCCACGAATGACGCTTGCACGTCTAAAAATTCAGTAGCTGCAGTAGTTGTGCAGTTCATACACTGCAATCAGTTCGTGATGCGACACAATAACGAGTTAAAAAGTTTTAAAAGCACCAATAACGGGATGACGTCATAATTTCGTCATAATCAAAATGACAAAAAAAAAATTCAAAAACTGCTTCAGATATGATACAGCGAAGCCCACAAACAAAGCACAAGCCGACATTACCCACCTAATTTTTATTTTCTCAAAAGTAAGTTTTCGAAAGCAGAGTGAACGTCAATTGCTTGATAAACCGCCAAGTAAAAAAGAAAAATACAAAACATAACTCAAATAATTTGTTGGTCACAGAAAAAAGGAGGTTGATAAATTAAAAGTTTGAGAGACCAACAAATTATTTGAGTTATGTTTTGTACGTCTAGGTTTATGGAGTAATGCGAAAGAAACGACACCACATCGTACCTTGGCTCAAAAACTGAAAGAGCTGAATTAATTTGAACACCATTTCTATGCACCAAAAACTTTACTCGGTCGAAAAACGAGGCGGTGGGAAGGGTGGGGCTGCGTCCCTGGCTGTTGGTTACTTCGTTGGAAGGGTCGAGACCCCCTCGACATTGGGAAGTGCGGCTGCAGGAGCGCAGCGAACAGCAGTCCGGATCTTGGCAGTCAATGAGGGTATCTGAAAAAGTAATGAAGTGCTGCAAAACAAAGCCAAACATTAAACTCCTTCATAGGCAACTTGTTTTACGTCTCTTCAATTGATTTTATGTTGTTGGGATAAAAATTTCGCTTAATGGCAAAGTGAGATAAATGAATGTGATTGCGATTACTTTGTTACGACAAAAAAATTTACCGCTTTTGTCAGCAACTTTTCAACACATATATCAATGAAAGAAAATAGATAGATATCCCTTCTAACCTAAATCGTTATCCTTTCCGTCACCACAGCTCACTTCCACCATAATGGAACACCCGGGACCTTTCCATTCATTTCCACAAGTGCAATACCAATTGCCATACGTATCTGACTCACAGTTACCATTTCCAGAGCAATCGTCAGGGCATCCCGCTGAAAAATGAAAACAACTCTACTGGCTGCAAGCACATCAAGCGAGCAACAGCAATAGCTGCAAAGCGGGTCTACACTACAGTTGTATTTTCTTAACCGCGCGGTTTTCTCGTAAATACAAAATGAGGATTAAAATATTTGCCGGCAATTTTGTCAATAAACTATAATATTGGCCAACAATAAACTATATTGGCCACATAAAGCTATCCAACTTCTTACAGTGAACAAGAAAACAAGCCAATGCGAAGTCAATCGATAACATAAGTTCTTACAAGTTGACCCACGATTACATCGATAATAAGTGGGGTATAAAAAATGACCACTTAGTCAATTACCACGTTCACTTACCAAAAGTACACAGCTCCCCATTCCATCCGGCATCGCAGACACAAAGTCCACGAATGCACCTCCCGTGTTCGTCACATCGAGAGTGACACTGGCGCATGTCGCACGCCTCTCCTGTCCATCCATCTTCACATCGGCACCTCCCATCTACGCAAACACCGTGGGCCGAATCGCATGAGGGCCTGCACGTGACTGGAAAAGAAGGGTCAGGATTGGAGACTGCGAGCTCTTGATTGTGAAACAAGCAATTTACAGGGCGTGAAACGTGCAAACATCGCGTGATACATGATCATGATGAAGTATGATGTCATGTGAAAGAGCCAGATAATGAAATGATGACGACGGTGATGAGAATGGGTCGAAATAGCCACAGCACGGCAAACGAGCAGGCAAATGCACGGCATCAAGTGAGCAAACATGAAAGAAAGAAAAAACAAAAATACAATCACTAATCAGGCAGTGACAAGCTAAACTAGAACGCTACAATTAGCTACGATTTCACCAGCTACATTCAACAACGCGGAAAAGATGTTTCAACCTCGCTACGCTCCAAAAGCAGTGGTATGTGTACCTAAGAGCCAACTTAGCCGAGTCCCTTGGATGATACACCCTTAATATGTTGTTGGAAAAGCCGGAGTATTCACACACAGACATGAAGTTAAGAAAACATGCTAAATCAATGATAATGACCTTAAGCAGTTGTTATTGATACTTGATCCTTTCAATAATTTTTATACATTGCGCGATTTCTTTGCCTCAACAGCAGTAAAATGATGGCTAATGAAGGTTTTTCACATTCCGACAAAACTCTTTGCAACCTTCTAAAAGATGTGATTCCTTAAGTTGAGTACCATTATTTTCAAAAAAGTAAACTTAAATTTGCGCAAATTTACAGAAATTCGAGCATCAATCTTTTCCGCGTCACCGACTACTGTTTCAAATGCACATCAAACGTAACCATGCAAATGCAAGCTAAACCTACACCACAAAAGCACTTAGATCAGTATTGACATTCAATCAGCTACAGCAGGCAACAGAATGATACAAAATTTTACCTAAACTGCAGTCAGTGCCACTCCAACCAGGTTCACAGTTGCATTTTTGCAGCACTAAATCGTACGTTCCATGGCCGGCACAATTTGAACGACACGTCAGATCTTCATCTGAACAAATTGTTCCTTTCCAACCTCGATCGCACCGACACACTCCTTCCAAGCAAACTCCGTGGCCCGAGCAAGAAGAGTCGTAGCAATCCACTGAAAAGAAGAGGCTTGTTACATGCTTTTATTCCTACGCATAAGCTTGTGCTAGTCTCAAGTCAGACTGAGCTACTGTAACGGGCAAGCTCCTCGGCGCTACAACTTGCTGTGCACATTACAATGGAAAAATCTCAAAGCTGTTTTCTCAAAAGGAAAAGCAAACTTGCTGGCTTGTTGTCCACATCATTCCATTTGTGATGAGCGCCAGAGTATGAAAGTTAGATTTTTAAGATTCTTTGATACGAGTCGGTCGCAGCTCATACCGGCAAACTTCTCATTTGAGGTATCCAACCATTACGGCTATGCCAACGAAACAGCAAGTGTGTTACGTTTGAACATGAAAATGAAATACGAGAGGTGATCTTTGCAGAAGGTATATTATTTACTTCGTACTCGTAAGTAGTGACTTATACTTAACCAAGAAACAATCAATAACAACTTTAAACAAAGTTTTAGAACATTTTGCCGTTTTTCTTGGCAAAAAAAATTTCCAACTTACAATCAGAACATGTTTCTCCTTTATATCCCTTTTCACAAACACATTCTCCTCCAAAAACACATTGTCCATGTCCACCACACTCTGGATCCAAGCACTGATCAGCAGGAGTTCCACAATCGACTCCTTTCCACCCCGAAAAACAAACGCACCGCCCTTGGGCGTAGGCACCATTGCCTCGACAGGTAACAGTACAAGACACTAACAAATAACAAACATAAGCGATAAACTGAATTTGGTTATCAGTTGCGCTTGTCGTTGCCCGCCCCCTTGCTCGGGACAAACATGGCGTAAGAACAGGGAAGTCTCAAAAGCCAGGCAATTTTTCACGGCTTGAACCAGAGGTCATACACAACGGTAGCAAAAAGAAAATGGCGAAAGCTTGCAGCGGGACAGAGCAAATCAGTCGGGTATTTAATCAAATTAAACATGATTATTATCACTGCAGTTTTTACATGAGCACGGTAATTGCTTAAGCAAGGTGTTTTTTGGCTGAAGCCACATCGAAATAAGCAACACCGACCTAATAAGGCAAAAACCAGCGCAGCAAACTGTAAATACCTTGAGTTAATAAATGAATTAAGCAAAGATTAGTCAGGTTCAGATAAATAGAGCAAAAGATCACAGCTAAGCTGTTGCAAATATTTTCCACGAATACGTTGCAACAAATTTTATGACTTTATGTTTAACGATTGTTTAAGCAACAATAAATACATAAAAATACAGTTATGTGACATCAACCAGTCGATATTAAAAGTGTTTACCAGAGTCACAAAGGCTACAAAATAGATACTTTCACCACCGCAGCAGTTACGACTTTCACAAGCAATTTATGAGTTCTGCGAATCAAATCAAATTATTATTTTCCAGCTGTTGCCAAAATTTTTTTAGCAGAGAGGAAACTATGGTATATTTTTTGAAACTGTGGATGCCACTAAGTCGATGTGCCAAAAAGACAAATGTGATTCCTAAAAATCTCACAAACACTTACCTTGTGAACAATCACTCCCTTGAAAGCCATTGAAGCATTGGCAGACCCCTTTCATACAATCTCCATTGCTATTGCAACTGTTGGGACACTTCGACAGGCCTTCTACAAAAAATCGCTTTGAATAAAGCTTACAATAAAGCAGTGATGTTATATGCAGCTCCAACTCTATACGCTCAGCTTGCAGTAAATCACGTTCGGTGCATTAATCCATTAGCATTGACACTCCTAGGAGACTTCAGAAAACAATACATAGCTATAACTCACCTGAAATCGAAGTAATTAATTCGATTGAATCTTCTTCGTCTAAATCGTTAAATAACGCAAGATGCCAAGTACCAGCATCTAAGTATTCAATAAACTCTGTAGGGAGCCTAAAAGTGGATGTTGTACTTCGCTTTTTCCGTGAGCCTCGATCTGAAGTCGTTGACAAGGCCATGAATGACGTAGACGAACGTGACATAGGCAAAGAATTACCTTCGATTCTTTCAAAAAAGTCGAACTGTAAATCAAAATAGCATCAAAATAAAGATCTCGTTTTAGTCACTTTAAAAATACAACTGTACTTTTGTGTGAGAAGGTTTCAAGCCTTTCCTTCCGTAAACCGCAAGCAGAGCACCAGGGCTTACAGTAAAATTGAACTTCAAATGTAATGGTTCTTCAACGTACATCTGCATCCACAGAAACGAATTTGGCGGAATTATGAATTCAGTTTTTCGCTTTAGTTGAAGCACCGCTTGAGGTGCTGAAAAACAAGAAAAATTTCTTTTGCAAACAAGCCATTAAATTAGAATTTTCAGAGAGGTGGCTATATAAAACTGCAATAAGCTTTTTGAAGCAAGGCTATTCTTCTGGCGTGAGAAAGCAGCTGAACAAAAAATACCTCGTTTTTTCAAAGCAAATAAACATGGTTACAGAAAAGGTGGCTTCAGCCTCCCTAAGCACAATTTGCTTGATCATAGCTACCAACAGATACTGAGTCAGTTGTTACTTTAGAGGTAGATCCTATTAGTAATATCTTGATGCATCAAAAGTGTAAACAATGATAAATTTGATAAACTTGCATACATCTCAAATGAAAATCAATTTTACGACGATCTAAAAAACATATTCATAAAACAGTCAACAACTTACGGTTTATATTATCTGAAGATGTATCTGGTGTCGTATCACTGCCAGTAAGACATTGTCGTGAGCCGTCTTCCGTCGTTGAAATAGTTGGGTTGAAAAAATTAACTGTAATAATAAATGTGGTCACGATTAATGGCATTATATACTGGAGAAGCACAACCTCAAAGGACTATCAATAAACTGTATACGTAACCAGCATATATCAAATAAATTGTAATTCAATGTCTTACCAGACAAGGTTGTCAGCAAAAATTTGAAATCGATTCACAAAACGTTTTCCAAATTAAACGAAAAAATATTAAAAAACATGCCATATAATACACGGATTAGTACAAGCAAAATGAAAACGTGCTTACGCTGGTACACCTAAGCTACCGTACTGCATTTGGTACGGAAGTAAATACAATATAACAGTACTTACAGTGTATAAAGGTTGATATTAAGGCAAGGAAAAGCAAAATTGTTATGACGATGAATGTGATAGCAGCAGTTTTCCAAGAACACCGACTGGGAAATCGTTTTTTAAAGTGCTTGTACGTTCCATTACACGTGCGTGCGTCTCTGGTTCTATGATGGATCGGAGGCTCAAACTGGGACCGTGCCCCAAAAACCGGTTTGTTCATGAACCGAGTCGCAGTGTTGTCACTCTTATCAACAGGTCCACCGTGAGACGGTGCCGGAATGCCAGATGACGGGTAACAGAATTGAGATCTGCAAAAAACAAATGCCTCAAGTATGATAGACAGGCGTGGTTATCATGTTAAAACTCAATAACTTAATTTAGCAACAAATTAGAAAAAAATTAACTCTGTAGCTGCAGATGGGCAGTAGCTGTGTGGCCACGGCGTAAACTGTGCAAAGTGAAGCGCAGCGCAAAATGTACAATAAAAAAGTAAGTGTAAAAAATTTTGTGTTGTAAAACAACAATGTGCATAGCTTAAGTTGAAAATAATTTGATACAACATCAAAACCTGGTTGCAGTATAGAGTGACTGAAACAACAGACCATCTAAAAATAGAAAAATAAATAAATAAATCAAATTGCAGTTGATACATGCCATTGATGTGTTGTGTGCTAAACTAGAAAAGCAAAAAATTCGAGAAAAAATCTTGTCGAGCTGCTCCAGCCTTTAGATTTCATTGGGCCGAAGAGTTGAGGGTCACTGATAAACACAACCTACAATCATTTCTCCTATTGATTGACTAAGAAAGTCAAGACATTGCGGTTTGCCATTTGCCGACAGAGGAATCAGCAATTTAAAACAGTGTAATGCAATGGTATTGAAGGCCAGGATAGCAGAGAATCTTTTTTTAAACAAACCAAATGCCAACCACAATGTAGTCGACATGCGATTTAAAACGAATGACCCGTACAAACACGTGAAATAACAAGAGCTGTATCTTCACGAACTAGAAACTTCAGTTGCACATAAACGACCAGCAGACAACTTTACCACAATTTATTTTACAAAGTTGATAACCACGAAAATTTTGGGTGTGCAGTTTTTTTAATATACTGTATGATTATGATGTGCTGTTTTGGAAAATACTCCATATGCTGTTTGGGAAATCAAAGGTCAAAAAAAATCCATGTACACCGTGAAAGTGAAAATTTTCCTCATTATTAAAATACTGGTTTTTTTTAAAAAAATATATCAACATATTCATACTAAACGCTTTAACATAGCACTATAAACTTAAAAGGCCTATTTACTTTCAGTGTGTTAATGAAAATACATATAAATTAGTCCCTATATTGGGGTGGATAGAAACAAACCAAGAAATGCTGTGCAGCCTATACTAAAACTTCTGTTTAATTTTCTTCAAAATTTTCATAAATATTGATTTTAGATGTATCTGGATGCATAGTATTTAAAAAGAAACTAGTAAAATTTGTAAGCTTAGCATACTAATAGGGGAGTTTTGGAGGTGTTTGTGGGGGGTCATTCACCGTAAGTCAGAAAACTTTCCTTACTTTTGAAGATCTGATCATTAACCGACCACTTTTATCCCTTTCAAGACTTCAGTTAAAGCAAGTATTAATAGATTACATTCCTTTGTTAGTTTTTACAGTAACTAACTATAAGCTTTTGATAAATTGTTATTTTTAGGCGTTTTCAAAAATGTTACGGAGTGAATAGGAACAGCGGAAAAACATGTCTCGCACTTACAAATCTGATTCAAGAGTCAAAAACTGCATCAAAAATGCCACCTAGACAACTGCAAGTGGTATACCTGATCTCAACGTAGAAATATAATTTAAATTTAACAAAAATATATTGAGTTCACGGTGCGGTTTTGTGCGAACACCATAAAAATCTACTCTTAAAAAATCAAGGGGGCAAACTGCCCTCATAAAGAACGTGGGTCAATATATAACAGAAAAGTAAGTTGTGCAAGCCGAGGCTATTCTGTAATTAGTATAAACGTTTATTTTTGTGAAAGGCTGCCTAGATAATAACGAGGGTGGTCAATCAAGTGCTTCAAGGACAATTTTACCCAGTAAAAATTTATTTGACTTCTCAGCTAAAAATACCGCAATATTGTTTCACATCAAGTGTCATCAAACTATCCAGAGTGTTATCAGCTGTGCTGGAGGATTTTATTCTCACCTTGTAAGATAGATGGAAAGTGTTCCTACTGAAAGTATGTTGAATTATGACCAGATGAACCACACTGATGGTTCTAGTAAGACACTACAAAGTCAAGAACAAAACATCCAAAGCGAGTGAAAACTTTAGCAAGTGGACCATTTTTCTTTTGTATGCCGAATGTGCATTAGGTTCTTTGCTGCCTGCTCGGAATGACATTGGCCATTTCCAAGGTTTCTAAAGTCTGCACCGTGCAGTTTCTACCACCACAACAATCGGCAACCAATCTTACATCAGAATTTGAGAAGTGTGAATTCTGTCCTCGAAACAAAATCTTCTTGCTTACCCTATCTTCCGATATTTCCGTGAAAATTCCTTCAAGAAGGAAGCATGAACACCTTGGTTTATGCAAGGCAAAATATGCATTGTGGTGATGATAAATAGTGAAAAACTCAACAAAAGAAAAAGGAAATTGATATAAAGCCAGGAAAAAGGGTTAGGATACTAGTTAAGATTATCTTCAAATTCACCGGTACTCATCACCAACAATAACACAAATAAAAAAGTGAATGCAAACAAAAAGTGATTTAAGGAAAACATGTACATTTTTAAAAAATGCGGGCAGCTTAGGTTTTCTAAATTTTGTAGTGGGAGATTATGTCATTTTCACTTACTAAAGAGAATTTTTTGTGAACAGTTAACTGCCATTTCTGACACAAGATGTAAAATTCAAACCAAGAAAAAACCAGGTGTTACTAAAAATGGAGCCTGAAAAAGACGATGCAAAATTTTATCCTCTAATAGACATTGACCGGAAGATCTAAATTTCAGTTTCCACAAAAAGTTTTTGTTGTATGAGAACTTAACCACATTTGTGGTCCATGAAAAATTTATAGTTGCCCCCTCCTCCCTTTTTATATGAAAAGAAAGAGTCAAGGTATTGCTATATTATGTTTCTTTTCTTGCTATGTCTGCACGTTCATTTATTGAAACAACACATTTATTGCAATAACCTGTCCCAATTAGTGGTCTCTGAAGAGAGAATAAGAATATATGCAGCCAAACTGCCGTTCCAGTTCACCTCAAAATTTTGGGTGAATTAGAACGATATATTTATTGCATTATCAAGTATAGCTAGTCAATACAGAAAATTTTTCAATGTCGTAGCTGGTCATAATGGTACCACTCCATGCACCTATTATACAGCCATAACTTTAGTGTTTTTCTCAATCTATTAAAAGTTGGGTGGGAAAAACTGAAAATTGCTCTTATTTTCCCGACTTTAGGCGGGAAATATGATCAAGAAGTCAACTAAACTGGTCTGGATTTGTTGCAAATGAAATGTTTAGCAGAACTTGGAAATATAACCAAGATGCCTAGTGCATTGACCTAGATACAACTCTCCATGCGAAAAACATTCACGAGTCTGGAAAGTCAATTAGTGCTTTGATCCTTGCGCATTCACTGTGGATGACATGATCTGGTCTGAAAAGGTGGTAACGACCTACCATAGAGATGGAATTGAATAACAAGGAGCTGGTGGATGCTCTGTTCAGGGTGCTACAATTAATGGCAAATATCGCCGTTTCCGACATTGCATGTTGCTAGTGAGAGTTGTGCCAATCTTACAAAGACTAAGCTAACGGTACTGCTGTATCGATCTTCAAATGATTTGAGGCGCAAGCAAAATAAAACTCTGGGTTGTTTGAAACGGAAGCTTCAAAGATTTCTGTGGCCAAAAGTAAGCTGTCTAATCTTGAGAAATTGATCTCAGGGGGTGCGCCATTTACGTGATCTACAATTTCGATTTCATTTTTAAGTTGACAATTTTATTCAGAGAGAATAAACAGCTTGTTTTATTCAGAGAGAATAAACCTGAGTAAAAAGGGCAAACAAAATCGCATTTACATTGAAATGAGATGTGCCAGTGACACCACGCTGTCACTTTCGAAGGCAAGCGCAGTATTTCGATTGAAAAGATACATCAACTACTTCCCACAGAAAAACTGACCAAATCTTCAAGGTGTACTTGGGCAAGATATCCACCAATGCTACTGTGACATGAAATGACTTTAAACCACACCACAGCAACAATTATGCAGAAGAAACCGTACAAATTGTGGCCTAACTATGTCAAAACTCAACAGACCTTTCGAAAGTTTTTCTCCTAATTGACAAGACAAAACTTTCCAACAGTTAACTTATTCAGAATTTCAATTAATAATTTATGATAAGCAGTGGTTGATTTAGGATCAGGCAAGCGAGGCAGCTGCCTCGTTGTTAGGGCCAAAAAGTTGTATTAGTCCTCAGTTTTTAGGGCCAAAAAGTTGTATTAGTCCTCAGTTTTTAGGCCCAAATCCTTGTTTACAGCAAATTTAACTGTTCCGTATCTTCGAAATGGGATTCATCTCCCAAAGAAAACAAAGGCCACTTACGATTACTTGGCCAATAGGGACCTCTCAACAAATCTTACCGCAGGTCCCTAAAATTATTAATCTATCTCTGATAATAAGCTTGGACAAGAGTAAGTTAATAGTGATTCAATTGCACAAAGAATCAAGTTGCCAACTTTCTTTCACCGAAAACGTTTAAATGAGATTCTCACAATTGTGGTACAACGTTAATATTGACATATTACACTTTTTATGAAATGCAAACTCAACAAATATATTAATTAAACTATTGAGGCCTTACTCAGCGCTTTGCACGAGGCAAGAATTCGCTTGTTATCTAAAGCTAAGGTATGTGCACTTCCATAGATGTATAATGATAGGAATAGTAATTACCTTTCAAGATCTCAGCTCGGATCCATTTAGATCAGTGGTCACCAACCAACATTTTAGATTGCAAAGCTACTCTTTAAATACTAGTCATGACGTTGGCCATCAGGTTGATATCGAAACAGTGAAGACGTTTTTTTGGAGATCAAGCATCGAATGAACGATTTAAGTTGATCGAGGAGCAAATATTTACGCTTACCCGATTCGAATAGGAAGTGAAAAAAAAATTTTTTTTTTGAGATCAAGCGGTAGATCAATCATTTGAGGAATTACTGGGAGTAAAATTTACGCTTTCCCAAGAAGAATTGAGGGTAGCTTAGCCTACCATTTTTTTGGAGGTTCAATATCGACTTTTGAAAAAATTTTGAGAAATTTTTGAAACAGCCTGGCGAGCGACAAATATATACACCGGCTCGATGGGGTAGTGGTTAGAACATCCGCTTCGCAATCGGTAGACCTGGGGTTCATTCCCTAAATCGACTGCTTGGCGCTCAGCATTAAATGGGGATAGTGTGGAGAACAAGCCGGCAAGCTTGCTTGTTGTGTCCTAGGGCAAGGCACTTAACGGGATGCCTCCATCTTTATGTGGCAGACAGGTGGCCTATCCGTACTTCACCAGGTTGCAATTGTGAAGTTGCTCACCCAGCATGTCGTAAAGGCGACTCTTTAAGTACCCACCAATGGCAGTCCGCCTTGTCGGTGATGGGGCTACCAGTCATTCATGACTGGTTCGAAATAGGCTGCCATCTTTTCCCTAGCCTAATTTCAATTAGGTTAGCGGCATAAACCTGAATTGCCGTTCGTGTCGTACCTCCATCCCGAGGAGGAAGAGGAGTAAACGCAACAACAATAGAGACTAATATCGTTTTCACCGGCGACCAAGCGACCGAGAGCATACGGTTAGTGACCCCTGATTTAGAGTTTGTATTTTTTTAATTAGGAGTTCGCATATCCTTTAGGGGTGTGAAGCATTCAAGCAAGGAATGGAAAATAGAAAATCAACACTGCATACTAGGAAGATAACCTTGTACAACCAGGCATTGTAGAAACTGAAAGTTCTTCAGGTATGAAATATTATACAGAACATGCATTAAAAAAACCCTATTTTATCAACGTTTTGCTTGGCAGATACGCCAAGCGTCGTATCAAAAATCCTCTAGGTGGTATTTAAACCAGTAGCACGAGCAGCAATTTGCCCAGCGAAACGTTAATAAATGAACATTTATATATTGCATTATCTATACATTATTTTACTTCAAAAGAAACATAACGTTTTTTATAGAAAATCAAATTAATATTGTCAACAACACTTTAAACATTGGCTACGGAAATAAACAAGGTAATAAAAAGGTGAAGAATCACTGTACTGAAGAGTAAGCAATTATAAACTGAGTGAGACTTGCCATTGAAAGATAGCGGGTTAAGCACTCTCAAAGCATTAATTGCCTACGGTAACGTCTTCATGATGTCATCAATGTCGTGATCAAGTTTCGTTGCATAAATCTTTTTAATATAAAAATTTATCCAACTTTCAGAGTGTCTCCAGGGGCTCCTCCTAGATGCGTTCAATTCTCAAGATCACTTAACAATTTCCCGAAACTAACTGGAACCTACACTAGGCGCCAAATTTCGAAAAGCCCTCAGTTAAATTTCAAAGTTTAATACACAAAATGGCATTCCAGAATCAAATGTACCCTCACGAAAATCCCCACGGACAAATCGACTTTTTCACCGACCTACTAAGGCTTAGTTTTGTGCTATTTTATAACTGGGAAATGGACCAGCTGACGTCATTTCTAAACATAATGACGTAATCGCGTGTTCCTCTCACTGCCAAATCAGAAAAGCGTGTAGTGATGATCTAAATTTAGATGCGCTTATTTACTTTTAGGCTGAGATGAATCGACAGGATTAGCAACAGAGCGTTTAAAATCATGCAAAAAATGTCGCCAGTATTCTACATCAGATAAGTTGGCAGTACGGTGTTACGCATTAGTGAAAACTTTCGAAGCGTAAGTATGGTTCAAATTCAGCAAAAATTTACGGCATATGTATTTAACTTCAGCATACAATATGGCAAAGCAGCAGTTACTAAACGGACGGTAAACGCGCACTGCGAGGCTGCGGTGGAACAGATAGAAGAGCCACTGCCATGAAACAATACGCCCTGTTAAAGATTAAGTAGACAAGCACTTTATCACAAATGTAATAAAAAGCTCAATGACCTGCATGGGCCTGCTGCAGTTTTCGAAATTTGGTGCTGCGACCACAATCATGAAAATCGTGTAACTGAGCTCACTTGTGGGCTAGTACATATTTACACTGTCAAGTTATTGAAAACAGGTATCTTCCATCTCTCAAATAGTAAACTCATGTTCGCTGGTTAAATTGTAGATTGATTTACAGCTTGTTTCCTGTGGTGCTATTGTTTTCGATCAACTGTAGGCTGCGATGTCTTGGTTTTATCAGTCTCAACAGAATTAGTAAGCTTAAACTGACACAAATGGATTAAAAAGATACATTATTTAGTTTTTGCGGAAAACTTTTTGAAATCCCATTTTTTGGACTACATACACTCTTTTTAATTAGGAAAATCAGCGTAAAACAATAGTTTTGTGACGACAAGGGCCATTTCTCTTGAGAAATGACATGACGGTGAAAATCGGCGTTTGAGTTACACAAGGTTTTCCACACACCCTGATATCAAGCGTTTTGCTTTCTGTTAGTTTTGGCGATGAGCAATCCGAGAGAGTTTCAAAATAGCCATTCCAAGATAATTTGTTGGAATAATATTGTAATGCATCATTTAAGTTTGCTTTTTTTGCTCGATTGAAACTAGTGATTGATCGATTGCGTTTAGTTTTAGTACATTACACACGTAAATCGTGCTAATCAGAATTTCATAAGACAATTTAAGTTTCTAATGAACCGAAGATGCTTTTGTGGAATCGTTTCATTGTGGTTAGATACACTTTCTTCTTAGATAATCGTTTAAGAGTCAAACAAGTTAAAGCCTGCAATTTGAATAATGATTGCTAATGGGACCCTCAATTACGGTATCCTTTTCGTATCCAGTTTAACGCTTTTCGTAGAAAATATGCGAAATTGAAAGCCTTCACAAAAAATCAACACCAAGCATTGTGATAAGTATTTGAACTACGTTCGTTGAATCTATTGTGTTTCGAAAAACTTACCTTTACTGAAAACTATTTGCTTAAACGGAATTTCATTATATCCACTTTTGTAAGAGGTGGTACCAAAAGCCCAGCAGTATATGTTTGCACATCATTTTTGCAACATAGGCATTATGGTTTCACTACTGGCGATATAACGTTGCCCTTTATCTAGGCAAATAAACGTAGTCATGCAATACCACGGCCAAGAAAGAATATCACCTATTAGCACTTGGTACGATATCAATGTGGACAATTACAGATACTTAAATTTTTATAGATTTTAGATTAGGTCTTCGTACCGGTCTGGGTCTGGCCTTCCTCTGTACGACCATCCTTCATCACCTTCCTCATGGGCAAGTTTCAATGTGGTTGTTACAACGGGAAAGAACTCCGTGTCAGGAAGAGATGAATTGGCAACACGAGTGGCCATAACTGCAGAAGGCTCCTGGAAATCAATGCGCAAGACAAACGACGTGAGCAAAAACTTAGAAAGTACAAAAAGAACAACACTGGTAAGCAAAAAACGTTGCCTTCACATAGTAGCTGCTTTTTTGGATAGTCAACATTACCCTCAAACGGTAAAACTAAACTTCATCGACGTTTCCTCATGCAACTTAATTTAACCAATTTCATCAAGAACTCGACCAGCAACAACTAGACTATGCGGCGATAAAAACAAAACACTGCTGCATACGTAATAAACACAATGATCATACCTGTTGACTGTGGATAGAGGTAGGCTGCAAGTAAGAACTGGGAGCGCCAGAGACCGGCACAACTCCAGTGCCTATGCGTGGTAGGCCGGAATGCTGTCTTGGTTCGTAAGATGTACCTATGCAAATATAACACCATAGATCAAAATTTACTTAAACGGAATGGCAGCCAGACAATTCAAACAAAATTTCCCGCGAAAATGCTGGTGCAAATAACGATTCTTATAAAAAAGTCAAAGACAAACCCTTTGGGTAGCGCATCGCTTTGCAGATGTGCGAAAATGAATGAACTATCAACCTCACATTGTACTTTATCTTTCAACGCTAATCCACGGGCAAACGGTATTGGCAAACAATCCCTCCTCCCTGAATGTGAACGCCCTGAAAGTCATCTGATTGTATGCACATTGTGCCAGAATTGGCAAAACCGATAGATATCTAAGATGGATAGCGCTTTATCACAGAAACAGCAATCTGGCCAAAGCTGTTGTTTGAACCCACGCGTAAGCTTGAAAGCGAACAATGGCTCCGGTGTGCCGTGGCGCATGGTATGAACAACCAATTGGCAGTGGTTCAATGACATTGATATTTAGTCTATTGCGCCACGTTACTAAGACAGCTGAACGTAACAACAGTTCAAAGCGGGATATCATACAATCGATTACAGGATGCTTGCATCTGTGGTCACTAAGGTGCTGACGAATTCGACAGTTGGGCAAAACTAACAAACAGATACACTATAATGACAAATACGAAAGAAAAAAAATAGCGTAATGGACCGTAAAATAACCACATACTTTGCTATAGCATTGCAAAAGCAAGAGGGTAAAAAACAAGCTTATCTTAAATCAAACTCTCATAGCGATCTTAGAGCCTGACCCCTAAACCCTTTAATTGTAAAGACCTTTTGCAAAGGGACTGCTATCAAAAGGTTATGACGAGACAAAAAGGAAAAAATTACCGACATTATTCAAATTAACCCCCAAGGTTAAATCAAAAAAAAAACAGGATGAAAATGTTTTTCATAATACAAAACTATAAAATCTATTCATGTGCAAACAAACTGTTTTTACCAAACTTAGAGATCACAATTTGTCGACTATTTAAAACCTAGTTCATTACCTATTGCAATTTTAGCGTGTACTGATTTTGACTTTATTTTTTACTTTCCTCACAGATACCCACCCAGTTCGAGTAAAAATATAAAAATTTGATAAAACTGATTCTTTATTGGTGAGTTGCGCCCGTTCATTGATATTGCAAAATTGAAAGCTGATTGGTCGCAAATAAAAAAAATGAAAATTAACCTTTTAAAATCCAGGCGTCAGCTAACCATGCAGCAAGAAAAAAACTATTTAATTTTTCGTAGTGAAATAAATCTTTCGAGAAAAAAATTTTGGACCGGGGGAAAAAATGCGGTGTCTTCGAATTCGACCCTAGCATTTAATGCACTAAGCCAATTTGCAAGACTCCAAACATTTTCTTCCTAAAACGAACGCCGACTTACTGGGTTTTGGATGATAGAGTATGTCCGCGTTACTTCTCGGAGCAAATGCAGTCCCTCTCCGAAGTGGTTGCAGTCGATAGGAGTTCGCAGGAGGGGAGTCTCGATGTCGCGAGCTTAGAAGTATTTCCTCTTCCGGTATGACGTCATTGTCAACGTCGTCCAACTCGCTGTCTGTCTCCGCCAAGCAACGAGACGATCGACCATCATTGCGATTGTCATGGTGGCCCGGGGAAGGTGGGTTGTAGCCTTGGTCGGCAGGAACTGGCTCACAGCGGATTGAAGAGCGACGGGTGTCACTGGATGAAATACCTGCAGATGAAGATAAAAATTAAATTGCTAAATAAATGCCACTTTTAAAAACAGTGAACGCTTTCACTACTCGCAACCTACAAATTGATAAAATAAAAATAAGCTCTTTCGTAGTGGTTGTCTTCTAATTCATGTCAAGAATTTGAAAAAGTAGGCAAAGCCGCATATTACACCTACTGTCAAAGCCGCAAACCCCACCCCTCGTTTAATTTTTCTATTGTCACCCTTGTCTATCCAAATGCAGCATCTTGCAGTTTTGCAACTCCAAGATCAGCACATTAACATAATTTTTCAGAAAACAACGCATACAAAAAATGACCAGAGGTTCTTTTTTATCGATTCTAGATAAAAAAGCACAACACTCCATGTTTGTTTCCTTTACCAGGCTACTAGCAAATTCATTGGTCACTGCAACAAGTGCAACTCGGAATATTACCGGTTGTAACCTGTTGCCATGACGAAAAGAGCCCTAAACGACCTGGTTATGGAAAAATTTAAACAGGATCAGCTGAATGCACGATATAAATGTGATGCCAACATTAACCATATGAGATGAGGGTGCTATGTGACAACAACCATGCGGCAGTTACCATGCCATTTTGGCGATGTAGAATAAGTTAATATTCCATTTTTCAGGCGCAGCGCTTCCATTTCGTACAATCGACAACTGTAAGTGTTGCCATCAAGAAAACTAAAGTTGTCCGTACCTGGACCAAAAAAAATATCTTTCACGCATAGGCAGAAGCAAAATAATGTAACCACAGTGTGTGATCACGAAACGTTTTGCTCATGACACTAAGTGTTGCCACCAAGAAAACTAAAGTTGTCCGTACCTGGACCAAAAAAATATCTCTCATGCACAGGCAGAAGCAAAATAATGTAACCATAGTTTGTGATCACGAAACGCTTTGCTCATGACACTTGTATTCAGGAACGCTTGGTAACAATGGTATTAGTACTAGCACTTAAGCCAGGGACCTGTTCGGGTCCTTAAAATGCCTTAAATGAAAATGAAAATCGGGTTCCTAAAATCAAAGAAAATTATGTCTTTGTAATAGAGTGCAAAACACATCTAATCGTTTTAAATTAGTCTAATATTTTTCGGGTCCCTACCGGTCTATATCAGGCACCTAACATTTTCCTTAAAAAAACCCTGCTTAAGCATTGATATGAGTCGATTAAAGCATTCCGATTTCAATTTTGAAAAAAGGAAGCTGCCAATAACAAATACAACATTGACAACGAGCTTTTAAAATTATCTCAAGTACCGAAACGGTCAAACCACAATATCTTAAAGAATGTTCTGTTACAGAAACTTCCATATAAGTTACTGCGGCTTGTCAAAGCTATCGGTGGCGCCTGTGCAAGCATTTTTATTCAAATCGAACAAAACTTTATTAAATTAAGCACAACAAAAAACTTTGATAAGATCGACATTCAAATGTTAACTAACAAACATATCACAACAAACCTAACAGTACATTTCTACCTTTAGCACCTAAAGATGCGTAGCTCTTACATTGCCATTCGGCTTAAATCGAATTTGGGATAAGACTAGGTTTCAGGGACGTTAGGAGGCTGACCACACCAGTGACAAAATGGCATTGAAGTCAAAATGATGACCCAAAAATGAGTGTGAATACCATCCAGTTCTTCAAAATTCATATCGGGATGAGACATTTTCTAAATTTTGGCTTCCCAAAAAAATCCCGGTTTCTGTCAGTTGATAGTTTAATCTCTTGCACCGCTACTCCCAACATCACTGCTAGGTTAATCTTTCAGTTTGCACATCAAATCAGGTTTGTTTTTCACAATCGATCAAGTTTTCAGCAATTTGATATTCTGGTTGTTAAGACAGTAAACGGCGCTGGTGTCGTTTGGTTGTTAGGCCGGTGTCGTTTGGGTGTTAGGCCGGTGTCGTTTGGGTGTTAGGCCGGTGTCGTTTGGGTGTTAGGCCGGTGTCGTTTGGGTGTTAGGCCGGTGTCGTTTGGTTGTTAAGACAGGAAACGGCCTAACACCCAAACGACACCGGCTGCCTTGAAAAAACAGTAGTATCGGTAACAAGGCAACCAACCAGACTAACTTACAATCTGGCCTTGAGGTAATGTTACAAATAAACTGGCCGTAAGCGGACTTAATCGCGCTTACAGCAGATCACCATGCATTAGCATAGCACTTACAAGGACAAAATCCATTTAAAAGTATCAAAATGCGCGATTTAAAACTTTGAAATGACTTTTGGCTCAATTACTCTCTTTTAAATTATAAGCCTTTCTTAACGCACTGTTAGTCAATTCAAATGCATGTCTTAATCCTTTACAAGTGCTGCATATTTGAATTAGTTTCACACACTGTCAAGTGCTTTTATTTGGTAGAGACGAAGGAACCAAGCCTGTGACATCAAGCTACAACTATTTTCAAAAAATGCATGGCTCATTTGAGACTAGAACCCAGAATCATGGAACACTAATTCTTCTTCCTTTGCAAAAGTCACACATCATAAATTGTCAATGAATAGCTTCAATGATTGACTACTCATTTTTTTCCATTTTCTGCACTTTTTACCATTTAATCAACCAGATTTATCCCCAAATCACTGGATTATTTAAGTTGATAAACTATTTTTCAGTCCGTGGTTTGCTGACCATTGTAGTAATATAAAGAACTTTACAAGTAGGGGTAAAATTTACCCAATGCTGACTTACTTCAAGGCCGTATTAAAAAATTGGGTTCTAATGGGGGGTTACGTTACAGGAGTATATAGAAAAAAGTTTAAAAAAGATACCAGGCGTTATATGTAAAAAAAATTCCTGAAAAATGAATTAAAACAGTTTGAGCAACGTGGGGGGGATTCAACGCTTCGAAAGTAGCGGAAACATAACTTTAACTTGAATAGTCACTATTCAGCTTTCTTACCAGATGATTCTGTGTCAGTGTAACTAGTCATAGTTTTCCGTTCTCTCATGCCGTTGGAAGCCACAACACTCATTTTAAATGCGCCAATGTTCGCACATCAACAGTATTCCCATAGATAAACAATTTAGAAGCTAACACAAGAAATTCAAATATTACTCAAAGCTAGGTATATTGGTCATCCTATCCACGAGGTCTGAGAAAACAAACAGAATGGTTTTAGAATATTCTCATTAAATTTTCTCAAGTATGTTGATCCCAAGCCACATCGTTGACAGTGTGTTTAGCGGTAGAACTGGACAAATAATAACTTTTACCTCTTATTTAAATCATATTTATTCTTGTCCAAATTATCAAAGAAGAACTACAGTCTAAATACATCAGTTTTGCAAAATTTACAATTTGCAGTGAGATTGAGTCATAAAAACACCTACTATGCTTTCAAAACCCCTGTGATATGGAAGAGCCGATAAAGCAACACAGTTTTTTATTACAAGGGGATTAAAAACTAATCAAAAGCGATGTCTACGAAGAAAAATAAACGATTTAACTGTTGGCAGTGTTTTGAAATGACTTGTAGTTACAGGAAATTGCAACAGACTTTCTGGTGACCTTTTGCAATAAATTCGGCTTTAAAAACACTGAAGAACACGCAGCAACAAAATAAGCCAAGAGCTATGTCTCCCATTTCAAGTACCTAAACAACTAATTAGTAAAAATTTACACGATAAAACGTCATCTTTAGAAAGCTTGCCACTGACTACCGAATGAACTGTGCAAATTTAACACTCATTTTGCAGTGGTTGCCAATTAAAAATTATCTAACGTTTTAAAAATTGGGATTCTTATATTTCACAGCCTAACCAGCAAACTGCCTTACATGCGAAGCTCGTATGACAAAACTGTGCTGAAAACTAAGAAAAGTTGTATCTAAAGCGAAATATCTTTGATAAAAAGATATCACTATTTATAAAATAGTAATAAGCATTCTTAAAAGCATCTTAGTGTAGAGCTTTGCCCTTGACTCACCTCCTATATGTCTTTGATTAAATGAATAAAACTCATAAGCAGTACAAATGATATCGGATAAGCTTAACAAGTTTAAAATTAATTCAGAATATATAACGCCATATTTAGAGGTTAAAAAAAACGTAGCGTCTAACTTGGCATAAAATATGGCAATAGGGTTAATAAAACCCGAACCATTTTACATTTAACCTGGCAAAAGCAAACCAAGACGCAATATTGAATAAACCACAAAAATATTGAAATGTTGCTAAGCCAATTATATCATTCGAAACCACGCAACAGGTAAAAGCATAACGTCATCAACTAAAGCGTCCATCTATTTTTTGACCAAATTTGGGTGAGTAATAAAAACGTATTTTTGATAACTTGTTAAAAGTTTTACAATGGCATTAAAGCGTGATTTTTCAGAGCAAATTCTACATACCCCCGCGCGTTTGGATCATTAAAAAGTCTTAACTGTGGTTGGGTAAAACTTTAATAGTCATTTTGTAGCATTTGTCAAGATTTATATATACAACGGCACAAACGTAATAAAATATGATCAAATGCATTTCTCTTGGGGTGTATTCTATATTTAACATTCAAATAATTCATACTTGGTCACCAAGTACAAGCCAATTACTTGGTCAAGATAGAATATCAGACAAAAAGAGCAAATTGTTCCAAAGCAGACTACGAACAAGGCGTGTAGGCGTTTGAAACCTTTGATCTGCAAACTGTTGATGTACGGATTGACTTGTTTGTTCACTGTGTGCATGTTGGTATTAGTGGCATAGGAGCAACACAAACAATCCAGCAATCTGCAGCGCGTTGTTTATAATAAATCTTACCCAGTGGCGCCGAAATAATATTGCGTAATGGCGGTGCCAGCACGGACAACAGAAGCCCACCACTCAGATTTCTACCACTAAATCTCAAAACAAACTGGCCTGCAACCCTACAGGCGATACTATACCCACTCTAGGCTGCTTAAAAATCAAAGCGTAAAAAATACACTGCAAAACTTGTAAAAGTTTAAATTGTATCTACAGCAAAAAAAAACGAAAACTTTGCACCCGAGTTATTCGACCGAGGTTTTGCAGAACGTTCGCAGTGGTTCCGTGAGCTTTAAGGGTTCCCTGAATTTTGATCTACTTACAAGACAAGCGATAATTTTTGCGTCTCTGCTCTAAACAATGAAGCCAAGCGTATGGCGATAAATCAAGTTTACACGATAACAAACTACATATTTTTGTTTCTGGATTTATTCCTTTATTTTTAATCAAATGGGGTTACGCAACATTTGCAAAACTAGGTGTAGGGTTCCTGGACGCCAAAAAGATTGAAAAGCACCGCTTTATACATTGTTAATGACTTGTGAGTAGTAATTTCTAAAGATATGCTGCAAAACAGGAAAACTACCAGCTTGGGTCCAAACACAATAACTAAACGCTTTTCAATAGCAATAAATTCGTACAGCATGCAATTAAGCAAATGACATGTTTGACAGTCAAATATCATGTGTCGTAATTGGGTATTCTCAATCAATAAGAATACAAAGAATACATTGCGTTAAATCCCATAAGACTGCTGACTTTTTTGAAATATTTCTAACATACAAATCGCTTTTTAACACACATCAAGCAACATTATCGAGTTGCTGTCAAAGTTTTCAAATGGAAATACCTATCAGCAAGATATACCACTGCGAAAAACACAACTAATCAAGCTTCAGCTCCTTTCGGTCCCTCTTTGCAAATCATTTATACTAAAGCGGCTGTTTATCCTGCTATTCAGCGTAATTCATTTTTCAGATTTTAGGATGTGGTCAACTGTTCTTCCAACTTTTGATGAACTTAATAAAGAAATTTTACTAAGCATAATTAACAGAAGATAAATCGCCCAAGCAATTCGTTTCCTCACGGGAACTTCACCAAGGAAAAAATATTAGTTTATTTATTATAACGACAGTTTTTGTTTTTGCCTTGACGAAGTTCCCGTGAGGGGACGAAAAGCTACCGCAATGTATGTTCTGTCAGCTAAGTGTAATACAACTATGTTTGTCATCACTGTTTGGTATACAAAAAATTCAACAAAGTCTATATTGGCTAAGCTACGACACTGATTTGTGGAATCTTATGCTTTACACTACCTCAAGGAAATAAAAATTTTCTCTCTTGCCAAAAGAACACCGCGTTACCTCTAGACTTATCACTGTGACGTTATAGCACATGTGGAAACCATAAATCGAAATGTTGTACTTTCTCAAAAATCAAACGCGGCAAAAGCTTTCGGTTTCAAGAATTTCGTAGCCGCTCAGGTGAATTGTTATCTTTAGAATATTACGATTATTACGAACACTACTCTCACTGATTTCCAATAAAGGAATAATACTACAAAAAACGTGTTTCAACAATAGATTTAGACGTATGTTTAACTAAACTTTAGTTTTAAAGTTAATTTCAAGAAATAAAGTTTCTGCGGCTATGAGGGGAGCTCAAAGCTTTCGCTGTGACCGAGAGAATGACGAATATCGGCAATTATCACAATAGCTCGCCGGAATTTAACGCCTCGAACTCGGCTAAATAAAACCAAATTTAGTAAATCATTTTTGAAAATCTAAAGTTGTTTTGGACAAATCTAAATACACTAGACTTCCTAACTACACAGACCTGAATTTTATGAAAATTAAAGAGAATGCTAGCTTTATGAACAAAAATTTGATAACAGTTCTGCACACAAAAAATCTCAGTATAGACTACTGATCAATGATCATGCACAGCATTGAGCATCTTGTACAAATTAGCGCAACTGATTTTTTGGACTCTGCACCTTGTCCCATATTTAACACTAAGTTTTTGGCTGTAGACAAGCTCGGCAGATATTTCAATGAACTAAAGCAGATCTAGATCTAAACAGTATATTGAGGCTAGAAAAGAACCAGATCAATTACTGGCTATTTATTATATTAATATTAACCTAAAACTGCATCGATGCTCTTTTTATCAATAACTTAATGACGCCGTCTCATAATGGGCGAATCTAACTCATGTTTCAATTTTCAATATACTGTACCTCTATAGATTCCACGCGAAAAACAAAACCATTACTTTATAATCATAGCACACGGGTTTTCGGCTACTCCACAAAAAGTTATAAAAATTTGATTGAAAGTCTGTTCCGTTCGAAGTTAATCTCACTTTATTTTACACACCTGGGCTTTCTACTGTTCAAAACATCAACAAATATAACAGCGTCTGCCATCTCACTTTCGGCGCTTCAACTGGGAAAGAAAGCTAAATCTCACTCACGGCTAACTTTCGGCGTCGGCTGTAAGACGCAGAGCACACACACGAAGCGTGTTCTTATTTATGTTTGGTTTTCATTTTTTACTGCTGCAAAAGACTGCCGGCGATCGACAAATTAACAAAGCGGTGATATTCTGGACCAAAAAAGGGATTATCGCTCAATTAATATTACGAAGAAATCTTGTTAAGCATTAAACGAAATAAAAGGGCCACATCAAAAGATAAGTCAATTCATATTTTTCAAAACTAATTGCCCTTAAAATTTTAAGAATATCGTTCAAAAAGCAGACATATGGACACCAACAGATTCTACGAAATGCGACTTCAAACGACCACTAAATTCATAACAAGATTTAGCAAAAAAAAATACAAGTGAATAAATTAAATTTAGCGACTAAAAAAGTTCTTTTGACACTATTGACACGTTGTCAAAGGAGAGGTCAAGTTAGCAGTTGACTTATTTTTCACTTAAAAATGTAAAATTCGGTATTGAGAAAGAAGAATTTGAACATACTAAACTCAACGATTCAAACTTCCATTGGCAACAATGGCTGCAAGCAGCTGTTGCCTGGTAAAATGTTTGTTTTGCATTTGACTCGTTCTTTAAACAAGGTGGCAACAGCAGCAATTGTCTAAAATCCCTCACAGTTGTTGTTTACTAATCGATATTAGGAAACGTATATTTTTCTTTTCTTCATTATGAAAGTTATGACGCAACAGCAATGAGCTTGTCCAAGGTCTTGGCATATCCCAAACTGGGCAGTCAAAACAAAGACTTTTTTCGAACGTCACTTTTGTCGATGCCGCATTTACCAATTGCATGGTTTTTGTTCAATCTGGAATCCAGCCCTTTTCTTTTTTTCGGAGATCCTGGTTAAGGTGGGGAAGGGGGTGCATATGTCGGGGAGAAAAATACAATCATAGCCATTTTGAGGTCCAGCCATAGATAGCATGGAGAAGCATCAAAAATATTAATAAGCCTACAAGCTAACTAATTGCCTAATGTTATTCAAAGAATATTTCGATATTAGCAATTTATGAGTTATAACGATGACTCACCGCAAAACACTCGAGAAAAAATGAATGCTAGCTTTCTAGATATCATTATCTCTATCATTTATCAGTTTAAACGTTTAAAGCAATACAAATCTTTGCTTTGAATCTAAACATCCATTTTCGATACAAACAACACGGTTTTTACCCTTTTGTGAAAATGGTTGAAATAATTTGATAAGCTTGATAAAATAAAATGAACTTAAGGTACATTGCAAATTGCATGAGCACAAGTCTACTATGCTTGTTTGGTCGACCAAAAACATTTTGGTAACGCTTATAACTTGGATTTCTAACAAAGTTTTATTGGATGAAGCAGTACAAACCATTAGCTGTTGCTCTACTGTGTGACATAAAACAAAGCAAGTTGTGCTCCACAGTGGGTTAGAAATTGGTTCACTGAGTCAAACGTCATCAGCTTGACCACGCTTGGATCTTACAGTCTATTTACAGTAGTCTAAGCGTAAACACGCAGCTGGAATTTGTTGAACTCAACACAATGAATTAATAATTTGGTGTGAAAAATCTAGTTATAAGGGTGAAAAGGAACAAATGGTCGCTCAAATTGTGCTGCTACAACAGCGCGAGATCTTGACATTTTCACACAGAAATTTAAGCAATAGGTGGCTTCGTTTTTTCGATGTTCATCAGAGGAACACTTCGCAAAATTTTTAAGGACCTTTTCAGTTGCCGAGCGGTTTCGCAGTCCTCCTGACTTTGAAAGACTTTAGAACTAGTTTCCCTACTTGATTACAGTTTGTGTAGTAGAAAATATCGCAGCAGCAGTATTAGCCCCCTTGGCATTGCTAGGTTTTATAGTTCACTTGTTCCTCTTTGTTGAGATGGAAGAGCGGCGTAAAATAAATAACCAGGCAGGCTTACACTGCTATGCTAATCGAGATTAAGTATGGGGTAAGCGGCGATTCGTCAGCACTGCTTGACTTCATATTTACACAATCCAATCCCAAAACATGGCTTGGGAAAAAGTTCACTGCAAATTTCACATTTGACGTTTTGTTACTCGAAGAACTAACGGTAGAATTTCGATTATGGTTAATTACAACAGCCAACTGTACAAGTGATGTCAATTTGCCTGAATAGCGAGGTTGGAAACTACTGAAAAATACCACAAAAACCTTAGGAAACTTGAAGCAATGGCTAATTTAACAAATGAAAATAAGCTGAAATAACAGACCACTTCATGCAATTAAAAATAATTGTGAAAGAAAATTTGCAAATAACCTGGTTTTGCGCAACGTTTGTAAAGAGATAATTATTTGGCGAGTGCTAAGTAGCACATTGCTAACAAATTGCTGTGGTCTTGTCGCAAAAACTAGAATTTTGTGTGGGAATATATTGTTTTCGCATTTTTATCAACTTTACATATGACATGAAGTACTTTCTCAATATTATATCAATGATACATTAAAATGACATCACACAGGCTCAAGGATGTAGGCAAATAAGAATATGGCGGCTAACAACGATGAAATAGACGAAAAGTAGAAAGTTATTCATCTTTTTATTGTTCTAAAGTCATTCAAAACTCTCCTAATGTGCTCTTGTTTTAAGTACAAACCTATCACAGGAGAGATAATTCAAACAGGCCAACTGCTAAATGTTTACACAGCGATGTAACGTTAACCTGTAGTAGCCAGTGACACCGTCCATCTCCAACACACGGAAAGTACACACATTTCACATTATTCTTTCTGTTTACCAGTTTCTCTTTAGCATATTCAATAACTATGCGAAACCTTGTTCTCCTTCAATTGGAGTTCTAGACAAAGAGTTAATTTGTTTTGCTTTCCGATTGCCAGTTCATATTTTAGTAAAGTATGCCGCAATACTGTTGTTTCATTCGCAATGCAAAAAATCGAGAGCTATGTTTAGGTGTAACTTCAAGAAATAAACAAAAATACTTTAGCGAAGGGTTGTAAGACTTTCTAGAGATTGAGAAAAGAGTTATCAAGCTAAAATGTGGCGTGTCAAACAAATGCATGTAATGCCATTTGCAGACCTTCTTCTTGAACGTAAACAACAGAGATGGGAAATGCAGACTATTTGAATTCTAACAATGACATCTACTCGCATACCTGTAATTCTAAGCTAAAATCCAAGTGACATTAAAAGTACTCAAAAATGTCACCAGTATGACTTAAATCCCGTTTTCTATACCCTTTTTTAAATGTGCTTTCCTCATTTTTCTTCTTTAAGTTTATTATGACATTAGGACTGTTCTGTTTTCCCGACTACAATAAAATCATGTCGCAAAGCATTGTTAACGACAATGCCATAAATCTACCCCGATCATAAGCTTTATGATGTCGAGGAAGCCAGTTACAAGGACTTTAACTACAAATATACAGTCAGAACAAACACGAACCATTATAATTTACTGCTCAGGTAAACTGACCAAAACGAGTTAGCCAATAACTAGACACAAATTAGAAGCCAGCTACAAAGCAAAGGATATCTTTCTTCTCAGAAAACGGCTAGTGACAACAAGTTCAAGTTTGCGAACAGGTTTGACGGCGACACAAAATACCTGTGCTCAGTGATAACATTTAAATTACTCACCGATGGGTTTGTTCAAACGCTACAGCGTAATCTCTGATTGCTTAACGTAGCTCTAAAAAAAGCAGTTTTGCGAAAAGCTTTTTGTGACGCTTGCATAAGTGGCGGTTTTACATAAAATGGAAAAATGAGCAAGTTTTTATATCCCAAGGATACGAACTACTTTTCCGAGATATAAAAATCCTCTTTTTTCATTGCATACCACCTGTGACGAGGGCTTCACGAAAAGCTTTTGGGTAAGTAACTTTTTTCCAAGCTGTATTAGAGTTCTGTACCACCAACAAATAGTTTGTGAACTTTGATAGCACAAAAGTGTTTACGCTAAATAGGTCAAAAATTTGCGCAATATTTACGCCGTTCGAATCGATACTGGCTATACAAAAATTGGGACAGCCAACTTCAATGACGTGTTCTGTCGGATTATTGCAAATTTTTCCAAACTTTTCCTCCTATGCTTCCCTTCTTCACGAATAATACTTCTATCTCAAGTCGTGACACATTTTATTAAGGTTGTAATTCAATCACTGATCATTGGTCAATTTACACACGGGTCATACGACAAAAGGGACACTACTACGGTGTGAGAATTTACTTTCTGTATATTCACCATTCTTTCATAATTTTTTTTTTGACGTAAACGAAACTATTTAGCAAAGAGGCATATTTGTCTAGTGGCTGTCCTCTTGCTTTAGGGGATCTGAAAAATTTAACGAGGGGCTTGGGCAAAACCTCTGAAAATCCTCACTGTCCATGCTACTCTTTTTTGCTAATAAACAACAAGAAAAGTAATTGTACAAGCAAAATCGTTTGAGTGAACTGCAGACAGCAACACTGTTTCGACCTTTCAGGTCTCATCAGTTCACTTGGTGACCGACAACTGCACTGATGAGACTTGAAAGGTCGTAACAGTGTTACTGTCTGCAGTTCTCTCAAAGTGCATCGCTGGCCTCTGGCATGACCTTAACATTGTTTTATCTGGGCCATGCTTGTGCAACCATAGCTCCCTTTTGGCCACAAGGTATTAAACCAGTTATTCTCAACCTTTTTTTTGTTGCGGCACACTTTTAACAATTTCAAAATTTGGCGGCACACATAGAAAAAGACAAATTTAAAAACTATTTACTTACCTATAACACACTGCGTAAAATAGTTTATGATAATAATTTTAAATATGCGAAATAAAATAAATGTACTACAAAAATACTACTACGTTTACTAAGGATTAATTACAAGTTAATAATAATAAGAATGCTTTTGATGCGAAATATATCTAAAATTATATATCTAAAATTTGGCGGCACACTTTTATAATTTCGCGGGACACGAAAGTGCCGCGGCACAGTGGTTGAGAATCATGTATTTAATAAATAATCGTCTACATCTTCATGAAAGTAAGAAGCTGGAATTAGTATTTGGGGACATGATAAAGGTGGCGTGAGGGAAATAGTTGAACAAAGGTTCTTCACAAGTTAGCAATACTGTTTAACATACCGTAATTTATTCGGGACATATTGAGCCTTTGTTTGTTCACTTCATGCAGGCATATTTATAAACTAAACAAAACTTTTACAAGCTACAACACATTTAAATAACAAAGAACAGATGAAAACAATCAAACAACCAAACTTTGACAAAACCCAAAAACAATTCAAAAATAGGAAACTGAAGAAACATAACTTCTGCAAATGTGCCTCTAATTAAAATGAAGTTTGTTTAACTATAGAACAGTTAATGGCCTTTGCTTGTTTTCTGATTGTAAACTATTGCTGAACAAACTTTTGCTTTCTGGTTGAAAATTTTCGGTCGAAGAATTTGACATCACTTATGCTGGCTAAATAAACTGGAGTAAAACAAACATCCGATATTGACCGACTGATTAGTTTTTCTAATACTTCTTATGTCAGCCCTCGAGAAATCGTAGAAAGATCGGTCTCTAGCATTTTCGTGAGCAAAAAAATGCTTCGTGTGAAGGCGAACGACAGACCATGAGAACGAGAACTTATGTGTGTATACACAACATTGCCCGTTACCTGTAGAACGTACAATTAAAACAAGGGCCGAACTTTTGCATGTAAAAAGGAAATCAGATAGCAAAGACTTTGATCGCAAATGCCTGATTTGCTGCTGTGGAATCGATATTACTTTCACAAACGATGCCACAGTGTTTTCGTTGTCTACTGTAGATTGAAATGCAAGAAAGACTTTTCTTTACCGCAACGTTTTGACGTTGGCCTTGAGATGTATTTTATTCATGACTGACTAAACTTATTACGGAACATCAAGCAGAATATTTGTCAAGACCATTTTTAAAGTTATCGTTTTGACTGGACACGGGGATTAAATCCAGCTCTGCCAACCACGAAATGGAGACTCTAAACATTTCACCATCTCTATCACCGACCACCTGAGAAACGCTAAATTTCCGATCGGGTGCTTTGCGAAAAAGCTTGAATATCTTTCTAGGGGTTTAGGCAATTTTGAAAGTTCTGCTGATGTTACTAAACCATTAAGTGGACATGAAGTGGCAAAAACGGAGAAAATTATTCCAATTAAATAACTCTTGTGCACGCATTCTTGCTGGTTAATGGTCAGTTGCTTTATAATTGAGTTGAAGATCATGGAAAAACACTTCAACTCTCGGAGAGAAACTTTGAAGCGTCATAAACGAAAAAGGTAACTTCGATATTTCAAACTTTGTTTTCATTGCAGGTTGCTTACCCCATGGGCCTGGTTAATGACCCGTACAGGTGTATTGGGCTTCAGAAAGATGACTCTGCATACAGCAAACACTTGCCAATTACAATTCTAATCGTATCGAGTGTTGGCTTTGATGCTAGTGCATTGGAATGCGAGGTTCATGCCAAACTGCAGACTGAATAACTGAAGTTTTTTGCAGAGGCTTGTATAAATAGGAAAAGCAGCTAAGGTTCCCGTCAAGCCAAGTCAACACTTTTCAGATCAATTTCCATTTAGACGCTGTTCAAGCACAACTAGAAGCTTGCGCTGCTTTACTATTGCGTCGAAATGCTGGCATGCAGAAACCAAGGAGCGTTTGTTTCGAGCTACAACATAAACAAAGCACGCTTCTGACATCATCTTCATGAAATCGAGTTCATATCTATGAAGTATATTGTAAAAAGCAGGTAGTCCAAAAGCAAAGCAATAAGAAGACAAAGGAAATGAAACAGGGATCTCGCTCTTAAAAGAATGCTGGTCGCAACGATGATTAGTGTTACATGTCCATAAGTGTTACATGCCTCTTTCATTTCTTAGCATTATCCCCAAATCATAGTAATAGATCCAGGGCGCTGTCTTTTCCCAGCACGAATCTTTCTTACAAAAAGAAGCTCCATCAAATTCGTTTCTAATCTCTTTCAAAGCTCCCAGGTGTTCACAATTTCTGCCTCTTGCAACCGCACTTACATAACCCCAATCGCACTTACGTAACCCCAAAACAAGATCACCCCGCTTGTGCGTCACGTAATTGGTTTTTTTAAATCGTGTGACCAGAAACGCGACATTACCCCGCAAATTTGGTCAAGTGGAAATGTTTATAAACATAACAAAGAGTAAAGTTGGATGAGACATGTCGACACTCCAGCCCACGTCAAAATATTTAACGAAGTTTACTATTAACGCACCAATGCTGAAAGTTGGTGTTCAAAACTGAGCAAATAAAAACCGATGGTTCTCCAACTGTTTAGACTGGTGGATCACTTTCGATTGTTTGAAATTATGAAAAACCCACTTGTTTTGGAGATTAACTTAAGATAGGGACCCTTTTTATGATGATAACTTTTTGGGGGGGATCAGCTAGTAGTGAGGATCTTAGACTATGATAGGGTCCACGACTGGTTAGGGCCTCATTTTGCCAGTGATGCGCCGAACCCAGTTTTACAATCATTGGTTTAGAGCGATGTTATTGCTGCAATTACATAACAAGATGACTACAATTCTTTTATGCAAATCAATTTCACATTATGAATTGCATCATTTGTGTTCTTATCTAAATCGTATCAACATTTTGTTATTATCTCCATACTACACATCCATCTTCTTAATCCGCTTTTCTTCCTAAAAGGATGGCGGGAGTAGCAGCTACAGCATCCCGAGAAGCTCCCTATAATGTTCACGATCTCCAGTGTCTTCCGCTAAATGAACTCATTTGATTCCAAATCTATCAAGACCTAATCGCGTATTTCAGCGCTTTTAAACCTGTGCACCGCCATCGGCCTGTAGTGTGCGAAGCCCTTTTAGGTAGGTCACGAAAAATTGAGAACAGATGTCATACAGTTCTAGTGATCAAAATGGGCATAAAAATCGTTTGGTTAACGTTGATCTCACTAATCAAAAAAAGTCTTCAACTTCAGGAACTGCATGGTCCGAAATTGAAAAAATAATCATTTCCTTGAAGTCAATCTCCGAAAATAAGGTCTTCATGTTAGAAAACGACACACGGTGGCCCTCAGTAATTCCACGTCATCAAATGTGAGCGGCGAACAGGAAAAGATTGGGGACCACTGGCTCATTTGTACAGGAAATAGTTGGGAGCTACTGGCTCATTTGAGCAGGAAAAGGTTGGAAACCACTGCCTCTCTTGAACAGGAAAAAGTTGGGAACCACTGGCTCATTTGAACAGGAAAAAGTTGGGAACCACTGGCTCATTTGAGCAGGAAAAAGTTGGGAACCACTGGCTCATTTGAGCAGGAAAAAGTTGGAAACCACTGGCTCATTTGAACAGGAAAAAGTTGGAAACCACTGGCTCATTTGTACAGGAAAAAGTTGGGAACCACTGGCTCATTTGAATAGGAAAAAGTTGGAAACCACTGTCTTTCTTGAACAGGAAAAGATTGGGAACCACTGGCTCATTTGTACAGGAAATAGTTGGGAGCTACTGGCTCATTTGAGCAGGAAAAGGTTGGAAACCACTGCCTCTCTTGAACAGGAAAAAGTTGGGAACCACTGGCTCATTTGAACAGGAAAAAGTTGGGAACCACTGGCTCATTTGAACAGGAAAAAGTTGGGAACCACTGGCTCATTTGAACAGGAAAAAGTTGGGAACCACTGGCTCATTTGTACAGGAAAAGGTTGGGAACCACTGGCTCATTTGAACAGGAAAAAGTTGGGAACCACTGTCTTTCTTGAACAGGAAAAGGTTGGGAACCACTGGCTCATTTGTACAGGAAAAAATTGGGAACCACTGTCTTTCTTGAACAGGAAAAGGTTAGGGACCACTGGCTCATTTGTACAGTAAAAAGTTGGAAACCACTGGCTCATTTGACTTATTTGAACAGGAAATAGTTGGGAACCACTGGCTCATTTGAACAAGAAAAAAGTTGGGAACCACTGGCTCATTTGAGCAGGAAAAAGTTGGGAACCACTGGCTCATTTGAGCAGGAAAAAGTTGGAAACCACTGGCTCATTTGAACAGGAAAAAGTTGGGAACCACTGGCTCATTTGTACAGGAAAAAGTTGGGAACCACTGGCTCATTTGAATAGGAAAAAGTTGGGAACCACTGTCTTTCTTGAACAGGAAAAGATTGGGGACCACTGGCTCATTTGTACAGGAAATAGTTGGGAACCACTGGCTCATTTGAGCAGGAAAAGGTTGGAAACCACTGCCTATCTTAAACAGGAAAAAGTTGGGAACCACTGGCTCATTTGAGCAGGAAAAAGTTGGGAACCACTGGCTCATTTGAACAGGAAAAAGTTGGGAACCACTGGCTCATTTGAACAGGAAAAAGTTGGAAACCACTGGCTCATTTGTACAGGAAAAGGTTGGGAACCACTGGCTCATTTGAACAGGAAAAAGTTGGGAACCACTGTCTTTCTTGAACAGGAAAAGGTTGGGAACCACTGGCTCATTTGTACAGGAAAAAATTGGAAACCACTGTCTTTCTTAAACAGGAAAAGGTTAGGGAACCACTGGCTCATTTGTACAGTAAAAAGGTGGAAACCACTGGCTCATTTGACTTATTTGAACAGGAAATAGTTGGGAACCACTGGCTCATTTGAACAAGAAAAAAGTTGGGAACCACTGGCTCATTTGAGCAGGAAAAAGTTGGAAACCACCGGCTCATTTGTACAGGAAATAGTTGGGAACCACTGGCTCATTTGAGCAGGAAAAAGTTGGAAACCACTGGCTCATTTGAGCAGTAAAAAGTTGGGAACCACTGGCTCATTTGAGCAGGAAAAAGTTGGAAACCACTGGCTCATTTGAGCAGGAAAAAGTTGGGAACCACTGGCTCATTTGAGCAGGAAAAAGTTGGGAACCACTGGCTCATTTGAACAGGAAATAGTTGGGAACCACTGTCCATCTTGAACAGGAAAAGGTTAGGAACCACTGGCTCATTTGAACAGGAAAAAGTTGGGAACCACTGTCTTTCTTGAACAGGAAAAGGTTGGGAACCACTGGCTCATTTGTACAGGAAATAGTTGGGAACCACTGGCTCATTTGAACAAGGAAAAAATTGGGAACCACTGGCTCATTTGAGCAGGAAAAAGTTGGGAACCACTGGCTTATTTGAACAGGAAAAAGTTGGGAACCACTGGCTCATTTGAACAGGAAAAAGTTGGGAACCACAGGCTCATTTGAACAGGAAAAGGTTAGGAACCACTGGCTCATTTGAACAGGAAAAGGTTGGGAACCACTGGCTCATTTGACTTATTCACCTTGTTCTTAGGCGACAATGTAATCTCTTCTTCCAATTGGTGTCAAAAAAGAATTTAAGGGTGAGTTTTACAGGGTGACTCTACTTACATGAACAAAATATACAACTAAACTTGAAAAACTACTGAACACAAAGCATGCAAAACATAAACGCTTCATTTTGGCTCAATAAGAAAATCAATTAAAAATGTGACGATTGTCACCACGTTTGCACTGAGATCAGATTTCATCAAAATAGTTTAAGACAAAAGGTAGGCCAGTGTTAAATCACATAAAATTCTAATTAGCACTGGTATTTGTGCAGTGTACCAATAGATTTAGATTAGGCCGAACCAATGTAAATAGAAACTATATTTACTTATTTAATTAAAGCAATATATGACCGTGACGAGGAGATTAACAGGCCCCAGAATTATAAAAGTTAAATTAAAACTATTCAAAACTGCGGTCATTAACTTTACATCAAAACAGTACCACCTGCAGCTTTGACTGTACAGAAAAAAATCTGAATCATTTGCAACTTATCCAACTTACCAGCTCTCTAGAAACCGAGCACAGTACACATACGACTTCTAAGCCCATTATAAAGAGAGTTGTGGGCCATGGGGGCAGCAACTAGAAGCTCTATGAGTCAGCTACCTTGATCGCGATCTCCAGCCACATCAGCTAACGACACTGGCCCAATATCAAAGCTATGCGACTTAAAGGACTTGAAGAATGATCTTTTAATTTCGAGAGAAAATAAAATAAAAAAGTAATTGACTTTTTTGCAACACCCGATGAATAAGAATAGTGATCACGCATCTGCGATAGGAATGTACATTCCATAATTTTGAAGTTGAAATCATATTCCTACAACTATAAAAATGCAGTCACTGGCCTTTGATACCCACTCTTGCTACACCGAACGAAAATGATTCGTAATATTAATTATATTACTCAGCCGTGACGTCATCACTATTATGACGTATGTGCTCTAGTGTGGTGTAAAATTTGCACGGCAATTACGGAAAGCAAAACGTACAAAGTTACAAAAGTAATATCGTAATGACTAAAGAGGCAGCCTAAGCTATGTCCAACATTGCTCATATAAATGAAAAACTAGACGATTGGATTCGCTCAAAAAATTTATACCGATGAAACACCTCGTTAGGGTAATTTGAAATGACGGCATTATCAGGTGGCAAGAAGGGCGAGCAGCATTTTGCATGTCAACAAAAATAATTAGTTGAAAACATAAACAAAAGATAGAGTTTTGCTTTGCTTAGGAGAATGTTCGTCACAGCGAAATTGTAACAGATGTAGCCGTAGACTCGTTTGTTTCATTCATGAGAACAAAGGCTTTATTTCATAGAGACAGGCAACCACGCTTATCAAGAAGCTAATGACATATCAAACACAGTACGTTGGCAATATGTTTGAGCATGTAAGCACTTATCCGAAAGGTAAACAGACAATAACGCAGACGGAAACAAGTCGTATCAAACTGTGATAAAACAATTTGATAAAAATGCAAAGATAAAAGACCAATTTGCAAAACAAAAAATAAGTAATCAATTAGGTTTAATATAGTGATAGAAGTACGATCTATGCTAACATGTTGGCTTTGATTTGCAACTAATCAAAAAGCGCATTCGTTTAGACTTCTATAGAACTCGTGGTCTTTGCAGCTATCACTATCACACTGGTGACCAGTTTGCATTCTTTTGAGCATGATCAGAGCATCATTAAAAACAACGAGAGAAAATGAACGCACTGATTAAACACAAAATGTAATGGCCTTGCTTTGCTTAAGGCTTTTCAGAAGTTATTTGAAAATGCACCCACATCACTCCAAAAACCTATTGGCTTTCCAAAGCGGAAATTTGTCAGGCACGACATGCTGAAGCAGCAAGTTTGGTAACTTCGAAAAGATATTGGAGGCTGTAAAATGGACATAAAGATTGAGCAAGTGCGCAGCATGTTCGTTTAAATGACGCCCTTACAGTTTACGCGACAGAAATAAATGCCGTAGACAAAGGGCAAAACCTGTATAACACTTTTTTTTTATCTCACCTTCACTTTTCGTAAATGAAGACTAGATTTTCGCCAAAGCAATTAAGTATTTTCATTAAAGCAACCCTTCCAGACACCCAAAGGTTTTTCTAAAGAACTCGCTCGTAAATTGGCTTTCATGAGCTAAACAGCATAAAAAATTGGCGTTCACATCGTAGTTAATCACCTAATGAGCATGCGCGGGTCAACTTAACAGAAACGTAATACTTCAAGATCGGTAGCAAGGAAGCGTTCACGATGCGGAATGCAGCTTAGAAATGTAAATCAGGAAATAAACGCCATTTAAAAGCGCAATATTTTCTGCAGAATCTTGCTTAGATTAGACGAGAAAAGATGGCTATAGATACACCTTGTTAATTGCAAGTTTATAGCTATTTACACGAAAGCTATTTCACGCTTAATTGAAAATTTATCTTCTTTGAAAGAATAGTCTGTTCTAGCAGCAACGATGCAGCAAAAGAGACTGAAATTCTTTAGCCTCAACGTGCTATTAAGAATTGTATTATCGATCTTCCGGAAACAGAAACTGAGTTGGGAAAAGCTAAACCCTCTTGGCACAAAAAAATTGCAATTTTACTAATGGCAAAAAACTTGGCCGCAAACTCTTCCAAATTACATTTTGAAGTAGGAAATAAGGTTGTAATGATGAAAAAAGGGTAAGAACACCACTGGTAATGTAGTAAAAGATGTGGTCTTTGCGAAACAGGGCTGTGTTGAATACACTTTGGTAAAGATCTGTCATCAAGGGTGCGGAATCGCGTTTTCAAGACGGTAGAAACCAGAGACGTAGCAGCCGCCCCCCAAACCCCCCAATTGGGGGGGCCCAGGCCAATTTTGGGGGCCCAAGTTAGTCTGAAATTGCTTTTTGGCTACGTGACTATTTTCAGTTCAGCAGACTTGTTTACAACCGATTTAAACTGTAGGAAGAAATTGGCTTGTGACATCATAAGTGAATGCTAGGTCATTTTATCTCGCAGAATCTAGAATATTTCGATTGATTTTCTGGTAGAATCTTGAATATTCGATTGACGTAACAATGCCGTTCTTACGCAACAATCATAGAATGGTCTGGAATTCTGTTTGGCTATAAATACCGGGACAATATGTACAGTCATACCTCACCTTTACGAACTAATTCGGTCATACCTCACCTTTACGAACTTTACGACAGTGAGACAAGACCGCAGAAAATATTGCACAACGATTGTAATTAATATAATACTTCAGTTGTTTGATAAATTACAAAATTTGTTGGTTCTTTGTTGAAGCTGTTACTTCTAAAAATCTATTTCGTAATTCCGAGGTTTCGTAAAGCGGGAGTTCGTAAAGTGAGGTATGACTGTATATATACACTGCAGAGTGCAGATAAAGTATTTTATTGACATTGTATAGAATGAAACGTTCAAAAAGTGGTGCTCAAAAGAGAAAAGAAGCAGCCACTGCTCGAGATGCTGTAGCGAAATTGCCCAAGATGACAGATTTTTTCAAGATTACTGAGCAGAGTAGACCTGGCACTAGTACCGAGAGGGATGAAGAAAACTATAGTGTACAAGAAAAAGAAGACTATGACGATCAGCATCAAAGTGATTGTGAATTTCCAGAAAATGTAAGTTGTGATTTACCTGCCAATACGCAACCTTCAATATCAAAAATAACTGAATCTCAATTTACCCCTATCCCTGATGACCCATGTAAATGGCCTGAAAGTATTTCTGATGCTCAACGATGTGATATAGTAAAGCGTGGACCACATCAACTAATAATGAATTTTCCATATAATAACACAACTCCAAGGCGACGTTTTTCCTCCAACCATTATAAACGTGTGTTACCTAATGGTGAAAGTGTTTCACGGTCGTGGCTAGTTTATTCTGGGGAATCAGATCAAGTTTTTTGCTTTTGTTGTAAGCTATTTGGAAAAACACTAAGCCCCTTTTGTAGTGGTATAAATACATGGGAGGGTTTTTCGAAAAAACTGAAAGACCATGAAAACGGCATTTCCCACCAAGAATGCTGCAGTCAATGGATGTTGCTAGCTGAAGGGATAAGAAATTCATCCACTATCGACAAACGCGAGATGAATATTTTTTTCAATGAAAGACGTTTTTGGAGAAATGTTTTAGAGAGACATCGACATTGCCTTGTTTCTATCGGAAAGGAATCTTGCTTTTAGAGGATCTGAAGAAGTCTTAGGATCTCCTCACAATGGAAATTTTCTGGGTATATTTGAGCTTTTGGCAAGAAGAGATCCGATCCTAAAAGAGCTTCAAGACAGAATCAAGAATAAAAACACTAAAGATCACTATTTGAGTCCTACCATACAAAATGAACTAATTGAATTGCTAGCGACAGAAGTTGAAAAAGAAAATTTACAGCAATTGAAATTGGCAAAATATTTTTCTATAATTTTGGACTGCACTCCAGATATGTGACATCATGAACAAATGTCTGTCATTCTCCGTTATGTACTATGTAATGAAGAAGCTGCTGTTGTTAAAGAAACATTTTTTGGCTACTTGAGAATAAGTGACAGTACTGGGAAAGGCTTGTTGGACGCTTTCTTAGAAAAAGCGACCGAACTGCAACTCGAATTGTCTGATTGTCGAGGTCAGTCATATGATAATGGTGCTAACATGAAAGGAAAACATTCTGGGGTCCAAGCAAGAATGCTAGACATCAATCCCAAAGCTGTTTACGTGCCCTGTGCAAACCATACCCTTAACTTAGTTGTTGTTGACAGTGCTAATTCATCGACGGAAGCATTGACATTTTTTGGAGTACTTACAAGGTTGTATGTGCTGTTTTCTTCCTCTGCTCAGCGTTGGGAAATTTTGAAGAAACATGTGGAGCTGTCCATAAAGTCACAATCTGATACTCGTTGGGAAAGCAGAATTAAATGCATCAAACCTCTTCGATACAATTTAAAAGAGGCGTTGCTGGCACTGAAAGACTTGGAAGCCATTTCCATAGAAAGAAAAGATGGAAGAGCTGCCTCAGAAACAAAATCGTTGATAGCTCATTTATCAAAATGGAGTTTTCTTTTGTCGGTGTTTATTTGGTATGATATCCTATTCCAAGTCAATAAAGCAAGCAAGATTCTTCAATCGTATGGAGTCTCCCTTCATACAATGGAAACGGAAATCCAGGCAACTGAAAAGTTTTTGCAAAACTATCGCACAACGGGTTATGACAGTGCCGCAACATCTGCTGTTGAAATAGCACAGGAATTGGATATTGATCCTTCTTTTCCTCCGTCAAGAAGTGGAAAGAAAAGAAGATTGTTTGATTACCAAGGTGAAGAGGAACAACGAGCTACTCCTGAACTGAAATTTAAAAGTAACTTTTTCTATCCATTAGTAGACCAGGCTATTATGTCAATAAAGGAGCGCTTTAATTTGTTACGTGAGGTTTCTTCCGCCTTTTCGTTTTGGTACACACGAGACAAACTTTTGCTTGTGCAACAAGAAAATGCTCTTCTTACTTGCTGTAAAGAGTTCCAAAAAAAGTTCGGTGACATTGATTCTGATGAAATGAGCGCTGAGCTACAGCGGTTTGTTTTAATTTTACAAAAAAAACGCAATCTCAATACGGCTCAAGACTTTCTGAACTATCTTCTAAAGACTCATTTATTTGAATTGTATCCGAATGTGTACATCGCACTTCGAATCTTACTAACTTGCCCCGTGACTGTTGCCAGCGCTGAAAGAAGCTTCAGCAAATTGAAACTGATCAAAACTTTTAATAGAACGTCTATGACAGACAGTAGACTATCTTCATTAGCCATGTTGTCAATCGAAAATGACTGCGCCCGATCTCTTGATTATGACAATGTCATAACAGCATTTGCGAACAAAAAGGTTCGCTCCAGACTATTTAAATGATACTGTGTTTTTATAACTTTTTCAGTGTCATTGCTTTCGTTTCGCAGTGTCTGCATAAATGTCCTACTGAACTCTGGCATCGGTGCCGAATTTTTTATGACTTGCACCTTCGGTATCGGCATGCTTTATTCTGACATTAGCCTGTTTACTTATGTACAAATTGTGGTGTATTTTCTTAATGCAGCTTTTCAATTTTACACCTCTAAAGTGATATGACCTGTGCGCAGGGGCTCTTGCGCTTACTTTGGGGGGGGGGCCCGAAGTTGGAGTGCTACGGGACTGGTAGAAACGATAACAGCGATTCCATTCCACCTAATCACAGGTCGAAAAAGAGTGAAAAGAAAACGAGGTAGGAATGTTATTACCATAGCAAACTGAAATCATGAGCAAATGCAGATAGCACGTGCAAGTCTTTTAAGATTAATTGCACATCGAAAGAAATTGAATGGACAAATCCGCGATTAAATCCTTTGGTATTTTTTTTTATTGTCTTTTAATGCAACTGTTTTGTCAAATTAAATGTGTGCCAATCGCTTAAACATTTTAAATAGCTGCTCTCATCATCGATATGCCGTTTTGTTTGCAATACAAAACCGGTTTCTTCAGAGTTTTGATATCACTTCATATCTCAAGCCCTCAGCTTGGCATAAACCTTTACAAACATTTTGGTCATCGAGGCAAATGTTAAGGGTACCATTATAGCAAAACCTTCACATTTGCATTGAAACGAATACCATTCATTCGTTCTAATGTACACGAGGTGTTGCAGTAACCTAATCTAATTGCAATACAACATAACCCCACCAATCGCCGTATACGAACTGCTTTGGAAAGCATGCTAGTCCTAGAATACTAAAAATCGTGGCAGAGACCGACTTCTACTTGCCTTATTTAATACAATGGTAGGGTAGTTACAGGGTGAGAATTTGGTGTCCTTCACATTTTTTAGTTGCATCTTTTCCTTTCAGAATCACAGGAGAGCGAGATTGGTGCCAAGCACAGCCCAGTACACCTGCTTTTAAAACTTCCAACATTCTGAATAAAATGCTTGGCAGGCCAATAAATGGTATTGCACATGCAGCTAAACGTTCTTTTTCAGTTACAACAACATTATGCGAGGCCACAACACCAATCTAAATAGAAACCAAGGACATCTAAATTACTGAAAAGAGTAATTATACACAGTCTTCAAAAGGTATTCATTTCTCTCACAAATGTGATCCCAGGTCAATAAAGAAACATCAAACTCGTCAATATGTTATCACTCGCTATAAACAACAGAAAGCAACATAAAGATATACCCAGCAATTTAGTAGAATGAAAAATAAATTGTAACGTATTTTAATCAATTAATCACTGGCAGTCAAAGTTACAGTTGTCTTAAATTTCGTTAAACAGATGACATAATGACAACTTCTGTAGGTTAAGATAAACAATATTAAGCAACAGTTGCAATTAAAGGATTTCCACAAAATTTTGCAGCACATTCAACATCATTGTTGCTTACATCAAAGTTAGATTTACACTTCCAAAAAACTGTAATCTTTTGGTTTACAAAATAAAAAAAGAGATTAAAGAGCTTTTTGAACGCTGTGGTGCAGAAAACCGCGATTCATCGAAGAATTTGAAATACACAAAAAGGAAGGTATGTACTTTCAAAATATAAAAAGCCAGTGCTACGGTATTTGACAATGCAACTGATACCGCAACAGAATAACTTTCACATCTTTGCATCGTGAGCATGAGCTCATAATGACACACAAAGGCTTGATTTCAGGGACAGCATGGAAGAAACAGCATTTTAGGTGGACAATGGTTGATTTCAAGCCACAAACCAACTAAGAAAAGATCATTGGCTTTGGCCGTCAAGCGAAGAGCACACAGAGTTACTTCGGGTGTTTTATACAGATGAGGAAAACCAAATATGCGAGATTGCAAGCAAGACAAAAGGCCAATAGTAATGATTGCGGTAAAAATGGACTTTACAAATCGTCCTTGTAGTACTGAACTTAAGTGGAGCGATTATTCGGGCCCAACGCGATTTTTTGCACGTGCTATTCAACTCTGTTGTGGAGAGCAACCCAAAAAAGCTTGGATGTTTTGTCATGGACTGGCTTAGGCCGGAAGTAACAAGCAATCCAGAAACATGTTTAAACGCAAGTTGTTCAGTGTGTAATGCCAAAGATTGTCGTGTCATCGAAGGATGAAGTAAAAGGCCAGCTAAGTATATCACTGAGAGTCTGAAACTATACTATTCCGCCGAAGTCGACCTTAGAACCCCTGACCTGACAGCGGACAAGCCCAAACCAGAGGTACCACTGTAGTTGAGTCTCAGAGGTGGTTTGAAAAATATTACTCCCAAGGACGTAACCAGGGGGTACAAGGGGTTGAAGCCCTCTTTAGTCTTGACAATTCGGCCTAAAAATAGATGATTATTATTTTTGTGGACAGCCATTGACTTTGCCCCCAAATAACCTTTCAAGTTTTGGTTCGATTCCTCTACCCTTACAAAATCCTCATGGCGCGCATGGTTACTTCAAAATTCACAGAAAATCAAATAATTGCATAATAAATATTTTCAACTTAAATTTTTTTCACTTTCAAAGATCTAAAAATTCCGCGTGAAATACTTTCGCCTACGGGGCGTACTGCCCCCTTGCGGTGACGTGACTACCAATGCTAATGCATGCTTGCAACTAACTGAACATACGCGCTGTCGAAGTATGACACAAAATCAGGGGCGTAGCCAGGCGAAAAGTGGGTGGAGGCAAATTTTGGTGATGGTAATTTTTTTAAAAAAAACCAGGAAAGCACTTCTAAATTCTATCAAAAACAAAGCTTTGATAAATTCTTCGGGGGGGAAGTCCCTCTTTCCTTTCGTGGTTGCGCCCTTGCACAAACTAATAAACGCATAAATGGCATATTTCCACATTCTTTCGAGCGACAGCTGGCAATTTCTAAAATGAAACACAAGCGAAACTGATAGGAATTACGGGTCTAGCACGTATAGCCTATACAAGGTTTATGATCCGTTTCCAATACCTCAACCCACCTATGTTACATTTTACAGACCAGCTCTAAGCCAATATAGATAAAAGGAGTGGCGAGGTATCTGCTGATTTTGCAGTGAAATCACGTGGATTTTGTCACAAAATCGCCCCATAAAAAGATAGCCATATCAAAAATTTTCACGATATCTTAATAAGTTTCCTACATTTGGCTTGTTGCATCAAAATTTTTCGCGTGTAAAATTATTACCAAAATTCCCATATATTTAAAGGACAATCGCTAGCCTAGCGAGAGTTTTTGAAAAGGAGGCCCTGAAACTATTAATCTGGTATCGATGCTTTCAGACAACTTAAAATGTTGTCAAAATTAGATATTCTGGCAGTAAAATGGCAATGTGACCTAGACATGGCAATGTGACCTAGACATCACGGATAATCACATTTGGAGTACGGCTTCGGTAACAAGTTTTTTAAAGTTTACTCACAATTGCAAATCATTAGGTTGAATTCAATAAGCCGATTTATTGGCGTGATGTCAAGGCCAAATGTGGGGCATGGCAAAATATCCTTCTAAATGCACAAAGATATTTGATTCTGCCGTCTTTAAATTTTCATGATCGTTTTTATTGCTTGTTTTGTACGATGCAACAGCAGATCGGAGATTACTAAGTGCATTTTCACAGCTATCAATAAAATGAATTTAAGCCAACTTGGATAAGCTCAAGGTCCAAGAACAAAAAGCATTTTGCTTTATGTTAACAGCTGCTGGCAGCAAGCTGTCATTCAATCCTGGCGTAAAAAAATGATCAAAGCCTACTTTATCGCCTGGTTTACAAACTGTAATCCAAGCAAAAACCTCAGTGGCGAACTAATCCCTGTTATTAACGTTGAACCGAACCACAGACGTCATAATAAATCTCGCTGTAACGTCATTTTAAATATTAAAGTTTAGTCATAAAAGAATTATATTCAAGTCATTTTTCAAGTTACTGATCGACGAACTAGGTAAGTCTGGGTGGTAATTGCTGTAATTCAAAGATTTTTGCCGCTTTGGCGGTTTTCAATTGAAAAACCCTTCTTGTACAGCAAAATGGGCAGCCCCTTTTAAAGCATTTCTTTGTAATGTGTATCTTCAAATCTGGTGTAGTAACAACATTACAAAAAAGCGGCAATGATGAAAGGTTTTTTGCTTATTCAAACCTCAGAAAATGATATACATCAATATTTTTGTACTTGAGACTCATGTACAATCAAAACAAAAGTTTGTAGTGAGTTAAAGAGATCCAACGACTAAGTGACCATTTCTTTACGGAATTCACTGCAACAGTTGTTAGCACAAAAAAGCAAGATCTCCAAATTGCAAGTTACTTGAGATGGAAATTTACTTCCTCTTCCCTGATGTCATAGCGTTGGGTGAAACAATCAAGACCACAACATAACCTTACAGCAAGGTGTAAAAGTGCGGACCATGGCGTATAAAAGAGCAGTGTATATAACGCCTGGCGTCAATGTGACTTTATCCCCAGCTTTTTCATTTCATCGCATTTCATCTTCCACACTACCACGAAAGCTGCAGTGGCGCTGAACACAAAGTGGGGGTGGCCCGATCCTTCTCGAGGTTTCCAAGCTTCAATATTATTCAGTTTGAATTGCTTGGTATAGTTTTCAAAAAATTTGCTGCTCACTAGATTCCGACAATCACAGAAAATTATTTTTGAGTGCCTTTTCCAAGGGCGCAAACACACAAAGTTTGAATGCCCGGCTGTTCGATCAGTCTCGCCATAAATCGACCGCTTAACCCGCTCGACCAAAAGTAGCTGGCAGTTCTGCATTTGTAACTCGATAAAGCACATCTCTCTCTAATAACCTGAACGCTGGTGCCGGGTAGTGACGAGAGAAGCGTTTCTCAAACCTTGCGTCGTGAAGACCTCACAGATGGGTCACAAGTAAGCTACATTAGTATAATTGATATATATTTATTACATTAATATAATGTTTATAGGGATTGTGGTCATTGCTGCAAACTGTTTTTCACCGATTTTGTTTCGCAAAAAAAAGACTGAGAAACTCTGGGTTGTAGCTTCCACATTGCATTCGGTAGACGTGGATTCAATTCCCTTGTCGAATCATGCTAAAAACTTTCAAAATGGTTTTCGCTATCTCTTGTTTAGCAGTCAGCAACAAGGGCAAAGTAGAGAATAAAATATCAAACCACATAAAATTTATTCAGAAATGATTAAAATAATTTTGGAATTGAAAACCGTTGTAATTGAAAACCGCTAAAAACCTGCATATTTCATCTATATTTTACATTCGTCAAAGATTACTTCGGCTTGGTACAGAAAAGAAAAAGCTAATAAATCACATTTTAGGCAACATTTTTTCACAGGTTAAAAAACCTTAAGCGAATTGTGACAGTTTTGAGACAAAACTGCAACACTGTTGGCGTCTCCTTGGTCTTGAATTAATCAGTTTGATGTAAGTTAATCCAATATGTTTTACAACAAGCAGACTCAACTAATCTGCAAACGATAAATAAATAACTAAGACTACTTGACTCAAAAAAATGGAGCTTTTTACTTGAGAATAATGTCAAGCATATCGGAAGCGTTAACAGACGAAGGATTTTTACTCAGTTAGTAGAGACAAAACACCCTAAAACGCTTAATATCTATCGTTTTCTACCCCTTTTTTCGCATAAAAAATGTCAAGTTCCTCCAAAAAGCTAGCAATTGTCATCTATCTCTCCAATAAGCTTGCGTCCATTAGGCTACAGCCTTCAACACGATAGTAAAAGAAATAGCAAAAATCAAAAAGGAAAGAACAGAAGCAAATAGGCATATTTTGTCATCCAATTTTCGGGCGACTGCCTTATTTACAATCAAACGAAAGAAACCCCAAATGCCTGCCTGACTGACGAAATAAGCAAAAGCTCCTATAGCAAGAACTGCATTTACCATCGACATTAATGATAGTGTTGACAATAAACATGATCACAAGCAAAATATCGTTGTTACCTTCTGCTAAAACGGAGTTTAGCTTGTCACATGACGATGATGTAGGAATCCGATCGAGTGATGATAATTGATTATGTGTTTTTTGTGGATAAACGTATTTTCCATCTCCATGTTCTGCTACAGAATCCGAATTTGTTGAAGTGGCAAGCTTGGAGAATTTAGGGCTTGATTCGCTTGCAGATGAACACTTCACCTTACGCAAACGTTCTTTGTGACGTTTGCTTTCGCTCAAAATATTGGCAACGTCTTTGTGTCTATGGAACAACGGCGATCGTTCAGAGAATCGAGAGTTTTCCATTCCGTTATAAGGAGGACCAACCTCCGATTCGGGAGAAACTTCCTGCCAAGGAGACTCACACGCAATTGGAGTTCTCAAAATGGAGCTAACCTGAAAAAGAAAACCTTTAAAGTTGTTGTTGATAATCCTCCTTTGCTTTGATACGAAAGCACGGGTGTGAAATAATTATCCACGTTCACACCGCCATCTAATTAAATTAGGGTAGGAAGCCAGTACCGAATACAAATTACGAGCTGGTTGTCCCACCATCAACAAGGAGAATTACCAATGGTGGATGTTTAAAAGTAACCTGTTGCAACATCGTTGGTGAGCGGCTTCACTATTGTAACATGGTGTAGTACAAAACATTAAAACACTTGAAAAGGTTACAGTAACACCTGGAGCTTGTACGCTGATTAAATTGCAACTGCCAGGACTAAGTGCAAGACAAATGTTTGGTGCTTTCAACTCCTCTTTCCTGGATCGAGATATGGCGTAATACTAAATATCACGTTTCGCATCACAATCCAATCAAGGAGAAAGAACCAGTCAACCTGTCAAATTTCGTCAAGGTACCGGATTTTTTGACAGAAATATCCGACTTTTAACGAAGAGTATAGCGGTGAAAGTGTCTTATTGTTTGGTAATACAAGCAACACCTTATTAGCTCCAATTAAAAGTGCTTTGCACCTATCCCTCTAATCAGTTTAAGCTGACACTACAAAAAGCATCATTGTGCAACTTGGCTATTAATTGATTGATGCCCTGCATCTATGAATACTACATAAAATGCAATTTTTTTCAACTTAAAAAAGCCATGTTACAAAAAACCACAAGAAATGCAAAGAAAAATAAAGATTAATCTATCACCCCTTGAAAAAGACCACTTTATCCAAATGTAGAACATTTCTTCTCCTGTTGTGTTTTTAACAACGCGACCATTTGGCAGCTGCTTTTCGCTGAGCGGTTACTTAATCGAGATTCTATTGCAGTAAAAACATAATAAAATGAACAGCAGTTTTTAAATCTATACGTAAGCACGCCATTTAACCCTTAAACAAAACCTAAAAGATGAGCAAAAAAAGTCAGAGTCTAGGGGTGGTCTTTAAACAACACTATTGTGCGTTGCACACAATCGAAAAATGACCAACTGATTTTTAAGGATAAAATCAATCATCGATTGTAAAATCTCACTTTTCTTATCACCACTCGGATTCTAAAAACAAAAACAAACTGCCTATCGGGTCGGTGCTTCCGTCATTTATTTTAAGGATTCTATCAGCACAGTCAGAACACTTGGACTTGTACGTTTACTGATCAGTCATTAGATACAAAAGAAGAAGTAAACATAAAGCCAAAACAATCAACATGACAACTCACCCTACACTAAAACACATAAATTTATACACACGAAAAAGACAGACTATGACATCAAAACAGCTCTGAATGCTGATTACGATCCAGAAATCTCATACAATATAATATACAGCTATTGCAGGACAAAGTCGTAAAATCTGGTTTCCCACTTGCAAATTTCTCTTAAAAAGTTCGCAGAAATCAGTTCAACCGAGATAATTAAACAAAGCTTGCTATTTGACTAAACTGCATTGCGGAAGTGGAGGTGACTTACAGTCCACGTGTTCTGGACGGTCGAAATAGTTGAGCATGAACAATCGAGGGATGCAGAGATAAAGAGCAAGTAATAGTATGAACTGCATGAAACGTATTTGTCTTTCGAAAAATTCGGGGATAGCTCAGGTACATTTGATTCTCAATATGTGTTCCTTTCCAGTTAACTATTTTTTATAGATGAAAGCGAAGTTCCGTTTTTAAATGTCTTTATAGATGAAAGCCATGTTCTATCTTAATAACATCAATTTTTTAAATATTGGTTTGTTACCTGTGCTAAAATGTGTTTTCTAGGCCAGCAAAAATTATTAAACTGAAGCAAATCAAGCTAATTGCAGCGAAGTGGCGTTTAACTCCGCTTCGACAAAGCAGTTCCAGGGGTTTTAATGATGTTCTGTTGACAACAAAAATAAAATATTTAAAAAATAAATCTATCCGATTGTCAGTAAAGAAAGCAATTACAGCATGCATCTTGCACATTGGCTCTACACTGTATTATTAAACAGTAGGTCAACTTCGTTTCTGTAAAAAATATCTGTTTTCGAGTCAAGTTTCAAACTACCAAATATATCTTTTATCGATCGTCGTGCAGCGAGTTGAGGGGGGTGGACAAAATTTCGGAAAATAACAAAGGGATTCGGCATACTTGTAAAGTTTAAGAACCACAATTTCACTGCGATAGTGAAAAAACATGTTTTATTTCAAACGAAATCGCATCCTACATCAACATTAGAGCCAGATACCGCTTTTTTTTTATCACAATTTCATGTAAAATGCAGAGTCAGCAGCAAAAGTGTGACAAGAAAAAATTCTAGGTTAAACATTACACCGCAAGTTGCTTCTGTAACTCAAGCGTGGTGACAGCATGTTATCGGAAGACAAGGTTAAAGAACAAGATAGTGACACTCAATTTTTAGTTTTTCGTGTATATCGGCAAGAGCTCTTTATTTGTCAAATCGACTTTCCTTATCATTCTCGCGCAAGTGGACTATTTCACATTTCGCTAATCAAAGCCTATCTGACCGTGAGTAATTGATAACCAAATATTTTAATGACTGGGGTTTCCGAATGGTATTTCAAAACTGATAACTTATCTTACAGTAATCGCAAATGGCGGTTCATTGTATTGGGTTGGCTTATACTCTGTCGTCAAAACTGGCTTCGCCGAAGACCGTCAATTTTAACGACTCACAGTTCCGAAATTCTGTTTGAGTATTGTTACCACTAAAATTAGACACCAGAGTAACTTTGTCCACTAAGGGGCATGCCGAAGCTCTACCTCTCACACATTCAAAGCTTTCGTCAAAATATGGTATTGCAACTTAAACATGAAATAAGATAAAATCAATGTAATGCTGCATATGGCTCTAATAATTAAATCTGAAACTGTCAACATTACTTAACGATTTCATCAAAGGCCGAATCTCAAATTAAGAAATGAGAAAGTCAATTTTTACATGTGTAAACTCGGCCAATGGGACCAAGTATCGTTTAAGCAACGAGAGCAAGAAAATAAATGCCTCTGAAGCAATCCTGGATAGCAACCCTCTAAATTTAATTTTACTCATTAGTCGCTTTTAAACTGTTCAAGATGCCGTCTGGTTGTTTCTGCCTTTATGCTCAATCTTATTTCTACGGTTATAAAGCCTTTTACGTTACGAAACAGCAACCATAAGTTTGGAATACGTCACCTATAATCTCATAAATAGTGATCTTGAGCTTACTCCGTCGATAAACAAGAAACCTTAATTTCTTAAAAGTAACCCTACACCAAAGGGCTAAGGACAAATGGCATTAGATCTTTTTAAGCTGCTTATTGGGACGTTTAACATACAAAATTTATATAAAATGTATTTTTTTGCGAAGATAAGTGCTTTTTTATTTTCGGAGATGAAAACTGCTAGCAAGATCAATGAGTTGTGGCCAGCTGTCCTGCGAAATCAAAATTAACATTTACACAAAGCTAAAAGACCTGACGAGTTGCCACTCTTAAATCAAAATTCTGTTTTGAAAAGATCAAAAAAAAACTTGCAAGAGATCAAGCACGGAGAACAGAAAGTAAACCAAATATGGCCATTTTAATACTGAGCTTGCCTGATGGACTCTTTCTACACTTCTTTTGCACATGCTCCAACAACAAGATCAAAGGAATACGTTGAAAGAAACATTAAAATGCAAGTAAACAGAAAGGTTCGTTTACTAGCTGGTAAATTTTGAATTATGTCCAATTACATCACATTGGTGTGTTTCATATTTTAAACTTCGACCTATCGTTCTGGCTAGCGAGAAGCCTCGTCACAAGGATAAGGGGCACTGATGAAATGAGATCAACTTATCAATGGCACTAAAAGAAAAACATTTTTAAAACGTACTAAAGCGTCAACATAGTTGAAGATCGTTTTTACGGAACACATCAACGTGCTCCCAAAAAAAAGCACTTGGGTTTTACTTTGTCCGCTGTTACTACTCCTTGCAGATTGTGGTTGCGTGCCTGCTTGTATACTGCTTAATAAAAAGAACTTTCATTTTAATGAAATGCACATTTCATTTAGTATTGATTTTTCGAAAAGGGCAACTTTTCTCTCTACATTACATCCACAGTTGCTGTCAATAAATCAATTTTTTAAAATCTTTCTGAAATCTGCGCAAAATTTGCTGACTCTGTCTAGTGACGGTGCAACAAAGCCACAGAACAATAAACTTGCAATCGATAACTGTGGTTATGAACTAATATATAGCTCATTATACATATTCTAATGACTGCAATGCACCGCTTTCGTCCGGGTCGCGAGGCAAGACTATAACTGCAAACAAGTTACATTTTGTTCAAAACTAAACTTGTTTGCAGTTGTTGTCTTGGTGTCTGTTCTCTCTCTGTAAAAAAAACATGTTTTATAATTTAGTTTTTTACAAAGAGAAATAGAAAGCGTATTTTCAGACAGACAAAGCAGACTGAGGTGCTGGGCAAATCCGTCGAATGAGTGACGGTCGCAAACCAAGAGACATCACGTGGAAAACTCGTTGAGGTCCCGCGCCCAATCTTCATAGCTGGGGTAAAGAGCAAATCAAAATAGATTTAACAAGGGTGAAGATCAATGTTGAGTCCAGGGAGCAGCTAGTGATGATCGGACCCAATGGAGGACACTGGGGACAGGTAACTTTTATACGAGACATGCGCGTTGATTGTCCTGCAGCCCAACATAGAAGCACATCTGCAATCACACTTATCAGCGAGTTTTGTGTAGCACAGCTCCACAATCACAAACGAGGATGCTCCAACACAGTGGGTTCCAATCTTTTTCTTTGCTTTTACCCCTTGGAAACTTGCAAAACTAAAATTTGCCCCCCCCCCGGTTTTTTTTAACGTAATGTTGCTGTAGAGAAATGTGGATGGTTGCTTGATTTGTGCTTGATAAAGTTTACCCCCAAAGTAGGTGAAATTGACCCCCGGTTAGAATCGCCACTCTTCAGACCCACAACTTCACTCTTCGCTATATTTTTTGTCTTCCAAACGACCAACCACACCACGATCTATTTTGACCGAAGGAGACGAGCCTAATATTTAGATCAATTCAATGTACCCGTTGAGCACGCAGTTATGCGTAATAACGCAAAACAGCAAAAAGAAAACATATGTAATGAAAGAGAATAATGCGTATGTTGCCAGGAAGCATCGTTGAATCGTTTGGTAATCAAGTAAAGATGCTCCCGAACCCACACATCCATGATTTCACAAGAAGTGGAAGTAATACAACGAGTTAAAATACCTGTGTTTGCAAATCAGAACACCTTACAAAGGAAAACCACAACGAAAAATATAGTAACGCACATAAAAAGGATTAATGTGTAATAAATTATTAACTCTGTTTTGGGAAAAAAAGGTGTATAATAAAATTACACGCTCTCGGTACAAACAAATGTTAAGTTTCTGAACAGCATGCTTAAAAATTGTGTCACATTTTGAGTAACGTGTCAAAAATGCGTGTGCTGTGTTTCGACATAATGAAATCAGCAATGATTGCTTCCAACTTCGAGCGAGCAGTTGCTCATGGAAACGACTTTTATGTTATTTCACAGAAATTAGGTGCTGGTTGTTGTTTCTCAACGCATCATCATAGGCGCCTTTGCTCATGTGGCCAAAAGGCAATATGCTTATTGCAGAATTTGAACGTAAAATGATCAAACAAACTTTTCGCCCATATGCATTTGTTGCAAACGGTAGGTAAAAAATAAGCAACTTTGACAGGAGTTAACAATTGAACTAACTAACATTGGAACTTCGGATCGCTGACAGCTTCCAGCATTTCAATTAAAGCTCACGCCAATCAAAATAATTTACGTAACAATTTCAACAGAATTTAAATGCTTACTATTGCCGTTTTTTATTGTTGACATCAAAATAAATTAAAGTCTTTTCATTAGATTTGACGAAATCTTATTAAATTAACCACAACAGTAAAAAATAATTGTAAGTCGGCTGTTGAAAGCTGTAAAACACGACCATGGTAGTTGTAGGCGTTTACTGCTTTTAAAGCTTGAAAGCAGACTAGTTCTACAAAAACAAAAAGAACTTCAAATTTACAAGTTTCAAAACTTATGGCCCCAATTCTAGGTTTATACTACAGCTATTGCCAGAGCTACCACCATCTTAAAGCCAAAAATAATGACAGGAAAAACATAAGATTTTTCTGCTTACAAAAGAAAAAAACATTTTTAGAGGTCGTTTATATGTTGCAAATATGGACGTTTACGAAGAGCATAAGTTTAATTTTTTTGAAGATCCCGAAATACTTTGCCAAAAGTCTCAAGGCAGCCATACAATTTTGATACAAATCTTACATGTAGCTGTTTCATTTTAAATCGAGGAGCGGAAAAATTGAAATGAAATAGACAATGTTTGCAATAAACGTATTTAAAAAATGTTTGCAATAGACGTATTCAAATGAAAAGATTTCTCAAAAATAAGGGCAGTAATACTTTTTTAAAACTAGCCTTTCGAAGTACGGATGGTATGAAAATCCAAAGCAAAATCATCGAAGAGACAAATCGCCCGATAATGAATATCCGGATTCTCCACATGTTGCACGGAACGTGGTGAGTCGCTAACTACATCATTTGGTCTGCATTGTATAGGCATGTCAAAATTAACAAACTGTGCAAACCACATGTATGGTATTTTATCTTACTTTCTCCTGGATCTCTGAATGTCTAACGTTCATAATTTACCAATTGCATCTGCAACCCCTTTGTATTTATTGACAAAAAATAATGGACGAACTATCACTTGTTTTTCATGAATCGAAAATGTTCTAATGGTGCGTCTGTTTAGCCGTCTTCTTTTCTTTTTTGTCAACTGCTTTGACTAATTTTTTGGATTGTGTCGAAACATTCAATGCGAATAAATCGACAATTATTACTTAAGAAAAAATAAATGAAAAACTGATTGATCGCATAAAAAATTTGCCAAGTTTTCTATGTTTTAATTTTATTTAAGCTATGTCATCAACACGTGGTATGAACACATTGCACAGTAAACACTAGATTGAGATGAAGAAGTTATTTGTTTCTACAATTAAACTAATTTTGCGTTTAAACAGAATGCAAACAAATGATTAACGGTACAGTGTGATAAGATTTAGACGCGAAATAAAAGTTGAAAAATTCGGGATGGGAGATTGATTAATTATTCTTCAACTTATTGATTGCTTTTAAGACATTTGGCAATTTTGTGTGATTTTCAAAATCGAGTTACCGTGAAAAAATGAAAAGCTTCAGTGTTTATTTTTTTTTTTCAAAACGTTTCGATCAATCTTTGTGCTTGCATCTGCTTGGTCGTTCAAGATCATCTGCCAGCGGATCTCATTTTACAGCAGTGGCAGCTTCACTTACACTTAAACCACCATAGCAGCGCAACCAAAGCTGACAGGGGAGTGAAACCTTCCTCTTAGCTACGTCATTTTAGTCGACCTAAAAAAGGTTGATTAGACCCACCCAATAACGTTGCCATAAAAAGACTATTTTGGTCTGGTCAGCTCCTTTACCCCTTTGATAAAAAGTATGGTCGCGTCCCTGCCCATGCATGCAGCACGCGGTGGGAATAGGTGGGTTTCGCCCTCCACTCACAACAAAATCAAGAATAAAAGCATGTTTTAGTTTATATTTCTTTACCATTAATCACAGATTTCTCAAGCCAACTCCACCATTTGACAACTACAATGCCAAGGTAAATACAATCCAATGGCGAATAGAAAAAGCAAGAAGTGGCCTAAAACTCCGAAATTAGATTGCTGTTAGGGTCAGAAAAAAACACGCCTAGTAAATGAATTCAACTAAAACTGAGTCAACAACTTAAATCTCCCGACTACTGGCTGTAACACCTAATCGATCAAGTTGAGCCTTATGTCAAGAATGAGTTTGACGGTCTATCCAAACGATTTTAAGCTCTCAATAAAAGAAACCCTAACATTCAGAAAGTTTACGCTAAATACAAGAGACAAAACTAGCAATCTTGGCCATGTGAAGAATGTGTAAAACTGCAACTGCAATTACAAATGACTCACTCGACAGTGATGATAGCATAAGTCATTTCAAGTCGAAGGAAGATTTTGTATTTACGCGAAAATAAACATGTCACCACAGCAGAGCACACTGGTCGAAACACCCACTAACTAGTCAGATGATCGCCGTTCAACGATTAAACAATATTGTTGCAGCCTGAGATTCAAGCTTAACATAGGCCGGCCAAACACAAAATGACGGTTGCGATGCCTCAATGGGATCATGGTTTAGTGTGACAATTAAGATGAAACAAAGAATATAGCGCCAGACAAGAAACTTTTGAATGCCAAAATAGTCATAGGTCCAACGCAGATCACAACTACAAGCCTACATACTACGAAGCAAACGCTGTAAATACTACGCCAGAAACTAACTTGTTTTTTCGAAAAGATAATTTCTCGCGCTTAATTGCAATGCTTATGGTAGAAATTCAGTGTGCAGGCAGTACTATGAGGGCAGAAGCTATTTGTGTTCCATTTATCATTGACAAAGAGACAAAAAATAGATGAACACTAACTACAGTGACAACTATTACCTCTATGTCTGCAGCTCTATCTGAAGCTGTGCTCAGGTACTTTCCCGACGGCGACGAATTTCCGTGAAACACCATATCTTTGTCAGCATATTTAGGCTCTTCATCTTCATCGCGTGTTGCGATAAGCTTTCGATGACTGGTTGCAGGTAAATGACGTTGGGTTCTGTTTTTTCCATTGATATTGTTTTCGGCTAGATTTGTAAAACCAGAAAATAACAACCTCATATGAAGAAGTACTTCCTGTGACTGAGAGGAAAGACAACGTTAAGTATTGCCATCGAAAAGTGCGATATCCTGCTCCGCAGTTTAAAAGCGTGTTTTTGCTGCAGAATAGCTTCCCCACCTACAATGACGGTGTTGCTGCGTCCCTGGAAAATGCACTTTGCTATAATTTCCTCAGCTTGGCGAATTTTACCGTGCAGTCATTTTTTGAACCAATCTAATCGAGCGGAATGCAAAAGTTATAACCCCGAAACTGGTCTAAACAATTGTTCTACGCTTAGCGCCACTATTACTGTCGTGCTAATCTGGGAAATAGAAGTAAATCAATCAAGACATGCCGAACATCTCGCCGCGTTTGAGAGTAAAAACACATTCGACAACGACAAGAACGAGAACATAAAAACACACAACAAAATACTCGATAAACAAACAAACAAACAAGATAAACGGGCATGAAACCAACTACAGTTTATACCTTTGTACCAAAAATAATTTTCATGAAACGGCAAAGTGAGACAAAAAGCTGTAAATAACAGATCGTCATAACTACAGTCATTCTGAAGTTACCAAAAAGCAAAAGAAAATTGGCGAAACACTTTTGTAAGTACCCTGACATTTGATCAGTAACTACCCCCAACACTCTAAACCAGCGGTTCCAAACTTTTATTGATTAGGGACTGACCCATGCCTCATTTCGGTAATTTAAGTGTGTTCAAAAGCCTTCGTGGCCGTACTGATCCATGTGCCTCGCAGCTTGAAAACTACTGATTTAGACTTCAGCAAACTGAATCATCATGCCTTCAAGGTGCTGACAATTTTTTGAAATTGAGATCCCTACTTATAATTACGACTCATTTTAATGAAGGCACAACTGGCTGCTATGTAGGCTATATACAGATCTGGTTTGGAAATCTAAATTTTATTTTCCATATAACCGATGTTTTGCCTTCAACACCGACATGCAGCCTTCTATCAGCGAATCTATTAGACCTCATTAAAGGCAATAAAAAATTTTCGTGTATTTGTACCAAGAACCGCAGGGCTGCGAATGATTTTTAAAGCAAGAATGATGGGTGTGGAATGACCCTTTCGTAAGTATTTCTAAAGTTGTTTCTAGCTTGTTTTAATGAAAGTTTGTTTTCTTGAGTAATTTCTTTACATCAACAACACTAAGCCATAAGGTAAGGTTCAGACAAAGAAATTCATCTACAAGTACCCACCATTAGTTAGGATTGCTAATGGCAGTGTTGTTGCAAAGAACAGCTTTAAAAGGTTTGCTCAAACGTGAACGTAAGTTTTTTTCCACATAAAAGCAGAGAGAGCGTCCAATGCTGATATTATTCTAGTTCTATCAAAGTAACTTTAATGCATATGCTGAAAGGTGCGCTGGGCGTACAGAAACAAACTACGAGTTGCTTGTGACAACACTCTTAAAACTTCATGTCTTAAAAGAAAATGCAAAAGTAGCTGTACAATTATAAGCGTGTGGTATTTCAAGCCATTTTATCTTTTAAACTACAATGGCGTGCATACTTCAGCGGGCACGGGGAAATTTTTTCAACTTTAAGTGCATTCTAAGCCTGAAATTTAACCATTTTGAATTCTTTGTATTGCAGGCTCTAAAAACGGGATATCGCGCACTATCACTTTACTGTATATCAAAAGATGGCATCCAGGAGTTAATGTTTGTGTGGCCCTGACGAAGGCCTCAAGCCAAGCTTGTCTAGACAGGGCTTAAACGCGCAGCAACAAAGCAATGCTCAGTGTCATATTTATCGGGAGATTGGAGGACAACTTTGAAAATTCAGAGTTCGTTGTCATGTTCTGGCTTTTTTTTTTTTTATTGCATACCAGTATTAGGAGATTTCTTAATCGGAAGTCTCCGGGCTTTCCTTGCCATGAATCCGATTTTGTCGGCACTACACTTAAAGTCTTGTAGTTAGTCTTTAGATACAAGTATGCTGCTTGAAGCTATAACTTCTGCATACGAAAACAAAGATTTACGCCAGATTTAAGTTGTGTATTTCATCTTACTCTTTCCAAACATAGGCGTGCCAGGAAGCAATAGGGGATGCTTTCGCGAAGTTTTTGAAAACTTACAAACGAAAGTGGTTCAAGGCGCAATTTTAAGAAAGCAGCTGCGATAAAAGTTGTCGCAAGTTTCTCGTGGAAGCTCTGCCTGCCCAATTTGTCTTTTTGGCAATACCTTAGCTTGTAAACAACGCTTTAAAATTCTCCACTACGTGCAGGCAGGTTAGATCAGTCAAAAGCTGATAATTAGCGACCAGTGTTTTTGCAATATTTAGTAGGATTATAGTGTAGCTAGATAAGAACGAAATACCTTTTTGTTAGCGAAGTGCCAAACAATTTGACATTTGAATGCAGACGTTCCAGCTGTCTACTAGTGTCATTTTCAAGACTAAATCAGTTAGATAAAAACCGTTGAATAAGTTTGATGTCAGTTTAATATTCTAAAATTTTGTTGTCGTGTTTGCGTTTATTACCGCTTTTCGAAAACTACTTCAAAATCTGACAGCTTTTCATGATCACACGATTTGTTGCTTTAAATTTTATACTGCATTTCAGTTTAAAATAATTCATTCTTTGTCACTTTAGAAAGCAAGTAGTTTAAGCCTAAAGGTTGTCAAACTCTGTTTTGACAAAAGCTCTCAATCTTCTGTTGGATCAGAAAAGCTAGCACACAAAATTAATTACAGATTTGTAAACTTTTTATTGAGCAATTTTAGGCATATAAATTGATTTTTTTTCAAAAAATAAATTAGAAACGCGACTTATTGATTGTGCCAACGTTAATCACTTTGGAAAGCATTATCTTTTAGTGAAGTACAGTTTAATATTGTGGTTCTTAAAAACTTTTCCAACACCACAAAGGTGAGAAAAAATGTCGACTGTTGTGTTGACAACAGCTCTAATCCAGTGGGTCTCAACTTTTTCACAGCCATAAATGGGGGTGCCTTTTCGTTTTGAAGACTCGGCTGACGCCGTGGATCCCCAAGGCAACCAGACATAATTGTTCAAAAATATCAAAGAAAGGTCCCCACCCTCAGGTGTTTTTGGTATTTACCTTCATCTGCAGGTCCCCGTTCGCTACGACAGCAAAGCCCACGAAGTGCGACTTAAATCATATATGGACGCCAGAAAAGTCTTCTGCGGACTCCTCGTTGGGAACTACTGCTCTAGCTCCAAGCAACGAAAAAGAATGTACACTTACATGGGCTTGTATTCTCTGATCCAGTTTCCCTATGTTTACCAAGCATCATCATGTCGCTGTCGGCGGACTGTCGTTTGTTGGCACCCCCACTTGCTAGTCCCGAGTCACAACTGTCCCTTCGTGTTCCTTTGTTCAGCAAATGCACAGGAGTGTTATCGATCGAAGAATTACGATTGCTGGATGACGATACACCTTGGTCACGTGATAAGCGTGATTGGTGCTTTCCGGATCTACAAAAAAAATAAAAATAAACATGAAACGCGTAGCATATAACCAATAAAACGAAAGAAAAGGATTATTGGTTTGGGCCGGTGGTTCTCAAACTTTTCCACCTTGTGGTCCACTTTTACGGCCAGCGAAACTCGCGAACTTACTTTTAGAAACAAAAGGTCCCCAACATTATGTCGATCTCCAAAAAAATGGTTATTCTTTATGAAGAAGAAATAAAGGGCCCCCAACGACTCGTAGATTTCCCACATAAAAAAAGGTCGTTCTCTTCATCAGAAAAACAAATGGTCTCCAATAACTTGTCGACCTCAAAAAAGTCACCAACGTAAATATTAGACCAGATTCGCCCACCCTCCCAACTCATCTTGTTCTGGCTACGCCCATATTTTCAAGAAACGTTTTTCGCTAAATACCAGCAAACAGGACCAATTAGAGGTGCTTCGCGGTCCTCCAGAAAGAACTTCGCAACCCAATGGTCGAAAAATACTGCCTTAGTAGCTATAATCTTTCTAGCAGAAAAGAATTAATTTAAGCTGAACAAGGGGCTACAAATTATGTGCGTCATAAAAACGAGGAACGCATGTGGAACCGAAACAAGTAACTTTGCTTGGACAGAGTTTGTAAAAATCTTATGAGACGTATGAAAGTAAGAACTCTTAAAAGCTTCTTTTCTGAGAGCTCTCCTAAAAAAAGTGAGTATATATAATGCATGTAGCCAATGTGCACTGTGCGATGTGTATTTTCCAACCCAATCACAGCTGGGCTCAGTGAAAAAGTTAAGTCACAAAGCAATACCCGAAAGATAATATAGTCACATGCAAATAGCCTAAAAGGTGTTACCTTATCTTTACAACTGGAGGTGTAGGCGGCAACGGGACTTTTAACGAACTTTCTCGCAAGTTAGACAGCAGCAATTCATTTCCTTCGAAATCACTGCCCATTCTTGGTTTTCATTTAAATGTTTTTTTATATTATCAAAATAGTAGCCAAGTTAGCAAACGTCTAAAAGGAATTAATTCAACTAAAGGCTTGTGTCAACTTGCACAAACACTTACAAGAGTATTTAGTTCACTGAGTGTAGTTGAAAACTAAGATTCCGCTTTTTTTGTCAAAATGAGACAAAAATACATGTACTTCAAATTGGCCTGGATCATCAATCATAATTTGATCATGTGCATTAGGCTACTAGTTATCTTACAATTGAAAAGTGCACAACTGTAAAATCACTGAAATCAAGCTCAATGCCGGAATCTAACCACATGCTTTAAACAAGGTAGAAGCTTCCAGGCCAGCACACTACAGTGCGGTGGGTCTAGTTATATACCTATACAACATATTCATTTCAAAAGAATATTGGTATCAATTACAAAAATTGTTGACAACTTCAGGTCAATCAGCGATGTTTTTCTAAGCAAGTTAAATACTTGTTCATCTTATTAACTTGATTGATCGTAACACGATATTTACAATCAAAGAATTGTTTACAAATCAGTAATTTCTATTCCAGATAAAAGCAAAATAATAAAACTGACCCAGCTAAGTTCTCTGACTTGATACTGCAGTGGATTGATTAATGTTTTTTTTAAACAGCTGTTTGTGACTTTTAGGATAATCTGGATGCTACAGCCTGAGCTCTTAATCTTTTCAAGCCACAAAACATGGAAAGGAATACTTGAGCACTAAGAAACAAACTTAAAACTAACAAGTTAGACACTTCATTAGACGAATAAGGTGAAGTAAATTATTTTTGAGCAATAACAATCTAGCAGTTCAGTTTTGACGCAGGTCGTTTAGTGAGTGATTACACTCACTGTACCGCCTCTGCTGATCTTGAAATCTTCTCAGTAACCGACAACAAAATTCAAAAAGTCAAGCTTAAGTTCACAAGACACCACTGTCGGAACCACGGGGAAAGGAGTGGACTTGTCCCCCATTTCTGTTTAGGATCATTTCAGTACGGTAATTTGTGCAAATCCACAGATTTTCTTGAGGGGGACAGGGTGAATCCTAAAGCTCTAGCCCCCCTAGCTTTTCAAGTACAAAAGATATTTTAAGAAGCTTAATGTTTTATGTGTTCGAAGTGGTCCGAGCAAGATACAGAAATTTGTGAACTTGTGATTTGTAATGAAAGGATAGTGCCGGTATTACTTTTCGTGAATAAATCATTCAAAATTTTTGAATGTTTTACATTGTTTCGTCACTAATACATAACCGTATACGTAATAACAGCAGTTTCACAGTAGCTTAGTTACTATGATTTAGCGTAGGACAGACTCAGCGACTAAGTTATTGAAAGTTAATCGCTCTGTTATGCTGTAAAAATAGATGTCCGAAAGCAGGGATCCGTCATTTGAGATGGTGCGTAATGGCAATAGAGAGTAGTTAAATCTGATACGGTTAGACCTATAACAGATTTTCCATAGTCTATTCTAGATCTTCGTTAGGCCGGATATATCTAAGTTTGTCACAACACCAGTGGCGTACGAGGAAGTTTGTCATGGAGAGAGTTTTGGTTTATCTCACCAGAAATGCCCAAGACACGATGAATTTAGGTGGTCGGGGAAAATGCTTTTCCGAAAAAATTTTAGAAAATTACTCCAAAATATAAGCATTTTCTTGGATTCTAGAACAAGTTTTGGGCAAATGGTTGCACGAATTTTTTATTAAGCTAAAAAAGTACATGCCTACAGTATTCATGGGGAGTTATTCCCAACCCCCTCTCCGTGCGTAAGCCTCGGCACATCACTATCTCAATTTCATGCCGAAGTAAATTTTTGAATAGGCTTAATTGTCCAAGTTTTACATATTAATTTTGTTTTCATTTTGCGGAAAATTTTTCACAAGATATACGCCAGATAGCATCAAATCAGTTTCTAGTTCTTCAAAGTTTACTGGGGCGAAATAGACTCTCTTTATAGGCTGTTGCTCTATAGGCTTCACCCCTAAGCGGCTCATAAAAATTCCCGGAAACAATGATCCTGGTCGAGATTTGGGACTACACTTCATAAAGATCTCCTCTGAAGTTATCTCGCCTATTATTTGTCCCTCCACTTCTTCGGAGATGGCGCCGCCTCTGCAAGACACCAATTGATAGCATATTGCAAGCATTATCAATTACTAATCTACAAGAGTTTAATTAGTAATCTGCAAGAGTTCAATAAGTAATGCATAATGCCGGTCGAATGATAGCCAAGACTTAAAACAATGGTGTTCACCGTTCAGCTGTGTGATACAAGTAGCCTGTGAGAAATAAAACAGAGCCAAAGTGTGGTTGTTGTTGTTGTGGTTATCCTCTTCTTCCTCGGGATGGAGGTACCCGGTGAAGTACGGGTACGCCACCTGTTTGCCACAAAGTGTCTTGTCAAAGGACACAACAAGCAAGCTTGCCGGCTTGTTCCCCACACTATTCCTTTTTTATGCAGAGCGCCAAGCAGGGAAGTTGTGAAAACCATTTTCTAAAGTCTTTTGGTATGACTCGACTTAGGGAATGAACCCCAGGTCTATCGACTGCAGAGCGAACGCTCTAATCACTACACCATCGCACCGGTGAGCCAAACTTGCTCGGTCATATTTTTAAAAAAATGTTGCGGCGCTCAAAAACTGCTGCAGTTAAAAAGTGCCGCAAAATGTTAAATAGCATATTTCGACAAAATTATTGTCGGTTGCATTTCCTACAACAAACAAACGCTACCTACAAGTCGCTCAACTGGTGTCTTGCTCACATTGTTCATGTGACGTCGGGTGATCCTGCGTGGCAATACCACTACACCATCGCGCCGGTGAGCCAAACTCGCTCAGTTATATTTTAAAAAATGTTACGGCGCTCAAAAACTGCTGCAGTTTAAAAGTGACGTCGGCCAACGTTAGAAACTGACGTCGGCTGAGCCAGTGTGACTACACTTTTTTTATCTCTAGCTAAGCAATGGCCCACCGTACACTATTGACAAGACAGTACCAGCGCTAAGCTTATTTAATGTGACGTACATTTTTCGCAACACTCGAGCAGAAACTAACACTTTTTTGGAAAGCACTTTTGACCAAAAAATTTTTTTGAAAAAACATGTAAAGAGCAATATATCCAAAATCTTTCAAGAAGTGGCGCAAGAATAGTAAAATATGTACCACTTGCTTTTAACCAACGTTTTGATCTTTATACATTAATTTAAAACAATATTAAACAACTGCTAAATAATTAATAACTAGTAAAGAAATTATTCAGCACTTGCTATCTAACAAAAAATGCTGTCGAGTTTCTTCCAATCACAGTAACCTTGAAGAGTTTACAGTTGCAAAACCTCCTGTTCATCAACCTTAGATCACGTGCAATTTGGCTAAAATAACTTATTAGCAAAGCATGCGACGTTGACTCAAGTGCGGTGCTATGCGAGAGCCAAAGTAGTTGGCATTGCCATAGTAACTGGCCGATTATATCGACCAAAAATATGAACCTCATCTTGTCAAGGTCGAGTGCACACGCGTTTGCATTAAGACATTCAGATATTCGTCGTTTACTCAAAGCTCGTTCGCAAATCAATTAACACCTCAAAATCTCAACGACCGCCCTTCTATCAAATAAACTTTTCACCTTGTCAAGCATGTTTCGAAGTTTAGTTACGCCGAACTCAATCCATAACGAAACTGGACTGCCACAAATTAATGCTTTTCACCGTGAATAGTGAGCTACCAATACAATTAAAGCACTGACAGGCCAAAGTACAAGATCTCAAAAACTTTTTGAAGAGATAAAATAAGTCTTTGGAGCCAACTTTGAGCCTTGCCGCCATGGAGAGATTTATTACAACTGGCTTTAACCTTGACTTTGATATAACTGCCCTTTTCAAATTTCATTTTAAATTGAAATAGAAATTTATGACATCATACCAAGTTATTTTTTTAACTGTATGCTGACTATTACGTCATAAAGAGAAAACTTAAGTAGGCTATCAAATTGCTGCAACAGGAAACTTAACATGAGATTATTATATTTTTCATAAAAGAGATTCTTGTAATCGAATATCTTTTGGTCCAAGCGAGGCAGTATTTTGGATAGTCAAGAGTCGATAATAGAGCTGTCTCTAATTTTGACCTTATTTTAAGTCACATTTTAGAGGCTTTCTCTGAAATTTAATAAAAGTCATTCCTAGGTTGCCTGAGGCTTCTAATACAATTTAATAAACTTGTTGTTTATAACTTGTTAAAAGCACTGTATAAAACAACAGCCTGTTACTTGTTAAAGTTTATAATGAATTCATTAAGCTCTAAGGCTACTTTTGCCAACTACTTACTGAGCACCTCGATTTCAAGACAACTACTAAGCGAGGTTGTAGTTGCGGAGAAAAATCCTCGCCCTCCTAAATTTTGCGAAAACCTGTTTTTTGAAATGTTGCTCTGTTTAGGTCCTCGCAAATGTTTTTAAAAACATTTCCATTTTTTTGATTTACTTCCTCGTTCCGAAATTCTTCTTTATTTCCAGACTTCCTACTTTTTCACACTTATGATTTGTTACTTCAATAAATTTCACATCAGTGTATGAATTCGAATTCTAGCTCAGCAAGCAAAAGAAAATCTTTGAAAAATCAGCAGTTTCAAATCAAAACATTCAAACTCGAAAAAGGCAACAATTAATCGATAGCTAGCGATGTAGTAGAGAAGAACCTGATTAAAAATTGCAATACATTTAATTACACTTGGTTAAAATGTGGTTAAAGACTCAGCCGTAAAGATGGCTTGAATATACAAATTCACTAAACCAAGGTAATTTCTTCAAAACGGCAGCTATAAGAAGTCACCACCTCCAAATTATTGAGGGCATCAAGGTAAAGGTAAAAAGTGCTATATCCACTTTTCTTCAAAATTTATGAGCTTATTTTAGAAAAATTACAAATAAAAACTAGGTTATCGCCGTACAAAACGTTTAAAAAGAAGAGGGGGTAAAAAGGGAGGTCTGAAGCAATATCTCGTTCTCCCAAACCAATGTTTACAACAGGTCTAAGTGCTCCTTATTCTCATTTTGCAGAATTGACGCCAAAATATTGTGTTAAGAAGCAGTAAATCGTCTATACAAAAAGTACAATCTTTCTGTATGTCTGTGTGTTTTAACTCCTCCAAAACTACTAGGCGCAAACAACATCAAACTTGGCGCGATTAATTGCCTCGCTGGGGTAAGTGTCAATGGCGTTCTGTAACGTCATAATCAAAAATCACCTTTTTAAAATTTGCGTTTCTTGACGGTGGAAAGCGTTTTTTCGCTCAAACTACAACCAGCCCCCAATTTACCAACTTTCGAAAATTTTTCCCTTCTAGGGTGTAAGATTACGTCACAGCTAACGCTGAATTGTACAACTTCTTCTCCGTATTTCCTCAAAAACTCTTTACCATAGAAATGCTATTAAAAGCCTTTTGGGGAGATATTGACTAGGTGCTTTCGATAAAAAAAGCTTTTGCAACGATTTAAGCTGAATTGATCATGCAACAAGCGATTCTTTAGCATTTTGAAAAATGCTTCTCTTTTTTTGAACGCTTCAAACTGTCTTTATGACGTCATAATGCTGTTTGGTGCCACTGCAGGGAGAAAAAGCAGCGACCACGCGTAAAATTTGAGTTCATTGTTTTTCGGAAAGCAAACAAGCGATATCCAGCCTGTTAAAGAAGAATTATAGAGTATTAGCATAATGGTTGGTCAAAAAAACTACACTTTTTGGCGATGAAATAAAAATTGTAATGCTTTTGTACAGTCGTGTCGCAAGCCTGATTGATCTTAACCTCTAAGATTAAAATCAAACGCAGCAAAGTTAAGCAAATTAAAGATTTTTTACGTTAAATCTTACAGGAATCACAACAATTATCCGCATCTTTACCACAATAATCTTGCCCAGTGGATTATACCCTTAAACCATAGCCGAACCTATTCTAATGGCTGAACTGCAAGTGCTTGACTGTGGTTTCGTTTGCACTTGCCCTAGCTGCGAGTATGTCAGGACAGACCAATATGTACTCATCCAGAGATGTTACGTCATACAACCAAGCATGTAATTTCGAAAAGTCTTATGTGATGTGCCAAATTATAACTTAATTCAGAAATTACACAACAATCACTTTGTGGCCTCTCCTACCACACAACTTCACATTTATGCTTCCATGCAAGCACTGAAATAAGCGGATGAAAGTTTAGGAAATTATTGGCCCTTTCAATTGTGAGCAAGTCCGCTTTCTAAGTACATACTGCAAACAGGGCAAACAAGACGTTACTAGATACTTCAAAAACTTTGGGAGAAATATAGCAACTATGAGCTACCACCCCCGATGTTTTTTTTCTACTCGATTCCCATTACAAACACGGTACTTGTATTTTAAAACGAGAATTGGCTATGACAAAAAACATTAAGTTTTTATTGATGTTCTCACAACCACCCATAATCTTAGCCTCGACATTAGTGGTGGGGGCGCTGCATTCGTAATAACTTAACTACAAGTTCTTCACTTCGGATTAGTTTGCTCTTCCTTTGCTGCGTTTATGCCAGGACCTAGCGACATGCCCGAAGCCAGAGGCTTTAGGTTGTACAAATAGGCATACAATTTTAAAATTTCGCAAGTAGTGGGCCTAACTTTCAATAGATAACTCCTAAAAATACTTGTCAGTCATCTTGGCGCCCTCCCACAATCCAGAAATTTGTGTTTCCTAGCATTTTATCAAATGAACGCCAAATGCTAGTGGAATCGTTGGCTGTTTTCATTGTGAGTAGGTCCACTTACTTAGTAGGTCTATGCTGAAAGCATGGCAAGCAAGGTGAAGCCAGGAACTCGAGAAACTTTGGGGAAAATGTAGCCGCTATGAACAACCCCTATAATGTTTTTCAATCGATTTGATTTTGTAGCGAGAGTTGGCAATGTCAAAATAACATTAACTTGTTATTGCTGTTCTCACAAATATTAATTGAGTGAAACCGGCGCAGTTTCCTGATGAGATAAAATTGTTAAATAGAACATACGAAAAAAAAGTAGTGTTAAACAGAATTAACTTACTAAATTTGTTCATCGAATATTGTTAAGCAGAACATTTAAAAAATGAAGTACGGAGATTTAAAAATTTAAAGATAAGTTAATCTCGATTTGGTTGTTTATTGAAAATTAAACCTTTTTTGGGAGTTTGGTGAGTCCGTCTCAGGGTTTCAGTGAGGCCATTAGAGTACTCGGGATTTTTGAAAAGAGAGGGGTTTTAAAGGCAAATCAAGCTGATTTTTTTCGTTGTTTTACTACAACGAAAAAAAGGACGAAGAGAGAGAGAGAGAATCATGACACAATGGCTCCCCTAAACACACTAGTAAGGCCACGAGTTTGAACATTAACACCCCATGTCCCTAAACTATGTAAAATCTGCAGGGATTAGGCAGTTGTTTTACAAGCTTTTTCTTTGTACACTTCAAATGAGAAATTGAAAGCCTTAACACTTTCAATAGTATCGGCGAAGAACCACTGCATTCAGTGATATATCTTACTACATGCTTAAAATTTATCTCTTTCGAGGCCGACCTCGTAAGTTTATTTTCTAAACAAATAAAAGGTCTTAAAATTTGTTTTCTGACAGAAATAGGCAAAAGACTGTCAAAACGTTAATCTCCGAAAAAAACGTGCATTGGCAGCTCAACACACATCTTATGCCAATAGCCCCTTTAAAAACTCTGATTGGCCTGCGGAATCTTCCACTACTGTAAAATTGGCCCATCTGCATTAAAGTTGCACACCTCTGCTTCAGAACAAAACAGATAAACAGCTGAGTCTGCTAGTCCTAATAACTAGCGCAAAACTCCATTCATATTGCATGTTAATCCTCAGCTGAAATTGAGCTTTAAGATAGAACGTATCGATCGGAAACATTGATACAATTGCTTTCGAAAAACGTTGGATAAAATCACAAACTTCAGCATCGCAGACGCTTTTACAAAAATCCTTTTTACGAAAAAGTGATCGAAATAAGGTAGCTTGTCATTCTTTTTTCAGGTACATCTACTTGTTCCAAAAAAAAAAAAAAATTCAGAACGAAGGCTTTCACACAATTTTTGCAAAGTATAATGTGCTCCAATATTTACTGACAGCTTGCGTAATCCAAGAATTTTTCGAGATATAAAATGTTATAAATAGCTCTTTTGTCAGCAACTTTTTATGACATTAGAAATATCCCATTACGTCACAAAAACAACGACATAAGAGTTATTTTCAACTGTGTAGTTGAGAATCACACCGACTACTGAAGACTAAAAAGTCGGATTCTTGTTTTGTAATCTGGGAGAACAGACACATGTTAATCCAAAAACATCAAATTTGACTACAGTCAAGACTAATCTGAATAGTGTTAGTTTTAAGTTTGTAGGAGAAATAGCTTCACAGAAGGCAATATTTTTCAAAGCATATAAGCTATGTCTAATTGTTTAGGCGTTAGGCTAAAAACAGTAAAACAAAAATCTTTTAATTACCATGAATGAAAAAAATGACAACTCACCACAATTTGACAATGAGCGATGGCGGACTATCTGAATCGATAACTTGCAACTGCTTTGCCAATTTTGGTCATGATTTTAAACTGGCCATCTGATGTGACACAACAGCTTTCATTGCTCAGTAGCAGCCAGAATCACTTAAAGCAAACGATTGAATAGTTGAAAGGTCTTGACGCAATCAACAAAGCAACAGTGCATCAAAGGAAGAGAGCTAGGCAGGAAGCGTTAAAATGAAAACAAAAAAGTAAAGAACAATCGACAAAACTTTGTCCCAATCCTAAGATTTGAAGCCCAATGTTCTTTTTGTCGCACTTTATATCACGTGAGAAAAGCATCGAAATTGTAGCTTTATAATTCCTTTTACATTTGTTGATCGTTTTAATTTCTGAAACAAAGGAATGCGTTTATTTTGAACAGATTTTCTTTTTCACTTTAACTTGAGTTGATTGTTTTTTAAGAATTTGAAACCAAAAAAGTCATTCTTCAATTTGAGTTGTTGTTATTTATTAAAATAGACTTGTTTTTGGAATTGTATTAAGTGGATTACTATGCTTGAATAAATACTAAGACTGGTAAAAGTTTTGTAAATTTCCCCATAATTCTTTGTGCTGAAGATGTTTACCCCATGTTTACTCAACTACTTAAGCAGATTAGTTCAAGTCTATGTCTATTACTACTTCTAGAGCGGTAAGTTAATCACTATTACTAACAGATCAAGCCGTACTTTCGACAAATTTATTGTTCCAACTAGACGTTTCGCTCATTTTAGTAACCGGGGAGCTTCTTCAGAAAACGGTAGATATTACCGTAGTATTAAGTTATGTTACGTTACCGTTACCGTTTTCTGAAGAAGCTCCCCGGTTACTAAGGGGAGCGAAACGTCAATTTTGAAAAATAAATTTGTCGAAAGAATGATTTGATCTGTTTGTAATATCACGCTCGACAAACAAAAAATGCCTGCTCTATTTAAGTTAACCGCTAACAAACCAATGCAATGCTGGATTTCCAATGCAAACTCATGACTTTAATTTTCCTTGTAACAATTGTGATGTCACATACGTTATTCTGTGTAAACATGCATAACGTTTGTGACGTCACAATTGTTAAAGCAAAACCAGGGCCACGAAATTAGATAGTCTAACAGCACTGACTTTGAATCAAATTTATCCTTTACCAAATATTCCACGGTACTTGTCCGTGACGTCGCACATAATAGAACTGTCGCAAAAAAGCTGGACACGGCGCGTCAAATGATTATACCGCCCAGCACCTCCACAGTTCGCTTTGCCTAGTAGCAACTAGCACCGGCGCGATGGTGTAGTGGGGAGCATCCGCTTCGCAGTCGGTAGACCTGGGGTTCATTCCCTAAGTCGAATCATACAAAAGACTTTAAAAAATGGTTTTCACAGCTTCCCTGCTTGGCGCTCAGCATAAAAAGAGGATAGTGTGGAGAACAAGCCGGCAAGCTCGCTTGTTGTGTCCTTGGGCAAGGCACTTAACGGGATGCCTCCACCTTTATGTGGCAGACAGATGGCGTACCCGTACTTCACCAGGTTACAATTGTGAAGCTGCTCACCCAGCATGTCGTAAAAGGCAACTCTTGTGGGTACCCACCAGTGGCAGTCCGCCTCGTTGGTGGTAGGGCTACCAGTCATTCATAACTGGTTTGAAATGGGCTGCCATTTTTCCTCTAGCCTAATTTCAATTAGGTTGACGGCATAAACCTGAATTGCCGTTCGTGCCGTACTTCCATCCTGAGGAAGAGAAGGGGTAATCACATCAACAACAACAGTAGCAACTAGCAGCAGTGCATTTGGAAAATGCTTTTCAAGGAGGGCTAAGAAGATAAAGTTAAATTCTGTTCCCTTTTGATACACTACTGGTAGATTATCACCTGTTCACTCATGCAGCTGTTCAACCATGCAGCCGTACAGACTTAATTGCAGCTAAAAGTAGCTTGCAAAAGAATTGGCATTTAATTTTTGTTTGTTTACTTTTCAATTACCGAAGGTCTGGCCAGGTAATTAACATAGGTTGCAACGTTTCAGCTATTTTACAAAGATTGAAACAGTGATAATATGAACATCGGTGATTTTCATAAACGCAAAAAAAACGGTACCACCAGTCGCTATTACCGGAAGGAAATAAATTAAATTGTTATCATATATATTAAATAAATATATCAACGTTACAATCGGAAACAAATAAAATAATGCCAGTGATCATGTTCAGCAATAAATTAGTAATTCAACCTCATAAAGTGTTACGCAACTTGTGCAACGCTAAGATTTGACGGCCGGAGTTCGATATCTGATTAGAGAGGAGTTATAAATAATCTCCATGAGGAACGTTCAAAAAATATACTTTGTGTTTTGGGGCGAAAATGTAAACGGCAGACCCATGAAGATGGCAATTACTAGTTTTTTGTGGCTGCGCTACTGTCTTCAAGGAGTGCCAGAGGTCACGCCAATCAGGGACCACAAGGGAGGCAGCAAATAAGGGTGTGAGAGATTTCTCAGCCCCCAAAATTGAAAAAAACCGAACATTTTTTTAATGAGAACTTGTTTGTAACTTGCCCCACCGCAAAGCAAATTTGTGAGAATGGCATTTTTATCCATTGTTTTGTGGGCCTACTTTGCCTAGTTATCTGGCGTAGGCAGATAGCGTTACAAAAAAAATGTTATTAAGCTAGCTCATTACTGCGTTTAGGTTGCTAATAGCTCATTGTATGTTTCAAATTGTTGCGATGTCGTCATAATGACGCCATAGTCTGGATCTGTGATATCATAACTGATTAAAGTCCATGCTTTAAACTCTACAAACGCCGTAAATTTCGCGATAAAAAACCACCAAAATAAGGTGTTTTACAGATGGTAATAACGTAATAAGCTTTTTACAATTGCTTCAGTTATACAATAAAACTGTTTCCGAATTTACTCTGTCATTGCCCTGATGAATTAATAATGTCGGCTAGCTGCCGCTTGACAAAGTAATGAATAAACGAGCAAAAGTGACTGAAAAGCTTAACCAATAACTAAAACGCCATGCGATCGATTCTTACAATCACTTTGTCGTGGTGTCTTGATAAAATTCACTATACGATGATTTTTTAGCTTGGTGAATTCTAATGCGCTATAAATTCATTTAAAGAATTAAACCCTCGCAATTCAGGCGAAATGCTCCAACTTGAGACTGCGAAGCAGATCTAAACAATTGGCCTATTCGATGCTGATTTCCTAAGCTGGAGAATAAACAAACAATACACAAAGATCGGTTTGAGAACAACAATCGGACCTTCGCAAAGGTGCAGATTTCCACCAAACGGACTGATTTTGCGAGCCTTTTTTTTTCTGTCGTGACAAAAGAGAAACATTGTCGATTTAGGCTAGCTGGTTCATATTAGTCTGATGGAGCAAACGGGCGAACTATAATTGCAAGACGCCAAAATGTTTGTGGGTACTGAGTCCGAAAAAAGTGTTTTAAAAAAAGCCAATTCCCAGGAAAACAAACAATTAGGGTTTTTTTGGGCGTGTAAGCACTAAGTAAAGGTCATGTTTTACCCAAAAATTCATTCAATGGTTAACCCCAATATGTATATAGGCTGTGCGTCACAGATACATGTATAACGTGAGGAGCAGCGCCGTCATAGCCCATTTTCATCAGCTGCTTGCTTGCCGGCAGGCCTGATGGTTTTGACTTATATTTGTCACCATCACATTTGAGATTCAATCACCCAGACTTCCTGTTGCTCCAACGGTATTAATGCAAGGGTTCCCAAACTACACGTACTCGCACCCTTTGGAGGTAAGAGATTAGATCTGAAAGCGTGCAAAGGTTTTTTGTTTTAGCGTTTTCATTAACACCACCAAAAGTAAAATGCCTACCACGAATGTGCGAATGAAGAAGAAACGCGGTTGAAGCGATCCAGGTGAATAAGGATATAAAGGAAAAAACAATGAAACCCAAGTTCAGCTGAGCTTGTTCATTACACAAAAGATTTCCGCCTTCAAAGAGACATTTTAAATTTTTTAGTAACGTAGAATCTATTTGATGAGAGTTTATCTAAAAAAGAAATTAAAAGTGTCTGTTTGAAGGGGAAATCGATTTTTCGTATAATATATAAGCTAAGATGATCGTGTCTTCTGTCTATACAGTATTGTTTTCATTGACCAAGATTTCACTGAATATGATAGGGGGATACAAAGAGTGGAACAACGAAACAAAAGAGTCGCTCAGCAAAGTAGGTTGCTAACCATTGTCTTAACAATTAGATGTGCGGACGCTAATAGACTGATTATGGCAGTTAGACAGAATGCTTATTTTCTTTTTAGATATGAAAGAATGTAACTGGTTATGAGCACTAAGTAAAGCCTTCATGTTCCATAACCATATTTGACTTCTTCGCCATCTACAATTTGAACCACGCACGGAATTATCCATTATTATTTTGCAAAAGCTATTACATGATGAACGGTAACTCTAGACCTTCAGCACAGTATTTTAACTTCTTTTACTTTTGACAGCGGAGCAAAAGGGTAAAACCGTCCTCAATGGCAGTAATGATTGAACGGTCAAACCTGACATTATCTCTTTGTTGTTGCGTCCTTCGGAGAGGCACTTTATGGCAATTAATCTTGCTTGGTTACAGTGCGTTAGCTGGAGTCGACCGGCAAAACACCAGAGGCAAAAGTTTTCCTGTGACCGTTGGATAAAATACTGTACAATGAACTCAACAACAAAATTGAAAAATGTAGAACGAGGAAAGGGAAGCAGGGCAAGACAAATTTCAGCCAATAGTGCATATTTGTTTGCCCAGTAGCCCAATGCGAAGAGCTTTTGTCCCTCATCATCTGCCTTAAACCCAGCATGGTTTTTAAAGTCGTTGTACTTTGGGTAAACCTTTCACAATATTTTTGCTTGGCTACAGCGTTTGTGTTAAAAATGTGCCCTGCTGACAGCATTGGTAGCAAGAATTGAGTTTTATGCAGCAGTGTTCTATGCATAACAATAAAAGCTTTCCTCCATAAATAAATACACGTGAAAATTTCTCTCAACTCATTTTTGGTGAGTAAAATTTGCCTAGAATACAGCTCAATGCGAAACAAACAACTTTTAATGTTTTCTATCATTATCCAAGCCGTCCCAATTCAATCTGACATAACTACAATCGCGTTAGAAAGCTTGTCGCTAAACAAAGCAATGGTCTAATTCTTTTAACAACGCATAAACAATTGCCTCCAGTTCAAACCAACTGCCGTGAAATTGACCAACAAGTTAAGCCGTCGATTCGTCTAGTTTTTGGTTCGATGAAAATTTACCTTAAGAGTAAGATTTTATCACTTTTCGTCTTTTACAAAGACGCATGTTCTATAGTTTTAGCCACGTATTCTCTACACGAAACGATGTGAAAGTAAAACAAAGCTTACAAAATGAAACCACAACTTCACCACTCATTAACTTTTTGCATAATGGAGACTGTAAAATAATTGTTTAGGTATTTAGTGATTTCTCACAGTGAATCCACGAACGCAAAATCGTTTTGTAGCATGAGTTGCGTAAAAAAGAAAAGGGGCAATAAATTGGGCGCGCTTTGGCCACTGGGTAATTGGAATTCCTCAAACTTCAAATCAAAAAGTCGCAGCAACAGCTACTTAGCATAAAAGTCAGCAAGTTGATCGATTGGAATGGAATGGAACACCGTCATCGAGGAAATAATGGTGCGTTCGATTCTTGCGATAGCAAAGTTGTTGTACAGGAAAAGCTATTTTACTGCAATTTCCACTGCTTTTGATAGCAAAGCACTGTGGGTATCACCGAAGCGAGTCTCAACACATAGTTGTTCAATGTATAACCAATCTATATTTTTTTGTAATCGGAGGAAAAGTATATCAGAAAAGGCCTACATACTGACAATGATTAGATTTTTATAGACAAGTTTTAGAACTCCTCCATTGGCGGAGCTAACTTGTGTGTGTGTGTGTGTGTGTGTGTGTGTGTGTGTGTGTGTGTGTGTGTGTGTGTGTGTGTGTGTGTGTGTGTGTGTGTGCGTGCGTGTGCTTAGCCATTTATTTTTTGGAGTAGAGACACAGTATGAAACGACAATCAGATTTATACCAACATCGTAATCAAGAGTAAGCAAGGAAAAAGTGAACGCACATTTCGAATAAGTCATGGCGCAAGTTGCGGACTGGTGGTCCCAGCACCATCAGAGCGGACTGTCATTGATGGGCACACGAACGTCACTTTTTGCAACATGCTGGACAAGCAGCTTCACTATTGCGACCCGGTGAAAACACCACTTTATTGTCAAATTGCCTATTGTTTCCCTAACAACTTAAAAAGTATTTTTTTCTGAACTTTGCGCTTTTTTCGATAAAAAAAAGCTGTGGAGTTTAGTTGGTTCTTATTGGACTGCAACGGTTGTGTTAGATCAAAAATGGATTCAGTATTGGGCCAAACCAAAACGTTGGATACGCTTACAGTTGGTAACAAGAGCTCTTCATTTTGTAGTTGTTTCGTTTTAAGTTGATTGAGTTTTCATCTTTATCCTTCGGCAATGGAAAAAACTTTTTCAGTTGTTTGCGGAACAACTAATGCAAAGACCGGCTTCGGAGTTATCTCTGCTGACGGTACAGGGCATTTCTACGACATACATGACTAAAACTGAGCAGGGGAAGCTTTCCTCAAAGTTCTTTTCCAATGCAAACTACACAAACTCTTAATTTATAACCTCAAGTTAGAAAGGGGTATCTTATCGGAAAGAATTACTGGTGGGCTGCCGACCGCGACTACAGACTACTGTACGTAGATCAAACCTCGCCAACCATTACAAATTACTCAGCGATAAGTTCGTGTTCTGCTCTGCACAAGACAACATGCAAACACCGTGATTTTACGCGAGAATGAAACATCAACACATTTGTAAATCTTTCGCCACCTCAGTTTAAGCTGATTCTTGCACCTCGGTGGTCCGTTAAACCGAAATGTCAAAATACAGACAGGAAAAAACCGCTAGCATGTAGAAAGCAGGTGAAAGAAACTTTGTCAGGGCGATCTATATCAAATCTGATTAAACCAAAGATTACTGCGCATTTTCAGCAGCGATTTTAGAGATGATTAATCAAGATATCATAAGGCGATGGCCCGCAGAACCCAAAATAATCTAAGTTATAAACATATCAAGCTCACACTCTCTCTACAGTTTGATCGAAAGCAATCATATAATGCTCTAGGAATTCACCACCTTTGCAATGTTTCCGCGGCAACCAAAAAGAGCAGCGCGAGGCTTCGCCAGGGACGCCGCGGGAATCGCACAGAATGCTTGAATTCAGTGAATCACAAAAGTTTCGACCCAAATGAGGCAAAATCAGCATCAAATAAACCGCGCGAGTCACAAGTTTGGGCAAAACAAAAGGTTTCAAAATGTTAATCTTCAAAAAAATAATGGTCTTCAACTTTAAAGTGAGCAAGAATTCGAGTAGGACGCCGCAACTAGGCATAAGTTTTCACTGAGCGCCGAGAAAAAGTATTTGGGTGGCACGGCGATATTGAATGAAGTAATCTAGGCAGAAATGGAGTTAGGCAAGCACAATAAACAAGCCACAATACATTGCCGTTAACATTGTAATTGGTCAAGGCCAATCCGATGTATCAAGGCTGAACCACACATACTTACGTTTATTAGTTACCATTGCTTCCAGCATTATTAGATGTATTTACAAAAGAACTACATTTACGAGACTTTGAAAAACTTGAAGACTTTCGCGCACGCATTGTTCTGTAACAAACAACTTCACGATTTTGAGAATCTACCTCTTCTGCCGACATAGTTTTTGTGAATAGCTGAAGCATGCAAAAAACGATATCAACATTCTCTTTTTCTCTCACTCTCTCTCCCTTTCCATCGTCTATCTCTCCGTCTCCTTCCCTCTACCTCCCACTCTCTTCAATAAAAGATGCTGTCTTCAAACTTTTCGGAATACGCACACTATTTTCAAAGTGTTACAAATGATTTGATATCAGGGGGAAACTGCGAGTAAAAAGAAAATAATGGCATGATGGCCAGCAACAGTTCTTTACCATTACGATTACAGTAGATTTTGAGATTAAACAGGAGTTGTACGTCAAGATATATCAAATTACGAACAGCATTATCAGATGATATCAATGTTGTTGCTTGCCACACAATCAATATGGTGCAGGAAACCATACTACAAGATGGTAACGTTACTTTAACATTACCCGTATGATATTTGGATCAAACGTATAGTCAAATGTGGGCGGCAAAAACATGACGTATTTGGGGAGATCATTTGCCCCCGCGCCACCTACTTTCAAAAAATTCCGCATTTCCAATATTTTGAGAACTCTTTCCTATTTTGTAGAATAATTCTTTTAGATCACTGTGTCACGTGACGTTTCGTTTAATAAAACACGAAAGAGGCTCTCTATGTGGGAGAAACTGCATAGATAAGGGTCTGGGAATAAACGTATTAAAATCTATTTTGAAGCAGGTGGAGTAAACCTCCAAAGCATTGCCTTAAATGAAGTGATGAAAATATATTTCTCTCAATAAAAGTGTTTTCGTCTTAAACTACCGTTGTCTTTAGTCTTAAAATTTTTGATTTCTTAAAAGTATTCATTCTGAGTTTGATTAAAAATGCCGTTTTAATGTAATACTGATCGGAGAAAGCAAATAAATAATTTAGCAATCCATTGTACACACACAAACGAACTGAAACATATTTTGTAAAGAGTGAAAACAGATTTTGCAATTAGAATAAAGCCGTTAGAATTTTGACAGTTTTTGCAATTAGAATTTTGACAGTTTTTGCGGCTAAACAGAGCGGGTATTCAAGCTAACAAAGAGTAAAATCTATACTCTTTAAATGCAGCTGTTTTCAGCCGAAACTGAGTCCATGAAGACATAATATCCGATTAGCGGCAGTTAAATTTTCACAGCAAAGTAAAAACCACGTGATCAAGTTTTCTCAATCCTACCCTATTGTTCAAAACGTCACAACTGTTTAGTAACAAAACAGGTAATCCGTAATTTCTCGAACATATACCAGCAAATACATATTCACAACAGATATAGAATAATACCTAGAGCCAAAATGGTGCTGAATATTTTTTCGACGTTTCTAGCTTCAAATTTTTACATAATTTTTATGCTTGCAGTTAAATAAATTTTGATGTAATTTGATTCGTTTCTAAAATTTAGTAACCCCTACACCAGGGGTACCCAAAGTTCTTTTACGGTTCGGGCCACATTTCATTAACGTAAAGTCTAGACGGGTTGCAAAACAGCTATTTTTTGGGGTCGAATGGGCCTAAGTGAAGGTTACCGTATCTTGAAAAGGCAAAATCAACGTTTTGAATTCAAAATTTGTTGCAGATGATTGTTAGGAGATTAGTCGCGAGCCGCAAAAACATCTTGCACGGGCCGGACTTTGTGTACCCCTGCACTACACCTTCCTTTTATTTAATTTACTGCATGCTTGTAATTTCCGGAGTAGACGTAATCATAAGCACTTTGAAGTGAAACGACGAATGCTAAAACATAGCTAGACTAGCTGAAGAAAGGCAAAAATGGTCATGTCTACCCAAATTTTTGAACACTAGTACGCTTAAGGTTTGAGAATCTTTTTTATGAGAGATCATTGTAAAAAATAGATTAAGACTTCCGGATTTAGCAGCTTATCTGGGGATGAAACTGACAAACTTAACAATATAGATTGACTCTCTATAAATCTTTTTGAAAGAATGTTGAAGTAACTTCTCGATTTGCAGCACCATTATTTGTATTTGTAAGCTTTGATGAAGCTTAAAGTAGTTAATCACGAGTGGCAAAAGTAAATTCTTCTAAGAGTGCCTTTATTACGTTATAATACGAATTATAGGAGCCGGTGTTAGCCTGTTTAAGATATTACTTTTAATTAATGGATATTAAGGCATATAGGCTAACTGCAATCAGTTGAATAAAATACCACTTCCACGACCGGTTTTGTTTCTATTAGAACTCGTCAGGTGGACTCAGGTATTGAACCGACGGTCACAAAAAGTAATATCTTAAACAGGCTAACACCAGCTCCTATAATTCGTATTACAACGTAATAAAGACACTGGATTGGCTGGGAATTAAAAGCATATATCGCATCAAGCTCACTGTAGTGAGCGTGCACCATATATAAGCTTAAAATTAACAGCATCAGTCGAAAGGACCGATGGCGGAGTGGCATATACCGCATGAAGCAATTCATGTAATCGTCGGTTCAATACCTGAGTCCACCTGACGAGTTCTAATAGGAACGAAACCAGTCGTGGAAGTGGTATTTTATTCTACTGATTGCAGTTAGCCTATATGCCTTAATATCCATTAAATAAAAGTAATTTCTTCTAAGAGGTTAGATCATTTGCAAATGAAAAAATATAGAATTGAAAGACATTGAGAAACATTACCGACGCTTTTAAATCCAATTCCCAAATTCATTATTCCACTCATTAAAATACAATAATATCACCGAAACAACAGTTTGCAGTGGATTTGTTCCATGTTGCTTGTTGCTCATTACGCAGTAGTTTCGATGCGACGCATTTGAAAAAACTTGCTAGTCTTGCGACGCACCACACAGTATCTTGAGGTTTTGGTTCGCCCTTCTGCAAAATAAATGTGGCCCAAAATCTACATGACTGTCGTTATACCTGCAAGATTTTGTCTTTAAAATCGTAAAATTATGCTTTTCTAAGGTTGTCGCTCATTTTCCTGTTTTCATCCATTTTGGAACTGCCTTGAGTCTTAACTCATTTTGAGCCAGTTTAAGGTAAAATTGTAAAAATTGATTCTGAAATAACAAGGCAATAATTACAACGGTATATTAACAACACTCTTGTAAAAATACAATTGACTATGCATGCTGGAAGGAAATAAATAGGGAATATACATTTAGAACTCTTTTGACTCTTAAAAAAGCGAGAATTAGAAGCACAAAACTACATTGTTGTGCAACGCCCTAGGAAATTCGCTCTTTTCCACGAATAGCATAACCGACTGCTTATCTCCCTCCATTATTACCTCCTCCAGAAATCTCTTCACTCTGGGGGACTTCAATTGCCATCACCCCTACTGGGACTCAAAAGCTACTTTTGACGAGCGTGGGGAATAAATTTTTTAACTGGGTCATCTCCTCTGACTTCTCCCTCTCAATGACCTCGACACCACAACTCTTCTGCATCGCTTCTCTGGTAGTCCCTTTTCTCCTAAAATCTCCTTTTCTCCCTCTTTTTTTGCTCCTGGGAGGTGCTTCAGGACTTGGAGTCTGATTTCCTATCACGTCTACTAACTGTTCCTCCTTCTCCGCTCTTCCTTCAATTTTCATGAAGTTTGTTGGGATGACTTTGCTTTTTACTTCGGCTTTCACTGTGCTTCTGCAGAGGAATATTACTCTCTTTCTCTTTCCTCTGCTGCTACTCTCTTTACTTCTCTGACAGTGAATGCGGCCAAATTTTCCATTCCTTTCTGCCGCATCAAACGTCAACCTCAAGCCTGGTGGTCTGCTGAAGTGGAAGAAGCGGTAAGTGAAACACGCAAGGTTTTTGCGGCCGCTCATGGAAGTGATGAAGATCGTCAGGCTTACATCTCTGCTTCCCGATATGCCTCGCCTGTCATCGCAAAGCCAAAGCAGAGGCTGAAGCGACATGCTTATCTATCTCTCCCAAAATTGATCCTAAATCTGTGTATTCTCTCCTCCATTTTTTTCCCGGCTCTTTTTCCTCCTCTCCTGACTTCCCCATCTGTTCTTCTCCCAGGGAGTCGGCTTCGGTCTTCGCCGACTACCGGAGATCTCACTTTTCGGTTTCCCAGCCACAGGCCTTGCATAGCAGAGCAAGACGATACTTGTCCGAGTTCCACCGAGCCACTTTCCCTTAATAGTTTCATTCCTTTTTCTACTACCCTTCCCTCCCGCTGAATTTCTCGTGGGTGCCACAAACTTCTTCTCGCCCACTGCCACTGGCCCACACAAAGTCGCCTATCCCATGCTAAAGCACCTTGCTCGTTCTGACATAGATTTTCTCCTACACCTTTTCAATCTTTCCTAGTCTTTGCATTCCTTTCCTTCCATCTGGAAGACATCTTTCATTACTTCCACCCATAAGATGGGAAAGCCTCTCAACACTTCTGCTTACTTCCGGCCTATCTCTCTTACCTCCTGCGTCTCAAAGCTTTTTAACTTATCATTCTATCTCGTCTACTCTTCTTTTTCAAGTCTAACTCCATTCTCTTTCCCCGTCAGGCCGGTTTCCGCCCTAGACGGTCTACTCTCGATGAAATTTTGTTTCTTCATCAGTCCATTTCGGATGGGCTTAACATCCCAAGCCTGGCTCTCAAACGATTCTTGCTACAATCTACTTCTCTAAGGCTTTCGACTCTGTTTGGCATCCAGCCTTTTTTCACAAACCTGTTTCGGCTGGCTTCCCTTCGTGCTTTGCTCGTTGGACTCAAAGTTGCTTCTTCCCAGTCCGGCGATGTGTTCCGCAAGGATCCATTCTTGGTTCTGCACTTTTCTCTCTTTTCATCGATGATCTTCCTGTTTCTCTTCCTTCTTCTGTGAGTTGTTCTTTTTGTGATGACGACCTGGCCATCTGGTCCTCCTCCACCTCGGTTCCTGTTGCAGTGGAGGCCACGCAAGGAGCTCTGATTCGGCCGGAGCGCTAGTCTGAGGATTGGTGTCTTCTTCTTAATTCGAGAAAATATAAGGCCCCCTTCTTTTCGGTTAATCTCCACCAAACTAACCTTCAGCCTCACCTCTTTTTTTAACTCTTCCTCCGTTTCAATCTCACTTCAACTTTTCTTGGGGTCACTTTCGACCGCACTCTTTCCTTTTTTAAGCATGTGCCTTTGCTGAAGGCTGGAGTTTTTCCCTCGTCTCAAGACCTTACGCTGTATCTCTGCTTCCTCATGGGGCCCCTCTAAAGAATCCCTCTTTCTTTTGTATAAATCTTTTCTTCGGCCCCCTCTTACTCATGCTTCACCTGGATGGTTTCCTTTTCTTAGCGCTACCAATTTTATCAAACTGGAACGTCTTCACTGAGCGGTTAGTCGCGCCATCACCAGCTGCTTCTCGTTCTCCCTTATGCTGCTTCTCCTATCTAAGACGTCTCTTCCTCTCTACGAGTCACTCTGACTCATTTTGCCCTGTCTTCCTATGAGCGGGCCCTTCGCCTTCCAACCTCCTTTCACATTTTAGGTTTGGCCAAACTTGGAATAAAACCAACACTCTCCAGATCCTTTTGGAGAGCTTTTGAGTTCACTCACCCGTTTATGCTTTCTCCTAGAGAGGTTCTCTTTGCTTGCCCTCCCTCTCCTTTTTGGTGTCCGCCTTCCTTCACTGCGAAGTTTACCCTTTTCTCTCCATGCGCCCGCTCTGATCCACCTCTCTCTCGCCAAGGTGTGGTACTTGCTCACCTTCACACTCTCCTACCTCACGATCTGGTGATCTGCACTGATGACTCTGTTTCTTTTTCTTTTAACACTTTGGCTATGGCGTCCTTGCCAACTGCTCACTTTTTGGCACTGAGGCCACTATTTTCTTTTCTGCAGACCCAGTTTTCTCAAGTTTGTCCGCTGAAGCCAGCGCCAATCTCAAAGCTCTCCACTGGTCTCGGCAGCACCAACAAGCTTGCCATTTCTCTTTTCCTCTCCAACTCTCTCCCTGTCCTCGCCACTCCTTCCTCTCCTCCGTCTTTCCTTTTACTTCAAACTAGCTCGCAGGAATTGTCTTCTTTCTCCTTTACTATCTGGCTACAATGGATCTCTGGACACTCTTTTTTCCCGGGGAACAACGCGGATGCATAGTTGGCCAGGAGGGGAGCGCTACTCCTGCCCTCTGAATTCCTTGTAATCTCTTTCCTCCTATCTCTCGTATTTACTCTTCTCTTTTCTCGGACTGGAGGCGTACCGTCTCATCTACATTCTTCGACACGCAGTTCCCATTAAGGAACTTGTGCTCCCTTGTCACACTCGCTGTGTCCTCTCTGGTCTTTGCTGCAAAAAACAAAGCCTACTGTTAAACTCTTATCTTCCTAAAATCAAGAATCCTTCATGCAGCGCCCGCGGTTATCCGACCCAAGATACCTCTCATCTCATTCTGCTCTGTCCAGCTACGGACTCTTTGCGCCGCTTGCTCTTTGGCGACTCTCTGTCTCTCTACCTCTGGTCCAGACTCTAGGGAGTTGCCCGGCTTCTGAGGCTTCATGGTATTCCGTCATGCCCCATCCCTCGTAAAGGGTCAGGTAACACCAACAACAACTTTCCCTCGGAAAATTAAAACGACGCAACAAGGCGTTACCACACACTGTTTGAGAATCACTGCTTTGTGATAAGATACCAATTGTGGCCAAATAAATGGCCAATATCATTAACGGCATAGCTAGACCGCAATTCAAAGAATACCTGTAGTCGCTTTTAAAAGTTACTGGTCTTCGATTAGCAACGCTAGAAATAGAGTAAAACTATAACTTTAATGTTGACAACACACAAGAAGTAATAAGCTTAAAAACAAACCAGGCCGTTTGCTCGATCTGGCTTTATTTTCGCGGCATATTACAAAATTTTGCAAATAACCAGTAACACAAAAAAGGCATTTGTCAGAAATTTCATCAATGAAATCGATCGGTAATTGTAATAGCAACCAAAATTACGTTTATTTAAAAAAGGTTAAACGCAACTTCTTCTCTTTTACCACTTGTTTCAAGTCACGATTTAGAACTACGGCAGGCCTGCTGAGTTCAGGTCTTTTAAGTGCTCTTATCACCACAATCTTCTGCGCTTGAGTACTATCTCCAGTTTTCATTTTACTCTTTCTAAGTTTTTGATCTTTCCGCTGCCAAGGATCAGCAAAGCAATTTAAAACAAGAAGAAAACGCGACTTGGAAACTCTTGACAAACACTCGTGCAGAGTGTTGCCAGTGACGTCACTGAAGACCGTTGTTAGGGGTGTAATCAAAGTACCACCCCAAATAAAAAAAATGTTACCATTGTTAAAATCAGAAATCAGGGGCGTAGTCAGCCTGAAATTTCGGGGGGGGTGGAGAAAAAGTTTTTATTCTGGAGCAATTTTGTCCATGACGTTTTTATCTTATTTTGAGAAATCCTGCAAAGCTTTGGTAAAAGCCAAGATTATCAAGCAAATTGTAAACGCATTTTCCTGGTTCAAGCTTAAATAATGACCTTTTTTTAGAACACTTAGAGTCAAAAATACGGTTTTGAATTCAGTCAAAAATAGACTTTGATAAATCTTTTGTGAAAGCAACTGCATTCTTTGTCCCCTCAGATAACGCCCTTGTATTTGTAAATCGAATGATTGTGTGTTCAACACTCAAGTGTGAGTAAGTTGCCCATAAGCACACGCTTGTTTTCTTTGTTTCTTGGCCGCCAAGTAGCAAGCCGTTTTGCGGTTTTTCAAACTGTTTGTTTCTCTTATATTTAAAGAGTTGAGCCAGTTTAATTGAGTCACATATTCTGCGGATACGGTAAAGGACGCTACTAAAACGCGGAAATTTCGTGGAATTACACGGACTAGCCCTAACCCAATTGTAATCCACTCAAACACTTAACCTAACCCTAATACTAACTCTAACCCAACCCAAACCCTAACCCCAGCTCTAAGTGCCCATCCGCACCGGAGATTTGTCTGTTTGGTTGAATTCAAGGCTATGGGAAAGTTTCCGCGGATTTCCGCATTTTAGTTTTTTCCCACGGGAAAACAATTTGTCGCGTATGCAATAAAATCTTCGCGTTTAAAACCCAGTTCAGAGCCACCAGCAGTGTCGCCACAGTGTATTCCACCACAAGCAGTGCAACAAGGTAGCCTGCAGAAACTTGCCATTAATTTTTTATCGCAAAAATCTTTTTTCTTGTCTAGTGCACGGGCAACAATCTGGCGTAGAAGCATGAACTTCAACTCCATAAGCCAAATGAACTCTCAACTGCATACTTGCATCAACACAATGTGCATTTCTTTGATGACACTCATTACCTCCTAATGAGACCTCAAAAAGAATGGAGCAGATTAAATTTTAAAGCCTAAAACATACTTAAGTAAAAACATGGATTTTAAAGTTAACCACTTTCCATCGAATGATTTCATATATCGGTTTATGAAATCAACGATAACTTTATTCGTCTTGCTAGAAGAATCTTAATCCCATTTGAACTAGCTCGTGCTTTGCGATCACGCTGTTTTTTTTGCTACAAGTTAGCAGCAAGTATTTGTCAACCGCTTCAACTATTTCTAACCGCTAACAAAAAAGACTGCATCAATTCATAGTCAACAAATGAATTACCCCTAAAATTCTACAATTTCTTGCTTGCTCTTCTAATTCGTTGGTAAAATAATTACTTTCTTTTCGTGTTTCAAGTAGGCTGAAGAATCTGCTTAAAAGGTTCTATTTTTTAACAACAGACACCAGAAGCACTCGACAGCACTTATAAAGCATTTTGAGTAGCATCGAAATATCTGCTACTCTATGTTGTGATTCAATGACTTCTTTCAAGTTCTCACAACTTGCTTTCTTCTCTTGCTTTGCTCACAAACAAAACGAGTTTCAAAAACGCTTTTTGCGAAAGAAAGATTGCTTTTTTGCAAAAAAACCTGCAATTCAGTGTTTGTTGCTACGGTCTTTAGGAGTTGAACCTTTATTGGTTTTGAAGTTAAGAGAGGATAACAACAAATTTAAAAAATAGTTTTTCAGGCCAGCTTACGTGCTCTAAGCTTTGAGAGATAAAACCGCAAGCTTTAAACTTCTGCTTCGCCAGGTGAGTAATTTCACGAGATAGAAAACTTTTTCAATAGCAATTTACGCCAAATTAAGTTTGAATTCATTTTACAGTATTTGAATTTTTCTCTAAATATTTCAGAAAATGACACAGTGCCCAAAAATAGATATGTTTATGCCAGATTGTTTGCTTTCAAAATAGCTGTTACTAATCAGAAGAATGGCATTGCTGAGTGTTTGTTCAAGATTTCACTGTCAGGCTTTCCTGATGCAGCGAAGATTTTTGAAACGTGAGCGACTGCCCCTCTTTCACCCAGGCACAGCAGAGGGCACTTCGTCAGAATGAAGAAGTGTAGCCTGAAATTTTTTGATTGTTAAAAATGTCTTTAAGACGATTGAAAGGCACTTTTTCGAGTGTTTTTGAAAATTTCTTTAACTCGATTTTCTGGTAAAGATGTTGTTGGGTAGCCTACATGGCTTTAAATAATAAGACAAAGGAAGGGTGTCATCATGCTCCTTAGCCTCCTACTGGCAACGCTCTTGCTTGTACCTCAACTCATGGCCTACTATAAACATGGCCTTGTATGTCACATTTTAGAGGCGATTTCTAAGAGGCCTAAACTGAATTCGCCATAGCAAAAACAGAGTTTAATTGGTGCTGCTGCCGTTGTGTCACTGCATACAGCAGATCTCTTTGATTAAGAAGTTACTGTAAATTAGACATGCCTTTTAGCGTAAAAGCTGTTGTTTTATTAGTATTTAAATTTGCTAAGGCTTTGTTAAATATTAATTGTGGTATTTTGTGCAGTTGAAAACTGGTTAAACACTAGATAATGGGCTGATGATATCGATCTACTGAAACTTTTTAACAGCTGGGCTAGTCTTACGATTGGCAAAGTTTTTGTAACTTACGGCTGATGAGTAGACTAATCTCAATACACATTTCTTTTAAGTAACCGCAGTTAAAGTTTGGTGCTTTCGCTCTCGCTAGGCCTGTCGATTTGCGCTTTAAAACAAGTAGAAACCGTAATAAGCGTAACGGCACGGGCGGGAGCAGTGGCCATACCCCATGAATTTATTGGGCAACTGTATTGAATTATTTTCGAGTGTAATGGAAACATATATATTTTCTTTCGAATACTTCTCAAACGTTAGGGTGTCATTATCTCTATCCGAACTTGTTAATGGCAGAGGCAATTGTGAGAGAGAGATCCAATTTTTTTAATTCGGTTTTGTCTCGGTTAACGGAAGTAATCGGGTTCGCCTCATGTTCCTCAAAGTTCCTAAGCAGCATTGCATCACTTCGTTCTATCGGAAGCATTTTCCTTTTGTTTTAGTTTGATCTCTTCCTTACCAGCCTATTCTACGTCATTTTTGGTCGTTCACGCCCTCTTCCATACACTTTAAAATGTAACGCCCTTCTGTACACATCGTCTCTGTCACTCCTCAAAGGATGCTCACGCCATCAAACATTAAAGAAGGCAATTACTAAATTATCATTGAATTGCATAAAGTTAATTAAAATGGCACACTGAGCCATATCATGCAACTTAAGATGTAATTTCGACCTAAAGTTTTTAAAAAATGAGTTAAAAATGTTTGGTCACAGTTTGTAGGTTGGAATTCAATAAGTGATATAAAGTTTAGAATTTTTGATAATAAATTTTTGATATTCAATAATACCAAAAATTTTTCATAAAATTTAACCTACGAAAAATATTTTCTGGATTTTGAAAATTCAGTAATTTGGGGGACAAAAAGTCCTCCTTATTTGTAGCCTCTTCAATTTTGGTTGAAATAGGGTCCCAAGTCAGCCTGCATACTGGCGGAAGGGATTTCAGAGGACCTTAATTTTTTATGCCATTAGCCTACTGAGTTATAGAACAAACTCCTTTCGTCTTTGACTGTGTGTTCTTATTTAAGAGCAAACAGCCAGAACAGAGTGAAAGAAAATGCCAACATGTTTACTAATAGTATTTAATTGTCTTTTGTAATTTAAGATGTTTACCTTAATCGAAAAATTCAAAAAGTAATTTACGCTGTATAAGGAATTGGGGATTTGATAAAGTTTACAAAATGGTATTAGGTGTCTATTTAGGGTTAATTCAACTTAATGATCGTTCAATAGATTCAAAACATTTCAAAACCCTTTGAGATTGAAATACATTAATCGCAATTCAAAAATCGTTCAAAGAACATTGCTTCGTTGCGTCTCCTATTACACTTCGCTATTTCAGCACTAACAACAGTAGAATAAAGCCTGAGCACTGCCTCCCCGCCTCTACCTTGTGGAAATTACACCCCTTTCTTTGTTGGAGCTAATTTTACGTGTTTCAAACAACAAAAAGGTTGGCTTTCAACGTGTCTTTTTAATTCATGTAATTGCAATCCGACACCATGAAAATGTGAGACGAATTGATTGACAGCATAATTGTTTTAAATTGGAGAAAAGAAAACTGAATTCCTCAAGTTGGATAAAACCGCGATTTTATCGTCAGACCACAAAAAAAAAACTACAAAATTTAATTGCTTACTAGTGCCACCTAACAAATAAAAAAGTAAGAATTTTTTCATTTAGATCAAAAAATACAGTATATTGCGTTGAGTGTTGCCAAGCATGATAAATGTGAGAACCAATTTCCTTTGCAGCAAAGTGCAATATGAGTTCAGGAAAAGAATTGGGAAAAACGTCAGTTTTCTTAAGAGGGTGAGGTCGCCAGCATTTCGGAAATCATTCATTCCTTAACTAATGTTTTATTCGCTGCAACACATACTACAAAAAGGATATACACAAAATAGAGAAGGGAGTTTTCAAGTACTCTTAGTGGCAACGACGTTGCGTAAGAAAAAAAGCGGGGAGGTAAAAGCCAAAGTAGTTGTCACCAAAGGAGTTTTACCAGCTTTTGAGGCCTTTTAATTGTGATCGATTTAAAAACTGCTCCTCACCCAATTTTGAAGCTTGCAATAGATAATGGGTATCTGTAAAAAATAAAGCCAAAACAATATCTTTGACACCCCGTACCTTGTCATTTTTTAAGTTCCTCAAGAAGTGGAGGAGTGCGAAGAGAGCATAGTGTAGAGGAGAAAGAAACTTCGCAAACTCAGTACAATATGACTTAGGTAAATGAATATTACAAAACGCCAACATTTCTTGGATTGGAGGAGGGGGTGACGAAGTTGTCTAAGTCTCTCAAATTACAAACTACTTTATTGCTTTTATGTTACTGATCACTGCGCATTATACACAAAAAAATTAATTGGTAGAGAAGGAAGCTTTTTAAGCACTCCAGCCAGCAATGGGTCGGTAGTCACAGCAAACAAAGTGTGGGGTAGCAAGAGGTAGAAAGTCGAAGTAAATATCGCCAACGCAATTGTACTCGCTTTTGAGGTTTAAACCTGTGATAGTCTAGATAACTTAGAATGGATCATATTACCCATGCTCCTCACCCAACTTTAGGACTTACAACTGAGGACTCTCTAAAAGTTATTTAAGGTGTTAGAGAAGGGGAGGGGGCGTGAAGAGCAAATATTATGGGGTTAGGATGCTCCCCCAATGCTTTCCTTAAAACAACGTCACTTTCCCGTAAATTTTTTAAATAGCTATTATCTTTAGCACGGGTTCCCAATCTTCTCTAAAGCGACCCATATTTTCTGAAATTAGTTTTTTCTAAATCTCGCGACGCAAAGATACGCTTAAAGCACCATAAAACATTTAGTGAAATCTTGTTTTAAGGCAACAAATATGGATGCTGACAAGTTTCTACGTCATGATATCCTCTTACACGATTATTATTACGCAGCAGCAAGAATGTAGCCAAAAGAAAATTTGATGATGGTTACTCTTTTAGAAATTTTATTGTTTCAAAGAAAAACCAAATTGATGATATTCTAATTACGTTTGTTCAAATTTTTTACGTCTTAAGTTGTTGAAATAATTTTAACTGAAGTTAATGTATTCTGATAAATTTAGTAGCTGCACTCCATTCTGCTATGATAACAAATTGAAAGGTAAGTTAACAACCTTTTTTTTCTGTTTTTTATTCTCTGGTCACTTGGAATTGTTTGCTGATGTGCACAGAACATCGTAGTTTTCAAACAAAAAAAAACAAAGTTTTATGTCAGTGCTGTCAGCACAATGTTTTGTAGCGTAAGCATCAGGGCTGCGAAACGGGTGCCGGTGCAGGAACCGGAGCTTTTTAAATGTTTCTTGAGGAGCCACAGCTACAAAAACTTCTATCAGGTCCTAATCCAAAGTTGAGCATAGCAACCTTTGGTAATCACTATTTGAACTAACTTGAAATCAAGAAAAGGTAAACTAATAACAAAGCTTTAGTAATCAAGTATGCTTTAATCTTTAGCCAATCAAATTAGTTTTGCCCTTGCGTTCACTTTCGCGGCGTTTCTGCGATGCACTCTTCCTCAAAAATCATTTTGACATGATAGCAACATCGTTTTTACTTTTATTGCTTTTACAGCAAAATTTGCTTTGCGGTTGACAAACGTGTGTTTAACTTCCTCGTCGAATCGCACCAAAAACTTTGAGAATAGCTGTTCACACATATCTCCAGCTTGCCGCTCAGCGATAGAGGTGCTGTAGAGAATGAAACACGAAGCCGAATTTGCTGAGTAATAATTCAAAAATACCGTCTTGACGCTAAATAGCTGTTGGAGTCAGAAAGTTCCCATAAGCGACATGATATTTCAGCACAGTTACAATAGATGTATGACATGTTTTGTTCTGGTCAACAATCAGTTGACACAGATAGTTAGGGCTATTTAGTTTATATTTCAGTAATGTTAATTGCCTTTGTTAACCTGATATTATTTTTTCAGAAGCCTAGACATACATACCTGTCAGTTGATGGGTAAATCAAGGAATCAAGAAGGGGATGTTGTGGAGAACAAGCCGGCAAGTTCGCTTGTTGTGTTCGTGGGCAAGGCACTTAACGGGACGCCCCACCTTTATGTGGAAGACAGGTGGCCCATAAACCTCGAAAAAGGCAACTCCCAAGCGAGTGCGGACTTCCTGTCCAAAGTATAGCGATACAATTCGCTTTCTCGTGAATGAGGATAAATATGGCAAATAAAACAAAAAACAAAAAAATCACGCTAATAAGTCTCAATATCTGTAATGAAAATTTTTCCTCTACAATTACAAAATGCACCCTTGTGCTCTACTATGGCAAATGCTAAGAAGCATTCTTGGTGGAGCTGGAGTGGCTTTTTAAAATTTACAGCTCCGGAGCTGGAGCTAGTGAATAAATGCTTAATTGCCACAGCGATGTGTACGGGGCCAACACTACTAAAGTAGCTTCATAGCACAAGCAAGCACTGTGACCAAGCAGAAAAATCTGTTAAAATGCCATTCCTAAAAGTACAACAACGCTGAAATTCAGATATGTATTAAACTCGTAATCTTTGTGGGTCATTCATGCATATAAATTCAGGCTCTGTATGCATGTGTTCAGCAAACTGGGCCACCGTGACAAATAGACTAGCTGCTCGGCTCCACCACCTAGTTGCAACACCAAGACTGAGGAATCCCATCAAGTGCCTTACCCAAGGATACAACAAGCGAACTTGCCATCTTTTTCGTTTTGAGCACCAAGCAGGGAATCTTTGTTGCTGTTTTCTGTTTACCTCTTCTTTTCCCTGGGACAGAGGCTTGGCATGAAACTATCATTTTGGTTCACATCAGTGCAAATGCAATTGCAATTAGAATAAGAGAAAAAAATGATTTATTTTGAAACTGTCGCAAATGCAGACTGGTAGCCCCACCACCCACTAGGCGAATTACCATTGGTGGGTGCCGAAAAGTTTCCTTGTATGATCTGCTAGGTAGGTAGTCTTGCTTTGGGCCATTTTTTAATCGAAACCTTGTGTTTCAGCAGCTAATTTAAACAGCACTAGTTTCAGGCGCATGGAAATGCTCTCTCACAAAATATTTTTGAAATAACATTATTTTCCTACAATCAAGCAAAGTGATTAATCGAATCACTGCACCACGGTCGGCAATTTGTCTACGGAATGTGGTTTAAGAAAACTTCCTAAAACTCTGCATTGAGAACCAACGTTTTCAATTCTTTGCATGTTGTGGATAAAACAATTTCGCAAATCAAACGTAGCCGCGAACATTAAGGCGATTCCGCTTCAACAGACAACGTGCAACAACGTTGTATTTAGATTCAGCTGGATGGAAAAAAACGAGGGTAAATTTTAAAAGTCAGATACAAAAGATTCACCAAAGCCGAGAAAAAAGTTTCTAGAAACAAATTAGCTTTTAACATCACGGGAAGGATGGCGAATCTCACTATTTGTCTGCAGTTGTGTTCTGATATTAAATTTTAATCTAGCAAGCAACAGTCATTTTGAAACAGACAAACCATGTGTGGTCAGCATTTAATCGTTTGTTGGTGTAAGTTTATTCACGGGACAGTCCTGGATGCGGAGCTTCTATCCTGCGCCTTAACCGGAAATTACAAAGCACCGGGATGATATCAAATTTCCAAGGATGTTTGGGCTCTCAAGGTTCAAGCAAGGTCATTGAACTTCAGTTAACACACAGCAACTACTTCATTTAGAAAACTAGCCAGACTACAAGAAAGAGCTAGCGGATGCACCGACGCGTCACCAACTCGCGATCGCAGAAGGTCGCTAGAGCGATATATTGGCAATCGCGGAGAATCGGTCAAAACACCATAGTTGGAGACCACAGACACTAAATGCTAATAATAACTCCGATCTCTTCTCTACTCACGCTTTCTTTCATTATCGCGTTCTAAGTTTGCGTAATTAGATAACAAGGAATCAAGTGAGTGTGGTTGCCTTCTTAGTAATTAGTGTTCTGGATATTTTTTGTGAAGATTGGCACCCATGATTTGCCATTAACAGTCTCAGAGCAAAAACTAGAGGTTGCTTGGTCAATGCTCGTTTAGGTATTTTTGGATGAAGTTGCCCAGGTCAAAATTTTTGATAATGTCTATATCTTGGCTTAAGCAAATCTAAAACAGAAAACAAAATATGAGCAACAGAAAAACACAATAAAAATTACCATATAAGCCTGCCAATTATGACGACGTTGGTTAATTGGCCGAAATAAAAAATCTTTCGTAAATGAATTTTCAATCATGCAAAGTATTTTTGCTTTACCTCCCTCACTCTAAATACAATGTGGTGTAGTCAGGATAAGGAAAGAAAGGCTCAATCACCTCCTCCATACTATGAAAGTGCAACAGCACCAAGACATTATGACGCCATCATTATTCCTTTTCCGGCTACAAGTCCAAATTTGACTTTGTGAAATACTGAGTAGTTGCTTCAGAAAAAGCTAGACCTACAAAAGCGAAGCTTGCTTTTATCAGAGGTTTGAACTTTTTTTCATTTATAAACCTTTTGGTTTGGAGAATATTTGCTTCCATTAAATTAACCTCTGCAAAATCCTAAAACTCTTTCTATCAAAAAACGATATCCCTCTCAGAAATTACTTTTTTAACATGGTCTTTGATAGTTTTTATAATTGGGGTTTCACACTTAAGCTGAAAGAATTTGCCGCAGCGCTACTAAAACTTTCACAAACATGCGTTTAAAGTTCACGACAGCTGTTTTGTGGTGTCCTTGAAAAGTTACTTTAAGAAAAACGATCCCGTTTGGTTGCACTGCTGATAATGGAAATGCTATGTGGCAGGCTGACAGCAATATTGGTAACTCCAAAATGGGTTTTCATTCAATAGTATTCATACGATTACCATAAATACAACGATTTTGCCACACAAACAACATCAGTTTTTCCATGACCAGTAAACTATCAGTTTTTCCAATCAGTTTTTCCAATTTGGATTTCGTCAAGAATATTCAACTGAAATGGCCATAACAGATCTTCAAAATATGTTACAAAATAATTTAGATGATGGTTATTTTACTTGCTGTATTTTTTTGGACCTTTCCAAGGCTTTTGATACAGTAAATCATAGAATTCTGTTGGATAAGCTCTACAGTTATGGAATTAGAGGCAATATGCATAAACTTTTGACAAGCTATCTACAAAATCGCAAGCAGTTTACTGTTTGCAATAATATAAAATCTCAAATAAATACTATCGTGTGTGGTGTACCACAGGGTTCTACACTTGGACCTTTACTGTTTTCATTATATGTCAATGATCTACCACGACACACCAAATTTCATGTTAATTTATTTGCAGATGATACCGTGTTAATACTGAAAAATAAAAATCACATTAACCTTCAAGCTTTAGCCGATCATGAACTCACTATCATCAATGACTGGATGAAATACAATCGATTGTCTTTGAATTATAAAAAAAGCGTTTACTTTATCTCTGCTCCCAAACAAAAGAGAGTTGCACTACAAAACTTTCAACTTCATGTTGGTGGGCATAAACTTTCAAACACAGATTGTGTAAAATATTTGGGAGTATTTATCAATAATAAAATAACCTGGAAAGAACAAGTGTACCATGTAGTAAACAAACTTGCTAATGCAGCTAGAATCCTATCTAAAATGAGACACTATGTGAACAAAAAAACGCTAGTTAAACTATACTATAGCTTTGCCTACTCACATCTTAAATATGGAATTCTAGCATGGGGTACTGCTGCAAACAACCTATTGCAGAAAGTCCAAGTAGTCCAAAACAGAATCATTCGAATTATGGAATTCAAAAGTCTTGCAGACTGTGTCACAATGAACACTTTGTATAAATCTTTGAATATTTTATGACTTAAAGATATTTTCGAATTAGAAATAGCAAAATTCATGCACTCGTTTCACCATAACAAGATTCCAGATAATTTCAATTCCTACTTCAGAACTGCATCACAACAGCATACTCATTTAACTAGGTCAATTACAAATAAAAATTACTTTTTAAAAAGAGTCAACACTAAATATGGGCAATCTTCTTTTAATTTTCATGGAGTAAAAATTTGGAACAAAATTCCACTTTTAAACAAATCTCTGTCTTGGCATAGTTTCACTAAATATTACTCAAGTTTATTATTAAAGCAATACTAATATTGCAATCTCTGATACCACGTTAATCATATATATAATAGAGCTACTACACAAAGTAGTAGTAGTGGTACTTTTGTTCTGGCCTGATGTATATGTGATACTAGTTTTACTCTGGCCAGATGTACATAGTTTTGCTGTAGCTTAGCTGTACATATGCTTTTGCTTTGTGTCTTACGCTTTTGCTGTTATACTATAAGTAATTGTGATGCAAGAAAGGGCAGTTTGACTAGATGATCACTAGTGATCTTTCACTGTCCTGTTCAAATCTCGTACGTTTATTTGAACGAAATAAAAGTTGTTGTTGTTGTGATAAAAATTTTCCCTCTCAAAATGAAATGTTGTGGTTATTAATCAATTTTGATCTGTGGTAATTGTCGTACATGCAGCTTTTGTAAAGTTGAAGAGTTGAGGACCAGAGTCTTGCCAAGGGATCATTGAAGGAATTGCCGCCTCTATTACAATAAAAAACTAAGCAAACATGTGCATACTTCTGGTCTATGCACTCTTTCATGATTATATGATCTGTTGTGTAATATTTATAACTGCACGAATAGAGCTTGCACTAAATCCTTAACCCGCTTCGAGCAAGACCGAAAGTGCCATTCGACTCTTTTTCAACCAGTCGATGAACAATTACTTACTTAGAGCCATAGAATATACGAAATGTGGTTAGAGATAATCTCACTAATAAACCAGTACAGTCATTGTTTGTCTATTCCCGAGTGATTTAGCTCCAGCTCAAAAGTTACTTCACAATGTCTATCAAACAAAATAAGTAATGAGAACTTTCCAAGTCATCAAAACCAGTAGCCCATAATGGGAAGTTAAGAAGACTTTGTAACGACTTTACATTCTCCTGGGTTGGAGCTACATTTGCATATTGCTTTGGTTAGCAAAAGCATCAGTTTGTAGTAGTTAGGCAATTTATTTCACTTCTGTTTTCTCAACACAAAAAAACTCGACAATCGGATAAAAACAACGAACAAAAAAAGGAATGGAGGTGACAAAACAAATTTACGTCAAACATACCCAAATTTTTAAAAGTTACATTAACCCTATTAAGGCCGGGTTTTTTTTGCTTTCTAAGTCCGGGGGGGGGGGTCGATTCGACCCGAGCATTTTGCAGCTAATAACTTTAAAATTGCTCACACTAGAGATTCCGTGTTTGCACAGATAGATGAACAATTTATTTTTCAATTTAATTATATACTTTTTGTTATGATCAGATTAATAGCGTTCAAGTTACTGCAAATTAAATGCACAGCATTAGATTTTAGATTTTTGACTATAATTTAAAATAAAGAAACGGCCGGCGAATTTTCTTTTTTCGTCGTGTTTACTCTTCGACGTTGTGGTTTTGCGATCGGCTAAGCGCAGTTTATCATTGTCAGCTACCAGGTAAAAAGTTCAACACTTCATCATCAATTTGCCATTTTGCCTTTTATGAGGAATTTACCAGCCGTGATGTTTGTATAACATTTCTTGTGTTGGACTAGACCAGAGGTGCCCATTGCGACGATCGCGAAGGCATTGTGGGTAGATCGCAAGGCAGTTAAAAAAATTAAATTTGAAAGATTTTGAATATTTAAAAAAGTATCCGGACTATGCATCACTGGCTGATTCCATAAAGTGCAAGGCATGAGAGTAAGGAAGCAGTTCTCAAACTTTATACAGTCTGGGCGCACTTTCAATACTACAAATAACAGCAGGCTCACCATATAGCCCAGCGCCTCTGGAATGATGCACATTACAAAACTTCGTCACAACTGTTAGACATCACAACCCGGCTTCACTTGGCAAATACCAATCAAATTGGTGGCGTTCTCCAAAAAAAAAAGGTCATCACGTACTGAACAATTACTATTTATTAATAATATGTTTTGCATTTTTAGTAGGTGGTAGATCTCTTTGACTTGGTCATGTCATAAGTAGCTCTCAGGCTGGAAAAGTGTGGGCACCCCTGGACTAGACCAAGTGTCTACTCTCTAGATAGATTTTTGTAATTTGAATTGATTGTTAGTAAATGTGAAACAGGTTGTAAAATTGCATTTCAACGACAAAAATTTCTTAACTTTATGAAATTATTACTCTTTTCATTATGCAAGCTATGCTTGTTCATCACGGATAAATATTTTTATTGATCAAAACATAAATCTCATTCAAATTAAGGAATGCTCCCGAGTCATATGATTCGTTTATTCTTTTTTTTACCTTATGCGACGCAATACGACGTTTTTGTAAGCCTCTCCATCCTTGTGTGCAAACCTGGACGATTAAAATTTTTTTAGCATTTTCAAATTAGATAACCCTTAGAATTAGAGCATTAATGCTTTTCTCAAATTAAAGTAAAATAAAATTAAAGCATTTCTGATTACCACAAATTAAAGTAGAATTGGAATTAGAATTAGAGCTTTTCAGTTTTTCTAAAATTAGTTTGAAATTTTCACTACCCAGCAAATTTTGATGCCATTTGAACGTCTTCGCAAAACCACTTTGTATTTGCGACAATTCTGAGACTCTTTCATTTTTTCCACCAAATTATTGTGAAGGCTTTTTTCTTTTTAGAGATCACCTGATTTCCATCTTGATTTTCGGCCTAACTTTTCGAAAATCCACGTGATCCCTAATAAAAAAAGGCCTTGGTCATTTCTCAGATTCGACTCTTCGGTCAGGAACTTTTCCGAAATTAGATTATAATTGGAATTAGGGATTTTTCAAATTACACTAGAATAAGAGACTTTTAGTTTTTTCAAATTAGATTACAATTAGCGTCTTTTTGCTGTAATTCACCGAATTAACCAGCTAGAATTAATCAGTTGTCCAAGTCTGCGTATGTGACGAGTTGAATGAAAAAAGTACTCAAGCAAGCTTGAGTTCAAAGTTTTGAATTTGCTACAAAAACCTGTGTCAAACGATTGTAAACTTTGATTCTTTTTAATAGCAAGTTTTACAACGATAGGTCTATGTAGCCTATCTTTTATCTCTCCCACCATAATAACACCAATACGGCAGTTTTGTTTCCCTCTGGAGGTGTCATATGATATTTAAACGGTCCTTACAGTTTTTATATTCAATCTGGATTAATTATGATGTCATCAATTTGAGCTTTATCTTCGTTACTAGTGCTTTGAGGCGTTAGTGAATTTAGAGCTATTATTTAAAAAATCACTTGCAATTAACAGAATACAATACAAATGTGAAACAAAATAGGCTATTTCTGGACTAGCTGTTGTATTGCAGTCATACGCCATGCTGTTTCTGCTTATGATTTATCGTCTAATATGAAAATACGGAAACACTACATTAAATTTACGGGTAATATCAACAATACATATATCATCGACAAAGCAGCAATACGCTCGTATGTTTCAAAGCAACTAAAGCAATGCAATTTTATCCTTAAGTGTAAGTCCTACAACAGTTTAGTCTTGCAAGCAAGAACCACAAATGCGAATAAGATGCTTATTACACAAAGACTTTGTGCATTTTTGGCACTGGCTCAATTGCTTAGAAATTTTGTTTTTCTTTTCTTTTGCTCCTTCTCCTTTAATCTTATTGATACATGCATCGCATCGCCTTCGTTTTTCACTTTGATGAGGAAAAAAGCCACTTGATGTTTTTACATGTTTTGAGGATATTTTTTTCCCCAGTACTATCTCAATTTTGCGAACTACAGAAGAATTTAGGCCAATTAAACTTGGTTGTGCTATATGTGGGCGAATCAAAGACATAGCTAGTTTAAATCCGAAATCTACAGATTTTATGTTTTGAGGCTGCAGATCATTGTTCATTGCATATATCGTGCTAGCGTTCACTCGACTTGTGTTCAAAACGTATCAAAATGCATTCATAGTCCAGCGCTTTGATTTTGATGTACAGCTGGAGAACCCCATTTTTTGGTCAATAATGTCTGTTTCGCCTTTTGAAAAGTCGTATAGTTTGTAAATAGCGAGCTTACTTTTGTTGTCATCTTTTGTAGTTGCAAGAAGCGGTGGTACTGTTCACAATAATAAAGCATTTCGCTTTCCTAAACTTTTTGTTTTTACTACATACGAGTGCAGATTTAATATGCCGTTATTCTTTTCCCTATAAATCTCGGTCTTTGATTTCTCTAATTTCGGCTGGAATTGCTTTTCTATTTGATTGTAAAGTTCTTACAGAAGTTTTTCCGCTGTCAAGCAGCCACTGCGCCATTGGTATTGAAGTATACAATCTGTCATATAATATTTTTCTTGCCACTAAATTTGTGTGGCATTCCAAATTTTGAATTAGGTATTTTACTGTTTGTGACCTCCCAGGAGTGTAGTAAGATCTCGGCTCTGCTTTTGGATTATCAGAATACACAGCAGTTGAAAAGGTAAATGGATAGCGAAAAGCATTGATTGATTTTTGTAGGCGAAGATATGAAAATTGTAAACCTTGCACCTAATGCTGCACCTAGTAGGCTGCTTTGCCAATTAGGTGCAAGGTTTACAATTGATTGATTTATACAGCATTCCATACTTGGCTGGTTTGCTCGGATTAAATTGTTTGAAACTGATTTGCGTTCTCGTAGGATAAAGAGTATCATCCAGCGACAAATAATCATTAGGAACTAGGAATTTGTCATAGTTTTTGTTAAATTCTTCAAAAATTTTATGAAAAGCTGCAAATCTATCGTATTGCTAAGGAGTAGGACGCGTTGTATGATCATCAAGTGATATGTGAGCAATCAAAAAATTTAAATCTATTCCTTGACTTAGCTGCACTAAAAACTGGATTGCCAAATATTTCATGGAACATCGCATTAGTGCTTTGATGTGCTTGTCCTAGTAAGCCTCGCATGTAAATCATTCCAACCAGTGTCAATACTTTCGAAGGTGGTTTTGATTCCTAACATAAAAGATCTTTTTATTTTTCACACCCGACTCTTGGGTCAGGAACTTTTTCGAAATGAGATTAAAATTGGAATTAAGAATTTTTCAAATTAGATTAGAATTAGAGACTTAGTTTTTCAAATTAGATTAGAATTAGCGACTTTTGGCTGCAATTCACTGAATTAGCCAACTAGAATTACGCATCTTTTGTTGTCCAAGTCTGCGTGTGTATATGACGAGTCATATAAAAAAGTCCTCAAGCAAACTTAAGTTTTGGATTTGCTACAAAAAGCCTGTTATATCAAACGATTGTAAACTTTAATTTGTTTTATTATCAAGTTTGTGCTACAACAATACGCCTACGTAGCCTATTTTTATCCTCTCCCCCATAATAACACCAATGCGGCAGTTTTGTTTCCCTCTGGAGGCGTCATGTGATATTTATAGGGTTCTTACAATTTTATAGTCACCGGAAGCTAAAGAGGCTGTGTTTTCAATGTCGTCGTTTTTTTCGTCAGATACTCCATTCAAAATTTTACTTAACACTTCTTCAGGTCATACATTGACATGGGCTATTTTTTGCTACTTTTGTTTGCGAAATTTATATGCCTGAAAGAAGAAAATCATTCGTCAAATATCATATAATCATCACTATCTTATACACCGGCAGCATATTTAAATTTTAGTGGAAACGAGCAATTTGAACATTTCAAACATAGAACTAAAATGTAGTGGCTGCATTCCCAATGTCATAAGAAACTTGATTTCTTAACTATTCCTGCATTGAAGTAAAACAATTGGAAATTTGACTTATCGAACGCAGCATAAACGTAATTTGGAGTAGGGGTGGGCAAACTATGAACCGCGGGCCGCATGCAGCCCGCGAAAGCATTTTGTGCGGTCGTCGAAACTTATACAAACTTCCATGAATTTAATTCAATAAGAAAGGGTTGGCCGCACTTGCCGTACTGAAGAGCCAAAAACGATAGAAGCCATCGTTGAAAGAGCCGCTACGCAATTCTTAGTTTGAACTGACGCATTTTCGGTCCAAATAAAGAGTGATGATCTTTGCTTTTGGACGCCATCATTATCAAAGCCCTGTAATACGTCTTTACAAGAAGTTATTGCAAGATTTTAAGCTATTGCAAGCTCTTGCATTGCATACAGCTATTACAAGATTTTACGCATTGGCCCTCGGCTAACTCGTGAATGGTCAATGCTACCCTCCGACTAAAAAGTTTGCCCATCTCTGGTTTAGAAGAATGAAAATGACAAGATGATATTTGAGTCAGCATTCAATCTTATAATGTTGTGATAGTTGACGCAAGCTGTAGTTTGAACTTGAAATGTCAACTTCAATGCAAATGCCTTTCTGCTCGGCCATGCAGCAGGAAACGTAATGCTTTTACCAGAGGCATCTTTATAAAAGTGGATAAAAGAACACGGAAAAAAATCTTCATTTGCTTTTGGAAGTGTGTAGTTGTAGAATACAAACACATTGCTTTTGTCACGCAGTCAACAGAAAAAAATTTTGGTGTTGATCACAAACTCAGGAGATGTTCCACAGCTCCTTCTCCCCTTAAAAAAAATTAAATTTTGTGGTTCACGATTGGCTTCTTGCGTTTTGAATTTGTATTTGCTGATAACAATTCGGTATTTGATTAAGTACTAACAGCTTACTCGTAAAGAAACGGAAATCAAGTTTTATAAAACTCCTAAATTAAATTTTGCTGTCCGTCGCCCCTGCGTCCCTTAGTCTACCACTGCATATTTTCTATCCAATAAAAATTGCAAGTGCGCTTGTTGCTCTCCCACCAACCAATCCCCAATTTTAATTGGTAATAACATTACAAATCATTATGAAAAGTGCAAACTATATTATCACGCCGCCAAATTTATTTTCCGGCTTTTACGCTTGAAAACAATTCTTTTTGCGTTGTTGCATTTGTCAAGTATCAAAATTACGAAATATTTTCTAGCATTACTTTATCGATAGGTTAAGGCCTAGCGTCAAGAAGATATTATTTATTTAACTAAAAGTTACAAAATAGCCGTGTATCTGAAAACACTTTGATGTTTTTGGCTTGTCAAATTAAGAGTTGCTATTCACAGCGAAAAGGTTTTGAGAAGAAAGATTTCTGAGAAACTGTACAGCTTTACAGTCAATGCGTCAGTTCAAACAAGTTCTGCGGTTTACCGTAGCTCGTCACGGTTTTGCGTGTGCGCTCTTTCTCCTTTTTTTCTTTATTATACAAAAGCAATCGATAAAAAAATTTGCCCGAGTGGGTTTCGAAATTGCTATGTTTAAGTCAAAACTACAAAGAATATCTTTGTCAGTTTATAACCAACCGAAAGTCAGATAAATTTTAGGAAAAGTCAAAAAATTTCAAACATTTATCTCAAGCGGTCGCTAAGTTACAACAGTTTTAATTTGCTGTGGGTCGAATCGACCCCCCCCCCCCCGGGCCAAATAGGGTTAAATAGATTTAAGAAAGGGGCATGGTTACTTGAAGTCTAACAATGGATACAATCAACCATACCCATGCAATACAACAATCTGGACTTCGATGTTTTCCAACAACAAGCTTGACGCTCAGTTCACTGACGTATTTTTTGCATCGTATTCCCTGCTCAGACCTGACATTGCTATGCTACTGCCGTCGCCATTTAATCTTGTCCGGTATTTCGTAAGCCAATCTAGATAATTGTCTGATGGGGACTTACATGAAGAAAAACCAGCCAAATCAGGGATTTACAATCTTTTTAGTGTATTGCTTCTCCTTCCCTATTTAAGGTTGCTCTTCACCTTTCTTGCATTCAGGACAATTAAAATAAAACGCACGCAAAATCCAAAAAAATTACATAGGGTTTTTTTGTAATGCTTAATTTTAATTGTTTCGCGTCAACTCTTTTTCTTTGTTTTGTTTAACAACCGAAACTGAAAAGCGGGTTTTTAGAACTTATCCTCTTTTACAGAGCTAATCTTTGTTTATCTCGGACAAAATCGGATTCCGTCTATGCCAAAGTTACTAAATCCTGGAGATGTCGGCATCCCTACGTTTGGGTACCACTGATTTAATTCTGATTGCCTATCAGCCAAAACAATGGAAAAACAATTAAAATTTAAGTGCTTCTTTTATTTCAATTTTCCTTTAAAAGGCCTAAATATCACTTCGAGTCATCAGGGTTAACTACTAGTCAGTAGCGACATCTTTTTTTGTCTCTACCCTGAGTATTTTCAAGTGTTATATTTCTTCTTTTCGTGTCGTCCATTACTGTTTCCTCCAATGTGCTTTTTGTCTTCTCACATTTCCCACAGTTGTCACCTCTAGCACTCGTCTTGTTCAACTTTTCACCAACATTCGCTTGAGGTGTCCCAACCATCTCAGTTGAGTTGCTCAAACTTGTTCATCAATATTCTCAACACCTGTCTATTTCTTAAGAGAGTGTTGCTAAATTTGTTTAGAATTGTTTTGACACTCCTCATCCGAATCATTCTCATTTCCATCGACTACATATACCTGAGATTCGTTGTCTTCGTTGCACAATATTTATCTCCATTGCGCATTAGGCTTCTCGCTCATGCTTTAAATAGACTACATTTTGGTTTACGAGAGAACACTCTTTCATATATTGTTCCCAACGCTTCCTTAAATTTTCTCCATCCATCACTTGTTATTGACGTCACAGCCTTGCCAGTGCTGTCTATAACAATCTCACCTCATCTACGCATTTTTTGTCTTCTACATTTTTGGTGTCACCTCTCCATCGGCCACACTCATAATTTATTTCACTCATTGACCTTTCTTTGATATTAGAACAGTTATTATAAATTCCGCATTCACATTTTTGGCTTTAAATAGAATTCATCATTACCACCCTCTTTCCACAAAGATCAGCAGCAGCATTAGCTATATTTAAGTGATTTAGCTCCAATTTTCATTGTTTTAGTTTTATTAACATTCCCTTACTACCCTTTGTTTTTAATGGTTTTTTTCCATTTGACATATTTTTCTTTCAAGTGTTTGCAATTACAAATGTAATTTTGAAAATTTCATGCAAAAATACTTATACCAGGGGTGGCTAAACCGTGACTCGCGAACTGCATGCGACTTTGTAGATCAGTGGTTCTCAAACTGTGCGTCGCGACGCCCCGGTGCGTCGTTTCAATTTTCCAAGGGCGTAGCGGAATATTTTGGTTTTGTGCCATAAAGTCTAAGTTTTATTGCGTCAAAAGAACTCAATAACTTCCTTTCTTACTTTCTTCTGACATTTTCACAATAGTGTTTTTAATACACTGTTGTAACGGTTGACTTGTTATTCAAGAATCAAATTGCAGAAGTTTAACTTAATTGGCGAAAAATATATAAAGACTAAAGCATTCAGTTGTATGTTGGACGAAAACAGGAAAGATGAGTTATAAACTTAGAAGAGCGTAATTTTACGATTGGAGATGACAGACCAATATAAAATCTCTGGAGCATAGGGGCAGTTATTTATGTAAATTATGGGTCACATTTATCTCGCAGTACGGCAAACTAAACTGTAGGATGCTGTCTGGTGCGTCGCAAAGTCTCGCAAGCTTTTTTAAATGCGTCGCATCGCAAAAAGTTTGATAACCACTGTTGTAGATATTTGAATTTGGTTCTTTTAACTTGTATTGGTTTCATTAACTCAGGCGTATGCAGCCAGCGGCCCGAGGTTGATATCAATTCATACCTTTGAAAACACTGATCTCCAAGAAAACAGTATTCAGTTCATCCTCAATTTGGATGCGAAATACATCGATTCAGGCTTTGAAAATATTGTGTTCTCAAAAAAGAAGAAAGTTTCTCGCCTTTATTTTGGGTTAAAAATGCGACTTACTAACGTAGCTTATTCAAATGTGGTGCTTTGTCGTATTCAAATTCGTGCTTTGTCGTATGTGGTTCTAGCGTGAAACAAATGTGGTCACTATTTGATCTAAACTATAACGCGCAGTTTTTTATGTTTGTGAGAGTGAGTGCTTCAACGCCTCTGGAACTATTTGGTGCACAAACATGAAACTTGATGCAATTTTTTATTTTTTTTATTGTATTTTTTATTTTTAATGAATTTTGTGGCACCTTGTACACACCGTATATGCTTTTCTTAGTGTGTGTTTTTATTTATCTGCTACCTTGCAGGTGAGATGACCATGTCACTGTCCAATTAATTTTACCAAATTTTGCCCTTCAGGTCCAATTTTTTTTTCAACTGATTTTAGTACATTTTTACTAGCATTGGCGGTTTAGATCATGCGCTGTAATCATCCCTGGGATCGGTTTGGACTTGCTGTAGCATCTGCGTGCTATATATCACCCAGATATGAGGTTGGACTAAATTACATAAATTTTGTTTTTCATCCCAGGGATGAGGTTGGACCGCAAAGGGTTAAATTTAAACCAATTACTTTTTATGTGCATGTATTAACCTATATCGTTTTTGCCATCGTCTCCTTTTTTGTCCACTGCTGTCAAATTTATTTTCTGTGTATGGTGATTCGGGCAAAAATAAAATGATTGATTGATTGATCACCACCTCGCGATGACTGTCACAAGGTGCTTAATGACGTCGTAATGACAAATAATTAAAGACAAATTTTTTTGAAATTTTCATTTCATGATGGAGGAAAACGAGTTTTGTCTTAAACAGAAGCTAGCACCCAACCCACCAACTTTAAGAAATTTTGTATTTTTGGTAACTAAGGCGTCCACTATTCTTAATGAACTGCATCTGCTTCGCAGTCGCGGTAGACCTGGGATTCATTTCCCAAGTCGAGTCATACCAAAAGACTTCAAAAAATGGTTTTCACAGCTTCCATACTTGGCGCTCAGCATAAAAAAGGTATAGTGTGGAGAACAAGCCGGCAAGCTTGCTTGCTGTGTCCTTGCGCAAGGCACTTAACGGGATGCCTCCACCTTTATGTGGCAGACAGGTGGCATACCCGTACTTCACCGGGTGACAATTGTGAGGCTGCTCACCCAGCATGACGTAAAAAGCGACTCTTGGGTACCCACCAATGGCAGTCCGCCTTGTTGGTGGTGGGGCTAACAGTCAGTAATTTGCATTTATGACTGGTTCGAAATGGGCTGCCGCTTAATGAGCACAATATGTTATTGCTACCTTTCTATTGTTGACTTCATGACGGATTTTGCTCCAAACAATTGAAACGTCACACATGTTATTTAACTTTGTACAGTATAACGTGAATGAGGTCACAACTGTTCAAAGTAAAACTAAGTGAATGAATTTGATAATGAAAATGCCGGAAAACTCAGTCAGACAAGCTAACGTGGCATAAAACTCGCACACGAGTATGTTAACAAAAAGTCTGCAGCTTTTTGTAGAGATCACTCCACGCCTTTGGATCTGATAAATTTAGGCCGTCGTCAATATGCACGGTGTCTGGCCTCCGGAAATTTCCTCCCCATCTCATACCGGCAGCTTTGATCCCATCCAGGAAACACTTCACATCTTTGTTTCTTGTAACTAAAAATCAATGTGAAGGATCAAGCATTTATTGCTATTTCTTTTTTCTCCAAGCTTAAACTTAAAAATATTTTTGCAGAATCACATTTGAACAACAGCAAGCCTCCACAACTCAAAAAAGTAAAAGGCCCACAACGATACTATTCTTCCCGTGGGTCGCATGCGAAATGAATTTGAAGTTGTTATCTAAACAAAGTAATTGCCCAAGACATCAACATTGGGGCTACACATGATTTTGTTTCAACTGTGAAACGTCTTTGTATCTTCTGGTGGTCCGCACCAAAGGCGTATGTGGACTGCATAAAACCCGTAGCCTGCATGCTGTGCCGGCCAGTACCACAGCTTGTGCGCAGCTTAAATTTGGAAATTACGCAGTGCCAGTTTTACGGGAAGAGAAAAAGGAACAATAGTCGCGGAGTTATCTTTTTAAGCACCCAACTCTCTTTGGAATCATCATTACATTATCTTATAAACCGGAAAAAATACAGTTCTCGGTTTGACGACAGACAGGGCGTATGCAGAAATTTTTTGAGTGTGGGCGAGAATGGCTTTTTACAAATATCACGGGACGATGGTGGTGAAGACCTTTCTTTTGGAGATCGATATTTCAAGTGGTAAACAAACAGATGAGCTTGTAACCATTACAAGAATAGTGGCTGTAATTTACGTTTGTAACTATCCTGAGGGGGAGGGGGCGGCAGTGAATTTTTGCAAATAACTGGTGAAAATGACGTTTAACTCTGCCTGAGGTGGTCAAGCACAGGAGTCCCCCAGCGTACGTCAGTGACGACAAATATTGGATCTGAAATTTGACCTTGCACAGCACTCTTTAGTGGGAGGAGTCTCGAGACTTTCTTCGTGCAATCCAGCGCTGGGATAAGTAGCAAACCAGCTTTGCTGTGTAGCAAGTCGTCTTGAGAAATGCTATTTTAGGTGTTTTGGTGAATCGCAACAGGTTTTTGCTTGAATTTTTGCAACGGTCTCTCAAAATATATGCAGCAGTTATTTTTTCATTTGATTTATGTAAAACGATTTCTGTTCACCCTTTACTAGCTAAATTAATCTGTGTTCACCATTCCGAGGCGCTAGGTTTACCGTTTTTACTTTAAACCCGACTCAGTAACTGCAACCTCTTTACCATTGAGACACTTGCTATTGCACCATCCTTGTTTCGTGTCCAGGTTAAAATCGATAGCGTGACCAACGAAATGGTTTGAGCGAACCGCTGGTGGTACGATTGCTCCTGACACAGTTTTTCCACTTTTTCTAAAGGAACTCATCACCCAAACCTGAAAAGTAATAAAAGTCTCTTCATTGAAATACAATTAGGGCTGCAAGTGTATTTAGAAATGTAAATATGTTTAATTTACAATATTAGAAATATCAATAAATACAGAGATTTATGTTTGGACCAAGTTCCAGTGACGTAACAAGGCAAATTTTTAAGGAGAGGGCTCAAGAAAAAAACTGCATTTGTGGTTTTGGGTAAAAACCATGGATACAAAGAAAAGCAACTTTTTAAAGTATTGGTTAAGGTTAAGCTTAAATGATAAGCTTTTTTGGTGGGCACTCAGAAATCCTGCCAAAAGCATAGCTACCTTGAATATTTTGAGGGTAAAAACTACCCTTGGCCACGTCTTTGCAGGTTTTGGAGTTACCAGTGCATTTTCGTTGCATGCATTAAAACCATACATAAGAAATTGCTTAAAGTGTCTTTTCCAAAAGCACAATAACTCAGAAACCCAGATGAGGCTCAAACTGATCGCTTTTTCATAACTAAACTAACACTAACAACATATAGCCAACTTTGTATTGGCTTATGTCACCTTAATTCCGTATTGTAACGTGTTATGAGGAAAGTACGGGGAGGAAAATTTCCTTAAAGTTTTAATAGTAGTTAAAATAAATTTATAGCTTTTGTTTCCTGCCCTTACCACTTTAGAAATAATTTCTACTCACGCAGAGTTGGGCAGTAACGAGATAAGGTACCGAATTACTTTTGGAGTACCGATACCAGTAGGCTACCGGCGGCGAATTTGAAAATAAATATCAGTATCGAATTATTTTAGTCACAACAAAATTGGTGCTTTTGTTCGGTATTTTTGGTTTTGCGTTTTATAATTTTGTAGCATAAAAAAATGACATATACCAGTCCAGTGCCATAGCATTAAAGAAAAAAGAAAGAAAAAAACGACATGACAATTACTAAAGTACCAGTGCATTTACTACGACAAAACAATTGCTTGCAACTCTTTCACGTTGCTCCTTATTCGATTGACAAAATCAAGGATATGCTAGTACCGAATACCGCTAAAGGAGAATGGTACTTTTGGAAATGAGAGTCTGGTAGCAGTACCGGCTTGCTTCTGGAAGCAGTCTTGCCACAACCGAATAAAGCTCTAGTATCATAATTTTGCCCTTTCATTAATTGGTAGTGCAGTTATAATACGAGAAGATATAAAACACTAAAATTTTAAAATTGTGAAGTATCAGAATCTGTCGCATATTATCCATTATCAAACAAAATAGATTTCATCTCAATGATACCTCATCAGCTGTTACGGGTACCTGAGCATAAAAAGAAGAAATATGTTACAAATAAAAAGCATTTGAAAAACCAGGGCAAAAAATATGATTGTGAGACGACACTGTAAAGGTCACGGTACAATATAATAACATCACAGCAGTACTGTGAAAAAACATAAGTCACCTCAGGTGGTTAACAAAAATGTCATTAATTAACAAAGTTTAAAACTTGTACTTATAATTTTAATAATTGATTGTTTATCAAAGTCGTCGCCAATTTGTTGGATTAGAGTTAGATTTCTGAACAAAACGCACAGCATCACATTAAAATTTTGTCATAATAGCTTAAAGATGTCATAAAGGCTACAAGTCAGTTAAAGTGATTACGCCCCGTTACTTCACCAAATAGAATTGGTTGAACTACGCAGCCATCAAGGCGGGATGACCAAATCGGTTAAGGCGCTGGCTCCGGTTAGATCATGCTCTATTCCTATAGGCTATGAACATTGTTTGACGGTTGGTGTAGATGTAGACTCGAATCCCTAACCCAGAATGGTTTTTAACATGCTGAGAGTCAAAAGACCTAGAGGTTGATACAATTATTTATTCTCTTGATACATTAATATGTAATGCTGATCAATTGTGATTACTTCTAAAAAGACTAGGCATATCGCTGGACAGGATGATTCAACAACAGCTTGTAGCCAGAGCTGAAGGAAGAGCCCACGTACCCCAACTAGGTGAGCCCCATAGTGAAACGGGACCCCCAAATCTGATTGAGGATTTAATTTTGTGTATATAAACAAACAGAACCAAATTTACTCAATTCATTTTTCAATATTCATATTCATATTCATTTACCCTAAAAATACAGGGTGTTACGAGAGATCTGTGAATCCTTCCGAGTCAGTGACAGGGGCGGCCAGCCGAACTGTCGATCATTTTGCTCTCCAACCTCTCCTTCATGCCAAAAGTAACAAAACACTTGGGGTAATCATCATAGCCGTCTGTCTCAAAGAAATTGATCTTCTCATCACTTATCTAGGCATTGATCAATGCAAAGAGAGATGTGGGACGCTTCGATGTTAGTATTTTGCTTTGGATACATTAGTTTAGTGCAAGGGTGCACAACCTTTTCGGTATTGCCGGCCGCATTACAGACCGTATTTTATTAACCGCGGCGTGTGAGTCCTAGTTATTTTTCCTGAATTACGTGTAAAGAAGGAATAGGATTTACTCGATAATATTCTATTTAGTCCAGCTTAAAAGTGTAATGAAACAAACCTTATGATGTCACCATGCACATGGTCACGAATTGTGTCTTTTTTTCATTGCTTCCCTACACTGTGCCTAACTTAGGTCAAAACCAGTCGCTGGAGGTCCAAGTCTGCTTGGCCTGTGATATAGAAACCCTGCGTTCAATTCCTCTAGACCAGTTTCAGAAGTCAAATATCATACAGTTGCCAGAGAGGTTTCATCAATGCGCCTCCACCATAACTGATATTGTGATATAGATCTACGTGTGCAGGGCCGCATGAGTTATTATCAACGGTTACAGCTTGTGCTCGAAACTGCAAAAATATTGAATACAACTGAGATGATCAAAACATTTCATCTTCAAAAGCTAGAAAAAAGTTATCTTTCAAGCTCCATATGTCATATTAAGTATGTGAGTTACAGTAAATCTGATTTGTCTTTACAAGTTTTAGAAACCTGATTTTAGTAAATCTATATATATAAAAGTCAATGTCTGTGTGTGTGTGTGTGTGTGTGTGTGTGTGTGTGTGTGTGTGTGTGTGTGTGTGTGTTCCCTACAGGAAGAAAGGTAAAAAAGTTTACATAAAAACTAAAAGTGTATTCTTATGTAAAATTCTCCGAGGAAGTGGGAGATGATTTGGAATCCCAATTGTCCACGCATAGGGGATACGTTTTAACTTTTTCAATCTTACACATAGCTTGTGAGATCTGAGAGTATTCAAATAAAATCAAAAATGGTTTGAGCGTTAGATGTAAACCAAAGTGTTTTAATGTGATAAAGTTGTTTCGGCTCCTGATTAATTTAATCAAAGATTTGTAATTGCTTGAGAGTTTATGCTCTGAAGAGTAAAACACCTACCGTCACTTGACACTCCATGGCAATTTTTCCAATGTTTAGCATATGGGGCACAAAAGAAGCTTCCACTTCAACAGGACGGTTTTTGTATCCCCGTACATTGGAGAAAGACATCTGCCATAAAGTACAACCTGCAACAATGACGTATTCAAATACCTTGTAGAAGAAAGGAGAGAACTTGAAAAAAAATTAAATTACGTTTAAAGGAACTTTAGGAAAAAGTAAATAAAGACGTGTGTCGTAACCATCTGGACATAAAAAAAAAGAGCGTAGCCTAAAACAAAACGGAGGGAGGGAGGCAACTTCTTTACAGACGAAATTTTTTAAAAAGACGTTCATCCATCTTAAGTAATCCCTCCTTTCAAATTTTTCCGAAAAGTTAAGGGATGAGGTGCGTGGGTTTTTTTGCTCTCATCCTTTGATTACACGTACTGGGTGGGTAGGGAATTGTATTGCTTTTCAGATTGCTTTTGACCAACAAATCCTGCATGGAGCATTTACGTTAGAAAACTGATTTACAGAAGACATATGTTGAACTGTATAGTTTGCAATATTGTATTATGTTTATAGACCTTGTCCGAGGGCTGAAGCAAATCCAAAACAGAACACCACAATATGAGCAAGAGAAAACATACTGAAGCCACCTTATAAGCTTATAAAATTATGGCAATGTTGATTGGCTATATGCTGTATTCAAAAATCAGTTAGTGCAAAGCAAAATTTGAGCTGCTTCCAGGAACAGCATTTTAGGAGGAAGTAGTAAATATTACTTTTCCTTGTCAGCCGACTGGTGGCGAGAAACGAACTCCTACCACATGTCTACTGGGAAGGACAAATTATATTTGCAGCTTATAACTGCCCTAGTCACGTTTGGATCAATTCACCATGTGCTCTCCCTGCTCGCAGCTGGAAATATATAGTAAATTAGAGAACTTTTTCTTGTGCTACTTTACTAAGACACCAAAAAAAGAAAATGTTTTCAAGAACATAGATCTGGCTTATATTTTCATTCCCTCTTCACGTAACTGTCCTTAACAAGTTTTATAGACCAAAACAACCCTGTCGGCAACTGTCACTTACAGGAGGAGGTCAACTTTTTACAACAAGTTTTGATATTTTTTTACGGATAACCTCCCAAAAAAATCATCACTTCTCATCTGTTTTGCAAGGTAATTTTATGAATTATGCTAATTTTTTAGAAAATTTGCCGAGGTCACGGGTTAGCGCTAAGATACTACGCCTATGCGCAAGCATTTTTTGACGAAGCGCGCTGGTTTCACATATGCCTAATCTCTTTCTTTAATTGGTCAATAACTGGTCGTGTGGGGAACAAAGTCTCCCAGAAATGGATAGGCTTCAAATGGTTTTTCTATTAGGCTTATTCGTGCCGGCTTTGGGCTTTCGTGACTTCATTAGGCGGAAGAAGCGGTCCGTCCTGCATAGCCGAATAAGAAAAATTAAACATTTAACGAAATACCTTTTTCTCACTTAACCTCTTTTAGTTAATAATGTTTTAATGTAGCGATTAATAAAATCCAAAGGCTATTGTCGAATCGTATTTTAAAAATTTTAAAGTCTGCTTCGCGGACTCTGATGCATTACTAAATGTATACACTTTTCTCGCATTTTAAAGCTTTTTTTCGGAGGATCTTTGCTTTAAAAAAACAACCTGCTTCAAACTCCTAAAAAATTTTATTTCTACGTCTTCTCGCTAAAATTTAGTTATAAACCACTAATTTAGTCATGTCAGTAAAAACATTGCTTTAAAAGATTGAGAAGCAAAAACTGGTGCTACAGCCCGGAAAATCCCATACTTTTAAAAAGGCCAGTTTCCGGGTCACTTACTTGACTGAGCCAAAAATCAGCCATATTTTAAACTTTTGGCCCATACTTTTGGTGGGTCAGCAACAATATATGCCAAAAGCCCACGGCCTATTTACATTTGGATCGGTTCAAAATGTTTTCTATAAACTCAACAAGCTTCCTGGTGTTACTACCCTTACTTCAGCTCGTCAAAACAACTGTTGTCTACATTAATGCCAAATCGTGAACCACGTTGAATGCCCGGTTTCTTCCTGCTTTTATCGTGACGGCATTGTTTGCTGCACAATATCAAAAAATGGATAAAATATTAACACGTTTGCCTAGTGTTTCTTTTGTCGGGTCTAAAAAATGCTATTTTAATACCTATTGCTGGAGCCGGACATTTTGACAAGCAGTATTGTACAGCCAAGTAAGGATAGTTGTTCTAGGCCAGGAATAGGCAATTTTGATAATCGAGGGGCTTCAAAATTTCATCTTGGCATTCAGAGAATTAAATTGCGAAACCTGTGGACTTTATTAATTAAAATTGGATATTGCAATGTTGGATGCTCTCGATGACGCTTCTTGCGTAACAATGAGCTTTGTGCGAAGAGAAACTACAGTTTGATCTTTAAACTGTGCTAATAGTCAGTTAATTAGGCTATGTTTCTCTATGAAGATACAACTGCATCGATGCGTTTGCTTCTGAATACAGGATTTAATTTTGTTTTCAAGCCTGAAAAAACACAATTGCCTGCTTTAAAAAAGCGATTCACAAATTGCATCAAATAAAGGCCTTGCCCTAAAGTGGCCGACTAGTTGTCCATCTCTACTCTCGGACATGTACCTTTCCACAAGGTGCATTGTGAAAAAACAGATTTGAAATTCACAACTGCAAGCACACGCGTTCTGCGGCTGAGTCGCGTAGTTAAATGTTCCGGAAAAAGTTGGCGCGGCAAGACAACAGCATACCTGTCAACATTGAAAACTATTTGATGGGAATATGTTTTGTAGAAGCAAAATCAAACTCTAGCAGGCTTTCTCTCCACACCCCCGTTTATGTTTAGCGCCTTTTTCCTTCACCTAAAGTAATGCTTTTACGCATGATCCGTGCTTCTGCCATGTGGAATATGCTTATTGAAAGGATCGTAGGCTGTAAGATGCAAAGTTTACCAAGGCAGCATTTTTATTGGCACCATGAAGCAGCTGATATTTTACAGTACCGGTCGGGTTTGCCAAAAAATATAACCCTGTATTAAACAAAGCACATCTACTACCAATTCTTAATTTAACCCTTGTGAGCCAAATTATGGTCGTAGATTACACTTTAGGAGCATTCAGCTCTTCCTTTGTTGGTCCCGAGCTACTCGTAGTGCAATCAGAATTCAATTTTCAACGTAAAAAAACGCACACAGTGTGGTTGCATGAATTGGTTCTGTTCCCTGTGACGATTTCACGAACCACGGAAACTCTCTTTCACTTATGCATTTGAGAAAGGTGCACCCAGAAAACTTTTCATTAATAACCTAATCTTGCTAAAGATAAGCTGGCCTGCTGTTTCCTTCCGTCCCAAATATCCGCAGAACTCGTCAATTGGGAGGTCTTTCAGTATTTCCGTGTCGTTTTGCAACTGGTATTCCAGAGACTCTTCGCGCAAAGGATCTGCGTAGAGGCCGAGCTGAGGAAGTAACTGGGACAACTTTACAACTGAAATTAAATGTTCATAAAGATTAATTATGCGTGTTTTTCTGAGGAGCATTTTATATTATCTCCGACGTCCTGTCTGATTACTGTGGTGATTGTACAGAATCGATCTTTAATCAATTCATAGATAGTCAGTAACGACTACTACAACACACAGCAACAAAGTTAACCCAAATAGACAGCAGTACTTGGTATTACTCTATTAAATAAATATTACCTGTATTTGCCTATTACGTTCGATCAAACTATATTTAGGTTCTAAGAAACCAAAAATACGCAAGTCTATTTTTACAATGACGCTAATTTTTTAATTGTTAGAAGTTTTGTGAAAGTTTCAGCGCCGTGCGGCTCCTTTTGCCAGGACCCGGACCAATCGGCCATTTTGTGCCCTTATGAGTCTGACCCAACCAATCTGCTTCCGACGATATTTTAGGTCTTCTTCCAAAGTTAAGCACAATTAAATCTTTTAAACACTTGATTGGAGGCAGCTAGTGATTTTAGCACTTTTTCAGCCATACATTCACCAAACGTTTTAATGGTTTTGGCAATGGAAAGACTAGTTTAGAATAGGAAAGTACTATAACATCTAGCCTATACTCTTAAGCGCAATTCTATCTGTGTGTGTGTGTGTGTGCGTTTGTTTTCATTCCTTCGAAACTACTAGACGTGCGAGTATGAAACTTGGCAAGATTGATCACCACCCCGGATTAAGTGTGATAAGGAATTCGTGACGTCATGATGACATCACATCAAAAATCAGTATTGACCTGTGCTCTAACTCTTTACTCTCCTACAAAAAGTGGTAAGTAGTGCAAAACAGGTAACTTTAATGTATGAAGGTTATGGTAAGCTACTAACAATCAGTATTGCTTGAAAGCTTGGGACATTTGCTTTCCAAAAATATTCCCTATAATTAGTTAGGACAAAGGATTAGTCTATAATGGCCGATCAAGAATTGGTTGCCATAGCTCCATCAATTTCTATTTTTAGCTGCAAAATTTTCCTGTTAGACCTAAGAAATTTGCAATTTTTAGAAAAACTTAGGTTTTTGGTACATTTTGACAATTTTTGTTGCAAGCATGGTTCTGTGGCATTAACCATCTAAATTTTTGAAGAACTTCATGAAAAAATGAAGTCTCTATTAATTTTGAAATGTAATCTGCCGTTTAAAAACACTCAAAATTGTGGTGGCTGGGCTTTACAAAATTGCAAATTCTAGAAAAATTACTGAAAGTCTTTTGGTACATTTTGACAATTCTTTTTTAAAAGCATGATTTTTTGGCATTGTTTATCAAACTTTCAAAAAGAATCATTTAAAAATGAAGTTCTAAACAATTTAAAATGTAGCCTACTCCAAAAAAATTGGTGACCCCTACAAAAAGAGCGGGGTAAAGGTAGTTTTGTTTTATCTTTTGCAACAAAATAATAATGTCGAGCTACATATCATCTAAGTGCTTCATTTCGGGTGGTTTGCTTTTTGCATCGCTGCGTTTATGCCACGATCAAGCAACATTTGGGCAGCCGGAGGTTTTAGGTCGTTAAAATATACGTACAATTACGAAAAAGTGGTCCTAATATTTTAATAGGTCATTCCTAAAAATACATATTAATTACCTTGTAGCCCGGGCCCCTACCTGACAACTTTGAAATTATGCTTTCATGAACTTTATAAAATAAACAAATAAAAGTTTTTAATGTCTTTGGCTGCTTCAATTGTGAGCGAGTCCGATTCCCAAGTGCGCCTACGTTGGAAGCAGTCCAAGCTAAACGTAGCCAAGGACTCCAGAAACTTTCGGAAAAATATGGCGTCTATGCGCTACTTATAGTAATGTTTGTTTTAATTGATTTAATTTTGGAACGAGAACATAAAATTTTTATAACTGCTCTTACAAATATCAATTGAGTGAAGCCGACGCAGCCGGATGAACCAATATTCTCAATCTCGACATTGCTGATGGGAGACCCCGCCGGCGACCTCGGCAGAGCCGGCTAGTAATACATAATAGTGTCGTAGCATGACAAAGCATTCATATTTTAATTCAGTTGATGCAAAAACATTTCCATCCCAACCAATATTACTCGAAATACACTCATTCTATTTGTGGCGGTGGGTAGGCTTCTGCAGTTAATAATTGGTTACCGTTGATATTTTGCTATGGTGTCTGCTTACACTAAAATCTTTTTGACAATAGCAGGAGGTAAGTTGATCTTTTGGTAAATGAAGTAGGTTGTTGTTTTGTTTCCAATATAAAGATTCTCATTTTCATCATCCTCATGGACGGTTGTTTTTTCCATCATGCCCAACTTTAAGCAAATCCTGATTTATTGTAGATCAAACGAGGACAACCCCCCATATCTTTCTAATAACCGGATGCATTGCATTATGCAGATTATGCAACGTCACTCCTTCTGCCTAAAATGCAACAATGAAAAATCTAAAGAAATTTTACTGAGGAGCTATGCATTATTATTCATCGACCATTTTGAGTCGTGGGTGGAAAACAAAGGCATTGCACTTGAAGCGAGGGTCGCAAATAACCCTATCCACCCAAGTCCCCTTGGAGCTACTGGCAGTAAGTTGTTTGCTTTTCGAGTGATTTGTCTACGTGGATTACAGAAATATAGAGAAAGAGTGAAAATTTTCATGAAAAATCCTCCGTAGTCTACTTTTGGGTAGTCATTATATCGTTACCTAGTAACGTCACATTATTTGTTGATAGCAATGTGATATAATCACCACAACTTGAAAAGCCACGTTGAAACTGGGCAAATAAATCAAGGTGAATGACAAAAAAAATTTTCATTTTTTGTCTCTACCACTTATGGCATTATTTGATGCGTCTTTGTTTCTCCACATTAAGGCTACCAGCGTTAGGTTTTTTTTACCTAAGGCTAAGTTTCTTGGTACTTTTACAAATTTAATGGAATCTTGATCTTTATGGTAATGGAGTGAAGACAGAAACAAGTTCATAATTTATGACAAAAAAGGTAGCTTATTGTCATCTGAACGTTACACTGTGGGGCGCACAAGGCTTTTGACTACAAAATCCTGAGACATACGCAGCACAATAATAGGCGATAAACTTTTTTTTTTGGAGACCACCTCCAAATACTCATCAAATCATGATGGTACCATCAAAACCATGCTAACACCTCATTAAAATGCTGCACAACACAAAAATCTTGAGTTGTTAGAGAGTCAAAAGTGAGTAAATAATATAGATGTAGGTTTTTGGAAATCTTGGTGTTTCTGTTCAAATCTTGGTTTGTCATAGGGTGTTATTTTGGTTTTTCCAGATATAATTGCTGGCAACTCTGCTCCACATCCTCATGGCTGGCAAAGTAAGACTGAAGTGCTGGGCACCGAATAAGGATTCTCAGAATGCATGACTGCAAACTCAACCAACGGGTGCTGCACTATTTCAGGATTTTTCTGATTCACTATCAGTAAAAGCTTGGGACTCCTTGTAGTATTCTTATCTCTTTGCATTGCATGCATAAACATTTGTAAAAGCAGATTACAAGTAAAGTTAAAAGCTACACGCTATGCCCTAGAGCAGTGTTTCTCAACCTATTTGGCGCTCGTACCCCTTAAAATTTTGTGAAGTGCTTTTGTATCCCTATACCTATCGAACAAACATCTACAAAATTACTGGTAAATATACAATCTAACAATAAAATAAAACACAACGTGGCATATTACCGGTGTATATTTATTAACAATAATATTGTTCACAACAAAACCAATTCAAAACCAATCCTGTCGGAACAAACAAGAAGCTATTTATTACGTCACAGTAACTCTTTTTTATGACAAAAAATTATTCAGAAATGCAGATGTAAAAAAAGGCTTCGGAAAATGTTTTCTTATTTCAAATAACATTGAAAATAAGTTTTTAGCAAATACTGTAGTTTAAAGGAACTATTATTCTAACGCCTCATCTCGTACCCCCTGTTTTGGTGCTTTGTACCCGAAGGGGTACAGGTACCCTCGGTTAAGAACTCTGCCCTAGAGTCCTGCAAAATTTTTTTTTATTTTACAACAAATAACGAAATTTTAATTTTGGGGTTTACAGTTAACCAAACGAAATTGATGTTCGCTGCCTTCAGTATCCACTTTTAGAACTTGAGGTTACTTTTCTCAATAGGCTAACATCTTTGAGTTCTTTAGAAACTGGGCTCAAGCCGAGTCTGAGCAAAAGCTATTGTAACTTGTTGCTATTCAAAACAAATAAATTTTCACTTAAAATAAATGCTGGTTTTTATACTATCATGATAGTTATGGTAGGTTGTGATAATATATATTAAATGAGAATATTATTTTCCTCCTATTAAAGTGAAAGTAAACATCAAGGAGTTAATCATCTACTGAAAAGGGAAATTTTTTATCTCAGTTTCGACAGCAAGATTGGCAAGGTGACAAATACAATCAAAATTGAAAGCATTTGGTTGACGCTACTTATTTCAGCTTAAAACAGAATTGTGTTGTTCCTTCGTAACGCTGGCGCTGTTACTGTTAAAAGCCGGCTGATTTTCGCTTGATATGTTACGTTCATTGCAAACCAAACCGAAGATGAAAAAGCAACATGTTTCCACTCTATATTTACGCTAACTACAGAGTGTTTTCAAAGCAGACATTGTAAAAACGAAACGTTTTTTTTTATTTTATTCATTACATTCAAACTTATTAAATAGGCTTTAAAAGCAAGTTGTAGCCAATTAATTCCTGCAACAAGTGGAGAAGAGAAAAAAAGGAGAACCATCCTCTGTGAGATGTGCCGTAGACCAGGGATATGCAACTTGCGGCCCGCGACGCCAAATATTTTGGTCCGCAGAAAGAATCCAAAATGTGACCTGTGACGCGAAATTCGGTGGCCTTAAATAGCCAACCTGTTACTTACATCTCAGAAAAATTGATTGCCAAAAAAATAATCTCCAAATAAATCTTTTCCGCCATTTTGGAGAAACTCTATCACCAGCCACAGCTTTGGAGCTTGTTTGTGGATATAAACAACATGGATTATTGTATTTAATTGGCCCAGGAAATTTTCAAAAAACTTGAAATCGGCCCATCAGCAAAGAAGGTTGCACACCCTTGCTGTTGTTGGGGTGACTGCTGCTATCCCAGTCACACGGTTTGGGGGAAAGGTCTTAGTGCACAGCGCAAACTCAGTCGCAGAATCAAAAGACACTCTTGATGATGGAATCAAATTTAATTCAAACGCGAAAAAATCCTTACGTCCGAAAAAATCGTGTTGCAATGGCGTCGATTCTGCGACAGGTTTTCTACAATAATTTAACAATTATAAACAAATAGCCAAAACTCACACTTTAATTTGGATACAAATATTAGTAGAGTAGAATGATTAAAGTAGCGAATGGCGATGGCATTAACAGTACAACGATAAATAATAACTGTTATGCGAAAGAATTATAGAGAAGCATTTTACTTCATACACAGTTAAGCTTATGGCTTTTTAACCGAGATTAGCGAGATTTTCCACAATAGAAGAAACTATTATAGCTTTGTTTCATTACAAATTAATTAACAAGAATTACATCATAAAATAACAATAAGCATTCATTGTCAACAATAAATTCGGTAGCTTGTAATATATACATTTACTGACTGTATGCGACTTCCCGAAACGATTCAAACTTTAATAACAAAAATCTACACTTCGACCATATTTTTAATTTTGAGAAAGACCTAAAATGACTGAGGTGCCGCAGTTTTATAGTGCTGCAAATCTACGAGATTCTCACGCGATCACGTGGAAGTAGACAACAAAAACTTCACAGAATTGGCTGTCCGAGATATTATTTCTTAGTATTGCTAACGGCACAAAAACACGAAATATAAATGCAGGTCTCCAGCAGCCATATGTGGTTGATGTAGAAAGAAGCCTTGCAGGTTTACTATGTTGAGAATCAGTTTTTAATTAAAATTCTCATCAGAAGATTTTGTCTGCAACAGGAAGTATAGAGAAAATATTTCCCATAGCTAGAGGCTAACCTACCATAGACAGAAATTAAAGTTTCAAATAGATTCCCTTCGTATCGATAATGCATATCTATAAACTTAAATCTTCACTTTGTTGAAGTCTTACAAGTGTAACAAAGTTATGTTTTTAGATCTGTCGCTGCTTTTCTTACATAAGTGTCCAAATGGTTGAATTTCACTGATATTGATCATTGGTGTCTTTAAGCTCTTTGCCAGCGAACGTGAAAGTAATACTACAGACGATTTAGTTCTAGTTTCTTGGCAGTTTTTCGTCAGCGAGTGGACTAGAACTCATTTTATTTCAGCGACGGCTCCGATTACACAATCTGGATTCAACTGGTGTCGAATTCACCTAGCTGCGTTTTTGTATCCAAGGATGTTTTACGATAATTGCATCTGCTTCGTGGATCTCAAACAGCATATTGAAGAAGCCAGAAAAGTCAATCGGAAAAAGTTGTAACTTCTAAGCGAGTGTGGTTCGATGAATTTGTTGTATGCGTAGAGCCACGGTTACTTTCTCGTGACAGGAGGATAGAGATAAACAAAAACAAAATTGCGAAAAACTACCCGAGAACTATGTTCCCAAACACACACTGTGCACATTTGGTTTTTCAGAACCGAAAGCTGATTCGTTTTGCCTTTGACGATTTGGTTCTTGCAGTTTCACACTTCGTGGCGAGTTACTGTCCGGAATCATGTTGCTTTTTTTTGAAAATTCATGTTATGCACTAAATGGCAGGTTGTTTTCCGCCATAACATTACCAACTTAGTCTCCCCATAAATAACTTTAGGTACAGTAATCATCTCGTGTTTTTGCAAAAGAACAAATAATTTTCTGCTAGTCTCACAGGCAGCTGCGTGATTCTTCGCTATGTTTCGTGCGATCATTTTCTCCACTTGGAGCTACATCAATATCTACCAAGGATAGCTAGGTTTGGCTAATTTTAAAGGTCTGCTGAAATTTTTTACTGCATTGCATTTTTGGCAAATTATGACTTCACTAAGTAACCAGATATTTAAATATTAATCCATACTTGGTGGAAAGCGAATCTACGGTCAAAATCATAGTTATTTCTCGTCCTGCACTGATTCTATTCAAACAACCATGATTTGAGTCAAACCGTACAAGTTCAATATCTGTCCTTAACCAGTTCAAGGCAAAACACTTCGTCCTTTCGAACGGACCAGGCTACCATGCATCAACCAATCAGAATTTAATTCATCAATTCAATGCATGAAGGTGCTGTCGAGCTTATGACAAATTTAAAAAGTAAGCAAAGAAACAAGTTGAGCATTGGTACATTAAAACTATGTTTTAAGAATAAAATCACATTTATTATCAAAGAAAATAAGTTACAAAAAAAATGCTGAGTCTGTTCGCTAGTAATATGTATTCATCAACTGTTGAAATTGGAAAGAAAGAAAGATCAACCTGGAAGTGGTCAAGTTAGTTCTAAAAAAGAAGTTGAAGATGAATTTGAAGAGGTTATAAATCAAGCTTTTTAATTAACTAAAAAGTCAATTTTTTCTATTACATAATGTTTCCAGTCGTGCAATAATACCTTTAATCGGGTTAAAACTTATCAATTAAGTAGCATGTTTTACGACAAAATTGGCTAATTTTTTACTGAGGCATGGCTAAAAGTGCTTCTTACTGTCTGGCAACCCTGTATCTATCCCATAGCAACAACAGTTAGCAAACTCGTCAACTTAATGACTTCTAAATATGAACGAGCAATCTTTTTGCTACTCCTGTTAAAATTCGCAGGTGCATTTGTTTAGCTACCGGTGACTGATTGACTGTTTCATCCAGCGGATCACCTCTAACGCGCTTTCCTCCGAGAAGCCATTTTAAAATACCACAATGCATTGAACAGTGGGGATGAACCGAAACTAAAAGCTATTGTTGAGTCCCAATGGTGAAAAATAAATACTCACTTGGTGAAAAACCAAATCAGCAGTTTTGAAAACTAAAGTATAGATAGCCAAAAGCATACAAAAAAAAAGACGAAGGAGAATAATATGAAATTGTTTAAAATCTTGATGACTTCGTTTTCGCAAAAGCAAAAATTCTGAGCCACATCGGCAAATTTTTACTTAAAATCAGGAGATTGGGAGAGAGTCTTTATATTGCGAAACTCTTAACGAAATCGGAAGACACGGCAGGCTCGACAACAGTTTCAACTTTAAGTTTATCAGTTCATTTGTAAACCACAATAAAAATCAAACAAATAGGAATTGCTTTTCTGATATACGAGGTATCTTAAATTCAGACAACTAAATTGAGTCGCATGTCCTTTGATTATCGTATCTCAGATTTGTACCAGACTACGATTAGCAAGCAAGACATCAAATTTAAAATATTGCTCACGTCATAAGAGTTAAAGCCTTTTTTCACGCGTTGCAAATTTTCCGCGAATGCTTTTTGCGTAAATTGGGCTTAAACTAGCACTTTCTGCTCAAAGCAAACTTGTTGGCAGAAAGTCAGTTAATTTGTTCCAGGAAAACTACTACAACTTCCTCCAGCTCATACAGTACAGCAGAATGTCCACAAAGCAATAAGAGATGAGAACATATTCAACTCATTAAATACAGTACAGGTCTAAACGATAAGTTTGGATGACTTTGAAACTAGCTCACATTCGTGAATCGGCAGTCGCATTTGCCCGTAGCAGCGACGGACAAAGCGGTAGTTATTAGAATCCGTAATGAATTTGAAAGCAAACAGCCGCTCCAGTCGTCCATGCCGCGTGCAATACAGCACGGCCGTAACATCGACGACTTCCACAATTTTCCAACGCCTCATCGAGGAACATAACCAAATAAAGGAAGTGGGGCGAGGAATGATTTCTTGTTTTTCATGATGACGTCACCCATACAAAACTGTTGTGAGTCCAGAATTGAGGGGTGGTAACGGCGAACAACGATCACAACCACGACTCAGATTTGGTCCTATTTGCAGCTTTTGCCATCAGGTACCACTTTGTTCTCTGCAAGCTCAATTAGACGTTGCTACGTGAGCTGGATAAACTTCAACTAAATGCTGATTGACTTAAAACCAAAAGGTCACAACCAACATTTCTCTGTTGAGCAGCTTTACGCCGCTTTTCAGCACAACGAGTAACCTGTTCATTGAGTTGAGAAGCAGAAAAGCCAACCAACAACTTCAAATCACATACAAACTTGTAGGAAAAGCGCTTTCCTGGTACCTAAACAAAATAGGTCGTAAGCTTTAATAAAAACAATAAGCCGGTTGAACTTTGTCCTCTGGTCACGATAAATCGATAACAGCTTGGCACAACGAATACTGTTGTGTAGTGGTTAGAACGTCTGCTTTGCAGTCAATTGATTTTAGTTTAAGTCCCTTGTCGAATCACACCAAGGTCTTGAAAAACAGTACTTAGCAGCTACTGAGCTAAAGCACGCAGCATGAATGGAACAGTGTCGAGGAAGAGCCGACAACATCGCTTGTGGGGGAACGCACGTGACAGAAAATCACAATTTTTGTGTATGTCGAGCGGCCTAGCAGGCCATCTGTCGCGGTGGTCCGCCCTAACTAAAGACTAGCACACGGAGCATGGGCTCATTTGCATAAACCAAAGAAAATAAAACTACTGTATCGGAGACCCCCAAAATACTGCATTTTCCATTTGGTAAAACTAAATCAGCTCAAAGTATAAAAATTGTAATACAATAAAGCAAATGCATTTCCCTACAAGTAACATCATCGGTGCTGCAAAAGAATTAAAACCTAGTAGATACAAGGGAACAGGCAGTAAGCTATGCCGACACTTTACACTGTATCACATGCAACAAATACTACATACTTGCCCGCCAAAACAATTCAAATTTGGTTTTATAATTGTCCACCTGTTGGCAAACACGTAGGCTGGTTGTAGACTAAATAAACAATGTAGTAGGGATGAGCAATTCCGAATACCGAATCCGAAGGATTCGAATCCCAAGCTATCCGAATCCAAAATGCCAATTCAAACCGGATAATAGAATTCGGTTTATATCCTGCTTACAAGCTTTATCACGTTGCTTGGACACAGATTTTCTTTTTCGTAAAAGTATCAGTTGCATGCAATGATTCAAAAACTAACACGTACTCACAGGCAAACATGGAGAAAGCTTAAATGTATTGCACTGCAATAAACTCGTTCTCTGATTGTGCTTTTGTTGTTGCAAACTTGTAATAAATGCTTTCATGTTGATTGAGCGAATTGCAAAAAAAGAATTCGGATTCGGTTTAACTATACTAGAACATTCTAGAATAGTATATTATTCTGAATATCCATCCCTACAATGCAGTAAACGCAATTAAATAGTGAGCAGAGGAGTGTTTGCCAACAGGTGGGTAATTCTATTAAACCAAATTTGAATTGTTTTGGCGGGCAAGTATGTAGTATTTGTTGCATGTGATACAGTGTAAAGTGTCAGCATAGCTTACTGCCTGTTCCCTTGTATCTACTAGTTTTTAATTCTTTTACAGCACCGATGATGCTACTTGTAGGGAAATGCATTTGCTTTATCGTATTACAATTTTTATACTTTGAGCTGATTTAGTTTTACCAATTGTATATTACTGAGTTTATAGAAACAGCGACGGAATTGCTTAAATACATCAGAGTTAGATAGGTTGTATACCTCTCCTCAAATTTAATCAAACCACTTTGAAGCCAGTCCGTTAAAATAACACCAATATCAAACCGGTTCTTAGTGAAAATAGTGTTGTTGCTCAATAGAACAAATCTACGTTGAAATTTTTTTAACTCACTTTAGCAATAATATCACTGTCATAGTAATATCGAAGACCTCTTGCTAGCTTTCCGTAATTCATAGCAGGTTTATTCTTTCTTACTCCCCACATTTCTGCTACTTTATTTGGATCAACAAGTTTAAATTCTCCATCTTCTCCTGTCCATTTAATGTACTCTTGGCAGTCAGCATCAGTCAGAATTTCAAGAAGAAATTGCCACAACTGAATATTGGCTTTCCTACAAATAGACAAACTTTGAAGTTTACTAGCTGAATTGTGTTGAAAATTTTACAAGAGATTTTGCTACGAAAGCTTTAACGTTGTACTATTTCACAATGATTTAATAGTCAACTAGTTAAGGCATACAATGACTTGCACCAACTGCAACATCTATGAATGACTGCTGAATCAAGGGCTTCCTTGGGTTAGAACAACGTGGGGCTTACACAGCATGTGATAAAAGATGTCTTTTGGGTACCCACCAATGGTGGTCCACCTGGTAGGTGGTGTGGCTACTTGTCTAATTCATGACTGCTCTATTACCCAAGCCTGATCATCATTAGGCTTGCAGTGTAGGCTGAAATGTAAGCATTTTACACTGTGCCTCCATTCCAAGAAAGAGAAAGGATAAACACAAACACACAAGACAGTAAGGTCATTTGGCCGTCTTTCAAGCTCATCTGTTTATATAGTGTTTGATCAGTAAAATAAGTTCTCTATTATTTACTAAAACGATATACAGACCACTACACATATACATGCACAATCTTACTTCTTTTGTGTGTCATTTTCTTCATCTGTAGAAAGTGATTTGTTTGGCATTGGGTCTTCACCAACACTGGGGGTAATCAAGGAAACACATGGCTAAATAAAAAAATACACTACATTCTTCACATGACTCAATGACAAAATAGAAATGTTTCACAGATTTTGGCTTTCAGCAATGTGAGCAGCACAAAAATAAAATGCAGCTTCACGTTTTATTTTTTTTGTTGCTCACATTGCTGAGTGCAAACTGCTCTGTACTGATCAAAACATGGATTGGTATAAAAAAGATGTTGCAGATAAAAAGTGCCAAAAAAACTGTTTATTTCATTTTCACATTTAAAAATGTTAGCAACAGCATAGCAAATAGCAATTTTATACAATTCGGCTTTAACTAAGTTTCTATTATCCACACTATCAATTAACTATTGCTCACAAGTGTGATATGGCATAAATCATAAATTCATGCTTTGACAAGTGTAATAGCACAACTTTATTTGCAAAAAAATTGATGTCAAGTTGGGAAAAGAAACGCATATGAGCAGGAAAATGAATCTACAATGACAACAAAAATGTGGCAAACTCAGCTTTAATACTTTAACACAAAATCGGTATGGTATTGCATCACCTCTTCTGTTTCAACCTTGTCACCAGCAAGACAACTAGAGTTTTCAGAAACTTCAGTTATAATAAATCCATGCTTTTCCAAATTCTACAAAAGCAAAACAACTAAATTCAACTATTTTAAACACCAAAGCCTAACATGACATCTAGGCATTTCTGATCAAACAAATAAAGTCATTCAAGCTAGCAAAGGACACAGAACAGAGATCTAGCCAAAACTGATGCAAAACGAAGACCTCTTCTAGCATAATAATGTTAGTTGTAAATGGAATAGTTAATATGTCACCTCTTTAAAACAGTACTAATAAAAACTGAGTGAATTTGGTTTTTGCATTGAGCCAATACATGAATTTTTATCGTCCACTTAGGCCTACAAGAAAACTTTTAACCTGTTTTACTTAGAAGAGCAGAAGAGCTTGGGTTTAAACCTACTTTAAAGTTATGAATAGGCTACTGCTAACATAGTTCATTTCCAAAATAATTATTAAGAATTAAGCAAAGAAAATTGCCATAACAATGTCTTTCCCAAGGGCACAACAACATATAAAATTGCAATGCAATCTTACTTTAAGAAGGTCTAAGTTATTATATAATGTTTGTCCATATGGAAATTTTTCAACAAACTGCTGAAGTGACATTTCACATAATGATTTCCCATTGATGTTTTGATTGACCATCTCACTAATATCAAAACCGCACCCTTTTGCAACCACTAACATCCATTTATAAACCTAAAAGGAATAATTGTAATGCACACTGCTGAAAGTGCAAAAAATAGCTGATTACAAAAGCGGGAATATCAAATTAGTAAATAGATTCCTTGCATTTGCACTAAAGTTTGGTTCTGGTCATGTCAAGAATACATATGCTTACTATTACTAAAAGCAACATTGGCCAAGTAGAAAAAAACTTTGCAGGCATAGGCTATTTAACATAAAAATTAAATGATCATATATTAATTTAGCACCATACCAAAAAATTTATCAAAATATTACAAATAACTCTACCATGGAGCAAAACTGCTTTAATATGATACCGGTACTTAACACTTGCAAGTGATTATGAAATAAAAATGATGAGAACTTAATCAATTTGTTGAACACAAGATGAAGAGGGAGACAAAGTACAAGATGCCAGTATATTTTTAATGTCTTTGAGTCAGTAGTACTGTCCAACATGTAATTGCAATCCGTCATGTGAATGAGTGATACTAAAATCTGGAAATACAGATTTTAAAGACTCAAGGTAAAAATGGAATGATTAAGTCATGAAGATATAGTACTTAAATATGAAAATACTCATTTACAGGAATTCATAATAAAAAAAAACTACAAGCCAAAATACGAAAATTGCAGAAATACATAAATTTATGAAAGGTGATTAAAACTAATAATATACTCAATTAGACAAAATTGGATAAAAACATGCCTGCACTTCATTCCACAAACGAGGATTTCCAGGAATCGCAACATTACTTAAAGAGTCAAATTGCTTGGAATTCATGACTTTGTCACTAACAAGTGACGCTTATCAGTAGAGCAGATATCTGAAAAAGAAGTAGAAACACCCACAAACTGATATAAGCCCACTTTCTCCAGTAGGCCTACTTGAACTATCACGTATGGTAATCAAATATATGTAGTGTAGATTTAAACTTTTGATTCCATCACCAGATCTTGGTAAAAACCCAACTTTTATCGCTTGGAAAAACACAGTTGAAGAACCGGCTCTATTGCACAAGATGTCAACATACTGAATGGCAGAATAATTAATTCTGGCACAATAAGTGAGAGAAGTAATTCTGGCAAAATAAGAAGAGAGAAAATATGTCGCGATGAAAGCATTGGTGGAAACAAACAAAAATTGCAGCGATAAACAGCGCGTCGGTAAGGTAGGCCACAACTTGGAGAGGCATTTGCATCGCTATTGGAAAATTACTTTTAAAGTTTAATCATTTATCTACCCAAACGAAATTATTCTTTCTCTATCACTCTCCGTTAACAATACTAAGAACCGCACTCTCATTCTATTGTACACTGGACCCTCGTTTTTCCGGAACTCGTTAATTCAAATTTCCGTTTATCCGGACAGAGAGTCCGGACGGCCTACAAATAAATTCAAACAACGCACGCCTCGCGTACGGCCAAAAATGCCAGATAGGTGGCCCCCGACGCTTGCAAACACCATGCTTTGCCGGGTATCAGTGAACAATTCTGCCGTTCCGTACAAAAAGACAAAGTGAGTGAACGAAAAATTATATCGTTTTATAAATAAAAGAGATATTTATATATATATTATTTCTATTTGAACAGCTACAAAATAGACATTAAAAACATTTAAACCACAACAGTCTGTTTTGCCTAAACGCTCGTCAAGTGGTGCGTCCGCAAAATACATATAAAACACTATAAACGCTATAAAAACGCTATACAAACTGGCATAAAAATGTAAAAATTAACCAATAAGTGCAATACATTTGAAAATTCAGCAACTAATGCAACCCATCTCAGAAGTTAGGAAAGATATCAAATAAGCCGCCGGTGGTGCTGGGTGATAAGACTTTTGGCGAAAGTTAATTGCCCAACTCGAAGCTCTAGAGAAGGACGGGATCGAAAATAATGTTAGTACTAGGAATAATTTTTTAATTTAAATTTGTTGGTGTGGTGGCATTTTTCCATCAGTTCGGTTCTCTTGTTCAATGACGTAATTCAGTGTTTTTATAGCGTTTATGGTGTTTTATATGTATTTTGCGGACGCACCACCTGACGAGCCTCTAGGCAAAACAGACTGTTGTGGTTTAAATGTTTTTAATGTTTATTCTGTAGCTGTTCAAATAGAAATATATTACGACTCCGGCAAGTTTGCTGTTGAGCATTGTGAAGCCAAGTAGCTATTTGTATATATATGCTTATATTTGCATTACATAAATACGTTTGTATTATCCGAACTTTTTCATTATCCCGACAGATTCCAGCACCAACTAGTCCGGAGAAACCAAACTCACTTGAAAAATAAATGTACTTTAGGGAAACGAAGATCAAGTGTACTTCTTTCCCACTACTTTGTACCACCTGCTATTTGCTCTTCATCTTTGCTCTCCATTATGTTCTATATTTTTTTGCACTACCTTGTTTACTCTACTTATTTTTTAAGCTCTCTAATCTTCCTCTCCCTAAATATGGGCCATAGTGCTTTTTACTTTTTACCTTTATTCCCTTTGCTTTTGCGTTTTATAGCATTTCTAGTCAACACATACGCACTCTATTACTTTTCCTCTTACTATTTTTACGCAATATCATTTTTCTATTCCTCTTTCCTTTCACATTACTAACCTAGTTGTCTTACTTATTACTAACGTGTTTTTCTTCTACTGCTTTCTGCTTTACTTTTATCACTGGTTTTTATCCGATTTAGCTCTATCTAGTTATATATGTTATTTCCAAAAACTTTGCAGCAAATATGGGTAGACTATATTTCGTCTATACAGGTTGATTGCTGTTTTGTGTTTATATCGATGTTGTACAACCAGTTTTAAAAGGGAATTTAAAAAATTTTGTTTTTGTTTAGTAATCAAAACATAATCTACACCTTGTAAAATTTAGGCCACTTTCTGAAAAATTGATTACCGTACCATTTGTTTAAGATCGTGCTTTCTTCAAAACCTTGACAAATGAGTTTTTCATTTTATTGTGCTGATATAGTCTGACAGTGATAAAACATTATCGTGTGTTATATATTAGTCTACTACTGTTCCTATGTGTGAGCATACATTGTGCAGATTATTGCCTTCATGTACTTTTTGATATACTTTTTACCAATATTGCTACGTCAGGCAAAGTTTCACTCAAAAAATTTATTGTAAATTTTTTAATAAATGCTAGTACAAAAGAAGATATACGTGACAATGCAATAATTCACAGGCTGGGACCTATCCCACTAAACTTTTCAATTTTTTCTAATTATTTTATTTGGTTGGTTGTTGGTTATATTCATATTCTGTAACAGTCAGTAATATGCATAGCACATAAAAAGTTTGTCCCCAGCAGAGTATCTTAGCAAATTAGGTCAATTTCCATAGGTATAACTTGAGTTGACATTTCGTCTCTGGTTGTTGGTCGGCTAAGCAATTCATGTTACAGTATATTCTCTGCTTAAAACTAACCAAGCCACGTATAAGGAACAATTTTTTATGCATTCCTTGCACGTAAAAAGGAATAAACAAAAATTGGAAAACGTATTTTTTGGAAAAAGATAAAAAGTATTTTTTGGAAAAAGATAATTACAATGTGCATTTTTACCCTTTCACCAAGTGATCATTTTGCCCCACATCCAAATTTACACAAAGTTCTGCTTTCATTTTAACGCATGTAAGTAAAAAGAGCTGTGACTGTAAAGGATAAAAGCTAACTAAAGGATCAGCAATCAAGTATATTTTTGTTTTTAACTTTCTTTACAAGCAGCCAAATGCTTGACTAAAAAACTTCCAATTCTTGATTTTTTGCTGGCAATTTTAATTTTTTAACATAGCTTCTTACATGCTTCCTCAAAGCTGCCAAAACTGATATGCTTTATTAGCGAAAACATCAAAAATAGTAAATGGCAGTATTTCTTGGCTGTTGCACTTTTAAAGAGTTTTTTAAATTTTGCCTCAGTGATAATCTTTCCCCACTTTCCCCTACTGCTTTTAGGCAAGAAATTATGCACAAATGTAATACTGACAATTCAATAAATCACGTTGTACATGCAGATATCTCCGTGTTTTTCGTGATACATTTTTAAAGTGACGGAAAAGCTTTTACCAAAGTTGCTGTGAAATGAAACATTAAGCTGTATTTTGGCGCTTTGCCACTATAACAGATTTTTAACCCCAAGATATATTTCAATCGCGACTGCATAAATTTTGTACGATTTATGATTCACTCTCCACATTACTCCAACTGTTGAGTGCCAAGCAGGAAGTCTGTAAACTCTATAAATGGACAAAGAAAATCATTCAAAATCTATTGGGTACGAAACGAATGCACTAAAACCACTGCACAGGTAAAGTTTACATAAAATACTAGTTGGCATCGCCTGCAGAGCCCCCATCAATAATGTTTAGGTTTACAACATCGGTTCAGCCGACCATGCTGGCTTCATCCAATGGATAGTTTGAAAACAGTAATGAAGAGTTTATGCTTTTTGACATTGCCAAATCTCGTTCCGAAACAAAACTACCACTCTCTGATAGGAAATCCATCAAAAAACATTATGAGGGCTAGTTCATAGCTACTACATGTCTCCCAAGTTCCTCCAGTTCCGGGCAACATCATGTTTGCCCTCTTTTCACCGCGGATTCCTTTAACTTAACAAACTTTTGTCTGTTAAATTCAGCAAGTGCTTGAAAGCATATCAAAGTTGTAGAAGGGTCCCAAAGTGATTGACATCTACTTTCAACAGCAACGTATTAAATATTAGGCTCACTACTTCGACTTTTTCGTAACTGAGAGCGAATTTATGTGAGCAAAGGCTCTGGCTGCGGTTATGTTGCTTCGTCTTGGCATGAACACAGCTAGGGGAGATTATATTTAACCGAAGTGAAGCACTCACAGTTAAGTTATTACAATTGCTGAGTCCCCATCAATAATGTCCGGGTTGAACATATCGGATCAGACGGCTACGCCGGTTTTTCGCGATTAATCGTGATGAGAACGGCAATAAAAAGTTAATGTATTGTAAACATAGCTAATTCATGTTCCCAAATCAAATCCATTAAAAAACATTATTTAAAGGGTTGCTCGTAGCCGCTATATTTTCCCCATTGTGGAGTCTTTGCCTACATCTTGTTTGCCCTGATTTTAGTATTGGCGCTATTAGGAAGTGAACTTGATTTAACAAACATTTGTGCGTTCATTTGATGAAGTGCATGAATGTATAATTTTATAGCTGTGGGAGTGTGCCAAATGATTGCTGTGCATTACAAGAATAAGCTGTTAAATATTAGAATCACTACTTACCATTTTTTTCAACTGTATGCTTATTTGTGCAAACTAATTCCCTGTGTGAGCGCATGCTGCTAAGTTTTGATATAAACACTGCCAGGGAAAGAGTGAACTAACCCGAAATGATGTACTTGTGGTTAAGTTATATTTCCTTCCGTAATGTCGATGTTAAGAAAATGAGTAGTTGTGAGAACAAAAATAAAGAGTTAATATTTTTTGACATACCCAACTGTCGTTATAAAATCAGAAGTACCGTGTTATTGATAGGAATTAAATAGAAAAGCATCAGCGGTGATAGCGCATAGGCGCTATATTTTTACCAAAGTTTTTGAATCCCTAGCAACGTCTTATTTGCCTTGTTTTCAGTATGTACATAGCAAGTGGACTTGCTTATAACTGAAACAGGCAATAATTTTACATACTTTTATCCGTTTATTTCACCTTTTGCATGAAAGCATAAATGTAAAAATATTTTTTTGGATGAAGAGGGGCGCAAACGTGATTGCTGTGTAATTTCTAAAATAAGATATTAAATATTTGACCTTACGGTTTTTTTGTAATTGCTTTTCATTTACTTGACTTAACATCTCAGACTGCGCGTATATTGCTCGGTCATGGCATAATCGCAGCTGGGGGAAATGTAAACTAAACTAAAGTCAAGCACCTACAGTTAAGTCATAACAATAGATTAGGTACGGCTTGCGGGCCGGATGCGGCCGGCAAAGCAAAATCATTGGGTCGTGGCCCCTTGATTGATTATAATACCTGTATTGCCCGCGAGTGAATTTCTCTTCATCTGTTAAGCTTGAATCATCTTGAAATCTGGTTAGCTGTTTGCCTTACGGGCTTATTTGTTTATCTTAGTAAGACTAGTTGTTTCCTTGCTAAAAGGCATATGCTTTAAACTACGCACAATGGTGGATTTAGGGTGCGGCAAGTGAGGCACTTGCTTTAGGCCTCTTTTTTTTGAAGTTACCCCTTTATGGTTTCACAAAGTGTCATAAAACTTTATGAGTGTTTAGAAAGTAACATATTCTAGCATCCTAACTTCCTTTTCTATCATCCTGAAACTTTTAAGCTTGAAATTGTTGGCACGAAGCATGAGAGATAATTTTGAAAAGAGCACAACTAACAAAAAATCAATGAAACCGAAAAAGGTAAAAACGCTACACAGATATACATAGAATATCCTAGAAATAGAAATTTTCTACTACGCGAACTTATTCTTTCATTTATGCTTTTTAAGATCGAAATTTCTTTAGTGTTTAGGCCAAGATTTTGTACCTATTGATCCCCTGTTGGGGTTTTTATTAAACGCACTACAGTCCAATTGCAGAGCTGTCGGGTAAATCTTGGACATTCGGGGTCACCTTATGAATTTTTGCCTTAAGCTCCTAAATTTCTAAATCAACCCATGGCTACACTTTATGTACACTTCTAGTCTGAAGTTTAAAAATTTGATGTAGAGTTGACACAATAACTGTATTGAAAAGTCTTAGGTCAGCGGCAAGTTATCCTTTGTTGTAACTTGAACTGCAATAGGAATGAATTCACAACAAAGCTTACAAACTGAATTTGGAAAGCAAATGCCGTTACAAATACCAAAACACTTTTTTCAGAATAAAAAGATACACGATGAAGACAAATTCTTTTTTAAAATATTTTTCATAGGATGGCGTCAAGGTGTCTTGCAGTCAGGGCCGTAAAGAGGGGGCAAGGGGTACTGATTACCCAGGCCCTGGCTCGTTTTGTATTGATTTTGGTATTTAGACTTGCTCAGGAAATTTCCCATCAGTACGGAGACCGAAATCAGCAAGTGGTTGAGTTTGATCTGCAAAAAAAAGGTCACCGCCTCCTAATCGCTGCGTCTATGGATGTTTCGGCTCGCGGTGCAGGCAATTTCAGCCACGATCCTTCTCTGGGAAAAATTTCAAACTTTTTTCAGACTTTACCAGATTTTTGTTAAAGGGGACCCGGAATTAATGTGGGTACCAGACTGTTCTCTCAACGGCCCTGCTTGGGTTTCCGGTTTGAAGTTTGGTTTCAATGTTTGGGCTGGATTATAGAGACGAAATTTATGCCGAGGGTGCATCTAGCTTTACTTAACGAAAAATATCTTAGAAATAAATTATAGCTCAACTTGACTTATCGTGCACGCAGAACACACTTTTTTACACGAGTGGACAATTCTTTTAGGTCGTAAAACTCATCAAAAGCTAGGTAATATCGTAAATAAGTGATAACGATTTGCAGATGTTATAATTCTGGCATAGGCGTGGCAAGGGAGCCAAAGAGATCATGCCCCTCAAGCTGTCTCAAATCAATCAAAGAAAGAAAACATTTTTTTGAATAACCGTGATAAGGTCAACAAAAAATACTGAGGGACAAAAAGCCTCTCAAAGTTTTTGGGTTCTCTCGAAATTTGCTTCTGGCTATGTTAATGGCTTTTGATCACAGCCAGGCTGTCACCTAAGCTTCAAAAACTTTCAAGCAAAATTTCAAGTATCACACTAACGTTGTGCTGTCGATAAATGTATTTTGTGATATCCTGGTCAACTGTTACTAGTTTAATTAGGACTAATCTGTAGTTGAATCAAGTTGCTAGGGAAAAACAGAGAAGGAAAGAAATTAAAAAAACGCGCCTTGTAGAAAAATACCTGACTTTCTAATTGCAAATTATAAAAGCGCGCTATATGCCATAAAAACAGTGAAGGAATCGAATTTGGTGGGGGGAAATTAACTCGGCCTGCCAAAGGCACTTTTTGTCAGCTATTAGAAAAGGTTGCCTACCACTGATGTAAACAAAAGAATCATGGTAATAGTGCGTCAATACTAGCATTTAGATCAATTCAATTCCTTGTGAACAGTAAAATGTTAATCTACAATGATTATTAATAAAATCATTATTGTCGATTATTCTGTCAAGATAATTATTAGCTGGCATATCGACAATAAAATTGACAACAATAGGACTTGATTGCTAACATTTGAGTCAATAGAATTTATTGTATCAGTAAAGTGATAGGCTAGTCGACGATAATTTTCTATGAAGTGGGTGATGACATTAAATATTATCGCAGCTTTATATTTTAGCTAAAAAGTTACACGTTCTCAAAATTTTGATGTCGGTGAATCAACCCAGCAATGTGTAAACAGGAGGTTGTTACTTTGACAACAAGTTAGATTTGGTTGAGCATGAGCAGGAGCGTAATACAATTACGAAAAGCAGGCCAATTAGGAAAGGGGGCACTTTACAACCGCTTTCAACAGCAAATCATCTTTAAAAATGGTCTTCTGTAATTAACGATTGATAGTAGAGTACTTTTTGAAAATTTTGAAGTATTAAGGTGACGTTTTTGAGCTCATCCGTGTATCACGAATTACGGTAATGACGCACTGCAGCAACCTAAGCATGATCAAAGTAATTACTAGTGTTTCTCAACTTTTTTGTCTCATACCTCACCTGTTTTCAATAGTGTTTTACGCTATACCGAGATTTAGCATCTGTACGCCTGCTTATCAATGGCTTTTTCACTACAAGAGTCACATGTTAAGGCCAAGGAAAGACATTGTCGTATACTAAGTTGTTAAACTGAATGCCCCATACCAAAAACACTAATATTTGGCCAAACAAGTGCACACACAACAAGGTTGGATCACTAAACTAATTTTTAATTGAGTAGTCCAACTGGCTTGTTTCTCTTCTTTATCAAATATAGTATTATCTTGAATTTTTTCTTTTGTTATTGTCTTCCTTCATGTTGGGAAGGGCATCAAGCGTTGATAAGAAGCAGGAGCGAATCTAGCATTTTCATTTGGAGGTATTTATATTGATCAAATTACTTATGAAAGCTAAAGTTATCTAATTTAGCTACTAGCAAAGAACAAGGTTTAAAAAATTCTGGGGATCCGACCACCGTTACGCTTCTGGAAAATAATTTTAAAGTAGAAGTTCTTGAAATGGGGTCAATGAACCCCTTGATATTTGTAAAAGGCATTTTGATTTCACGTAAAACGCAATGGTGATATTGGTGATACCCCCAAAATAGTGGGGAATAAATCTGATCCAGTATCATCTTTAGCGACAAAATATTTGTTCTAATCTACATGTCATCTAAATGTTGAAGAAATTTCCTTTGCAAAAATAAAAATGTTTCGTACTTTACGCTAAGAGTAGATGAATGATGAAGCATGGTACATGCAATAGATCTAACATATCTTCAGCGAAAGCTGTAACCTTACTGTAGTAAGAGCTCCGAAAGACTGTGACCGTTTTAAATTAATCACAGCTTCGTAATGCTTCACAGTTTTAACTAATGAAAACTAACCTGCAAGCCTTAAACTTCTTTTCATCTTTTACAAGGTCTTCCACATTCTCAACTGCTTTCGTCGCGTTCAGAGAAAGTTTGGCATCGTAAAGTAACTTTGGATGAGACGGAAGCACATCCAAGCGTTTTGGAGGCTCTTGCAGCAAGGAATTTACATTCGTTTGATGCATTTGCTCACACTAAAGCTTTGCATACATTCGTAAAAAATGTGCTGCAAGATAAGATTAAGGTTAACGCTATTGACCTCGCAATTTACACATTTGCTGTAACATAATTATGTATGTGCACGTTACATTGGATCAAGCAATTTCTTAAAGCGAAATTAAATGAGATTGAAATTGTTTGAAAACAAGTTTCCAGTTGCTTTGAAATGCTTGGCTGTCTGGGTGGACGCAACAATTTTTTTGAGAGGTAAACAATCAGGCGTCGCATAATGAGCAGGCTCGTTTTCCACAAGAACATTAGTAAGCCCTAATATATGAGTAAGTAAACGAATTCATCACCTTTTTTAAGAAGTGGCTTGGCGCATAGTCTTGTAGTAAAGCAAGTAGATATCTGGAGTGAGAGGAAAAACAAGAAGTTTAATTTTTTAACTTTCATTCGTTAGCATTTAAAAATGCAACGGCTCCAGCAATCAAGTCGAAAGTTAGCATGAATAAGTAACTTAATATTTCGCATAAATAAGTATAACATAAAATTCCACTTTGTACAAAATGTAGAAAAAGATTACAATAATATGTGACCAAGATAACACAAAACTTGGATTTGCAAACACACGGGCACCAATATTTTTCGAAGTATACTCATAAAAGATATCAGACTTTTTGCAAAAAACATAGTTGTGCATCGCGTCTTACATTTTAACTGGAGAAAAAAGGAAGGTAATGTGAGCTTATTGTATAGCAAGATTTTTTTTTTCAGCGCCAACTTTCAATATCATGTGACAAACAATACATTTTAGAAAACTAATAAATGTAAACACACCCACTCAACCTACCAGGCTATCATCTCAAAAACACTCTACAATTTTAAACAGGTTAAAATCACAACTTGCACAATAATCAATCAACAACAAAAATTGTGCGTAATATGCTGATTTCTTTCAGTTTGACCTGTTGAGAGATAGCACAACCCTTTGAGCCCTGACGGGAATTCCAGTTCCCATCTTATAATCCTGCCTATAGTTAAGCAATGTAAGCAAAAAATAGTCTTTGAGCTATGAAGGGAACCTCAGTATTCAACACTTTAGGCATATCATCAGCTGCAGTAGAAAATATATTTGTCATTTTTTGGTAATTTTTCCATGAATTTGTTCACCTTGGAAAATTTGGTTGAAAAGAATATCTGATACGCATTGCCGCATATCGCCATAATTATGTTGCGTTAGTGTTTTTTGTATGTATGACAAAACCTTGCCAAATAAGCATGCAGAATGTTCATTTTCAGTGATGAAAATATACAGGAATGTTTATTACGTCATCAATATGATCATATGAAAGAAATGTAAGACTCTGTATGGCGAATAATTCCAATTTTTAACGTCTAAAATCTTGACAGGAATTAGAATTCCTGACCCCTAAAATGGCCCCAAAATTATCTGATGCACTTCATAACAATAAATATGTTTATTGATGCCATTTCGAGCAAAAATATCCAAAACTTCTAAAATTTATGGTACTTTAGGTAAGTCAGGGCTGAAAGGGTTTTAAAGGCACTCAATGTGTCTTTCGGTAGGCCAGACAGAAGCCAATGCAATTGTAGAATAACTTGATCACCACACTTGATAACTAACTTGATCACATTCATATTATGTTAAGCGCTAGTGTCCGAGCGAGCGGAAATAGATCTAGATTCTATATTCACAAGGCTGTAAATTCACTTTCGTTTCATGGTCGGTTATTTCAACTTGTCTAAACTTATTGTTCACAAGATTTTTACACAATAAATCATATTATTCAATGGTTATAGCAAATAAAGAATTATATTTGTTTCTGTCTTACTTTTTTTGTTTCAGTCTTACAGAACAATATGGTTTCATTTTCCCAAAGACTCGCCTGCCATTTTGATTGCCGTAACGTTCGATTACGACATTACGTTATTCAGTGTTACCTGTCACGCGCAATATACGCGTATACTTGTTACGCTATTGGAGGTCTTATACAGGGTGTTTCATCTCAATATGGCGCTTTATTACAACTTATATCTCAATAACTGCAGAAGATATGAAAACCAAACTTTTTTTTTTTGAAAACTAATGATCTTAAGTTTACTCAGCAAAAATTTGAACTCAAAAATCAAAGAAATAAACGTTTTATTAAACTTTTTACAAATGCACAATATACAAACCCTTGGTTACACGACACGCATGGAAACGGTATTCCATTTCTTGCCAAACTCGAACAAGCATATCGGGATCGATGGTTTTCAAGGCCTCAGTTATCCGAGTCTTCAGATCATCCACTGACGTTGGAAGAAGACGAAAGTAGACCAAGCCTTTTACATAGCCTCAGAGAAAAAAGTCACACGGCGTTTGGTCTGGAGATCTAGGGGGCCAATGCAGGAGCACGCAATCATGATTTCCGGCACGTCCGACCCATTTGTTATGCAGAGTAGCGTTTAGATACTGTCTTACATTGAGACTCCAGTGAGGTAGTGCCCCATCCTGTTGGAAAGTAAAGTCTGCTCGCTCTCCCTCAAACAAAAGTTCCATCAAACAATTTTGCAGCATAGCAAGGTACGCTTCACTGTTGACCGTTGTTCCTTTAAAAAAGGAAGGCCCATACACACTTCTTCGATATGGCGCAGAACACGTTCACCTTAGGAAATCTCGCACATGCTCCTGTATTGTGTGAGAATGTTCAGTTTCCCATTTGCGTGCGTGGTGTTTGTTGACTTTGCCAGTTGCGTGGAAGGTTGCTTCGTCACTAAACACAAGACGGTCATCAAATTTGTCTTCTTCCAACATCACCTGCATTTGGGTACAAAAGTCTTTGCCAGATGATTTGTCGGTGTCTTTCAAATGCTGGAGCAAATGCAATTTATAAGGTATCATATGCAGGTGTTTTCTTACAACTCGCCAAACGATTGTTGAAGGCATCTGAAGTTCAAGACTAGCTCTTCTGATTGACTTCCTGGGGCTTCACTGGAAGATGTTTCAAACTCTTTCGATTGTTTCAGTTGAAGGTGAAGGAGCATTCTTTTTCGGGAGCACAAACATCCCTCCTCCTTAAATTTCGCGTGCCATTTCTGTATGGTTCGTCGGTTTGGTGGCTGCTTTGAAAATTCTGTCCGAAATTCACGTTGAACATACGTCCACGAGTTGTTTTTAACAAATTCCAAAACACAAAACGCTTTTTCCATTCCAGTAAAAGACATTTTAAGCAAATAAGAGGCAAATCGGTAGAAACGGCATTTTACGCAAAAAGCTTAAACCTTGATTGTGACGTAACAATGGTCTGGCGAAACCACCGCAGCAAAAAAATTAGAGGTTATACCTTTCCAACAAAACCAATTTTATCCTACTACATTTGCCAGTTACTGAGATATGAGATTTTCTAAAGTGACATATTGAAATGAAACACCCTGTATTTATTGCTAAATTTATATTCGACTTATATTCGAGTCATAGATAATTCCTGAGTTTTTGGTGAGAATTCTACTTAGTCTTATGTCCATAATCGACTTTTATTCGAAAATATACGGACGGTAACAACCCTTCAAAGATAGAAATTAATTTAGTGACCAGATTAGACTTAACGAAAGATTTACCGCTTTTAGGAGGTTGTAGGATTTTTGATTTTGCGTAGCTACACTTTTTGCTGAGCTGTTGGCCAAAGTTTGCAACACGTAAATTCATGGAAAATCACCGACACTCAAAACTTGTAAAGCGAAGTCAAAATCTGAAATAGTGTTAGGGCTGCACGGTACACAGCTCGTATCTAATATACAGAAAGCGCAATTCTGTCTATGTGTCTGTTTTAACTCCTCTGAAACTGCTACAGGTACAAGCATCAAACTTGGCACGATTGATCATCACCTTGTGGTGAGTGTCATAAAGGTATTCGTGACGTCATAATCAAAAATAAATTTTTAGAAATTGCATTACTTGACAAAGGACAACCGCTTTTTGCTCTAACAAAAACCAGCTTCCGACTAACCACATTTCAAAAACTTCATTTGTTTGGGGTCTAAAATGACGTCACAATCAACGATTCATTGCACAATCTGTTTTTGTTTTTTTCTCAAAAAGTACTCATCGTACAAACGCGATTAAACGTTCTTTTAGGACAGGGGTGGGCAAACTGCGGCCCGCGACGAACTGTTTTGCGGTTCGCCAAAGCCTCAAGCAAATAATTAAAAAAAATAAATTAATGTAGAAGAACGTGATTGGGTGCATTTTTCTCATTGATAGACTTATTCAATTAGAATAATATGCCAATGCGTTCGTTTAAATGTGCGGCCCTCAGCTAGCTTCCGTGACCGCGATGCGACCCGCAAGCCAAAACAATTGCCCACTCCTGTTTTAGGAGATATTGATAAGGTGCTTTCGATAAAAACAACTTTACAACAATTAAAGCCTATTAAACAATGCTACGAACAATAGGAAGGTTGCACGCACGTGATCAAACGTCATCAAATGCGCTTTCGAAAAATCTGGCTGACCAGATTCAGAGATTTTGCATTGAATTGAATAGGAGTGATATCGTTTTTTGCAAATCAAATGAAGAAATGTGACAGTTGTTAAATGAACGTTAAATATGTTATTTTACTGATGTTAAGGAATGAATCTAAGGTCAAAGTAAGATAAGAGGTGCTAAGGTTTGCTTGTTATTGCTAATAGTTGGGCTAATTTTATGGGCTAAACATGCGGGCTTATTTGTAGCCAGCTTCTGTGAGGGTTTTCATATTCAATTGATCAGCGTGTTTCGGAGTGCTGAGTCTAAGTTAATTGTAATGTGTAACTTATACAGTATATTTAGTGGCATAAGCATTCTGAAAAGTTGAAAACTTAAGTTATACTCTAGCCTAAATGACAGGGCAGACTTCTGTACCGTTTGTCATATGCTGGATTAGTTATTGTTGGATAAAATCAGTAAGTTTTTGAAATTTTTTGTCAATAGTAATTGCAGGCCAGTCATATTGATATGTCAGATGTAATTGTGTGACCTTAACTACTCCTTAAACATTTTTTTGGGCTATTACCTAGGCTGCTGGACCAAGGGTAATGTGAACATTACGGAACCAATTTATTCATTCATGCGTATGAGCTCATGCTCTGTTTGCATGTCTTTCGTCACATTGAGTCACCACGACGGGTAGACTGCTTGGCCCCAGCACCTGTTTGCTACATAAAGATGGAGGCATACCGTTAAATGCTTTGCTCATGGACACAACAAGTAAACTTGCCGGCAAGCTCACCGTACCGGTAGTAATGATCAAACAATGGATGTTTTTGCTAATGTACCGACTGGTATCTAATTGATGTAGCTTATTTTTAAGTGAGGAGCAAATGGTAGTTAGATGGCACTTCTCTTAGGGGCATTTTTTAAAATTAGCACACTGTGCTAGGCTTATACTAGCTAACTGAAAGATCAAATCTCAACCAAATTGCTTTTGGTCAAATTTATTTGTTTCCGAGAATCCAACTAGCAATAATTCATTCCAAATTTTAATTAATTTTTCATTAGTTTTCAAAATAACCCCAAAAGTTGGTGTTCGCCCTATACCTCTCCAGCATAAATTACAGCCTTTGGTCAGCCAGTTTTTTTGGCGCGAAATGTGTGACGTCATATGCAACCTTCCTATTCTTTAGTTAAGCACTTTAAATCCTTTATGCATTTTTTCTTCTCTTTTTCCCTTGCACGCTTTAACTGGCTCTATGATGTCATAATGTATCTCGTACGATTAACACAAACCTTCGCTACCGGTACCGCAAATCATAATATCAAGATATTTTTAAAAATTGCACTGTTTTTGCAAAATCAGTTTACTTAAAAACTGATTTGTGACATCATTTCTCAACTGATTTTCAAACTTTTCCCAACAAATTAAAGGTTATTTTAATGCAATTCCGATGGTGTACCCTATGTGCAATTAATATTAGTTTTTATACTGAAGAAACTGAACTTTAAAACCTATGGTGTAGCTTTTTAGCTCTTCCGAAAGTAGTAAGTTTAGTAAAAATGGGTGACTTTAATACAAAAACGTTATAATTAGGGCCACTTTTTTTGACCTAAAAAATATATTTTTGACTTTATTTTTGCAAAATTTTCACTTGATTTTTTCCTAACTGCTTTCGCCTATTGTTTATGTCTTGTTGTACTTTTTTGATTAAAAATGTTTTATAATCCACAATTTACATAAGTTTTTAAAGAAGAAGGTAGCCTACTTTAAACATTTTCTCAATCACTCAGTCTTGAAGCTAATGCAACAAAGCGACGCATGACGTCAAGATCTAGGATAACGAGCCATTGTGTGTACCGGTATCAATTAGTGTGTAATACAAAAAATGCGTTGTTATCGCAACTCTACTGTACATTAACAGTCTGTCTATGATGTTTTTAACGAAAGCCTCACAATATAATTACCAGGACTTTTTATTGTAATACAGCATCATATATTTTTTTACGTTCTCAACATCAAAATTTCTGTCTTTTCTCAGTAATTTACTGAGCATAGAAAACGACCTCTCAACAGCAGCAGAGGTTGGCCGGGCTTTTTGCAATAGTGCGTAGCTTGTTGGGTCAATTGTCAAGTTGGTACAGTTTATTATTGTTTCGAAATCAGAGTTGGATAGTCGTTTTTTAATGTAATTTTTAATTGCGCACGGATCATCATCGAATTGCATATTCTTCAGCAGTCCGTATGCTTCGGTTATCGTGCAGGCACTTCCTTCTAAGAACTCTACGTTGGCTGCTAGAGTCCGGTATTGATTTATTTTAAGCAAGTCCGGCACCAAATCTTCCACATTGATAGCGTTTTTTGCTCTGCTGATTAAGAGGCCTGCGTTTGTCCAATTATTGACAATGCTACGAACAGCTGGAAGGTTCTCATTGTAATATAAGACAACTCTAAGCCAAGTTGCCCATCTTGTAATTACAGGGTCAGGAGGAGATGGAAGACCAGCATCATGAAAATCTTTCTTGTAATCTTTGTTTTTGATCGTTGCTATTATTTTATCAATATTTTAAAAATGAGCACGCACACGCATAGCGCAGTTCTGTAGTAAGTGCGCAACGCAGGTGACATCCATCAAAGAAGGGTATAATTCCTTTAATGTCTTTCCAGCCAAAGACATGTACCGAGCAGCATCAGTCAAGAACAATGAAAAATTGTCGCGTTTTATTTCAAGTTGTCGCAATATGTCATCCACAGTGTGCAAAATAATACTGCTATTAACATTGCTACCGCTGTCCAGTGAATGGCAATCAACGAGGAATGTCTGATTTAGGGCATCTAAGCTGCCCACAAGCACACTAATATACTTTTGTTTAGCAATCTCTGCTTCATCCAGAATTTAAAAAATTTTTTGTCACGAAGTAATTCTTGAATTTGTTCTTCTTTTTGGGATGCTAATTTAGCAACACATGCCCGGGCTGCAGTCTACAAAGGCAATACTTTTCCCATTGTAGCAAACAGAAACTTTAAAGAAGAATGGTTCAGTTTATGAAGTGGGATATCTGCAGCTAGGAATGAAGAGACAACCTGTTCATTGAAGTTTACTTGATCGAGTTGTAAAAAGGTTTGCTTACTTTGAGATTTGCTCTTCGTCTCCAATATCTTTGGTGTTGCTTACTTTTTCGGTGGCTTTCCACAAAAAACTTTTTGTCGCATTTGACTAACACGTCGCAAAGGTTGCATCGCAAGTCGCGGGCAGGAGTTGCCGAAAACTCATCCGGATATTCGTGGCAAATTTGCCTAACTTTCACTGTAGAAGATTTGGCTTGTTTAGGCATTCTTTGCTTTGCAAGCTACGACTTAAAAAGACCACGTGTAAAGAGCGCAAAGGTTTTATAGGAATAGATTAATTGTCTAACAATTATGTGTTTATGCATCAACAATGACGATTTGATGCATAATAAGTGCTATTTCCTTCTCAATTACCGCCCGCATTTGAGAAGTTTAGAATGAAATAAAACTGCGCATAAAATTTTAATAGCAGCTCAAAAATTAAAAAAATATAAAAAAGTTATAAATTTGTTCGTTTTTGTAAGGAAATTTTTGATGAAGACAATTTTGACAAGTTTTGATTTTATGCAAAGTTTTGACTTATAAAATCTACCAAAACAGACTCCTGAACACCTGAAACGAACGTTAGTACATGTTTGATTATGTAACAAGGTCGTAAAAAAATTTTGACTTTATTGACTTTAGCGGGCCCTAGTTATAATGAAGCACTAACAATTACTGTCCTTTGAAAGCTTGGGAAATTTTTTTCCGATAATATGTCACTCCAATTACTTGGGGCTAACGACTAGTTTATAATGGCTGATCAAAACTTGGTTGTCATACATGACGCTTCATTTTTGGTCGAACAATTATCCTACTTGACCTAACAAACTTGCATTTGTCAAACCAAAGTAAGTTCTTTGGTGCATTTTGACTACTTTTCCTCACAAGCATCGCTCTTTTGCATTATCTGTCGACGTTTTCAAATAGATCCATCAAAAACTGAAGTCTCCAAATGTTTATGAAATGTAATCTATCGGCTAAAAACACTCAAAATTGTATTGCCTGCAGTTTGCAAAATTGCAATTTCTAGAAAGATTTAGTCGTTTGGTACACTTTGGGTATTCTTTCTCGATAGCATGGATCTTTGGCATTATCAATCAAAATATTCAAAAAGATTCATCGAAAAATGACGTCTACAAATTTTAATATGTAGCCTACTCCAAGCAAAACACTTGGTGATCACCCAAGAGAAAAACGAGGGAGTAAAGATGGTCCTTTCTTATGGTTTGCAACAAAATATAAGTGTCAAGCTACACATGATCTAATTGTTAAAGCAATTTCCTTTGCAATTGGGCGAGGCTGCCACAGAAGTCTGCTGATTTGATGATCTTCACTTCGACATTATTAACGGGGGGTCCCCGCTACTGCTATACCTCAAACTGTGAGTGCTTCATTTCGAATTAGTTTGCTCTTTGCAAGGCGGTGTTTGTGCCAGGGCCAAGGAACATGCACGCAGTCAGAGACTTTAGCTCATATTAATTTGCCTACAGTGACGAAAAAGTGGTAAGTAACAATCCTAATAATAATGGCTCAAAACGCGTTGTTAGGTCATAATGTTAAATGCCATAGCAATGCTTGCCACTACATAGGGAGAACAGCAGTAGGCAGCAAAATTATTTATATCATTTTGATAACAAACATAAATGGTAAAGCCCATTAATGATATTTGTAATAGCAAGGATGTCGGTACAAAACACTAAGCTTCATTTAGAAGTAGGGAGGTCTGAATTAGGGGCAAAGTTAAATGTAATGAAGTCCCAAATTTAAGAAAAGATCAGAATTAAACAATAATAGCATCAATCTGTAATACTGGATTAAGAGGGAATGTTTTTGTTTAAAAAGAGCGTAAAAGGCACCTATTGCAATAGGTTATATGACTTAAAGGAAAGCCATAGCCCTTTTTCATGCTATGGCCGAATTAAAGCAAATAGCGCAGGCAAAAATCTAAATGTTACAAATATAAACACGAAAAAGGAAATGTTACTAAATCATTTTGTTTTTGCTCTCATAAATGTTTGTACTGTGAAGCTGGCGCAGCTGCAGTAATTGATGCCTTTTAAATCGGCACGGGTGATAATCTGCCCTGCCGGGGTACAATCACACCATACTTAGGAGCAAAATGTTTTCTATTTTGCTTGGAAATAGCTTTATAGAGTTCCGTTTTGCTTAACTCTTAGCTGACTCACAGCTACATTGCATTTGCATAGTCTGCAAACCCAACAAATTTTAATACGAAAGACCTTTTTATTGCTTGCAGGAAAGTGGTTAAAGGCACACAGTTCAGTCTTCAGGTCACTTTATGCTCCTTTTGAACAAAAAGAGGCCTACCTCAAATATTTCTGAGCGTTTTGCTTGACTCGGCCTGATGTGCGCCTACAAAAATATAGTGAAGCCATAGCCGCTTTGTGGCTATGCCGGAAACAAGACAAATAGCGCAGCCAAAACAACTTAATACCACAAATATAAATAGCTGGCCAATATACGTAGAAAAGGAGCGGCACCATATCGCAAAATAGACTTATCATTAAATAGTTATTCGTGTAACTGTGAAAGCAACCACCATTTCGCCGCTGCCATCAGTTTTGATTGTGCTTCAATCCCTTCTCCGTTAAGCATTAACCACAATTTGTGGCTAAATTCCTTGTGAGCATTGCCAGTCATGATTTAAACAATATGATGATCACAATTTCTTGTGCAAGAATTTTGAAACTGCATAAAAATTATTTCACTTTTCGCTACTGCTCACACAAAAGTCCCTGCGTGAAGCCGGCGCAGCCGGTTGAACCGAAATGCTAAACCCCGTCATTACTGATGGAGGGCCCTTGCCGGGCGACGCTGGCAGAGCCGGCTAGTAGCGTATCATAGCGGGACAGATCTGGTTGATTTAAGTCCAAATTGTAGACGTTGAAACTGCTTGTAGCATGTGAGTTACAATAAGGTCCAACCGTACTGTCAAAGTGAGACAATTTAGCTCAATCTGATTTCGTCAAAAGTGATTATCCACAATTCAGTGTTGATTATTTTCTGGTTATTTACAAAGCTAAGAGATACTTTGGGGCGGCCCATAAGCTTCTGCTAGCCCATTGCAAAAAGCGATTACGTATAGTTTTGTGTAAAAAATCAAATGTTGTGGACGTACTCTGATTGCAAATGTTGTCGGTCTCTGCATTGTAGGCTAGTGTGCAGAGATGTGTAATATATCTTTAAGATATCTCAACTAGTAGGCATGCACGCTTATGTGCACCACTCACAATGTTCAAGCAAAAATTCACTGCTGTATTTGTGTGATCTAAAGCACTAGCACGATATTGTTGTGCCTGTGTACATTAACAGATCACATTTGGCTTTGCTCAATGCTATATGTTTTTGTGCTGCGAGATGCAAGTCAGTTGTCTCATAAAAAGTAAATTTCACATCAAAGTCAAACAAATAATTTCAATTTAGCACACACTTTTACATACTAACCAAAGCTTTTGGGACTCCGCTTCGCTGAAGGAGGTTACGGCGCTTAAGAAATTGAACTGCCCTCTGAAAATGGGAGCATATTCTTACTATTTCCAACTGAATCACCTAAATAAAAGTACCGTCAATATTACGTTGAAAGTAATCACAAATTTTACTCGTAAATATAAACTATGGCGCAATTTAAGCAACACCAACTTTTTGCTCAAGGCTCTTGGTAAACTTAAAATAGAGAGCTGCCTAAACAATGTACTTAATCGCTGCAGCAGCTACAGCGAAAAACGACATAAAGCTCAGCACTTAAAAAATACGACTGCTTGTAAAGGCATTTTATTTCATAAAACAATGTTTAAAGAATTGTTTTTATACGGAAACAGACAAAAACTAAAATGTCTTGCTTTAATTTAGCCTTAATTTAATTTTAGACAGAGTATCAAATCGATTAAAGTATCGCTCCTGTTCGAGTACAGCAATAAATTCATTTTTTTCGGTTTAGTTTCGGTTCCTGTTCAATCCTTTATAAAAATTATGGTTCAGGCTTGGCTCGGGATCACCAGTGTCAAATTTTGCCCTTTCGTAGACAGTGAAAAATATTTTTGCGTGCAGCTCTCATCTTGAGCAAGTAAACACCTAATCTTCTGAGTTTGGCTGATCAACGATGGTATCAGCATAAAGTATAGTCACCTTACCGTCTTAGTCAAATAAGGTGCTGTCCATAAAAGTCGTCCGGAGTCAGAAGGAACAGGATTTGTAAATTGCGGACATTTGAGCACAAAGGAAAGAGGGATTACTGGGATGGCAACTTTTTTCTCAATTTTCGGTTTTAGCTGTTATTTGCAATCTTTATTGATTCTTTATACGGGTTCAAGTATCAACAACTTGAACATTTATATTAAAGTGACTAAGTGAGTATGCGATTCCACTAGTGTTGTAATTGATAGGGGAAGGAGTCAAACTGCCTCCTGGCAAGCTAGATGTAGAATTAAGGCCTCCACTTATTTAATAATTTGGTTTCTAGCAGGCTGTCGTTTTAGCGTTTTTTGTTTTTACTTTCAGAGTGTTTTCCAGTGATTTTGGGGTTTAGCCATCCACATTTGAATTCACTTTCATTTCTCAACTTTTGGTGATTAGAAGAAAAGCAGAATTAATTTAGGAGTAATTAGCAAGATTAAGGTGTAGATGGTCTTGCAGCAAGTCACAAGCTTGTCTTAACCCAATCACAAGTCATCGATGAGCATTAATTTTAGGAGATTACATGTATGTCATATAAAAGCGTGAAATTCTAATGTTTGGGAGATTTACCTCACTAAAGCTCATTGCTGACCAGGATTAAAGCTCATTGCCTCAACCGACAATTATTTTGTGAATTTGTGGAATAATCTGAAAAAGTTTTTGAGACTTAATTATTGCACAAAAATAGTAGCAGTGGGCCCCTTTCAGCTAAGTTAGCACTCTAGCTCAAACCTCTAGCTATCCTTTGGGACAAATCTTGAAGTTTAGGGTGATGATTCCTCATGCTGTGAATGTGGGAGATCGAATTGGAAAGTAGTTTTGGGGAGCCGTTTTCTTCCAGCACTGTTTGTAGTCAAGCAAGTATGGCAAATGCCAATCCTTATTTTAAATGATTGCATTCGCTAGAGGAAAGCAGTGTCATTCAGAAGCAGCAGGGGCATATTTGGCAAATAGACAAACTTTTTATAACCTGTTTAACCCAGTAACCCTACAGAAAAATGAAACCATGTATCTGTTCTAGATGCCTAGTGTATTCTTTTTCTGCTGCCGAAGTCAAACGTTGTGGAAAGGCAACACATATCAGACACGAAAGTAATGACTCACAAGACGAGAAAGAGAGTGAAGCTGAATTGGTTGAATTTGATGATATGCTCCCTTGATGATCCACAGAAACGTCCTTGATGCCTTGCAGTGCCCTTGGAGCGAGAATGACCAAACACACTTACACACTTGGCAGGCAATCATAAAGAATTTTGCGTACAGTACCTGAACAATGCAATAACAATACGTTTAAGTAAGCTCAGATAAACATTAGTATTATATTGCATGTGATAAGTACGTATCAACATCATTACACAATTCAAGGAATGAAAAACATGTGTTTTGATAACCTAAATCAGTAAATTAGAAGGCCGATGGCGTTTCCACTTACACTTCAAAAATACTAGTAATGGCCAAGAGAGAGAAGAGGGGGAGAGAGGGAGTGGACACAGTGCAGACTTTTTGCGGAAAGATGGAGAGAGACTTGATTTTTTGACGACGTCTTTTATGAGCAGCCCCTAACTGCCCATTAGAACATTTTATTTTTTTGTATAAGAAGGATGATTTCATTTCAAAAATAAACAGACAATTCAGGATGTTTTTTGGCGCAGAGGATTGAAAAGCTCATGCATAGACCTAAATTTTTAATTATTTTGATAAATTCAGTCGAATTTTAACTTCAATAAATTTAAGTACAACATAACTGCATACATTGCTCAATGTTTCGTCTTTAGTCTTGTCGGTGCAGTAGGTGACCAACAACTCACTAGAGGTATTAAAATTAAGCATCACCTTGGAGAAGGGCGTGAAATCTGTTTTGTAAGCGGGCCAATTTCAGACCAGTTAAAAACTTTGCTGTCCAGTCAAAGTTTATAATCAAATGTTTTGCACACGAAAATAAGCTCTGAAGCACTGGTCTGCCACGCTTTTCATTGAGAAATAAAGTGAAGGTCTTTCTTTTTTTGGAGACCGGTTTTGTGAAGATCAAATTGATAAATTGCCATCTACTTCGTGCCACAAAACTTTACGTCGCGGACTACATGTGGCCCGTGGGCCGCAGATTGCATAGCTTTGGTCTATAATTCTATAAATGTGGCACCTAAACTAGATCCAAGGCAATGGAAGTTGTGTTTGCTAACTCTGCTAAGCCGCATCGCTCATGCATGAAGAGGCCAACATAGCAGGTGTACAAGTTTTAGCATACAAAGTGGGCTCTACGGAACCCAAACGTTCAGTAAAATATTTCAGGGTTTCCACGAGGTAAAACTTAATCGCTGTCAGCGATGATTTTCTTGGTTGCTGTATTTTTCAGTGCAAAGCCGCATGTATCAAAATACATCAACATTTTGCATATATGCATTGCATTATTTAAAAAAGCCTAGACAGCCTCAAATTTAAGTTGGCTAATTTTTAGGATTTAGTTGCAATAGCGGATCTGGCATTTTGTTTTGGGAAATAATCAACTCGAAAAATTTTTTGAAGATTCGAAAGTAAGTGCTTTTCCAGGTTTTTATTTCACTCTCTACCCCAAAATATTTTAGATTTTGATGGGTTTCCTGCTAAAAAAATAAAGCAATTTTTCGATCACAATTTGAAAGTTGTTGAGCGGCTGTCTTCCTTAGCCCTTAGGTATCTACGTCTAAGCATTAGTCACAGTTGTAGAAAAATTGCACATCATCAAAATGCAGATCAGTGTAATCTACAACAGGGGTAGGCAGCCTCCGGTACGCAAGGTGGTTGTAAATGGCACGCCAAATAGTGATCAATTGTATTCTTTGGTTCTTTTATTATACGCCCCGCGCGGTGACTCGCTTGATTGTGCGCAACACGCAATAACGTGGCCTCGTCACTTTTGAATGCGTATTAGATTGCCCTCCACTTCATTTTTTGTCTGCTTGCAAGTCGTGCTTTTTTATTTTTGGAGCGAAAAACGACAGCTTTGCATTTCTCCGTTGCTATGTGCCATCATTAGCCTACTGATAATGACAGAAGAACCATTGACGATAGTACGAGTAGCTGGTTAACCCCAACTAGCCTGACATGATATCAACTTTTAAAATCATTTTCTATTTAATCGCTAAACTAGCGTTGTAGACGTTATCAAGTGGAAGTTGTAAACATTTTTGCTCCTTCGGAAAGATGATGGCACGTTTGCCATTTTAATTTGACAATTTTTAGTGCGCTTTCAAAATGTGAAACAAATTCTACGCGTAATTGAACCCTGATTAAAACGGATTTACAGTTTGGTAACACGTTTTGGCATGGCCACTGGTGTATGTAGAATCATAACTTTTTGGAAATAAACTTTTTGAAAAAAGACTTTCGCCCATTTTGGTCTACATACAGGAATGAGTGAATTCTTTTCACATTTTTTGCTACTACGTATCATATGATTTCAGGAGACCGTCGCCCTTTGTCTCCTACCGGTAAATTCACCACTGAGCATAGCGACGTAGCTCCTTCCACTTTCGCACTGCTCTATTATATGAGTGCTAACACCATTTACATCCGATATATCAGACACGAATCAAATCAAATGGTTCAAAAACATTTTGGCTCTCAAAGTCGTGAGCAATTTGAAAAAAAGCACCTTGCGTTTTAAAGATTGCCCACCTCTGAACTATAATGAGTTAATCAACAATGATTTTTCACGCATTGTGACATCACGCACATGCGTTGATTTTTGATTCTTGTTGCAAGCACGGACTCTTTACATCAGTTGCAAACAGCATATGCGCATTATATAAGTACGCTAATACGCAACGAACAGCCTTCTCTCTGAAGAGTCTTTGCACAGAAGATATGAAGCATGTTTGGTAGCACGTAGCCAACATCAGCGAAAGTACTTTCTGAACAACGAAGCAATTGAAAAGAGACAGACGGAACATAATGGCTTGAAAACTCCGAAACGCTGCCGGCTGCTAATATCTATGAATTACAGAAATTCATTGAGGTATTAACACAGTAATCAAAAGCAAAAAACAATAACTAGTTTTGCTAAACTGCCATGTGTTATGAATCGTCTTCAATTGCAGAAAATCACTGAATTAACTCGCAAACAAACAGAAATCAACCCGCACGGTAGGTGCGCAGCAAAAACTTTGGTCGTTTTCAACAGCAAATTCATTTCGTTGATTATTGTCAGGGTTATTACTCCATGATTATTTCTATAATTTGAGCTTATTTGCGAGGACACTGTCCTAAAAAATAAAAATGCGCAAATAAACACTCGATCCTCATTTTTCCGGACTTAATGATGTAGGAACTGGTCTGGATAATGAAAAAGCACAGATAACACAAATGCATGTACTGTATTAGTGTATTGTACACAATGCAAACAAAATGAAATAACCATCCATAACAATCTCTAAAATATACACTTAATCCTCGTTTTACTGAACTAAATTGTGCAGGAAAGGGTCCTGATCAATAAAAAAGTCCGTGCAGCACAAATGTGTACAGATAATGCAAATAACCGTCCTGAAAAAGATAGAAAAACAACAGCACTATAGTTTTGCTTACCTTAAAAATATTTACAATGCATCTCCAATGTTTACATGGCTTGGGTTCGGAGAACGGTAAAGTGAAGAAAAGTTGGTGACTTTTGTTTGACAGCCAACTCCCCCCGGATAATCCAAAGTGCGGATTAACCAAGTCCGGATAAAAGAAGTTTCGGTGTATTTCTAATAACGGTACCAAATTGAAGCGTTGAGTCAAACTTGGACTTTGGAATGATGACCACCATATAACAAAAAAGATCTTCAATCACTTTGGGAATGAAAATCACAAAATCGCGCTAAAACATCGTTTTGCCACCACGTGCTTATTTTTCGCTTTCGACCAATGGTAGTTCTGATTATAATGAATTTTTTCATTTTGCGCCCCGTAAAGTTTTTCTCAAGCGTTAATGTAAGTCTTCATGTTTGTAGTCTTGGACCACTTTGTATTAGACGAAAAATAGCACTCAGTTTCAAAGATGAATACAACTCACTTTCAGCGCAAATTGTTATAAACGCAATGTACAAATGTCGCAACCAGGCAGAGAGCAAATCGCCTTAAAGAAAATTTTTATGTTAACGCCAAACTTTATGCGGGCACGAGCTCGTGATTTGTCGATTCCAAAACCAGCTGCTTACCACACAAAGTGTTGTAGCTCCATTGTGTAAGAAAAGTTTTATAAAGGCTAGCAAGTGACTTCAAAAGTGACGTTATTCTCGTAAAATAGGTGTAGTTTCAGAGGCAATATTATGGTCAATGTTTCCTTCCTGACGGAGACGTTTCAAATCAGGTTTTATAAAAAATGAAATCACAACAGCTAAAAATATTAAAGAAATGTAAAAAATCAACACGCCCAATGCATCAGTTTCGTAAAATATCAACCTGCCAAATTCTGACATAATGATACCCATGCTAAATCGAAAAGCAGCCATACAGTTAGACAGAAACAAAATATTTTTTGGGTAAGTGTGCTGCGCCAATGCATCATAAGTAGTGGATGCATAAACACCTGAAAAACAGCCATTTGAAAACATGCACAAACACAAGACCACGAAACTGGCGTAAAACCAAGACAGAAAAATACCTAAAGTGCTTAGAAATGAAAGCATAATTGCAGTTAGCATTTGCACGCGATATTGCTTGTACCTGTCAAGGACCTTACCACTCACAGGCAGCATTAATGAAGCGCCCAGTGATCGGCAAAGCAGCACTAAACCACTTGCTACAGAAGAGTTAAGGCTGATATTCGACTGTGATAAAATATCATCAACTACTTGCTGCATAATAATGGTAAGCATTATATACACTTCAACGCCAAAACTGCTTCCTAATTGCAATAAAAGGTACATGCGATCCTGGTGGAGCTCTTTGATTTCTTTTAAGAAATTTTTAAATGAATGATTAGGGTTGGATGAATCTGAACGTTTCACAGCTTGGGATTGTGAAGGTGGATACTCAGGTAGCTTGGTAACAAAAGTAACTGTGCTCACCAAAATCAATATTAACACACCAATTATTATCATATACATGATGTCGACTCGATGCTGGTCTGCAGAAATCCAATCATCAGTGCTGTTTGTGTAATTTCCAGCAGTGTTTGAATAACTGGGAACTTTGAGTATAGTTTCAGGTATAATTTCCGACATCGCCATACCAACGGACCCTCCCATAATAACAAAACCAGAAGCTAAGGCCACCTCATTTTCCGGAAACCATATTGATCCAACGGAGATCAGCAACATGCCTGCAGCCGTTTTTCCAATGCCACTTATAAGCTGTCCAATTATTAAAATGAAAAACAGCTTAGGGTGGCTAAAAGCAATCAAAATACAAATGGCATCAACAAGGAATGAAGCAGAAGCCAACAATAAAATATACTTTATATTCAACATATTAATATATGAAAACCATGCAGCCACACCACAGCAAACTACACTTAGGATGTATGGGCTTAATGTCATCCAGTCAGAAGTAGCGTAGGATATATTGAAATACGACACCATAATGTTGTTGACTGGTCCAAAACAAAGAGCGGTATAAACTGTTAATATATATATTATAATAGACAAACATAACACGAGCCATCGTTTTTTTGTTGGTTTCACCAGATAATGTTGACTGGGGTTAGTAAAGTCCATATTCGGTCTTGATGATATCAAAGCTAAGCAATAGCAACAAGAGCAACAACTACTAGAGTTTTATTTTTTCTGGCAAAAAAAGCAACAACTTTTATACGAAAGATCAAGCAAATAATCTGCGCAACAACTTGACTAAGTCTAAATCGATACTCTGCAATTACGGTAATCCTTCTTGCAAAACAATAAGTAGGCCTATGCGAGTCCTATAACATTATTTATGATTGTTGCACAAAGTTTTTTGAATCTGATGCAAAATTATCTCGTGTTTAAAATGAAATAGCAATGAACATTTTTCAGCACTTTTTGACTGCAACGTATTTTTAGCAGTAGGAGTTGAGTTTTTAATGATGACAAACCAAATTGGATATTATACTTTATTTTCCATATTAGGCTACTTCTGTCGCTAAGCGTCGTGCAGGAATTCAGTGCATACTATTTTTAAAATCACTCATTACTTTCGTTTGAATTACATAGTTTGGTTTAGCCAAAATTCACAGGGCTGATGTCATAACCTTTTTGTGAATCGCAGAACTGCGACATCTCCTCTAGAATAGAGCTTCTCAAACCTTGGTCGGCAAATGCAATTGGTCAGAGTAACTTAAAAATCTACTTGAGTTAATGTTTGCTACTTGCAGAATACTCAAGTAAAACAGAAAGTATTTGTAGGTGTTTTTACTTAAATTAAAAGTAAAAAAGTAGCCAAGAATTAAACTATTCAAGTAGTAATAGTGGAAAATGGTTTCGTTTTTGAATAGCTTTTACCCGTTTCTCTCTAAACCAATGGTCTTTAAATTGGAATGATCAAAGAAATTTATTAAAATACAAATCTCTGTGCCAACAACTAGTAGGATAATTTTGTTTACATTACCGAACAAATAAATATTTACATGTACGGTTCAAGCAATAGAGTCCCCTCCAGGAAACATTATGCTAGGAGGTGACACTGTTTTTGAGAAGACTATTAAAAAAGGTCATCTTAAATTAGGTTGACAACTTTTTCTTTTGAAGAAAACTTTGTAAATTTAAATTGAAGACCTTTTGTGGTGGAAACTTTATATTTTAGGGTGACACGTTTGGATTACGTCTCAGGAGACACAAATTGTCATACTTGCAGAAAGGAGAGAGAAAATAATCATTTTTTATTTCAAAGAAAGTGAGATTCCAAATATATTGTGAGATCCCTTGATACAGGTCTAAATAGTACAACATAGTACAGATACATTGGCATAATTATTCGAGTAAATACTACTTTTTCTTGTAGATCTACTTGATCTTTGTCGTATGCTTTGATACAATCGTTGGTAATGGTTAAAACCAACTAAAACATAAAGTGCTCAATGAAACCAACGCTCTTTAATTTCTAAATAACACACTTAAATCTTTATCAGATTTGAATTTCAGTGTACAAAAACCACAGCCAAACGGCGTAGTCAGCTAAAAGTTTCAGGGGCAAAATTTTTCATCTTGGATTACATTTTTGCTGATAATCTTTTTTGTTATTTTTGATAAAAATTAGTGGTTCAAGCAAATATTAAAAATATGTGCTAAAGTTAAGCTTGCATGATAACCTTATTCAAAGGGCAATTGCCCCTTGCCCTCTGAATGCTTCCTTCACAAGAGCAGCATTTGCTTTGTAAACAAATTAATGTACTGCATACTTAGGGAGATGAAACAAACTGCAAACAAGTTATACATTTGAGAATATTTGATTGATTTACGCTTCTAAAAACTTCAAAATCAAAAAGTAATGTCTCAGTGCACCTTACCTATTTAGCATTAAACAGTAGATTTGTGGTACAGAATTTGAAAATTGCAGAAAGTAGGGTATTCATTCTCGAAGCTTTTCGTCGGACACTTTTTAAGAGAATCCGTTAGAATTAGAGTGAAAAGGTGGAGTGAGTCACTTATATAGAGGCACAATTGACGAAAAAAAGGGAAATAAAGCTATATAGTGATTGGTAAAAGAAGCGACCAATGAAAGGAGCGGAAACTAGTGAGTGATTTTTAGATCATAAACGAATTCCTTTTGTTTGCATAGATTTGGTTTGGTTTGCATAAATTTGGTTTTGATGTACGTTCCACCTTCCACGTATATCAAAACATCCAAACCAAATCTATGCAAACAAAAGGAATTCGTTGATGGTCTAAAAATTACACACTAGTTTCCGCTCCGTCCATTGGTCGCTTCTTTTACCAATCACTATACGGTAGACGCCGCTTAATATGACCACCTTGGGACCAGACCATTTTGGTCATAATATCTGAATGGTCATACAAGCGGAAGCTTCTATAAAAGCTCTTGAATCGAGGCCGTAAGTCACAAGAAGTCCAAATACTGTCAAATTCATCGTTTAACCGAAGTAACAGAGTGACGTTGGCAGTACAACAAAGTACAGTACTGTAACAGTACAAGTGACGGTAAAACTAAGTATAGTATGTAACAATATGTTGAAAAGGTGAAGTTTTAAGTGCGTGGTGGGAAAAAATACTGTACTGTGATAAGAGAGATGAAGAAAATGTTGGTCATATTATCCAAAATTTGGTCATATTAAACGGAGAATTTTAAATGGCGAAATTCCGGACCGTACCAAATTGGTCATAGTAAGCGGCTGGTCATATTATCCGTGGTCACAATAAGCGGCGCCTACTGTATAGCTTTATTTCCCTTTTTTTCTTTTTCATCAATTGTGTCTCTATATAAGTGACTCACATCACTTTTTCACTCTATTTCTGACGGATTCTTTTGAAAAGTGTCAGACGAAAAGCTTCGAGAATGAATACCCTACTTTCTGCATTAAACAGTACTGGGGATACCAGTTGGTTTTCAAAATTCAAACCAAAACTGGCCTACTTCAATGGATAAAAGATTTGTAAAAAATAGAAAGCTGCTTTTTATGCTAGCCTTTCGCATTCCAATTCAACAGACAACAAATCTTTAGCATCTACGTAGGTAACAGTTTTAACTACTCGAGTAGCGTTGCGTATTACATAATCTATTGAGAAAAAGGTAGAAAAAACGAAACTGCTTAACTAGGTAGCTCGTTGCTAAAAAACCTACTAAGTACCGGATCTAAGTAGAATTACTTCGTCACTTTTCACCTCTGATCGCGATCCCGATCGGGGTGGAGAAATGTAATTTTGGCATCACAAGAACAAATTGGCTGGATACATTAGAAATGTTTTTGTAGTCTTCATTAGAAAATATAAATAGGTCCGCAGTAAATTCAGATTGGCGGCATTTTTAAATGCAACTCCGTATATAACGCTGTCAATTTACTACAATGTCTGTTTGAGTAATCAAATGAAAATAGTCAAATAATCACAACTTATGGTTTCTTACCTGATTATTGTAATGATTAAAATATGGAAATCAGAACAAAACAAGAAAATTTGCAAGAAAATATAAATTTTTTTACTAAAAGCAATAAGTAAAAAAATAAAAATTTCAACTTGTCGCGTAAAAATTGACTACAAGAAGGGTGGAAAAAAATTCTAAATTTCATTTTTAAAGGTCCTAACACTTTTCAAGAAAAGAAAAATTTTACCGCCTTATCTTTAATTTAAAATTGTTATTTTCGTTTCTAGCTAGGCAGTTTTTCACTAGTTATTTTTGATAATTTGGAATTGCTGATTTGTTTATAGGGAGCCAAGGAAGCTAATTCGAAAGTGTATGAAGCATAAATATTGGGAAACTCACCAGTTGCAAACTTACAGAAGAGTACAACGACCAGCCCCAGTTTGACTTTGACGCAAAACTTTAAAAAATAAAAAAACTAAGTTACATTTGTGTCAACTTTCTATTCTTTTTAGTATGTAGCTATAGACATTTTTTGAAAGCAAGCATCACGTATCGGTCTACTTCATTCATGTGACAATACCAATAATATACTTTGTATACGTTTGGCTTTAATCAAACAAAAATGTTCTAATGATTTAGCAAGAGCGACATCTGCAGCATATAAAAATTATAGATTAATTAAACGAAGCTAAGTATAAATAACAGCAATACTAAGCTTAGCATGTACACTATGAGTAAGCTGCAGCAAAGCTTAATAACGTTAGCGGGCGATAGAGCGCGTACAGCACAAGTAAATCACATTCAAATAAAAAAAGGTTGCTCTTATGTAAATTACAATCACGACAATTAATTAATCATCAAGCAAATCGATACCATTAGATATGCTTAATAACTTTAATTAATTAAATTGTTTTTAGTTAAATTTTATTCGTTTTACTTGTTTCCATTGCGCGGTTGTTATATTATTGCATAGTTTTGCTTACGTGCATTTGAATAATTTCGTCATATACAAAAATATCATCTGAGACTTGTAATCAGTGACGTATTTAAGAGGAATAAAACGAAGATGGCTCTTCAAAATGTAAAAGAAAAGTTAATCTAGAGACCAAAATGAGTGAATTCTTAATTTCAATCGACTTCTCGTCATTTCTTTACTACGCTCCCCCAAAGAAAATTAAACTTATTTGTTTCTTTAGATCGCTTGATAAAAAGATTGAGCTTAATTAATGCTCTGCACTCCTCAAAATTCGTTCTAAATATGCCAGTGTTTTTAATAAGATATTTATTGTTTTAATATCATTACCGAGAAGACTACCCATCAATGGGTAGCACTGAAATTTTTATTCTAAAATGGGATTGATGAAAAGGAAATTTGGAGAGGCTCTGCTCTACCCCGCTTAATTGCCACGGTAAGAATCTTGGTCGTCAAAGGAGTTAAAAATAGGTATCGACAGCACAACATATAACTACGCCATAGCGCGCTTTTGCATATCGTTGTTGTTTTTATTTTGATTTTCCTCAGAACCTGAATTTCGTTGTAATAAAGCTAACACGTAATATCTTTCCCAAACATTTTAGTCTTAAATCTAGTCTGGCCTTATTCACAAACTATCTAGTATTTTACCAACTTTTATCCGTACTTGAAGTGAGAACGAGGGAAATAAAGCAGAAGTTGTGGGTGACTTCCAAACACTACTGTTTGCTTGGAGTATCAAGTGGTGCAAATATTTCACAACTTGGTGTAATTTCTTCTAAAATTATACATGTGGGTTCAAGATCACGCTTGTGTATCAAGGTCCCGACTTCAGTGTAGTCTGGGAGAAGCGATATAGGTTATACCCCACTTTTTCTCGCACCGGATCCTTGTTGGTCGATTGGGTTACTTAAAATTATTTTGTTTATTGTATAATTCCATAAACGGGTAATTTTTGTTGATTTTTGCTCAAACTTTGAATTTCATTAACTTTCACTAGTTTTTGTATCATCTAAGAAAAAATTAATTTATTTCTAAAACGTTAATTGCAAATTTCAACAAATCAACAATGATTACAAACAAATATTTATTGGTCATAAAGAAAAACCTTATTAAGAATATTCGGCGTTTTTTACGACAGCAGCATATTATGCTTAATTATTTTTTGTTTATAATTATCTTATAGTTTGCAAAAATATGTGAGAGAGGATCTCCCTCTCTGAAATCTACAATTATAAATTGCAGTGAAAGCTATTTCATGCAATTGCAAATTGGAAATTATCGTGCACTCTGCCGGCCGCTCTTTTAATCAGCTGTATCTGGTTTCAGCCAATCAGCGTTGTTGAAACGCATTTGTAATAAAAAGCGATAACAATCAATCTGTATGCTGGTGCAACGGTTTATTGTTCTTTACGCAAAGTACACACTATTTTTGAGTTAACGACTTCAAAAGGTGTGATTCTTACTAACTAACTCATATTTAGAGAGTGTGAGGCGGATTCGGTACGAAAAAATTTAATACTCATTTCGAATTTCGCACAAAAATTTATTTATTAAAGGTAACTGTAATTAGTAGAGGCTAGAATTCATTAGGCGTAAATTGCCGGTGTGTCAAAAAATTCTTTGTTCATCTATTTAAAGTTATTTTTTTGGGCAAAAACTCTCCGCGCATAAAAATGAATTGATAGATAGGCAAAGGAACTTTTTGCTACCTCGGATATTTATGCCTAGTCAAAACCAGCATTAACTTGTAACTGCAAATTAATTACCACGTTAAATGGGTATCTGCAATTGTCAATTAGTTATTTTTTGTGCAAGATAGCTGTAAGTGTAACTCAGTTACTTTTGAAAAGCAAATTGCCTATCACTACTTTTTGAAAAGTAAAACACCAAACTGGATTTGCTTTGCCCTATTGCTCCAAACGTTTTTTGCCAAGTGCACGTTAACTGTTTGACCAAAATTCACTAGACCGCCCTACTGATATTAGTTTCTTGTTAACTTAAGCGGCGGCCTCAACCACCTGACCTTAAATACCCACTTTCAAAACTGATAAGTAGTGTTATGTAGAAATCCCCATCAAAAAACTTGGATACTTTTTCAAAGAAAAAAAGAGGTACTGTGGCCTCACGTCACAAATGAATAATGCACCGTATTTTTTGTATAACAGCCGCGACTGATATTTTTTCTTTTACGTCTTTGTGTGGCTTCAAATCAAGGGCTGTTTTTATTTTTTCCTATCATGGAACGTTGAAAACGTAAAGGAAGCCGAAGGGTGGAAAAACGTTAAAGAAACGTATTATGGACAATGTTATTGCTAAGTATGGTTCACTCGGAACATATGTTCATCATATTGCTGTGTGTGGGTTAACTACCAAAGATCATGATGATAATTTCAAAGAGTTGTTTTCCGCTGCTAAATTAAAAAATTTAACGTTTAATGACAGCACATGCATTTTTGCTTGTACTGAAATTGACTTGAAAGGAAATAGAATTTGTGAAAATACAATTTAACCTGATTCTGATTGATGACGTCCGTTGCTTGACTTACCTCTTCCTAAATACTACTGAACTGCAAAGAATATTGGTATCTTCTCATAGTATGCTAAATGGGTTCATGAATTATCAGCCAAAATGTAGTCCATTGTTCAAGCTTGCATTACTTTTTTATTTTTTCTCTCTTCTGATGGAGCTTATGCCTGTTAATTCTCACGTCTGCATTTTACCTTTTGGCTTGCGTCAAGAAAGGATTTCCACTCATATTTGAATGTGATGCTTAAGAGCACAATGTTGGGGCAATGCTCAGTCAAAATAATTCGCCTGTTGCTTTTTGTTCTCACGCTTTTATTGCCACAAAAATACGTTATATTTTCGTTCAAAAAAAGCCGCGGCAATAATAGATGATGTAAGATAATTGACTTTTGTGACCGTTGAACGTGCTGCGAGTTTCATGCTTGAGCCCGAACGATTATGCACAATGAAAAACACCAAACTAAAGCTCTGTCATGCAGAGTTGGGCAACTTTGATTATCACATTAAGCACCGACTAATCAAATTATATGTTATTGCTGATGCCTTATCACGAACCCTTTTATTCAGGAGTGCGTGTGGAAACTTTTGGGGGGGACACAACAGTATAGGCTGCTGCGATTTGCTTTCCGTTTTACTAAGTTTCTTTTATTAAAGCACGTTAAACATGGGGCTATTTTGATTTTTTAAATTTCAAACGAGGTTGCAGCTCTTTCCCTTTCAATGGCCTTGCTTCCATTGCGTCTTGTTATGTAGATCATGTCAAAATCCCCAACACTTTAATCAGTCACACTTACGCGTCTAGACTGTCTCATTCTATGGTGCAAGATCAAAAAATCTCTCGTTCACTACAGAAGATATAAAAAAATTTTTCCTGCATGTAAAACCTGGGCCGAACTCAAACCAAAATTATTCTCGGAAGCTCGTCGATATTTGATAAAAGTTTTACATTCTGGGGACCGAGTCAATACTGACTTCAAATGCCCATTGAAAGAAAAAAGCAAATATAATCTCTTTGCCATTAATAAACACAACCGTTTTTCTTTTGCTTTTCTTTTTCATGACATGACTGCTTGAATTGTAATCAAATCTCAAAGTGGTTTATTGGCGCATGCGGATTTTTACTATGCATTTACAATAATCGAGATTCCACTTTTTTGTCTCATAAACTTAAGAAATACTTGACTGAAAGGGAATTGCAACAAGCAAGAGCACTCCATTTGATCCTATTGGAAATGGTCAGTGCGAACGAATCAGCCATACTGCTTTGAAAACAGTTAAACTACTGTTGAATACTAATCACTTTCCACATAGCTCCTGGAAAGTGATACTTGAAAAGCAATACATTCTGTGCGCTCTCATGAGAGCTTCAACTAACGTCACTTTTCATGAGCGTTTCTTTACCTACGCTCGTCGCAGCATGATTGGCAAAAGCTTGCCTAGTTGGCTTGCAAAGTCAAGCCATGCTTTTACAGTGTTTTGTGATAGACAAAAACCAACCCTTGGTAGACGAAATGTGGTGTGTGAAAGCAAATCTCCAACTTAGTCGAAAGTTGTTTCTCCGACGGAAGGCACTTTACGGCATCAGTTACTTATCGCGCTTTTTGCCTTTCAGAAGAATCTACAGGTTCGAATTCCACCACACATCATCATAAAATGGTAAAGGATGAGCAGCAAATCATCACTAGTTCCAGTTCTCAACTCTACAACTGTCAGAGAGACGAGTCTTTTTTATCAAAATTTTTTTAATAATTATCATTCCACTCTTACCAATTTTCCTGACCTCTTTTCTAAATCTAGCACTTCTGCTTGTTCACTCTTTTAGCCTTTTCTTCAACGCCTCTCTTCTCAAAATTTGCGCTCCCATGTTAGGTTAGGAAACTACATATGTGGTGCTTACAAAAAATTATTGTTTTTTTTGTTTGTTTTTCTAGTAATTCTTGAAGAGGGAAGAAATTCTTGAAGAATTATTTGTTGCAGTTGTTAAAAGAGCAACAAAATCAATTGTTATGCATCGTGTCTTGTGCTGATGTTCGCCTTAAACTTTGTGATTTCCTTCATATAATTCGAAAATGCAATACGGTAGTTGAGCTGCGCAGTTACAGAAGCCTGTTAATAATTTTTCCAACCGTTATTTAGAGTTTGTGTGCTACAGATGTCATTCGGTACTTTTGCTTGCTAATGATTTACAGTAGATAATAGCCGTTTCGGATGTAACAGCACTGCCGCCATTTATGGCAAAAGTGGTGGATGTTACTTGCTACTTTTAACGCTTTTTTTTCTTTCACTTGTTTTAAAAGAATGATATTAAACTTTTAAAATCCCCGAGTTTTCAAAATTTCTGGGTGGGTAAAACCGTTTTACTCAAAGAAAAAATAGCTGTGCTACCGCTACTCACAAGTACATTCTAAAGTAGCTGTGCTACCGTTACCGCTGCTGCAAAAGCTCGAGAGATTGATCTATTGTGACCCCCCATTTTTGTCAATTTGTATCTCAGATTTGTCAAAAGGTATTTTGTTTGGGCGTTACTTTAGGGAGCGCCTTATTCCTTGATCGACATTAAATAATTCGGAAACATCGACCCTGGGGCTTCTCCTAGCTACGCCTAATGATTGCAGATCAGCAGCAATGAAAAACCTGGCTGCTATAGTTTATGAATGATTACTTATTTCCATGCCAACTAGTATTATGTCGTGGCAAGAATTGAATAATTGAAGTTAGGGTAAATGCACTCACTTAAACCCTGCAACGTTTGCAAAAGTCATTCGTTAGAACTGCGTGTACCATGCACGAAAATAGGATTAAATCTTTGACAACGTGAGCACGTATATTAAGTAATATGCCTGTTACAAAATAATGGAATTATAGGATGTCACGAAAAATAATTTCGTAACACTTCTAAAAAGTGTTGTTTCGATGTTATATTGTCACGAAGAATAATTTCGTAACACTTTTAAAAAGTGTTGTTTTGATGTTATGCAATTTTAATTTATATTCAACCAAACTTCAATGGTTGCATAACACTCACACTGTAGTACTTATAACCTCAAAGGAATCCCATTGTTGATTTTTCTGAAATCTACCAGGACATCTAGAGCATTCCCCGCTCAAAAAATATATCTTTATGTAATAGCCGGCTGTGTCGGCGTCACCCGGGACGCTTCCATTCAGTTACGTGGGGTGAGAAATATCGGTTTTACCGGCTGCACCGGGTTTACCCAAATAGCAGTTTTTAGAATCGCTGGGATACGTTGGTACAAATTAATGAAGGCATCGCCCTTATGCTCCTAATACCAATCGTCGTACAGGTAGTTTAAATTAAGACTGGTTTTTCTCACAAGCTCTTTATCATTTCACAAAATTTGTCTTTACCTTCCAATAAGGGCAGATACAGCAAGATGAAGTTGGAGTTAGGTGCCATAATTGCTGCTGTTGTACAATCACAGAAATAAATCATCTGGTGATACACCCGTTTCACAATTTGGTGCAACCATCCTTGTAACGATATTTGTGATACAAAATTCTTGGTAGCACCTATGTCCCTTGGTACCACATGGGAGCAAAACAGGTTATACCTCAGTGACGGATCAAGAAGGAATAATAGGAGATGCATTCGTGCCATCACCTTTTCTTGGTCTTGACTTCAATCAACTAATTTGCTTGGAATTTTATTATCAATTTTCGATTATCAAGAGTCTTCACCTAACCTTCCCCACCAAAAGTTGTTGGATCCGCCAGTGCTATATCTCTTAGTCAAATCACTCACTTTTAGGAAAAAAGTTTCCTCCGTAGGTATAATTGTTTGTTTGATGACTGTAACTTTGTATTGTGGTTGTCACGAATAAGTAAATATGCGTCAAAAGAATAGTTTTTATATATGTATAGTATTGTGATCCGTTGTTTTATTTAGCAGTAATCGTTTTATTTGTAAATTTGAATTGTCTGAATCCCAAAACTTGCTAAACTGTTTTCGAAAAAAAGACCCTTTTTTCTTTCGTATTTATTGATAGATTTGTAACTCACACGCCTTTCTGACATCACAATGGTTGAGTACGTGACCGATTCTAGTGAATTCTAGTTATTCTTGTTCCTTCTCGAAGATTTTTGTTTTTTTTATTACCGATTACGTAATTTATTAACGGTGTTTTTCCTGTGTCACGTGATGTTCTAGCGATTTCTAGATTCTTTTCCAGTCGTACACATAAGGTGGCGAGATTCTTTTTTATTCATTCAGAGAGTGCAATTCAGAGTGTAGTCAGCAGGGAGAGTAGAGTGTAGTAAAAAGGCGTTGTTCTGTGACGATTTTTGTGACAGGAATCAAGCGATTATTTTGGTGGGGTTAGTTTGGTTAGTCTGATATTTATGTAGTAAAGTGCTTTAGTTCTGTGTTTTGGCAAGCAAAGGAGTTCGAAGTTACAAAGTGATTTGTGAATATATAGTATTTGTTCTGTTCTTGATCGAGAAGTGCGTGAGTTAAAGTATCTTAGTGGAAACCAATCTTTTCCTAGCTATTAAGTTGTAACCAAACTTAATTATTTGATCGATACTGCAAGTTGCTTCAATTTTAAGAAGTAAATTAAAGTTGAAATAGAATCAAAAATTTTCTATTAAAACGCAACAGTGGTGTACACCTATTGACGTATTTATTTTCTGTTGTTTTCTCCATTAACTATGCTTATAATATCGACCTTCATGCAAATAAATTAAGACTGTGCTTACTCACAAACAGCAAATAATTTTACTAACTTTCATGACTTCATTTGACTAAGTGCATTGGAGTATAAATTCAAATGTGTGGAATGATGCAGATGTGATTGATGTATTTACAGGAACTAAGGCATGAAGCAATTGACTTGCTTCTTAAAAACTTTCTGGAACTGTAAGCTTGATTACAAAAACTAAAATCCATGGCTGCGTGTATATTCCTTGCTCCCGGCATCAACTTTGCTAGGAAAGAGCAAAGTGAACCGTAGCCCAGAATCTACAGTTCAGTTTTTACAGTTAGTTAGGTTATGGCTTAAATGGATAATTTATCAACCAAATTTCTGTGCTTTAACAGAAGAATGCAAATTAAAACAATTATTTTCAACACTGGCGTCATTGTGAAGTACGAACTGTAAATTTTACAATATTGGCAACATCTAACGCTTTAAATCTATAGTTTTTGCGTAGACGGTGTGTGAGTTAGACCCGCGTTGTGTCGTTGTTATGTTTGTTTCACTTGAATTATCGTTATCAGTGATTAGTCGGTAGATTTGGCCAGGTTGGCCCTCAAGCGACGCACCGGTAACTGCCTTCTTGTCACATTTTGCGGCATTTCTCAAGTAGACACGTAGCAGGAATAAATACCTTGTTTATGTAAACCTGCACGTTTGCGTAGAACTCGACAACTATCAAAAGAAGCTTGTAAGTAACGAAGGAGATCAAGTTGGATAAGTTGTTCTTTTGTTAATTATCATCGTGTTGGAGCTGTAGTAAAGAAGAAGGTACTTAAGGGTCAAAATAGTTTGAAACCGCTAACAACGTCAACGTCGCCGAAGCCAACGACGTCACCGCCACCCCATCTGTTTTTCTATCAATTGCAATATTCATAATTTCAATTTTTAGTTCTGTATTGTCAATACAAGTTTCATCAAAAGGATTTGTGCAAGAAAGTTTAGACGACAGCAGAAAAGAAGTACGAGCAAGCACGCATTTCATCTATTTAATTTTTTGTTGAACAGCTTCACAGCAATCTGTCTCTGGTTCGGAGACTACCCCAAGGGTCTCTGTACCACGAACCCGTTATACGAACTTTTTATGACACTCAATCCGGATGAAAAACAATCGCGCCAAGTTTAATATTTGTACGCCAAGTAGTTTTGGAGAGGCTAACACAAATAGATAGACAAATATAATTACTTTTTATGCTGTAGATATACAGCAAGTTTTTCTCACTTTACTTTTAAAGCGCTTAACAACAATGACAGAGCAGTAAATATATATATTAGCATGATGCCACAGAAGCAGAAACGGCTGGCCTTTGGAGATTGAATATACGTAGAACATAGAATAAATCATTGATAAAAATTCTTAGGTTTAGCAAAATTGAATGTTTTGTACTGTATATTTTTATGTGTTTTTTGTATTGTCCAGTGAAATATTTCCAAGTTTTTTCTCATGACAGGTATTTTTTGAAATAATCAGTTTTGAAATTATAATTTATTCAGTGATTGAGTGGAGTTTTTTGCATTTAGCAGCGCAACTGCAGTTTATAAAATGAGCACTCCGTAGGAAAAGCGCAGTGGGTTTCCTGGTTTGTAGAAAAGACATACATCCGAGCTTAGTAAAACTTTTGAAAGAGAGCCACCTGCAAGGTCTATCATTGGATCGCAGCATAAAAAGTCAATGGAGATTGGTAGTGCGCTACAAAGAAAGGAAGCTGACTGACCTCAAATATCAGAAGAAGAAATTGTATTTGTGTACGCGGCATGTACCAGAAGTCCTAGAAAATCCTTTGCCGAGGTTTTATGCTACGATCTGATGATTGAGCACGCTGGTGGCTCTCTTTTTTACTTTTATCTAAAGTTTCATTGGGCTTGAATGTTTGTCTTCTCGTCTATAAACTAGGAAACTCACTACGCTTATTGCGGAGTGCTCATTTTCATAAACTCCACTTTCGCTTCTAAATTCAAAAGATTCCACTCAATCACAAAATAAATAATAATTTCAAACTTGATTATTTTAGAAATTACCTGTCAAGAGTGAAAAAACTAAGTAGTTCCCCAAACTAATTAACAAAGCAAATGAAAATATCCAAAATATTCAATTTTGTTGAATTTTTGAATTTGTAGCGATACTTTATGAACATCCCGTGCATAGTACCTAATGAAGGTCACCGTTACGTTGCATAATTGATCTTTGCTTCCGCAACAGCTGTTTCGTCTCCAGGCTTATCCGCTGCTGCCGATCCACAAAATTTTGGGGATTTTGCAAAATCTACCAAATTTGCAAACTCTAAGGGATGTGGAAAAAAAACATATTTGAAATGGGAAATTCTGAAGCACGCATCTTCATAAAAATGTTGACGCAAATGCTGCACTTTGTGTTTTCAGAAAAGCTTGCCAGTTTACAGGCTCCCCAAAATACAACACTAAACATAACATGTGAATTAACTGCGAAGTACCGACACAAAACAAACTTTAAATGGAGAAACTTTCCTTTCATTTAATTTTATGTACTGCAATTAATTATTATTTATCATTGTATTGTATATTACTATTATTCTTACAACAGTAACTTACAACTTTTGATATCCTACTAGCCGGCTGTGCCGGCGTAGCCCGGCAGGACTACACTTCAATTACAGCTGTTTAAAAATATTGGCTCAGCCGGCTATGCCGGCTACACCGAAATAACATTTCTGAGAACAGAAATTATACTTTAGAAGAAATGGGAGCATCGATCCTATCTTCTTAATCCCGATGGTCATACAGCTACTTAGAATTAGGACTGGTCTTACCCACATACTATCTACATTTCACAGTTTCTCTCCGTTATTTCTAATCAGTGTAGGAGCAGACATTACAGATTGGTGGTGGGCACTATAATGGTTTTTGTTTTGCGGTTACAAAAATTACTTATATGGTGTTACGCTTATTTCACAACTAGCCACAATCCTTCGCAATGATAATTGTCATAAATATAGAATGTGTTTGCTCAAAAACAGTACCGGTAACTATTTTAACAAACTTTATCTATGTAATTGCCTAAGTGCATAGGAGCATCTATTCAAAGTTTGTTAAAGGAGGGCAAAGCAATTGAGATATTTACATAAATTAAGCTACAGAATAATCGGCCTACTACTTACTACCTGTTTATAAAACTTAAAGCATCTGGCTCCACGTACGTTCCTTGCTGCCGGCATAAACGTAGCGAGAGGAGGAGACGTGTCTCGGAGCCCAGATTTCAGCATTTAAAATTCAATTTTTACAATAAGTTACGTTACGGCTTGAGTGGACAACCTATCGACCGGCATTTTGAGCTAAAAAAGAATAATTTTTTAAAATCCTGCAAGATTTCTCTTCTAGACTTAGCATTTTGTTCCACGTGATAAAAATGTACTGGGGGTTAAGACTAACCAAGCGCCTGACTATTCTACACAAGTATTTTAGCGTGGAGTCCACTGCTGCTCAATTATTATGATTTTTGCACTTGCCATTGCAATATTAAAAAATCAATTTTAAACCGGCATGAAAGCATTGTGATATATCATTCTACTTCAACAAGTGGCATACCGGAAATAGGCATTACTCTTTATGTTTGCTTTCAAAATGACAGTAAACAACAAATACAGCTGTTGCCTTATGATGTTTTCACTGAATTAGTTCCTGATGCAATATGTTGACGATTGACGTAATGACAAAGCAGACCTTTTTTTAAAGCGTTCAAGGAAAAAACGCCAAAGCATACTTTCAAAAACGCTTCAATGGTTAATTGCTTGCTGCAACGTCGATAAAGCTCAGACTGTTGAAAAAATATTTTTATCTGAAACATCTTGTTAATATCCCCCGAGAAAGTTTTCAACCACGTTTCTACTATGTCAGTAGGTTTTGAGAAAATAAAGAAAACAGGTTTAGCATTTAATCATTAGCTATGAAGTAGGGTACTGGCTTTGATTTGAGAAAAAATTGCTTTTCTTCGTCAAGAAACGCATGTTTAAAAAAATTATCTTCAATGACGACGTCATCAACCCCTTGCGACGCTCACCCCGGAGCGCGGGAAATCAATCTTGTCAAGTTTCGTATTTGTACGCCCATACTTCGGGAGGAGTTAGCACTCACACAGACAAACAAAATTGCGCTTTGCAGTAAAGACTTGCGGTTCTGCCCCTTCCGCCGGTTAGTCAATCAGTAATGTCGATATCAAAAATATCGTTTCACCCGGCCACGCCGGCTTCCTCCAATTCAGTTGTGAAAACACTAATAAAAAGTTAAAGTTTTCTCACGCAGCCAAATTTCATTTCCAAACAAAGTATCGGTTTTTGAAATCCAATCACTTAAAAAATTTTTATAGAGAGTTGCGCTTAGCATAGCCTCTACATGTCTCCAAATTTCTCGAGTCCCTGGCAACGTTTTATTTGCTCTGCTTTTAGTGTAGACATTCTTAAACTTAACACACCTTTATTCGCTAAATTCAGCAAGTGCTACAAAGCGTGTGAAAGTTGCGAGTGGGCACCAAAGTGTTTGATATGTATTTTCAGAATTGAACTATTATGCCCACTTCTTACAACTTTTTCGTTACTATAGGTGTATTTGTATGAGCAAACGCCTTTGGCTGCGCGCATGATGCTTGATCCTGGAAAAAACGCAGCCAGGCAAAGAGCAAAAACATCCGATATGAAGCGTCCATAGTTACAATAGCAGGACCCCCATCAGTAATGTCGAGATTAAGAATATCGGTACAGCCGGCTTCACTCAATTGATATTTGTGAAAACAGTAACGAAACGTCAATGTGTTGTTGACATCGTCAATTCTCGTTTCAAAATCAAAAGCACCATTTTTCTGAAGGAAATCAATTAAGCCTAAAAAAACATTGCGGAGGTTTGCATATAGCTACTATATTTCTTCCAAGTTTATCGAGTACCTGGATACGTCTTGCTTGCCCTGTTTCTTACTGAGGCAGTGGACTTGCTCCAAACTGAAACAGTTAACAATTTTACAAATTTTCATTCTTCATTTTATAAAGTGCATTGCAGCGCAATTTCAAAGTTGTGGGCCGGAGACAAAGTGATTGTTATGTACTTTTAGGAATAGCCTGTTAAATATCAGAACCACTAATTTCGACTTTTTGTAATTGTATGCCTATGCCTACGACCTAAAGCCGCAAGCTGCTCGCATGTTTTTTGATTCTGGCTTGAACGCAGCCACGCAAAAAGCAAACTAATCCGAAATGAAACACTTACAGTTAAGCTACTAAAGTTACAGTACTCCCATAGGTAATGTCGAGGTAAGAATATCAAATCAACCGGCTGCAACGGATTCACCAAATCGCATTGGAAATTGCTTCAACATTTTGATGATATATAGCGCAACATTAATATTTTGTAGCAAAAGATAAAACAGAACTATCCTTATTTTTCCTGCTTTTGCAGGGAGATCACAAATAATTTACGTGGAGCAGATTATATTTTAAATTTGTTACAGACTTCATTTTTTGAGAAATGTTTTTTTTTTAATTTTGAATGATAATGCCAAATAACCATGCTTGCGAAGAAGAATACTCAAAATGCGCCGAAGGACTCAGTTTTTCTAGAAATTTTAATTTTCCTAGGTCTAATAGGAAGATTTTGCAACTAAAAATAAAAAATGATGTATGGCAATCAATTCTTGATCAGCTATTATAAACTAAATCCTTAGCCCCAACTAATTGTCGTACGTATTGCTGGAAAGAAAATGTCCTGAGCTTTCAAGCAAGCAATACCAATTGTTAATACCTTATCACAACATTTATATATTAAAGTTATCTGTATTTACTCAGATTACCTCATGTAGTGGTGTGATGAGCAGGTTTTGATAATCAATATTTTTAGCATAAAAACAAATAGTAGATATTCATGTTAAATGATTTTTGAAAGTCAGTTGAGAAATAAGCTTAAAATTGTTAAATGAGTTTTAAAAATCGGTTGAGAAATAAGGTCACAAATCAATTTACAAGTAAAGTGATTTTGTAACAATTTTACAATGTTTGAAAAAAATCATCATGTGAGAATACCTGGTAGCGAAAGACCATGTTGGTTGTACCAGACAGTATTATGACATCATAGAGTAAGTTTAAAGCGTGCTGGAAAAATGAGTAGAAGCATGTTTTGGAGGCTTAAAATGCTTGAAACAAGAATTTGTTGTTGCATCGTCAATTAAGCTTTATTTGTTGTAGAATATTTATTTTCAAAATACCTTGTAAATATCTCCACAAAAAGACTTTAATAGAGTTTCTACAATGGGTAGTTTTTGATAAAATACAGAGAACAATGTTTGTAATTAAGCGTTCATTGTGACGTGATTTTAGATTCCAAAAGGATGAAATATTTTGTAAGTTGCTATGTTGAAACTGGCTTTTGTTTAAGCAAACAATGATTTTCCTCTGCCAAGAAATGCAAATTAGAAAAGTTGTCTTATAACGTCATCATGACGTCATCCCCTTATGGCACTCATCTTGAAAAGGTGATCTGTCGTGCCAAATTTGATGTTTGCACGTGCAGTAGCTTCGGAGGAGTTAAAGCGCACACACATATGTACGTACGTACGTACGTACGTACACAAAAAATTGCGCTTTTTTGTCAGATTTGACGTTACCATGACGTCGCTAACTCTTTTATGACAGTCATCTTTGGGTTGGGATCACTCATTTCGAGTTTGATATTTGTACGCTCAACAGCTTCAAAAGGGCCACAACCGACAAATATTTTTTCGCGGGCCGCATACCGACATTTTTACTAATACTTTGGACTAGCACTTACCTCGGAAAAAACATTGGCAAGTTGCAATAAAACGATGTTTTCGCCGTAAATTTAAGACAAAAAACTTATTTTTTGGAGATTCACATTTTGAGCAATAAAACAATGAAACAAAAACAGTTGCATAGAAAAACTAAGCACACAATTGAAAAATAAGCTTGTCTCTATAGAGAAAAGCGCATTTCTGTTTTCTAACATGATGTTCTTGAAAACGAGCACAAATCTTAAAAATAAGCGCAAAATGCTTGCTTGACCATAGATCTAAATAATTTAATTTGAACTGTAACATTTTTTCAAACCATTTGGCGATTCGCGACAAAGGTTTTTGCGGGCAGTTTGTTGAGCAGGCCTGATTTCGTGCGTGGCCATTGCACGAAATAAACGCATGTAATTCTTTAGTGCGATGCATTGTGTGCGTGCAGGTCGTGTACTGCGCGTTGTGGTCAAGCGGCGGTCACTCAGTAATGTTTCACGCATTTCATGTTTCAAAAATTTAGTACAATAGATTTTTGTCACAGAAAGCAACGAAGAAAATTTGGCTGAAACTGCGTTTATCGAACCGTCAAGGATTCGCTTCGTTAATATGCTTTAAGTCACCTTTTTTTAAAAACGTAAAAGAGGTTGCTGATATTTGACTGTAGAATTTCTATTTTTGTAAAAGTAAATCATTCGAAAATTGGTCAAAGTGAAAGAAAAATTCGTGATCCCAAATATTCGCGAGTTTGGTGAACACAGGTTTTAAGTCTACAAAATATAGGGTACGTCTAATAGAAAATGTGCATTTATACACTACAGAGTCTCAATTTGGGGCACTTACTAAAGAAATTGTAGGTCTATTCTCCATTTTTGATCAAATCAGTTGACTGATTTTGAGGAGACTGTCCTCTACTCCAAATCAATTTTTTTGAGGAAGCACCGCTTTCCTTTACTCCGCGCCATTGCTTGCATATGACGTTAAGTTACGTGAAGCAAAACAAATCTTCTCTCTATCGCATGTACCTATATCTAAATGCATTGATGCTTGTTTGAGCCACCATCCGGATATATTAATTCGTTATCGTATAGTTAAATCAGCAGTCGTATAAGTTGACATATCAGAAAATTTTGATTGCTTTATCAAATAGCTGTACACAGATCTAGGCTACTTGAGATATCAAATTACAAATCCATTGGATCTACGCAGCGTAGGTTTCTGTCAATGTGACTCGCTAAAGATTCTTGCTGTTTGGGGTAGAAATTGACGATCATGCTAAAATGTAATTCAAATAGACCTATACAGTCAAATCTGGGTAGTTGCATACTGAGTAGTGGCATAATTCGTTATCTCAAATTAGAATTGTAAATACCCAACAGCGGCCAAAGCATTGGTAAAGAAATACAGTACGTCGGTTTATCGCAAAATGCGATTAATTGAAGAGAAATAGAGCTATTTATTCAGCAAACTGATGTATCTATTGTTAGATTTTTGTGACAAAAATCTATTGTACTAAATTTTTGAAACATGAAATGCGTGAAACATTACTGAGTGACCGCCGCTTGACCACAACGCGCAGTACACGACCTGCACGCACGCAATGCATCGCACTAAAGAATTAAATGCGTTTATTTTGTGCAATGGCCACGCATGAAATCAGGTCTGCTTAACAAACTGCCCGCAAAAACCTTTGTCGCGACCCGCCAAATGGTTTGAAAAAATGTTACAGTTCAAATTAAATTATTTAGATCTATCGTCAAGCAAGCATTTTGCGCTCGTATTTTTAAGATTTGTGCTCGTTTTCAAGAACATCACGTTAGAAAACAGAAATGCGCTTTTCTCTATAGAGACAAGCTTATTTTTCAATTGTGCGCTTAGTTTTTCTATGCAACTGTTTTTGTTTCATAGTTTTATTGCTCGAAATGTGAATCTCCAAAAAATAAGTTTTTTGTCTTAAATTTACGGCGAAAACATCGTTTTATCGCAACTTGCCAATGTTTTTTCCAAGGCAAATGCTAGTCCAAAGTATAAGTAAGAATGTCGGTATGCGGCCCGCGAAAAAATATTTGTTGGTTATGGTCCTTTTGCTGTTTTGAGTCGTGCAGGCTTGCAGAAAACATGAGTACTGCAATTATCATTGCAGTTTCATTTAACCATTAATTCTTTCGTGCTTGGTATGTCTTTTTTTATTATTACAGGACAAACGCGTAATTTGTTTAATTGCAGAACAAAGTTTGGTAAACTGCCTATGCGATTAACAAGGTTCGATTGTACATGTGTTGTGTATCTTCTTTTTTTCTGAAATTACATTCAAAACTATTAACTTCTTTTGCCAAGAAAAGGCATTCAAATTTTACTACCGGCTCAGCAAGATTTCAAAAAACAATTATTTCAAGTTTCACAAGTTCGAAAACTTTGAACCACTCATTGCGGCAATGCTATTGGAAGCTTTGCTTTGAATTAAAGAGGTTGAAATTACACAGACTCACAAAAAAAATTCGTTTTTAAAAGGCATAAAGTTTTACATCGATTTTGAAGTAAATCTAAGTTGCTGGGTCCAAAAATGCAGTTACTTTTCCTGAGATGGCTCTATTGTTGTAGATATAGCAACTGTTTTTTACAATGATAGTACTTAAAATTCGTACTTAATTTTTGCCTGTATTTAAAATTGAAACTAAATTTTCTGACTAAAAAAATTTATTTAACGTCTGTATGGATTATCTTGGACAATTTACCAGCTTTTGAGGTTACTAAGGTATAGTTCGGCTTCAACGTTGGCTTCCTAGGCATAAGCAGTCATTTTATGACTGCATCAGCCAAACAGTAGCTGCTTTGAGCAATAGTTTTACCATGTTGGCGATTATTTGCAGAAATATTTTGGTGGTTAAATTGTACATAGTTGAACGATGGTCAAGTTCTGCTGGTGACAAGTTCCAGGGGAGTGGTATAAATGGTGTAATGGTTAGAGCGTCCGCTTCGCAGTTGGTAGACCTCAGCTAAAAAAAATGGTTTTCACAGCTTTCCTAATTGGCGCTCAAAATGAAAGGGAGAATGAGAAGAAAAAGGGAACAAGTTTACTCGTAGTGCTCTTAGGGAAGACAATTAACAGAGTATCTCCATCTCTATGTGGCAGAAAGATCGTGGGGCCAAGCTGCCTACCAATCGTTGTTGACCCTGTCTGATGAAAAAGATGCAAACAAGCAACGAGCTCGCACATATTAATGGATGAGTGATGAGTCTTAAACTAAAATCATAACGAAATCATTCTGATGTATTTTATGTCATCAGTAGTGAATATATGATAGAGAAATTATCGTTTTAATGAGTGAGATTTTTTCAAGAAAGCACATAAAGCTTACTTTGGCATAAATCCAGGGTTTGAGGATAAATCCTGGGTGTTAACGTGATTTATCAGCCCTGTCATTGGTTTAGTTGTTTTTGTGCCTTAGTAAAGTGACTGTTAATGTTCTTGATGTCATAGTTGTTCGGAAGCTTTCGCCTTCTAAGCTGTTGTGTTTGCCGCCTCATTTAATAAATTGTCATTTGTAATAAATGAGGAATAGGGATGTTTTTTGTAGTATGTGATGACTAATGAATTGTTTTTTATATTTCCCAAATCGTTTTCTATTACGTTCGACCCTTAATGGAAAAATCGTAAGTTTGGTACAGTGAATCATTTATAAATCAATACGGCAAGTTGTTTTCTCTTTACTTAACGCCTGTTATTCTCGTTTCTTGTTACTGGTTATGTGACAATTTCGTTGATTGATCTCATATTTATTTGCGGATATACAGTCATTAACAAAAGTTTAAGACCACCCCCCAAAAATTGATCATCTTTTAATCTGAAGTATTATTGCGTCAGCCAATTATTTCTATTGCATCATCTTGTTTGTTTTAGAGTTAATTGGTCAATCAATTACATTTCTTTGCTCATTATTTCACTTGAACAGAAAAATCGGCGTTTTTTCGAAAATTCGCGTAGTCCAAAATGGGCAAAAAAAAAGTCCTTGACCGAGGTTCAGAGGGCTCAAATAGTCATTCTGCACGAAGAAGGAGTGTCCGAACGTCAAATTGCAGTGCGTCTTAGTGTTAGCAAGACAGGAGTACACCAGGCAATTACCAAACATGTCTCTGAAGGAATATTCTGTGATAGAAAACGCAGTGGTAGACCTCGAAAAACCAGCATCCGTGACGATAACCTCATTCGAAGGATGGTAGTTCGCTCTCCAACAATTTCTACGAAGAAACTTCAAGCCGCCTTACTTCGAAAAGGTACGAGAGTGACTCAGATGACCATTTCCCGGCGTTTGAGCAGAGAATTCAACCTAAAATCGTATAAACTAGCCCGAAAACCGAGACTCACGCCAGTCATGAAAGCCAAGAGGCTGGCGTTTGCCAAGAAACACCATGATTGGACTATTCAACATGGTCAAAAGTTCTATTCTCGGACGAGTCAACCTTCCAACAGTTCGTTGTGAGAAAAAGGCACGTCAGGAGACCTCCTGGCAAGCGTTATGATGACAAGTATACGGTATCTACCATGAAATACCCCCAAAGCCAGATGATTTGGGGGGCAATGTCGCAACATGGGATCGGTGGCTTGTTCTTTTTACCCAGTGGAACCACCATGAACGGCGAAAAGTACGTTCAACTGCTCTCTAATAAGCTCCAGCTACACATGCAAGTCCACAGATGCAATATATTTATGCAGGATGGCGCTCCGTGCCATAGATCGAAGTTGGTGACGAATTTTCTGAAGAAGAAGAAAGTGAAGGTCTTGGACTGGCCTGGAAACAGCCCTGATCTCAACCCGATTGAGAATTTATGGACGGTAATGAAGGATAAAGTCGCGGAAAAGCAGCCTTCAAGTCTTCCAGACCTTTGCCGGGCCATAAAAGAAGTTTGGGTGAAAGAGATATCAAAGGAATACTGCGCCAACCTCATCAACAGCATGCCCCGACGCCTAGCTGCAGTCATCCAAAACAATGGCGGACATACAAAATACTGACTTTTTGAGAATTTATGCTATGAAATGAGTCCAAATCAACTTTGTTGTATTAGAGATGTGATAGATATCGAAAAGGAGTCAAATGAATGAAATGTATGTACACTAAAAATGGTTGGTTTTCGATTTATTCTAAAAAAACAGGGTGGTCTCAAACTTTTGTTAATGACTGTAAATAGGCCTATTGACTGTTTATGAGCTCACTCTACTTTGGCAGTGTTTAGTATGGGGTGGTAGCGAATAGAAAACCTAATATTTTATCACCAACTAATGCTAGTGGCAAGTTGTTTATGTTTTTCGAATGCGCTTGTCTGTGTCTTAAATCAACTGGGAAACAATAAACTGCTTGTATTGTCAGCCAATGCTAGCCTTAATTTGATAATATACTCTTATTTCGCATTCGCTTATATCTTTATTTGCGTGGATTGTATTTAGGAGATTTCTCAGTAGTCTTTAATATCTTGTAACAACTAGAGCCAGACACGCCTAGCGTGTCGCTAATTTGTGAACAAATTTTCTGTTTTCCTTTAATACAGTCTTCATGTTCTGCAAGTTGGTGCGTGCTCGTGCGTCGAGGATCCCTGGTGAGCAAGAAAATTAAGAGACAGGATCTCCCAAATAGAAGCAGCAGTGAAACGGCCAGTATAACGGTTCCTCACTGCAACACTGGGCACACCACAAAGTGTTAAAGAAATGCACAGAAACTTTTCTTCTATAAACCCTAGGCATAGCTAAGGCAATGCGGTTTGGAATTCCTATGGTTTCGTTTGCGCCCAATACGTATTTTTATGCCTGTATTCCAGGTGACCATTCAGCATTAGCAAAGAAACATTACTCACGCATAAAAATGGTTTTAAACCAGCTGCAGCAGCGAGTGTAACTGGCCTTATGCATCAATTTTAAATTGGTCCACTTTTAGTTGGGACAGCAAGGTGGCTGCAATAAGTATTCATGCTTCTTTTGTTCCTGAGATCACAAAGCCGCGGATTAACTCTGGCTGACTAAAAGTGGTCAGTGCGCCAGCAGCATGTAGCGGAATATAAAACATCATTGACGAACCACTGGTTGATTGTGATTTCATTATCCTACTTCCATGCGCATAAAATTTAACCCAATAAAACAATTAGTCAAAGCACCAAGAAAAGATGGTGGTGATTTTGACTACATTTCTAAAACACTTCCACGAATTAATGGCGAAAAACTTAAAGCGGGAATTTTTAATGGAACGGAAATTCGTAAATTTTTTGAAAATTAAACCTTCGTATCGCACGTGAGGGCAATGTAGTTTGCCGCCTGGTGTTCATATGTTTCAGTAATTGGAAAAACAAAGGCAAAACTGCCAAGATAATGTGAAAGCAATGCTCACAAATCCAAGCTCTTGGAGTGAGAATGAGTATCAATATAGACTATCTACAATCTGTATTTAATCACTTTGATTGCTTCCTAGAGAACCTTGGGGATGTAATTTGGGAATAAGTTAAAAAGTTTTGCCAAGATATTAACAAGATAACGAGATAAATATATCACAATTAATGGGGCAATCACATGATGTCAGATTAGGCCTATATGTGAAGTGTATTTCGTTATTGCATTGGTCAAAGCAACAAGAACAAATCATATGAAAGGATTTGTTGCAAATGGCTCCAGGTAATGAAGACGGCATAGCTTGGATAAATTAAGCTTTTCCATTAAACAGTTATCTCGCTCTATAATCAATTCATAAAATGTTGCAATTTTGTCGGGATAATGGTAGGCGATCTTAATTCGAAAAGAGTAAACATTCGACTAGCAAATTTAGCAACTGCAGACAGCTTGTTTTCCTGAAACGTTTCTGCGTTTTCACCACTTTCCAAAAGTCTTTGTAAACCGAATATCAGCTGGCAAAAATATTTTTCAACATTTTGAATTAATAAAATTTGTCAGCAGTAGCGGTAGCAACTTTGCAATTTGTGCAAAAGTAGCGATGCTACCGCTACTCGCTAGTATATTCTGAAAGTAGAGGGCCATCGTTGCCGCTACTTAAAAAATACTGCTACCGCGGTATTTTTGTGGTGGCCTGCTGCCAACCTCTGTCAACAGGAACTACATGTTAGGGTATCCACAAATTTTGGGTACATAGGAGATTTCACTATCCATTTTATTTATTTACATTATTTTTTCCTCCCTAGAATGACACTTTTCCTCATTGGATTGGAAAAAGAAGTCATGTAGAGTGTTCTCCTTGTTCACCACATCTTCCTCCCCTTGACTTCTTGTTCTGTGGTATGCTAAAAGAGAAACATGAATTTGATGAAGAATGCAGATTTAAACCTTATGATAGAACACATTACCAATTAGTGTGTTGAAATCGACGGCAATGCAGATCTATTCCATCGAGTTCATCTGAATTTTGCAAAGTGCATTAAATTATGCATTGAAAATGATAGAAATCATGTAGAAAATAATATTTTTCAGCTTTACAATTGAAAAAAATTATTCTGTTTTAACAAGTATGTGTTTTTAACATGAACCTAGACTTTGTGGACACCCTGTATGTTTGGTTAACAATACTTTTCCATTCTTAGTGGCGACTAGTTATTTACGTTGAGGCAAACCGGAGCACGTGCGCAGGGGTCTCCACAAAAAATCATTAATTTGATGCGAAAGAAGAACTGCGAGATCTACAACTACTATTTTCCAATTAAAAGTAACTGAGCTACAGTTACTTAGCAAAAAGAGTAACTTAGTTACGGTTTCAGTAACAACTATTTTAAAAGTAACTGAGTTAAAATAGAAAATTTTGCTCAAAAAGGATCACCAACATCATGCGGTATCATAAAGCACTCTATTACATCATGTCAATAACTCGCGACCGCTTTCGATTTTATTGAGTCTCATCAGACTGGTGTAAAAAACACTCAATAACAAAAATGCTAAAAAAACAACAAATTGCTGAAAATTGCTACCTAGCAACTAGCAAACTCTATATTTTGTAAAAAGTAACTAATTACACTTACGGTTCCTTTTCAAGACCAAAATTGTCGATGCAAAATGCAAGAGTATCTATTTTCGATGCAAGGCAAAACGGTCGAACCGCCAATTAAAAATACGGTTTAACTGGCTTAGAAAATGAACGCTTGAATTCCTAGTACAATACCCTTTCCTTTTCAATACTCAAAAGCTATCTGCATTGCTTTCAAAAAGAGGTTGCAAACACTAAATGAAAAAACTTCCAATGCATACCCTCCTACGATAGCCTTCAACTTAGATGGCAATGTTTAGAGATTTTTGAATAGACCCATCAATCTTTCCGAGCTCTGCAGTTTCTGTTGGAGTTCTATGGTTCATGTTAATTGCAAAAATGCATGGCTCCGAAAATCATCCTCAAAGGCTCTAGTCCGTAAAAATCACTACGAATGGGGTTCAAACCCATGCTTATATCAATCAGTGACGTAGGGTGGTTTGGAGTTCGCAGCAGCTCTTCACTTTCGGACAGGCAAAAAACCATTCCACTATCGTAGCACAGTGTTGAACTGTTGTTGCCAGCACGTTGGCGGTTGACATATGTAAAGCGTTTAGTCAATGCGTTGGTAGTACGTTCGTGTCATTTTCACATTTGCTCACTAACACGACTGGAACTAAGACATCATATCGATTTTCGATTGGATGAGTGAAGCAACTTTAAATCTACTTTGTTAGTGAGAAGAGCAAATATACACCGCCCTGGTTATTGTAAAATTACTTTAAAGCGACTAAAAATTTCGCTTTTATATTTCCTGACTTTGAATATAATTTAGTCCTAGATAATTTTTGATAATTTCAAGTTAATCGATCGACTTTAAAGCTCCCAAATTTTCAACTTATCAAAGGGGCCCAATGAAATAAAATTTTTCTACCAAAAAGGCTATTTTTTCATTACTTAACGACAAATTTTGGAGTTAATTGTGTTTTTCAGTAAAAAGTCTAATTTTTCGACGTTATCACGTCATATTTTTCACGAGATAGGCCATAAATTTGTTCTAAACCAATAAATAGAAGTTTTACGAGTAATATTCGCTATTATTGGTCAAAAAATTTTATTTCAATAAATTTGCAGTTTAAAAAATATATTTATAGACGCATCTTATTCGTCAAAGATCGGGCCTGCATTTACTCGTTTAGACTAATGCTAAATGAATGAATATGATTTTTGATGCTTACGGATTTACATATTTAAAGTGGAATGCAGTTACGGTAAATAAAATGACCTTCTTTTTGCTGTAAAGCAGCAAACAGAAAGCAACTGTAACTTGTAACTTTCACAGTGGCTAATTGATAACCAATTACAAATTTCGTTACTTCTGCAAAAAAGTAGCAAATCTACGTTTATAGTTACTAAAAAAGCAAAAAAATTCTAACTATTTACAATAGTTACTAGTTACTCCCCACCACTGCTATTAGCTGCTTGTCTTAAGCTACGCTTGGATGAAGGATCAATGTGGGAAAGCGATGCGAGAAAATGCGACGCAAAGCGTCAACAGTGTGGCTAGTAATGTCATAAAGAGTTGTGAAATGAATAGGCAAACTATGGCCCTAGTTGGCAATGGGGAGCTTGGCAGCTAACGGTTGAATATCAAAGCATTAGGCAAGTGCGTTCTTGCCCCAATGTTATGGTAACCCATATTGATGACTTATATGTGGTATACCGGTATCCGATCATATTTCAGATTGATATTTGCTTGGTTTAAATTTTACTTGAAAAATCAATCGTTTGCTTGGAGTTTATATTTGCGCTTTCTTTTATTTCTTTTTATGCTTTGGTTTTAATTTTTAGAAAACTGCTTTTGGACTAAAAAATTTGGGTTCATATCGCACTGGTGTTGTGTTTCTTTTCCGAAGTTGTAAGCAAGTAATTCAGAAACCGTAAAGCGGCTAAATTTTCCGCTCCCGCCTGTTTTAAACCGGTGGGCTACATTTCATAAACGTATAGAGACTTTATTTTTCTATAAATGTTTTTGAAAACGTAGATAAATAATGGGCCTACCAAAAAACATGCCTGTGAGGAAAAACAGTAAAAATGTGCCAACAAACTTGCTTTTGTCCAACAGTTGCAAATTTGTTAGGTCAAGTAGCATATATGTTCAACTGAAAATAGAACATAACGTATGGCAATCGATTTTTAATCAGCCATTATAAACTAATCCTTAGCTCTAACTAAAGTCACATACTACTGGAAAGCAAATTTGCTAAGCTTTTAAAGAACAATAATTGTTAGTACATTATTATCACCTTTATGTATTAAAGTTATTTGTTTTCACTCAGCTTACCACTTTTTGGAAGGGTTAAAAAGCTACACCAGCAATATTTTCGTGCAGGTTTTTTAGTATAGAAACGAATATCAAAGATACATATCACACTTTAGAGAAATTACCTTGAAATAATCTTTAGTTTGGTGAATAAAGTTTGAAAAGTGTTTGAGAAAAGAGGTCACAAATCAGTTATTGAGTAAACTGATTTTGCAAAAATGCTGCAATTCAGAAAAAATGATTATATTATGATCTTTGTTAGGGAAAGACTGTGTTGATCGTGCCAGACGACACTATGACATCATATTACGAGTTGTAAGCGTGCGAGAGAAAAAGCGAAGAAGCATGCTTAAAATGTTTAAATAAACAATTGCTCGTTACATTGTCAAATGAAGTTTAATTGTTGTAGAGTTGACTTTAATGAAACCGCCTTATCAATATCTCCTGAAACATCTTTTAATCGCGTTTCTACAACCAGTAGTATTTGAAAAAATGCTACTAACAAATTGCGCAATGAAGCACAAAGTGTGACGCCATTTTAGACCCTAGGAAGATGAAATTTATTGCAGAGTGATAGGTTGGATGCTAGCTTTCGTTTAAGTACAAAACGGCTTTGCTCTGTCAAGAAATGCGAATTTAAAAATTATATTTGATTATGATGTCATGATGACGTCACCAATATTCTTATGACATTTACCCCAAGAGGGTGATCAATCGTTCCAAGTTTGATGATTGTACTTCCTTCAGGTTCGAAGAAGTTAAAGCGTACACATGTGCAAACAGAATCGCGCTTTAGATTTACACCACTCTAAGCTAGTGTTTTCCAACCTTTTTGCCCATGGACTGTTTCCACATTAGCAGATGTATTCGCCGACTCAAGCAACAGAAATAAAAATAAATTTGTTTAATACATATTATAGAGTTATAACAGAAAGTTAAAAAGCAAAAGAGTTTTATTTGTTGGGCACACATACTTTATACGGTGTATATCTCAATGAGAACTTTGTTCCTGAACTTCTTTCACAAGTTTGTCGAAATCCGGAATTATGGTTGTCAATGCATATCTGATATCATCTTCCGGTTGCAGTTTGTGGCGATACATGGTTTTAGCCAAAGCCAATCTTAAAAAGCCGACTTTACACTAGTATGTTGTTGGAAAAGGCAAAAGAGCAACTGTTGCTTGCTGGCAGATCTGAAAGACTTGGTTCCATCGACTAAACATTTGCCCAAAATTGAGTAAGAGATCTAGCTCTAGCTTCTTGTCGGTCACCAACTGCACTGAAGAGACCTGATAGGTCGAAACAGTGTCACTGTCTGCAGTTTTGCTAAGTTTCAATCTTGTCTCACCACATCTTTCGACTTAGCAGTTTAATCCACTGTTCAATAATGCAGTTCTTTTGTTAATGTAGCTCTAGTGCTCACACTTTAAAGGGGTTTTGTAGCCAATTAAGTATTTTGCAATAATTTTGGGAAGGAATATACCGATCCAACTCTGAAACAACTGTAGTAAGCTGCTCAAGAAAGATGGGACAAATGCTACGCAAATCAATATTTTTCGGCCCGCGGACTCATGCAGAACCTTAAACGGACTCAAATGAGTCTGCGGACTCGGGGTTGAAAATCACTGCTCTAAGCTCAACGCTTTCGGCTTACATCAAGCCCTTGTCAATGCATCTGTGATATCTAGTATTAGAATCGAATTATGATGTGGAACTATAAACAGCAAAACATTAGCGTAGGCTTAGACCTTACACTACCTCAGCAAGTCAGTTTATAAATAGAAATTTGAGGTCACATCAACATAAACCGTTAATCAATTGATATGGATTGAGACGAATAGGTCACCAGGGCAAGGGAGCATTTAAACCTTGATAACAACAGAAAAAGTGCCATCAAGGATCATTTGCAACAGTGTAAATCTTGTTCTAAAACCGTAATTAATTTGTACTCGTCATTTGCGGTTTTAAAAAAATGTTCATCAAAAAATTACGCAAAATTTCATGAAGCTTTGATAATTAAACAAAACAAACCACTCCTTGATAAACAGTTTTGTGCAAATGGATGTTCCTTTTTGCTGAAAATATTTTAGTTTAATTACCTTGTTCGGTCACAATCTATTGTATTTGCCGCTATTTTGTGAAGTCATTTGTCATCATTTAATAGTTCTTTCGTTATTATTTGTCTTATTCGTCACAATCCATGGTATTTAGTTACGGTTATATGTTGTTGTAACCTCAAATTTCTATTCACAAATTGGCTTGCTGTGGTAATATAAGGCCTAACCTTATTTTAATGTTTAGATGTTTTAGTTTCTTATAATAATTAGATTCTAATACCAATAATAGATATTATAGATGCTTTGACAGGGCTTGATGTAAGCCGAAAACATTGAGCTTATAGTGTGTGTAAACATGAAAATAAATTATAAAAAATGGAAAGTGGTTTAGTGTTGCTATGTAGCGTCGCTTTATGGATTCTAAAAATTACGTCCCTTCCTAAATTATATAATGCCATTGGTTATGTAAAATTACCAAACTCGATCATTGAGATATTTTGTCAGACTGCCTTTCACGTTCGAGCTTCTCGTTTCATATTAATGACAAATAAAATGTTTCTCTTGTTAATTAAGAATTTGTCTATCAAACAGTTGCTACTAGCTATTCAGAAGCACATTATCGAAAAAACTGCCTATCACGTTCGAGCTTCTCGTTTCATATTAATGACAAATAAAAGGTTTCTCTTGTTAATAAAGAATTTATCAATCAAATCGTTGCTACTAGCTATTTAGAAGCACATTATCAAAAAACCTTACTAAGAAAAATTCGTCATTTTTGAAGCTTTTCTGTTTATGCGTGTCGGGTTGAAGAAACAGGCACATTACTTTCCGAATCACCTGCAATAAAAGACCTTGATTTCCTGAACACGATTTTTGTAACATTTTAAGCAAGATGTTCTTATGTAACTTGTAAACGAGTTAAATTAACAGAAAACAACAAACGCAAATGTTAAACTGTTTTTTTACCACTTTCCTGTAATGCCAGAAAACAAAATGTGATATTATATTAGATTCATGCAACTTCGCGATAAACCCAATAAACTGATAGAAATAGACAAACAAAAAATAATCAATTTTATTGATCTGACGCAAGCGAAGGTATAGAAATTTGATTTGCAATGAATTTGGCATTGTCTATTTTGAATTGCCTCAATCTGGCACTAATGAATGGTTTTTTCCTACCACTTTTTATCAGATTTGGTGGCATAATGTTGAAATGAAACTGCGAAAGTTTGATTTGTCAGACAATGATTTTGCACAATTTTGCAAAGAAAATCATCTTACAATCGAAGATGGTGACCATGCCTGCATTACAAGCTATTAGGGTTGTAATATCCATGTTTGTTAAGCTGTCAACAAGCTCTAAATGGCAATACATAGCAATATTTTACTCTCTTGTCACCCACGAAGTAGGCCTAGAGTCAACAGCGTGGTCGATTTGATTAGATCCCCCAGCCTAATTTCAATTAGGTTGACGGCATGAACCTGAATTGCCGTTCATGCTGTACCTCCATCCCGAGGAAGAGGAGGGGTAACCACAAAAGAACAGTTGATTAGATTGCTATTAATGACGACGATGACCATGTGATCAAACCTTATGATAACTAACTTTTGCTTTCTTGGAAAAAGCACGTTACGCCAACTCTCAGAAATAAACTGTGCCAGCAGTATTGGCAAACTCGAAATGGGTCTAAACACAGGCTGTCTCAGGCCAATATGACCCATAACAGTTTTTACCGTGAGCATAGGAGGAAAATCTGTTACTCAATTATACTTGAACGAGGCACAACATATTTGGTCTGCTATATGACTGAGCCGTGCCACTGTTGCTTTCAAACTTGCGCTTCTGGTTCAACCTATCGGTTAAGGTGTCAACAAAAACCTGTAGGCCGAGATTGTAACATTTTGTAGCCTTCAAAATTATTGCTCATATTTAATTCGTTGCTTTCAATAAATTCTCATCAATTGAAGCCATAATTTCCATTTTTTTCTGAGATAAAAGTGAATTATTGATTTGTAGTGTGATGCCACAGTGTCTTCCTGTTTTCTTAATAATGCTTCACAACATTCATTAATATCCGAATAAATGTTGACTATTAACTTCCGAATAAATGTTGACCATTAACTTCCGAATAAATGTTGACCATCTCTAAAATGAAATTTCGTTTGTTATGTGTGACCTCGGCGCTACTCACAAAAGAAACTAAAGTCAGGATCGAGCGCCATTTAATGGGCTTTTATCAAACAGCTATCTCACACTTACATGAAGTGTAGTGAAAACAGCAAAAAATTTAGTTGGTGTTTCGCTCCCATATTCAACTACATCCTTCATTAAAGTACAATATATGCTATACTGTTTTGCTAAAGAAGCGAATATAATCCTGCAAGAGTTGATCCCACAATTCCCGATTTTGTTGTATTTTTGCTATGCATGAACAAAAGGCCTAACTTGTTTGTTTGTAAATATGTAACGTTTAAAGTAATCAATGCCTACTAAAAGTTTGTTGCAGTTATGGTCCTAGAGTTATTTAGAAACGATTTCCTTTGAAGGGTGCGAAGCATTAAGTAAGTTTGCTCAATCATATTATGAACCACTGTAAATTAGCAACCTCAATCTTCAGTTAGATGGCAGAGTATTAGAAAAAAGATATTCTTCGAAAGTTAGAAGTTGGTTCACGTTGGTATACAAAACAACACTAAGCCCTTTTTTGGAGATCAATTTGTTTTTTGCCCATTTCGGTCTCCAAAACAGAACGAAGACCTTATTTTCGGAGATCAACTTATCAAAAGTGAGATTTTTGTCTATTTTGGCCTACAAACGAGCATGAGGACTTTTTCAGAAATCGGCTTTCTGAAACCGCGAATTTCGCCTCCAAACTAGCTTTTTACATCTATTGATTCTGTCATACTGTTTGGAGGACCATTGTTATTTATCTCCCTTCCATACGTCTTTGATTGTGGTAAACTCTTTGATACAACGTTTATTTTTCTCATGTAAATTTCGCATTTAGAATTGCATGAAATGCTATTGCTGCCATTTACATTTGTAGGTTTTGTGTTGATTAATTTTCGCCTCGTATCTCCTCAGAAAAGGCTAAGCAAATCCTGTCAACAAATGTAGAATCCTTGTCTAGGACTTATAGACTTCAACGGCGTTAAACAATTCCAAGGAAAGCGTGAGAAATAAATTTAATGACGGAAATTAATAATTCGATAATTTTAATTTTATAATTGATAATTGTAAAACGATTGATTGAAAGATGAATTTGGTGTTTTGTGCTTTTCCTTATTCGTCCTTATACATCCTTATACGTCCTTATACGTTCTTATACGTCCTTATACGTCCGTTTTTAAAAATAAAAAACCACAATCACTTAACTGCAAAACAATTACAAAAAACAACTGTCACGTACCAGAACTATTTTCCAGACAAGAATCGAACAAATGACCACTTGAATTTCTAGGTAAGACAACACTTTTCAATTGTATATACTTATCTCAATTACTTATCAGTTGTCTTACTCTACAAAGATCAATGTAAAGATTAATATGTTGACTAATTAGTTATGTGACACAAAACTCAGTAATAGCAATTTGATACTTGAACTAAACAAACTCTAGCGCCGTTTTCTATTACTTCGCATGCGGGCGCGTTTGCATTTGACTGGACAACAAAAGCGAGGATTTTAACGAGACTACGTGTTGACTACTGCGTCAGAAACATAAACCATTAGGCATAACAAATTCCACAAACTCAACAGAAGGTTACAACAAAAATATTTAACATTTTAGTGGTTTAAAAAAAAGAGGAACTTCTTTCCAACCTTTAATTAATCAAAAGATAGTTTATACAAAAATTTATTAAACATAGGCTTTATACACTGTAATGACATAACATGAAACGCCGAAGATTTTTAAAGAGCTTTTACTTGATATTTAATATGTGTTTGCTTTTAATCACCGGTTTGTGCCACAATGTATAGTTAATGTGCTAGTAAAACACTATCTAATATATTTAGTGTCAAATCTACAATGGAATGTTGGGGAGTTAAACCAATGCCATGTTGTAGTAACAAGGTATAAGCTTAAGAATTTTGGCATGTAGAATACATACAATGCAGCTAAGTCTGAAAATAAAATTTCTAAATACAACTAAATGTTCATTACTTTGAAGCTTTCGTAACCACTTTAGCTGATTGAGTTGGCATGGTTTCATCAAAGAAAAAGAGTAACAAGTTTTGGGGCATTTTGATTTTTCGTGGTGTTTGAACGGGGACTGGAGCACTCACTCCACTGAAACCGTATAAAGACCACCACTGGGTGTAACTTTTGCAGCAGGGACTAAATTTAATTAATTACGCGGCAAAACAATCCACAAATAACCAAAAAAGAAATGAAAACAAAAACTATTAATAGCTGAAAGGTACAGTAATTATAGAGTACGGTACGGTAATGTAAAGAGATCTTGAAGTAAAACGCCAAACGAAGACATTTTTCCTTTCAGAAACACGTAAAATTTTAAACTGATTCAACAGTGGTAAGACTACGAACGTATCAAAATTTACAAAAAATAAAAAGTAATGTATTTGCCGCAAAACAAAAATAGCTGACGATCTATGCTTTTCTTGCTAATTATGAACTTCTCTTTTATGTAAACAAACGTAGAATTATTATTTGTAGAAAGTCATCAATAAGCCACTTGCACTTTGTGCAACTGTGGTACTAGCCAAAAATAATAAATCAAAATAATGTAGATGATGTGTTATCTTGTTGTTTGGTTTATGTATTAATTTGCAGTAATGAAATATTATTTGACAGTGCAAAATTGTTTTCGTATTTGAGTTGACTCAGATGAAAACTAAAAACATAATCAGTTACTGCATGTTTCGTGTTTGCACTTTCAGTAGTTTTTGAGGAGTTAAAGTGAACGAACTTCGTTATGCACCAACGCAGTCCAAGACAAAACTTTGCTTTATAGCATAGCTGCGATATTACCACAAAAACATTTCAAAGAAACATTTTCCATTTTCTTAGCTATGAATACTGGATTGAGAGTGTAGCAACCTAAGCACTCTTAACTACTAGCTACAACAAACAGAAAGTCACCAACAACACTTGGATTTATGTATGAAATGCCATGGGCGCATTGTAGCAATTATGATAGAAGTGATTAGTTGCCAGATGGAAGGGTCTAATTTTAATCCGGACTACCTACCGTTGCGCTACAAGAGGATACAAAAAAGCGATACTGTCGAAAGTATTTGGGCAGTATCCCAAAGTATATAGTACAGTATTTAGGCTTACACTTAGAAATGTATTTGAAGGCACAGTTTATTGTTTTGTGCAGCCTGGAGAATATAATGACAAAAACCTTATTTGAATTAAAAAAATTATCAAGGCAATCAACATTCATTTGTAAAACCCACAACAAAACCTAAAAAATAGGCCCGATGAAAAATTGAATGAAAAACTTCAATTAAGTCGTTGAAAACCAATTATTCTAAAAACTGTCAAAACAAGCTTTATTTCAAAGTCGCAACCATTCGATAAAACTGTCTCATTTGTCACCTCCAAGTTCTGTCGAAGCTTTGTATGCTGTTGCACAAATATTCTACGCCTTAAAATAGTTCTTTTTGGCAGATACCAGCTGTATAACCTAAATTTTTACGTCGCATTCTTTAAATTCAAAATCACTTTGGTTTTGAAAAGTTATGATTAGGGCCCGCTAAAGTCAATAAAGTCAAAATTTTTTCAGGACCTTGTTACATGATCAAACATGTACTAACGTTCGTTTCAGGTATTCAGGAGTCTGTTTTGGTAGATTTTATAAGTCAAAATAAAGTCAAAATTTTGCATAAAGTCAAAACCTATCAAAATTGTCTTCATCAAAAATTTCCTTACAAAAACAAACAGATTTATATTTCTTTCATATTTTTTTGAATTTTTGTGCTGCTATTAAAATTTTATGCGCAATTTTATTTGATTTCAAACTTCTCAAATAGTTGCAATGGTAAAAATGCGTGCGATAATTGAGAAGGAAATAGCACTTATTATGCATCAAATCGTCATTGTTGATGCATATACACATAATTGTTAGACAATTAATCTATTCCTATAAAACCTTTGCGCTCTTTACACGTGGTCTTTTTAAGTCGTAGCTTGCAAAGCAAAGAATGCCTAAACAAGCCAAATCTTCTACAGCGAAAGTTAGACAAATTTGCGACGAATATCCGGATGAGTTTTCGGCAACTCCTGCCCGCGACTTGCGATGCAACCTTTGCGACGTGTTAGTCAAATGCGACAAAAAGTTTTTGTGGAAAGCCACCGAAAAAGTAAGCAACACCAAAGATATTGGAGACGAAGAGCAAATCTCAAAGTAAGCAAACCTTTTTACAACTCGATCAAGTAAACTTCAAGGAACAGGTTGTCTCTTCATTCTTAGCTGCAGATATCCCACTTCATAAACTCTGAATCATTCTTCTTTAAAGTCTCTGTTTACTACAATGGGAAAAGTATTGCCTTCGGAGACTGCAGCCCGGGCATGTGTTGCTAAATTAACATCCCAAAAAGAACAAATTCAAGAATTACTTCGTGACAAAAAATTTTTTAAATTCTGGATGAAGCAGAGATTGCTAAACAAAAGTATATTAGTGTGCTTGTGGGCAGCTTAGGTGCCCCAAATCAGACATTCCTCGTTGATTGCCATCCACTTGACAGCGGTAGCAATGTTAATAGCAGTATTATTCTGCACACTGTGGATGACATATTGCGACAACTTGAAATGAAACGCGAGAATTTTTCATTGTTCTTGACTGATGCTGCTCGGTACATGTCTTTGGCTGGAAAGACATTAAAGGAATTATACCCTTCTTTGATGGATGTCACCTGCGTTGCGCACTTACTACATAACTGCGCTATGCGTGTGCGTGCTCATTTTTAAAATATTGATAAAATAATGGCAACAATCAAAAACAAAGATCGCAAGAAAGATTTTCATAATGTTGGTCTGCCATCTCCTCCTGACCCTGTAATTACAAGATTGGCAACTTGGCTTAGAGTTGCTTTATATTACAGTGAGAACCTTCCAGCTGTTCGTACCATTGTCAACAATTGGACAAGTGCAGGCCTCTTAATCAGCCGAGCAAAAGACGCTATCAATGTGGAAGATTTGGTGCCGGACTTGGTTAAAATAAATCAATACCGGACTCTAGCAGCCAACGTAGAGTTCTTAGAAGAAAGTGCCTGCACGATAGCCGAAGCATACGGACCGCTGAAGAATATGCAATTCGATGATGATCCGTGCGCAATTAAAAATTACATTAAAAAATGACTATCCAACTCTGATTGAGAAACAATAATAAACTCTACCAACTTGACAATTGACCCAACAAGCTACGCACTATTGCAAAAAGCCCAGCCAACCTCTACTGCTGTTGAGAGGTCGTTTTTTATGCTCAGTAAATTACTGAGAAAAGACAGAAATTTTGATGTTGAGAACGTAAAAAAATATATGATGCTGTATTACAATAAAAAGTCCTGGTAATTATATTGTGAGGCTTTCGTTAAAAACATCATAGACAGACTGTTAATGTACAGTAGAGTTGCGATAACAACGCATTTGTTGTATTACACACTAATTGATACCGGTACACACAATGACTCGTTATCCTAGGTTTTGACGTCATGCGTCGCTTTGTTGCATTAGCTTCAAGACTGAGTGATTGAGAAAATGTTTAAAGTAGGCTACCTTCTTCTTTAAAAACTTATGTAAATTGTAGATTATAAAACATTTTTAATCAAAAAAGTACAACAAGACATAAATAATAGGCGAAAGCGGTTAGGTCAAAATAAAGTCAAAAATATATTTTTTAGGTCAAAAAAAATGGCCCTAGTTATGATCTTTATCGTAAACAGACTATTCAACTTTTATTATATTTTAAGAAAATAAATGGAGCTTTATCATGTGACATTTTTCTTCATGTCAGAGCGTGACTTCATGAAATTGTGATGTACATAATGCAGTATGATAACGTCACTTTTCAGTTGTGCAGTCGCATGTTCCTGTTGGACCGTTTTCTTCACTTTTTTATCAGTTTAATGCCTGTACGTAGAATATCATCTAACAATGAACTCGCATAACTTCATGAAAAACATAACTGACCAATAAGAAACAACTAAGCAAAGAATTAAACAAACCAATTTTATTGAACAGACACAAACGCAAATACTGAAGATTGATTTGGAAGTGATTTGGAGTGGATAATCTTAAATTCTTTCAATCGGCCCTAATCATTAAAAATAAACCCTGACAATAGAAACATTTCCTTCCAATTGTTTTTTTCATAATATGTAGCAAATAAATTCTTTTACTGTATCAGCAGCTGTTTGGTCGGTTTATACATGAATTGGAAATGTTTTTTTCGCGACTTACGTAAAACGAAATGAAATAACGTGATAGGCAAGATTAAATATCTCGTTAAAGAAAGAACGCAATTTAAAATATTCAAAAGAATCTTTTGTATTTTCATCGTTGTTTCAACTATCACTTTTATCGGTTTTAGTGGCAGTACGTTAAAATGAAATTATAAAAGTTTGATCAGTTAAATATTATAAGTAAGCTTGAGGTCGCTGAGAAAGTAATCGAGATGTCGCTAGTTCGATACAAGTATTGTGGCTATGTCTGCATGGTGGGCTAATGGCATTGCAGCATTCATATTTATTAAGCGGTCAGGATCATTTAGATTTAAGTAATACTCAGTAACGCAACTGTCTTGTCAGTGACAAAGCAGACCCAGTCATTGTCGGAAACGTGGTCGAATTGATTAAAATGCCACTGATGACAGCAATGGACGAGTGATTAAACCTTACGATAAACTTCTTTCACGTTCTTGGAAAAAACACTTTATGGCAACTCTCCCTGTTTGTCGCAGAAATGAACTGTGGCTGCAATATTAGCAAACTCGAAACAGATCCAAGCACAAGCTGTCTTTGGCTAACATGACCCATAAAAGCTTTCTCCATGAGCAGAGAATAAAAAAACTATAACTTCATTAAATCTAAAATTAAACAACAGAACTAAGAACATAAAGTGTGCGGCCGGCCACATATGATCAGCTACATGGCTTAGCGGTACCAATGTTGCTTTTAAACTCGCGCTTTTCGTTCAACCTAAAACTTAAGCTGACGGCATCTAAGCCTATGGATGACCAAGTTCGCCAGGACATTTTGCTGCCTCCAATACTTCCGTCCATTATTAGTTCGATGCCTTCAATGAGTTCTCATCAGTTGAAGTCAGGATTTTCATTTTTTTTTGAGATAAAAGTAAACTGTTCATTCGTAGAGTGATGCTGCAGTGTCTTCCCGTTTTTCATGAAAAAGCAATTAGGTTCTTTGTAGACGTATATTCGTATGACCATTTGGATTAGTTGTGAAAGTAGGTGTTTGCAGTCAGGCGGTTGAGACCAACGCGCTGATTGACAAGAAATCAAAGTCAGGAGCGCTGCTCAGTAAATTTTGATCAAACAATTGTCGTGCACTTGGCAAAAGCAAATGCTAGTTGCAGTGAGTTGAAGCAAACTCAATTTGGTGTTTTATTTTCAAAAAGTAGGGGTAGGCTGGTTACTTTAAAAGTAGCTAAGTTGCTAATACCTTGCATGAAAAACAAACAAGTTACAATTACAATCACAATTCAAAAAGTAGCTTAAGTAGTTACGGTTACTGTTAAGAGTTACAGTTACTTACCATGAACAAAGTCTTGTAGTTTCGTCGGAAGAAGGATTTCCCATGAAGCCAAAACATATATTTTTTAACCTACATCTTTGAAATCCTCAAAGGGTCTATTTAACGAATTCTGATGCTCCCAATGCGAATTTTTGTCCTGTAGAAGTCATTATGGGAATTTTCCGAATTACAGCACGAATGTTTTGCTTATAGACTGTCTAAAACTATTGGCAAAATGATAAACATGTTGTTATCCTAGAACAGTAATCTCCAAACTTTTTCCACGGAGGGCCGCATTCATGATATTTTAAAGACCCGTGGGCCAAAGCTAACTCAAAGTAGGTGGGAATTAACGGTCAGTAACATTGGAGAACGCGCCATGTTGCCCGAAAATTAGAAAATCTGCAAAAAAAAAAAAAAAGAAAAAAAGGTCATCACCTCTTTCGCTGTCACAAATTATGCTTTTCGTGATCAAATTGATTGGATCGAAGTGGCTCTTTCAAGAAAACACTGCACTGTACATTTGTTTTGCAATTGTGAAAAGATCCAGATAAAAAGCCTTCGCGGGCCGGATTTGGCCAGCGGGCCGTAGTTTGGTGACCCCTGTCCTAGAACAATATTCAATGACTTAAGTAAAAGAAGAAAGTTAAAAAAATTTAGTACAAATTTGTTTTGGCTTGTTTTTACTGCGACGTTATCAAATCACGTTTTTGTAACATTTTTGCTGAAAATTTTGGAGATGTATTTCCAAGGAACAAAAATTCGCTTTGGGGACATCAAAATTTATTAAATAAATCCTTTGAGAATTTCAAAAATATAGCTTAAAAAATGTATGTTTTGGTGCAGGAAGAGCCCTTTTTCCGACTAGACTATTATACGAAAGGTCGTTAAAATAGCCAATCAGAAATCGATTTTCCTTGTAGTAACTCCATCTCAAGCTCTATTAATGTGTTGTGTGGTCAAAATCAAAATATTAAAATCGTTAAATCAATAACTGCGTGTGCTCTGAGCACAATATAGTGCAGTTTATGCACCAGCACACAGGCCTAATGTCATTAACCTCTATTACGATTGCGTAACAACATAGCTTATGGCTGAAATCAGATTATATCAACAATTATATTTGACTATATCAACAAACAGCAGAGTAGACTGCGAACAAACAGCGGCACAATTTTTTAAGCGATTCGACATAACTGCCTTCTTTTGTGCAACCTAATAGAATAAAGAAGTAGCTGATTAGAAGTGACAATTACCGGCGGCTAAGCTATAACTACTTATCGATTTTGCTACCATTGCAGAAATGCGACAAAGTTACAGTTGATGGGTTGAAAAATTAGCAAGTTATAGAGTAATTAGTTACCACTAACCTCTGGATAAAAGCAAGTACGCTCGTAATTTTAAAAAAATGCTGCCTGATTTTTCCAATGAAGCAGAAAAATCGGTACTTACGTATTAACGGGAGGACCTTTAAAAACACGACTCAAAAATTGAAGTAAATTATTTATTGAAACGGTTAAAACAATAAAATAACATTTGACTAACCCTAACCCTAACTCTAACCCTAACCCTAACCCTAACCCTAACCCTAACCCTAACCCTAACCTAACCTAACCCTGTCAAAAAAAAGAAAAAGTAAAAATCAAAGGTCCTCCCGATAATACGTAAGGACCGAAAAATCTTATAAGGGTTGACATCATAACTTTAGATCCTGGTCTACTTTTACTACACATGAACAAGTTAGTTTTTATATATTTTTTAGTTTGTAAATATGCTAAGTTTGAAGTAACCAGTTTAACTTCTTGCTAAGTGTTTTTAGCAATGAAGATAAACTACTTGATTCAATGCTTGTATTTTTTATGCAAATTTTGAGTTCAAAATTGCATGAAATGGCTTTCGCTGTCATTTATAAATGTAGAAGAACACTTCTTCCCAATTTTATCAAATCAAAAGGTGTTTTTAAACAAAAATTGATTAAACAGAACATAACTTTATTATCATAACATAAAACACCAAATCATTTGAGAAAGATTTTTCTTTGTGTTTAATAAATATTTATATATGATCACCGTTTGATAAGTTAAAATATATAATTAATTTTCCACAATCAATGTAATTATTTTGTTCTTTGGCTAGAAAAAAAATTCTTGAAAGTGAATGAAATTAAAACTTTAGCAGAAATCGAAAAAAAGCAATATCTGTTTGTGAAATTGCTCCATATACATAAAAATTTTTTAATAGGCAAGTTGAACTACAGGGAGGTGGTACACGAAATTTGCTAAGTATGACCTTGTTTACTTTTCCCCGAAAACACCTATGTGAAGACCAGGGCAGAAGAGCAGAGCCAGTGACTTGAGGTTGCAAATATAGTTTACAAAAAAAAATCGCACAGAGTTGCAAAATATTTGTACCGCTTAAATTGTAATCTAAAAATAGTTCTTTGGCGCCCACCTGCGACTTTTACGTCGTGGTCGCGTTCTTATTGCAAAAACAGAAAAAATTTTGCAAAAAGATTGAGCGTTTGTGAATAAAACTAGTCTTGATGTAAAGCAAAATATTTGAAATATGAGCTTGACGCTGCCCTCACCATTTATGTGAAAAAAATAAATTTTTGATACGTTGTTCAACAATGCCAACCACGTGTCACATTTCACAAATGGCCACAGTTTTTCTCTTGTTCATAAAAACCATCGTAAAAAATTTTACAAATCATAAATTCAATCTTCTCTCAAAGTCTTTGTTTACCTCCCCTGAAAAGTAATTTTATCTCCTCTAGGAAGGTTGGTCTCCCTTGTTGGAAACCCTTGATAGAGAATACGTCGCAGCTCTTGTGTAATAAAAGATAATGCCATAAAATCAAGAATTTCAGAAAAACTTACTATATAGCTCGACGCTTAGCAATAGCAATAGCAATAACCCAGTATGGAAAACTACTAGACTGCTAGGCTAAAAAACTCAAAATAATCCGTTTACTTCCCCTGAGAAGTAATTTTATCTCCTCTAGGAAGGTTGGTCTCCCTTGTTGGAAACCCTTGATAGAGAATACGTCGCAGCTCTTGTGTAATAACAGATAATGCCATAAAATCAAGAATTTCAGAAAAACTTACTATATAGCTCGACGCTTAGCAATAGCAATAGCAATAACCCAGTATGGAAAACTACTAGACTGCTAGGCTAAAAAACTCAAAATAATCCGACACGAACACAAGCTCATGTCCAATCGCTAAAATTATGTTGGAGTTAAAAAACGTCAAAGATGTTTATTGGTGATTTATTTTTAACGCAACAGATAACTTCACATAATAATAAAGTCACTGTGAGCAACATCATAAATAATTTTTTGCTAGTTGCATAGGGCTACTTACTTCTATGCAAGAAGGCCCAACTTAATTTTATGGTATCAAATTACACTTGGACAAATTTTTGCACGCCTTAGACTAAAGCAAATTTATCGAATTTTTGTGCAGCTTATTGGCTTAATCTTTTGTATAAGTACTGCTATTTGTGTTTTCGTTCAGGAAAACTACAGCTTTTGTTGTTGGTACTTATTTTGAACATCATTAAGACGGAATATGGTCTTCGTCAATGCCAGTGAACAGCTCTTGGTAAAACCGACTAAAAAGCGATGGCTCGTGTTATGCTTAGCTGTGATATTATATATGATATCTGTTTATACCGCTCTTTGTTTTGGACCAGTCAACAACATCATAGTTTCATATTTCCAAGTATCCTACGTCACTTCTGACTGGATTACATTAAGCCCATATATCCTTAGTGCAGCTTGCTGTGCTTTAGCTGCTTGGTTTTCATTTGTAAACATGTTGAATCTTAAGTTCGTTTTATTATTGGCTTCTGTATCAATGTTTTTTGATGCTATTTGCATTTTGATTGCTTTTAGCTATCCTAAGCTGTATTTCCTAATGGTGATTGGACAGCTTATAAGTGGCATTGGAAAAACGGCGGCAGGCATGTTGCTCTTCTCAGTTGGAGCAATATGGTTTCCGGAAAATGAGGTGGCTTTAGCAACTGGTTTTATTCTTATGGGAGGGTCCTTTGGTATGGCGCTGTCAGAAATTTTACCTGAAACTGTACTCAAAGTTCCCAACTATCCCAACACATCTGGAAAGAACACAAACAGCACTGGTGACTGGATTTCCGCAGACCAACATCGAGTCGAAATCATGTATTTGATAATAGTTTGTGTGTTAGTATTAAATTTCGTGTGCACGATTACCTTTCTTACAAGGCAACCTGAGTATCCACCTTCACAGTCCCAAGCTGTAAAACGTTCAAATTCATTTAACCCCAGCTGTTCATTTAGGAGTTTCTTAAAAGAACTCAAAGAGCTCCACCAGGACCGCATGTACCTTTTATTACAATTAGGAAGTGGTTTTGACATTGAATTATATATAATGCTTACCGTTATTATGCAGCAAGTAGTTGATGATATTTTATCACAGTCAAACGTCAATCTTAACTCCTCTATTACCAGTGGTTTAGTATTGCTGTGTCGATCACTTGGTGTTTCATTTTCATCACCACTCGGTGGTAAGATCCTTGACCGGTATAAGCAATACCGCCTACAAATGATAACTGGGATAATGCTGTCATTTTTAAGCACTGTAGGCATTTTTCTGTCGTGGTTTTATGTCAATTTTGTTGGCCTATTTCTATGCATGTTTTTAAGCGGCTCGTTTTCAGGTGTTTACGTATCCGCTACTTTTGATGCTTTGGCGCAGCATACTTACCCAAAAAACATATTGTTTCTATCTAACTGTACGTATGCAATTCGATTTAGTATAGGTATTATTATGTCGGAATTTGCCAGATTAATATTTTACGAAACCGATGCATTGGGAGTCATGATTTTTTATATGTTTTTGAAATTTTTATCCGTTGTGATTTCATTTTTTATAAAACCTGATTTGAAACGCCTCCGTCAAGAAAGAAACATTGACAATAATATTGCTTCTGAAAGAACGCCCATTTTAAGTGAATGACTTCACCTTTGATGTCACTTGTAAGCCTTTTACAAAATTTAGCTATGCAATGGAACCACAACACTTTTGTGCGGTAAGCAGCTGATTTTGGTATCGATTGATCTTTTATCCACATAAGGTTTAACCTTTATGTAAAATCTACTTTTAAGCGATTTACACACTGCTTAGTTGCAATCTTTGCGCATAGTGTTTGAAACGATTTGTGCTGCAAGTAGGCTGTACCAGCATTGAAACTGGCTGCCACCCTTAAGCTGATACAAAATGGTTCACGACTGCGAATGCAAAGAGCCACATTACGAATAATAAAGCTTTTTAGAGCGAAGAATGAAAAAATTATTGCAATCAATGGACTGAGTTTGTGTTCCAAGCGACCGATTTTTTGCTGCGAGCCTTAGGGCTTATTGGTGTTTTCTGTTTGTTTTTGACTTCGTTCAATCAGCGAATTTTTGCTATTAAAAACGGTTCGAAGCAAACTGGTAAATTAGCTGAACAATTTATTGTTTCCTGCTTTTGGTTGTTCAGTCAATGCTGTTTAAATTTCTGTAATCGACAGATGCAAGCAGCAGTCAGCGTAGTGGGTTTCATCAGCCATTCTGTTTCGTGTGTAACTTTTGAATCGTTCATTATTGAGGAAGTGGTTTCGTTGCGTGTTAGCTTACTTCAACAGTGCACATCTGCTGGATTGCGACTGATTTGGAGACTTCATTCTAGCAACAAAAATCAACAATTTTTGCATGCCTGGTCGTTACAAAACGTAAAAGGTCATTGTTGATTAAATCATAAGAGTTACATACTGACTTGCACTTCGATAACGTTTGATTTTTTTAGGACTCTGACCAATGCTTAAACGGAAATGCTTAAGAGCTAGGGAGGGTTGCCTCCGTACTTTTAAGCTTTCTTTCATCAAAAAAACATTTAATTTATTTGCAGAAAACCTGCGAAAAGTGTAATTTTTTCCGGGAGAAGGAGGATTTATTGAAATCTTGGCAAACAATCGCTTTCAGATTATCAAAAGAGATTTTTCGAGTTAATTATTGCTAAACCAATATGTTGAATCCACTTCTGCAGCTATAGCCAAAAAGTTAGCTCCATAAATTTGAGATTATATCTAGCTCTGGGCTAATGCAATGCATTTATGGAAATGTAGATTTACATGTATTCGGCATTGGAAAACGGGTTTGGCATTGGAAAATGCTGCAGAAGAGAAAGTGTTTCCTGGCCGCGATTAAGTTTTTATCTCGAGGAAGCTCTGGAGACATTTCATTAAATATTAGAGTTCCATAGAAACCATTTTGGAAATCAGTTTTTTAGCGATATGCTGGACTTGGACGTCTGCGATATTCACCACTCAATAGACAAGTGACGCAGCTTAGCGGAGTACTAGATGCAACAGAACTTCCACCATCGTGGACATAGTATAGATCCCACAAGTGTAAAGTTCTAGGCGATTCGTGTTTTTAATGTCTCTGGTAGACTGTCGGTTATCATCAGCAGTGATGAGACCTAATACATCCCAACATTGAGAACTGTTTGCAGTTTTGTTGTACCTAATTTTATTCAAATCGAGGTTATATTAAATCTATCCACCAATAAAGTGTATCCAAAATATTAAATATATAGCTCAATTCTGTCTGCACGAGTGTACACACTGTCGTGCGCACGAACTCCTCCTAAAATTCAGGGCGTAGAAAAATTAAACTTGGCACGATTGGTCATCTCCCCGGGGTGAGTGTTATTAGGGCGTTCGTGATGTCATGATATTGTGCTAATTAAGGATATTTGTTTTAATTTGCATATCTTGACGGAGAAAAAACATTTTTTGTGACGGTCTAAGCTATGCTTTATTAAAAGCCTCTAGCTTCTTATTGGTCACCAACTGCACTGAAGAGACCTGATAGGTCGAAACAGTGTCACTGTCTGCAGTTTGCTAAGTGCATCGCTGGCCTCTTGCATTACTATACATAAAAAACATTTTGTTTCTTAAATGAAAGCTGTCTTCAGAGCTTATAGAACATTTCACTCCTTTGAGGTCTAAAATCACATCACAGCTAACTCATGATTGCAAAATGCGTTATCTGCATTTTTCAAACACTGCTCATCGTAGAAACGCGATTAAAAGCTTTTTCGGGAGATATTAACAAGATGCTTTCCATAAAAATAACTCCGCAACATTCTTTAGCACATTTTTACTATTTTCTTTTAAAATCATGGTTCTTTGTCATTATCTATCAAATTTTTTTTAAAAAGATTCAACAAAAAACGAATTTTTTAACTTTATGAAATATTATAGTCTACCAAAAAACACTCAAAATTTTGGTGACCGAGTTTCACGAAATTGCAATATATAAATAAACTAAGTCCTGTGATACATTTTGACCATTTCCCTCGAAAGCATGGTTTTTTGCCGTTATATATTAAAATTTTCAAAAATGAGGTTTCTAAAAACGTTTTAAATTAGCCTGCTCTAAACGAAACAATTGTTGATGTCCTTACAAAAACCTGGGGGTAAAGATGGACCTGCTTTATCTTTTGTAGCAAAATATTAGGGTCGAGCTACATATTGAAGCAATTCCCATTCCAATTCGCTGAAGCCAGGGCAGACAGCTAATTTGTTATTTTTAGCTTTGACAATATTGATGGGGGCCCTGGAACTGTATTGACTTTTGTCAGTACTTCACTTCGGGTTAGTTTGCTCTTAGCATTGCTAGTTTGTGCCAGCACCAAGCGGCATGCAGGCAGCGAGATGCGAAAGATCATGCAATTACGCCTAGAGTTACAAAAAAGTCGACTGTAGTTTTCCTAATATTTAATTGCTAAATTGTAAAAATACCTATTAATTACCTTGGCATTCTTCCACAACTTTGATATGCTTTCAAACACTTTCTCAGTTTAACGGATAAAAGTTTTCTAAATTTAAAGACGCCTATGGTAGTAACAGGGAAATAAGACGTAGTCCGGGACTCAAGAAACTCGGCAGAAAAGTAGTGGCTATGCGCAACCTCACATGATAGTTTTTTCAATGGATTGAGTTTCTAAAAACGATAGTTTTTATGTCGGAACGAGATTTAGTTATGTCAAATGACAAAAATTTTTATTACTGTTTTCACAGCTATCCATTAAGTGAAGCTGGCTTAACCGGCTGAAGCGATATTGTTAACCTCGATATCATTGATGGAGGTGCTACGGGCGACGCCGGCAGAGTCGGCTAGTCTAATACATAAAGCATAGTTTTGTCGGTAGGTATGTATGTAGTACGCACATTCGCTTAAATGACTTTGAATCTACTTGGCGCACAAACATCAAGCTTGGCACAATTGATTACCTCTCCGGGTGAGTGTTATTAGTGCGTTCGCGACGACATGATATCGTCATAATTAAAGATATTTGTTTTAATTTGTACACTGTATTTCTTGACAGAAGAAAACGGTTTCTTGCTGAAATGAAAACAAACCTCCGACTTACTAACGTACAAAAAATTTCATCAGTTTGAGGTCTTATTTACGCGTATGAGCTCATGCTCTGTTTGCATGTCTTTCGTCAGACTGGGCCACCACGACGGGTAGACTGCTTGGCCCCACCATCTGTCTGCCACATAAAGATGGAGGCGTCCCGTTAAGTGCCTTGCCCAAGGACACAACAAGCAAGCTTGCCGGCTTGTTCTCCACATTATCCCTTATGTGCTGAGCGCCAAGCAGGGAAGCTGTGAATACCATTTTTTAAAGTCTTTTGGTATGACGCGACAAGGGAAATGAATCCCAGGTCTACCGACTGCGAAGCGGACGCTCTAACCACTACACCATCGCGCCGGTTAGTTTGAGGTCTAAAATGGTGTTACAGCTAATTCTTGATTGCACAATATGCTACCTATATTTTTTCAAAACCTGCTCTGTGTAAAAATGTAATCTCTCTTTGTCGTGTGGCAGGATATCTATGATCCAGGTCAGACACAAGTAAAGAATGGGGACCGAAGGTTTGTCCTTTTACCACCCCAGCCTGCTGTGTTGCCTAAATCAGATGCTGGCAGTAATGGAGTTGAGCCAGCACTTTGTTTCGTCATCCAAAACTGTCAGACACATTATTAATCGAGGTGCACAATGTGTGGGACATGTTAAAACAATGTGATCTACAGTTTGTTCACTAGCGCCACACTCGCATTTCGCTGAAGAAGCGAGACCCCATTTGTGCATGGACGAACCGAAGCGCCCAACGCCAATAATCAGGCGACTCAGTTTGACCCAAGCTGTTCTGGTCAAGCTCATTCCAATAGATCTTGTGCTGACCTTAGGAATGTAGACACCGAGCGCTGACATACTCTTGGAGTACTCCGTGTCCCATGTCAAGTTCGTCCATTGAGCAGCCCGGATGCCCAACTCAGATAAGTCGTGCAATAGTTTCCACACGGCAGGAGCAAACAGGTGTTTAGATTTCAGTCTCTCCTTGCTAGCAGCCTGAAGCTCAGTCAGCTGGCCATGCAGAATGGGGCCAATGTCCAAAGAACTGCGACTAGCCAAGGAGAGTGTCGCTCCTTGGCGGCGAAGCTCAGCTGGCTGGATGCCTGAGAGAACTGGAAGGTTGTCCGTTGGAGTGGGACGTAGGCATCCAGTGTCAATGTGCAAAGCGTCATTTAGAACGCTGTCAATAAGGCGAGTATGAGCGCTGCGACATCAAGCTGGTGCACTGTACTCAGCAGTTGAGTAGATCCGGGAAAAGGCAGCTGCGCGCAATGTCTTGGCACCAGCGTCCCATCCTGAACCCGCAAGTCGCCTCAGCAGCGAAATGCGCATGGATAGTTTTTTGCACAATGCCTCAAGGTGATGACGGTACGTAAGCGCTCTGTCCAGTTTCACACCAAGATAGGTCAGCACTGACAAAATGGTAAGATTTTACCATTGTTCTTAATTTTTAGCTCACGCTTAGCCTCTCGATTGTGGAGATAAAAGGCTGACGTCACCGTTTTAGCATGGCTGAGCTTTAGCCGCCAAGTCTTGAGATATGCAGAAGTGTAGTCATGTCTTCGCTCAAAGTTCTTTCCAATACCTTTCAATCTCCAGATGAATAAAGTATCGCCAAGTCGTGAGCGTAGACATACTTCTTGGAGATTGTGGATGGCAGATTGTATATGTATATGTGGAACAGAAGAGAAGCCAAGCCTGATCCCTATGGAAGACCAGTAAAAACGAAATCAAAAGCTTTTTTGGAAGATAACAACAAGATGCTTTCCACAAAAAAATTCTACAACGACTACATTCAAATTGACAATACAACAGCAGATTTTTAATTTAAACAAGTCTTCTTCTAAGTCTTCTAATTTCTTTACTTTGAATGCTTCAAACTCGCTCTATGCCTGGAACCATTAAATTCAAAAGGATAGAAAAAGCAGCATGCAACAGCTACGCGTAGAACTGTTGTTTCGAAAGCTAACAACTGATATGCAGCTGCGAGAGAAGTTGTATACATTAAAGCAGGGGAGGGCAATTGTTTTGGCTTGCGGGCCACATCGCGGTCACAAAAGCTAGCTGAGGGCCGCACTTTTTAACGAACGCATTGGTATATTGTTCTAATTGATTTGCCTTTTAGATTTAGTACAACCTTAAAAACCAACAATTATTAGACACATAAATCAAAGTAGTTTTATTCCATTGAAAATGCAAGCACATTTAACTTTCAAAGTCTATCAATGAGAAAAATGCACCCAATCACGTTCATCTACATTAATTAATTTTTTTTAATTATTTGCTTGAGGCTTTGGCGGGATGCACAAAAGTTCGCCGCGGGCCGTAGTTTGCCCACCGCTGCATTAGAGTATTAACATAGCAGTAGGTCAAAAACCAGTTTTTTTGGTTGTGCAATGGCAAATCACAACAATTTATACAGTTGTGTCGCAAGCCTGACTTAAGAAAATGAAGCTGTTACGTCGCGACACGCTTGCCTGCCTCTCGCTGCGGTTAGCAAGAGGTGGACGAGAAGTCGTCATCAATACGCAGTCTATTACGAATCCAAATAAATTCAACAAGCCGGAGAATGAAATACTGACACAATTTTAGCAAACTGCTATCAACTTATTTTTGTGACAACCTCTAACAAATCAATTATAACTTCTTAAGACTTACGAACTTCAGCTGCTTGCAGTTACTATATGCAAATCCAAAATTTGAGGGCTAGATTTTGAGTGGAAACGCCAAACTAAAGTCGATTACCGAAAGCAAGGCAGCAGAATTGTATTGTTTTGGAGAAAACGAAACCAGGACTAATTACGTTGAATAAATAACAATTACCGCGTTGCAAACAATAAACAACAATTACTACGTTTGAGGCGATCTGGCAACGCAAAGAGTGGTAAACTTAAAACTAATGATACAACTTTGGCAGGGAGGTAAAGCATTTTAAAATCCACACTGTTGTTAAAGCAAGTAACTTTAATAAATTAAAAGTCATTTTAATTCGTAAAACATCTTAAAATTCGAACGTTTTCGACTTTCATAAAGCCTTTTTCAAGAATTAAATTTGTAAATGTGACGTAATAAATTAAAATAATCAACGATAGTTTCAAATAATACACATTATGAAGATATAGTACTTCTAATGGCTGTAAAAACGTAGCCAACTTTAAAATAAATAATAGCTGGGAGAAATCGAATGCAAAAATCTTTAAGCTCGTCAAAACCAGGATTAAATCCTTACAGAAATGGCAAGATTTCCAAAATTATGCAAAAATCCAATATGGAATGTCATGTTACAATTATGTGCAGTAAGTAAAGTAGTTGTAAAATTTTGTTAATATATGTTTAGTAAAAACGAAGCTCCACTTGCATAGCATTGTTTATTAAGGCTAGGGCTATGACGTTTTATAAGCAAAGCTTCATGAATTTTTGCTTCATAATCTGAATTACATTTCCTCAATATGGTTAAAGAATCAATGTTATATTGTAGATTAGAGCAAGTGGGGCATGACAAAATGTGATCCCGAATTGCGATTTTTCTTGAATCTGCTAAATTCAGATGCTCCTTCACTCTGGTGATCAAATGTCGGGAAGACATACCAATGTATGTCAAGTTTGTATCACACCAACAAGTAAACTTATAAACGACATTTGAGCATAGAGGCAAAGGTGTCTCTGATTTTAATTAAAAATACTGTCCTACTTTATTTGTGCGATACAGAGGAAGCAGCCTTACATCAAATTGTTTTAAACATAATCGAGAGAGAGCTTTCACAAAACGGATTGACGCTTCACCAACATACGGAACAAAAATAGGACAGAATTCCACGTTATTTACTACACTTATTTCATCAACAGGTATATCATCAAGTTTGGCTTTATATTTGTTGTAAATTTTATCAAAAAACCAAGCCGGATAGTTATTATCATAAAATAAGCGCTTCAACTTTCCAATCTCGACTTCAAATAAATGCTGTCTGGAACAAATAGATTTAGCTCGATTAAGTAGGCACAGTACAAGGCTCGACTTCCAAACATTTGGAAATTTCCAAACATTCCAAATTTCGCCACTGAATTTTTAAACTATTAAATCGCTGCTGCAAGTTGCGCAACCAATTTTTTTAACCTGCAAAGCGCAACTGCAATATTACAACCGTTTACAATATTACAATATTTATCACAAAACACGATTTATGATGAAACAGTAGCAAAGTTAAATGAATTGACAATTTTTTATTTTGAATCTTACAGGAATCACTAAAATTATTTGCATCTTTACCTCAAAATCCTGTCCATGGATTACACTCTTGAACCATAACCCAATCTGCAGAGCGAGTCAGAAGTAACCGGGCAGTCATGATATTCGTGATCTAAGTCTACAGAAATGCCTTTACATCAATCAGTCGGTTGATTTCTTGGTCTCAACTCACTAACAATGAAGAAGATAATAGTTTCAGGTCAATGCATAACAATAATTTTTTGCCCAGTGGGGAGAACGTGCCGCTTGGGGGATGTGGTTTCAACAAGATGTTGCACCTCTCCATTACAGCATTACAGCGCGAAACTGGCTCAACTACAACTTTCCAAAACCGGCGCAATGGTGTAGTGGTTTGAGTGTCAGCTTTGCAGTCGGTAGACCTGGGGTTCCTTCTTTAAGTCGAGTCATACCAAAAGACTTTAAAAAATGATATTCACAGCTTCCCTGCTTGGCGTTCAGCATAAAAAAGAGATAGTGTGGAGAACAAGCCGGCAAGCTTGCTTGTTTTGTCCTTTGGCTAGGTACTTAGCGGAACGCCCACATCTTTATGTGGCAGATAGATGGCGTACCCGTACTTCACCGGGTTACAATTGCGAAGTTGCTCACCCAGCATGTCGTAAGAGGCGACTCTTGGGTACCCACCAATGGCAGTCCGCCTTGTCGGTGATGGGCTACCACTCATTCATGACTAGTTTGAAATGAGCTGCCATCTTTCCCCTAGCCTAATTTCAATTAGATTGTCCGGCGTGAACTTGAATTTCCGTTTGTGCCGTATCTCCATCCAGAGGAAGAGGAGGGGTAATCACAACAACACAACTTTCCAAACAGATGGATTGGTCGCCGTGGTTCCATCGAGTATCCTCCTCGCTCTCCAGACCAAACTCCTCCCGACTTCTTTCTTTGGGGTGTGTTAAAGAATTCAGTGTATGCCAAAAAGCCGAGAATGAAGGATCAACCCATGGCAATGATAGTGAATTCTTGCACAGAAATTAATGAAAACTTATGCCGAAATGTTTGCTATTTTGTCGTTCGAAGGAATGCAAAATGCATTGAAGAAGACGGCCAACATTTTGAGCATTTATTCTGTCAGATTATGTATATGTAATAATAATTATGTAATAATAAATTGGATTTTCATAACTTGTGTAGTTTTGACTGCCCAGTTACTTTTGACTCACTCTGTATTGTAATAACTTAACTGTAACTGGATAAATTCGATTAGTTTGCACTTCTTCTGGCTAGAAATATACGTCCCACCAGAGATGTTAGGCCATACAAATAGGCATACAATTACAAAAAATGTTGGTAGTATGACAAATATTTAATAGCTTGTTTCAAAAATTACAAAATAATCACATTGGCTCTCCCTTTACCCCACAACTTTACATACATACTTTTAGAGTTGTGAAACAGGCGAATGAAGTTTGTGACATTATTGGGTGTTTCGATTGCAAGCAATTCCACTTGCTAATTACATGCTGGAAACGGGGCAAATAGGACGTTGTTAGGGACTTCAAAAACTTTGGGGAAAATATACCGGCGATGCGCTATCACCCCTAAAGCTTTTTAAAATTAATTCCTGTTAAAAACACTGTACTTTTGATTTTGGAACGAGAATTGGCTATTTCAACAACACATTAACTTCACATTTCTGTTCTAACAACTACCCATATTCTTAACCTCGCCGTTACTGATGGGAGCGCTGCAATTACAATACGCTCGTAACTTAGCAATGAGTGCATCATTTCGGGTTAGTTTGTTCTTTCATGGCTGTTTTTATGCCAGGTCCTAGCAACATGTGCACAGCCAGAGGCTTTATATTGTACAGGCATACGAATAGGTATACAGTTGGTAAATCGGAAAAAGTGGTAAGTAATGGTCTTGATATTTAATAGTCTATTTCTAAAAATACTTGTGAACCACTTTGACCCCCTTCCACAATTCTAAAATTATTCATCTATGCACTTTATCAAATGGAGGCATAAACAGCAAAAATCGTTGGCTGTTTCAATTGTCAGCTAGTCCAGTTTCAAAGTGTGCCTAAGCTAAAAACAGAACAAGAAAGACATAATCAATGACTTCAAAAACTTTGGGGAAAATATAACAGCTATGCGCAACTCCTATAATGTTTTGTTTAATCGATTTGATTTTAGAACGAGAACTGGCTATGTCAAAAAACATTAACTTTTTTTTACTGTTCTCACAAATACCATTTGAATGAAGCCAACGCAGCTGCCCGATCCGATCTTTTTAACCATAACATTATTGATGAGAGCCCTGCTATTGTGATAACTTAACTGTGAGTGTTTCACTTTGGTTGCTCAATTTAATATATTCTTCTCTAGCTGCGTTTATGCCAAGCTAAGCAACATAAGCGCAGCCAGAGACGTTAGCTCATACAAACACGTCTACAGTTACAAAAAAGTCGTAAGTAGTAGTTCTCATACTTAATATCTTAATCCTCAAAATACCTATGAATCACCTAGGCGCCGTTACGCAACTCTGATACGCAGAATTGAGCTGACAATAGTTTTTTAAGTTAAAAGAAACCTATAGTGAAAAGAAGGCAAACAAGGCGTTGCCATGGACTTGCAAAACTTTGAAAATATGCAGTGGCTATGCACAACTTTGGGGGCATGTAGTATGTCTATGAATTTATCATAGTCCATGATTGCTACATGAGTAGTTTATCACTCTCTTAAAAAGCATGACGTAATTTACTTCAAGACGGTGTAGAGGTCGGATCACCACTATTGTAGCGATTATAACTAAACGGCCATGTCTTCACACTGATCGTATTGTCGTGTCTTATAAAAATACGTTTTACGATGAACCATTTTTTTCAGCGTTCTTAAACAAGCAGCAAGTTTTTCCAAAAAAGACAAGCAATTCTTAGGGAATGCTAAAACACGGAAACTCTAAGGCAGATCTGAAAAGTAGCCAAACATTTACATCGCCATTGTTACAAGTAAAATATTGGCTTTTTGATCCTCCGCATTGAAAATTACCATGATTTTTCTGCATTTATATGAGATGAAATCATTCATTCCCCTGCTACAGAAAAACAGAATCTTCTATGTCTCAATTCCTGCGGACTTGAGACGTTGTCGATACTAGAGACACCCAAGGGAACCATCACTTACAATGTCATCATCAACAAATAATGGATGAATCAACCCCTACCACAAGTCAATATAAAAAAAAATCATCATTTTAAAATAGAGGTAAAATGTTGGTAAGTTTGCTTTTTTCCTGCGATTTTCAAAACCACTGCATACGCCAGTGAGAATGACTACGCGAGATGAAGAATCGAAATCGTAAATAATGTGATTAAAAATCTTGCGCGCTCCATAGACCTACAGACATTTATTATTTCTTGTAAAAACGTACTACAGTGACATATATGAAACAAGTAGTATGGCTACAAAAAATGTTGTGTGGCTACACAAAAATTGAACCAGTAACCAGTGTAATAAACTATTCGATTATAATTATCAACTAGTAAGCTACGATGGCGTCGCCTGGCAGGGCTAACTTAATTTATGTCGTTTTGGAAAAAGTTTTATCGTGTTAGAAATAACAATTCAGCCAGCTACGGCGGCTTCACCCAAATAATATTTCTGAGCGCGAAGGTAATTTGGCATAAATGAGGACATCGTCCGTATGCCTCTTTACCCAATCTTATTATTAAACTCTATGTCATTTCACAGTTTCTATCTATTCTTTGTAATAAGTGTAAGAGCACATAACCAAAGTTGGAGTTGGGCGGTCTAATAGTTTTGTCTCGCAATTACGAAAATAGGCTACTTGATGGTAGACTTATTTCACGATTTGGCGCAACCTTTCACGAATGGCATTTGCGACATCACGTTTATTGACTGCGACTATTTGCGTTGGTCTCGGAGTAGAGCAAAAGAATGTAAACTATACGTACCACTTGAATCTAATCAACTAATTGGCCTAATATCCCATTTCAAGGAAAAAATATTTCCGCCATTCGATTGTATATTTAATGACTACGATTATACATAGTGAAGTAGACCTACTGACATATTTTTTTTTCTGTTAATTTTCCCTAAAACTTTGAATTTCATAAACTGTATCCATAATAGCTACCTCGTTACGAATAAATTAATTTGATGCTAATTTACAAAAAGCAATATAATTTTATAAACTTTTATGCGTTCATTTGACAAAAGTGCATTTGACAAAGTGTGCAAATTTAAAATCGGAAGGGCGCTGAAGTGTTTGTTGTATTTGCAGGAGTAAAAATATGAAGCAATAGGCTTACTATACTTACAACTTTCTTGTAGTTATGGGCCTGGTTATAAAACTGAAAGCCTGTGGCTGCGGGTATGTTTCATGCTCCAGGCAAGAACAGAGGCAGGGGAGGTCGAAGCAACTCGGAGTCCAGAATCCAGTATCTACAGTAAAGTTCTTACAATAAGTTAGGTCATACTCGTAGCTTAAGTGAAGAACCCACCAACCAGCTCTTTATGTTATAAAATAAGATGATTTTTTCAAAATCCCGCAAGATTTTGCTAGATAGCTCTTGGACCAAATGTGATATGGTACCAACAAAACTCTGGTGAACCTGAAGTAATATCACTTGGATGACGTGGGTAATTATGATTAGTGGTAACAGGTGTTTTGGCATAAAATTTGTCCGTACGAGGTGGTTGTGCATAGTGCATGTAAGATGAGGAAACGCCAGCATGATGTTGAGAAGGAACATTCATTTGTTCAATGTTGTGGCAAAACATATGGCGTTGTTGCTCAACAACATGATCTAATTTGGAGTAGAGATTTTGTCGACTCTTAACTGTTCATCAGTTAATTTATGGTCTCGCGTCATGTATCTTGAAGATTGATTGTTGTGTTCTGTTAATGTTTTGTTCTGCTGTGAGCGATTGCTGATGGCACTGGTTAGACTGTATTGTTTTCGATTGCTGATTAAGGCATCATATTTCTGTGCCAAGTCATCCAACGTGGAGTTATCCATCATAGTTAGCATGTACCTGACATATGCTGGTAATCTTGAAAAAAATTCTCGGCGTATAGTGTGCTCAAGTAGTGGGTTAGCCAGAAGATGTCGTCCCAAAATTCGTCTTAGTTGAGCCAAAAGCATGGAAGGTAATTTGTCACCTAATTCAGGAACGAGGGATAAATCTTGTATAGACTGGTCAATAGTCCAGCCATATGTGTGTCATAAAGCCTCTTCTAGTTGGCCATAGTCGTTAACACCTTGGGATAACAGATATTGCATACGACACTGATGATTGTAATTAAGCGATTGCAGCAGCCTATCAAAGAGTTTGGAGCTGGATAAATTATTATGTCGACACATTGATTCAAATTGTTGAAAGAAAAGTCAATGTTTTCAGGATCAAAAAGCAGTTGTGTAGTAGATGGTTGAATGATAATTTTTTGTGTGGGCCTGTAGTTTGGAAAATGATTGTGGCACTGTTGATGATGATTTTTGGGTGACTCAAAAGGGTGGCAGTAGTGTGTATCAGAGAATGTAACAGTAGATGTAGTTAGATGTTGTGTAGTGGTAGTCATGGTAGTTGTACAGGTAGTTGTAAAAATTGTGCTGAAAATAAATAAGTTGTCATTAAAGAGTTAACTTCCGAACTTAAAAACACATTTGTGGAGGAACTTGAAAGTCTGTGGACACAGGCAAAAGGATTGCTACATGTACTGTCATCTTCTCCACGTTCTCCAATAAGATTATAAGACAGTCAGAACCTACTACTCGGCAAACGCCCTTTTCAGGGCGGGGCGATGTGCTCCTGTCAGGGCACACCGTCAACAAGTTTCAAAGACTAGCAGTCTTGCAGCTGAACATCAAAGGCCTCACTGCAAGCAAGATGAATGTACTTCATCAACTCGCCGTGCAGTATGAGACACTCGTTATTCCTCTTCAGGAGACTCATTGCACTAGTGCAGATAAGCTAACAGTACCAGGATTTGCACTAGATAGATCTTCTTTAAGCAGGAAGCATGGCCTTGCCACGTTTGTCAATGGCCGGCTAAATTGGATTTTGTTGATCAGTCTCCAGCTACATCGGAGACTGAGTAGTTGTGCGTGGACGTCGATGGTTATAGAATCGTCAGTGTCTAAAAACCTCCATCTATGCAACTGCAAGCGTCTAATCTCCCAATGTTCCCTCACCCGGTTCTCTATGCTGGAGATTTTAATTGTCCACATGTCAACTGAGGTTATAGAACCAGCAGTGCCAATGGAGAGTGCCTTGTTGCTTGGGCAGCCTTAACGGCCCAAAGGAAGTGGCCACCTCTCACTCTGGCCGCTGGAACATTGGCACCAACCCTAATCTGACAAATGTCCAATTTGTCAGTGTTGGTCCAGACAGCCGTGTACCTGACAGACGCATCTTAGAGAAGTTTCCTAGGTCACAACATGGACTTTCACTAATTATTCCACCAAGACTTGCTCTGTCTGTTCAGAGCAAGCCTGTTAAGCGATGAAACTTCCCTAAGGCCAACTGGAGCCACTAGAATAGATTGACCAACAAACTTGCCAAGAGTTTGTTGCCACCAGATTCGTCGGATGTGGATTTGGCCTACCAGGACTTCTGCAATGTCATCAGAACAGCAGCCAAAAATTCTATCCCACTCGGTCGTCGAAATAATCATATATCGTGTTGGGATGCTGATTGCGAGAACCTCTACCGTACACTTCTGCAGTGGCCTGAAGGAAGCGACTCTAACAGAACTGCCACTGCCCTGCTCTTCAGGCTCGACAAAAACGCAGAGATCTATGGTCCGAGACAGTTTAGACTGTTGACTTTTCGCACTCTAGCCAAAAGTATGGAGTATATTGAACAACCTAACTGGTAGATTACGGCGCTCCCCTCGTCACTGTGCCGTCTCAGCTAACGCTATTGTGTCCCAGCTGATTAGAAACGGAAGATACGAGAGTATTGACCGTGAGTCATGTCAACTCATCTCGCAAGAAGTGTCAGATCTTTTGAATGCCACTCCAACAAGTCCAAAGAACATCTCTGAAAGTTTTACTTCTCAGGAGTTTGCTGCTGACCTCAAACACCTGAAACCAGGAAAAGCTCCAGGCCCAGATTCTATTTGCCCGGAGCTAATAACCCATGCTGGAGCTGCACTGAAGTCCTGGTTGTGTGGCTTCCTTTCTTCCTGCCTGCCATCTCAAAATTCCAAAAGTCTGGAGAAGAGCACTGGTAGTGGCGATCTCTAAACCCAAGAAGCCTGTAGAGGACCCGAAAAGTTTGGTGCTGGCACAAACGTAGCTATGCTATGAGCAAACTAACTCGAAGTGAAGCACTCACAAAAGTTAGTACAGTTCCAGGGCCCCCATCAATATTGTTAAAGCTAAAAATAACAAATTAGCTGTCTGCCCTGGCTTCAGCAAATTGGAATGGGAATTGCTTCAATATGTAGCTCGACCCTAATATTTTGCTACAAAAGATAAAGCAGGTCCATCTTTACCCCCAGGTTTTTGTAAGGACATCAACAATTGTTTTGTTTAGAGCAGGCTAATTTAAAACGTTTTTAGAAACCTCATTTTTGAAAATTTTAATATATAACGGCAAAAAACCATGCTTTCGAGGGAAATGGTCAAAATGTATCACAGGACTTAGTTTATTTAAATATTGCAATTTCGTGAAACTCGGTCACCAAAATTTTGAGTGTTTTTTGGTAGACTATAATATTTCATAAGGTTAAAAAATTCGTTTTTTTTTATCTTTTCGAAAATTTTGATAGATAATGACAAAGAACCATAATTTTGAAAGAAAATAGTAAAAATGTGCTAAAGAATGTTGCAGAGTTATTTTTATGAAAAGCATCTTGTTAATATCTCCCGAAAAAGCTTTTAATCGCGTTTCTACGATGAGCAGTGTTTGAAAAATGCAGATAACACATTTTGCAATCATGAGTTAGCTGTGATGTGATTTTAGACCTCAAAGGAGTGAAATGTTCTGGAAATTCTGGTTGTATAAGCTCTGGAAATAGCTTTCGTTTGAGCAACAAAATGTTTTTTCTCCATCAAGAAATGCAAATTAAAACAAATATCTTTGATTAAGACAATATCATGACGTCACGAACGCCCTAATAACACTGACCCCGGGGAGATGACCAATCGTGCCAAGTTTAATTTTTCTACGCCCTGAATTTTTGGCTGCTGTTCTGATGACATTGCAGAAGTCCTGGTAGGCCAAATCCACATCCGACGAATCTGGTGGCAACAAACTCTTGGCAAGTTTGTTGGTCAATCTATTCTAGTGGCTCCAGTTGGCCTTAGGGAAGTTTCATCGCTTAACAGGCTTGCTCTGAACAGACAGAGCAAGTCTTGGTGGAATAATTAGTGAAAGTCCATGTTGTGACCTAGGAAACTTCTCTAAGATGCGTCTGTCAGGTACACGGCTGTCTGGACCAACACTGACAAATTGGACATTTGTCAGATTAGGGTTGGTGCCAATGTTCCAGCGGCCAGAGTGAGAGGTGGCCACTTCCTTTGGGCCGTTAAGGCTGCCCAAGCAACAAGGCACTCTCCATTGGCACTGCTGGTTCTATAACCTCAGTTGACATGTGGACAATTAAAATCTCCAGCATAGAGAACCGGGTGAGGGAACATTGGGAGATTAGACGCTTGCAGTTGCATAGATGGAGGTTTTTAGACACTGACGATTCTATAACCATCGACGTCCACGCACAACTACTCAGTCTCCGATGTAGCTGGAGACTGATCAACAAAATCCAATTTAGCCGGCCATTGACAAACGTGGCAAGGCCATGCTTCCTGCTTAAAGAAGATCTATCTAGTGCAAATCCTGGTACTGTTAGCTTATCTGCACTAGTGCAATGAGTCTCCTGAAGAGGAATAACGAGTGTCTCATACTGCACGGCGAGTTGATGAAGTACATTCATCTTGCTTGCAGTGAGGCCTTTGATGTTCAGCTGCAAGACTGCTAGTCTTTGAAACTTGTTGACGGTGTGCCCTGACAGGAGCACATCGCCCCGCCCTGAAAAGGGCGTTTGCCGAGTAGTAGGTTCTGACAGGAGCACATCGCCCCGCCCTGAAAAGGGCGTTTGCCGAGTAGTAGGTTCTGGCTGAACATCAAGGTGAGGGGTTACCTTTCAAGATTGGCACGTTTGGTTTCTGTCTGACATTTCCGAAAAACGTCCTAACGCCCAAGGTTGCGAGTAAGCACCTGCCAACTGAGCCATCGGGTCAAATACCAATTGGAAAGTGTCATGCTTTAATGTCGTTGTTAATTTGAAAACTTGCTCACAATTTTTTTAGATTTCTTTATCTATTTTCAAGCAACCATATTCTTTGTTTACTCAGAGATTTCACTCCGAGCTATTTCTGTTTTCTTTTAATTTTCCCTCAAACTTTGAATTTCATTAACCATATCTGATATATGAAGCGCAATTTTCTCTGTGTGTTTGTCTTAACTCTTCCAAAACTGCTGAACATACAAACATCAAACTTGGCACGATTGATCAACTTCTCGGGGTGAGCGTCACGAGGGGATTTGTGACGTTATGATAACGTCATTAACAAAGATAATTTTTTAAATCGCATTTTTGGATCGAGGAAAGCGGTTTTCGGCTTAAACAAAAGCCAGTACCAGACTTATCAACTTCAACCAATTATAGGTCTTTGCGATCATACGACGTCACATGAAACAATTAACTCTAGAATTTGTTTTCTTAATTCGCTCAAAAAATACTCATCGTAGAAACGCGATTAAAATCTTTTGTGGGAGATCTTAGCAAGGTGCCTTGATGAAAGAAACCCTACGACAATTAATGATGAATCGCCAATGCAACAACGGATTTTTTATTTAAGCATTTTAAGCTTTCTAAACATACCTTTCTTGCTTTATTTTCTTCGCGCTTCAACTCGCTCTACGATGTCATAATGTTGCCTGGCAACATCAACATATCTTCTGCTACCAGAGATCATCATTTGACAATTTTTTCAAACGTTGCAACCTGTGTACAACATTACTTCACTTAAAGACTGATTTGTGATCTCATTTCTCAACCGATTTTTAAACTTTTTAAAAAATCAAACGGTATTTCAAGCCAATTCCGATAATACATAACATGTACATTTACTATTAGTTTTTGTAGCAAAAAACTGAGCTATAACATTTGTAGTATAACTTTTTATTCCACCTCAGAAAGTGGTAGTCTGAGTAAAAACAAGTAAGTTTAATGTATAAAGGTTATGATAAGGTACTAACAATCACTGTTGTTTGAAAGCTGAAGAAATTTGCTTTCCCTCATATGTTACTTTAATTAGTTAGGGCTAAGGATTAGCCTATAATGGCTGATCAACCATTAGTTGCCATACATCATGTTCCATTTTCGATTAAACAACATCCTACTAGACCTGACAAATCTGCATTTTTAAAAAAAAGTTAGGTTTTTGGTACATTTTGACTATTTTCCTCACAAGCGTGATTCCTTGGCATTCTCTATCTAGATTCGCAAAAAGACTTATTAAAGAAATATAGATTTAAAAATATGAAATATAGAAATCTTCATACCGGCAACTATTTAGTTGATTAAGCTTTGGTTAAAGAAATGACGTAGAAAAACGTTTTGTCGTATTTAACATGAAACGAGACGTAGTAACGTGATAGGCAGTCGTAATAAATATCTAAATGCTTGAAACACGGTGATTTAAAATAGCTCATCGTATTTTTGAGCGACCAATCAGTTTTTATCAGTATCAGTGGCAGAATGTTGATATGAAATTATAAAAGTTTGATTTGTCAAATACCTTTGCTCAAAGTTGCGAAGAAAGTAGTGGCACAATTGAGATGCAGTCATTTTAATAATATCCGCTTGGTAGTCTATTTGTATTCAGGCTTAGTAGGTTATTGATGAGTACCAAGCTTACAATAACATTCAGTAATTCCGTAGTTAGCAGTGATCAAGTGAGGGAAGCAAGCCTAACCAGTGTGGGCAACATGGTTGAATGGATTGAAGTACCGTCATTTAGCAATGAACTTGCGTTTTAAACCTCTCAAAGACTAAGTTTTGGGTCGTAGGGAAAAACCTTGCGGCAATTTTCTTTGTTTTTAAAGGAAAAGAACTGTTGCATGAGTATTTGTAACTCCGAAACAGGTTTAAACACAAACTACCTAGACCAGTGTTTCTCAACCTTTTTCGTGCCGTGGCTCACTTCAAAGGGCCACAAACTCTTGCGGCCCACTTTCATTAGAACTTTAATGTAATAATTACAATGATACTGAGATAAGCATAAGTTGATCTCCGAAAAAAGGTCGTTGCCTCTCCAATTCTCAGGATGGCCTCCCCAGTTTATAGATACTGATCCATATGGCTCAGTATTTCTCAACCTTATTCGGCATGCCAAACCATTTTCAAAATACACAGAGGTCCGTGGCCCACTTATGCATTATAATACCGAGCTGTGGCCCACCGGTTGAGAACCACTGGCTCAGACTAATATGACCGACTACAGTTTTCTTCTTGAACGTAAGATTAGGCCATACAATGCTCTTCAACTGAAATTTGACTTCTCCACTGAAAATAAAATTAGGCTTTAAAAGAAAGCAGTGTGGTATAATGTATTTTGACTGCAATATATCCGAGCGGACTATTGTTTGTTTTCAAGAACGCGCTTTGATCTTAATTTATCATTTTCGCCAATGGCAACAACAAATAGATCTATGAATGGCTAAACCTCTGTAGACATTTTGTAATTTCCAAACTCTCCGTCCACTTTTGAATTGATTTCGATGTCTTGATTAAGTTCTTTTCTGTTAAAGCAAAAGTTTTAATTATTTCTTCAGTTGATTTAATTATTCATCACAGCGGATGTTCGCAGTGTCTTTTTATATTTTTAAAAAAGCATTCTCGAATTGTGTGCAGAAGTATTTTTTGGGGGGGTGGGGAGGTGGAAGCAATAATGTGGATACGTAAGACTACGAATCAATTTCATGGTCCTATGTTTTTTAAATGTTTATTGGCTTCAAGAAAAAATGTTTTACTTCGAACCCGTCACTTAGTATCAAGTATTGCTAGGCGATAATTTTGCAAATGTAAATCAAGGGCAAATCGAAGACCGTAAGCCAATGCTTTCCAACGTATTTCAGTTTCACTCTTCCTTCGATCTGCATTACCAAATTTCATTCAACCCTTTCAAATAAGTAAACCATTCTGCCTAAATCTTATTGTGTGCGCTTGCAACCTCATCAGAAAAACTAGTGGTTTATCATTTTTCAGTTGCACCTTATGGAAGAAAAGAACAGAAATCAAAAGAAGTAACACAATCAATACAATCTACAAAATACGTAATTGGAAAGTTTTTGTGATTATTGACTAGATTGTTTCTGAACTTCTGTGATTAGTTTTTTAAACCGCGGGTCAATCTCTTTCTCGAAATCCTCAAGCATCAGTGAATCAATACATTTGAAGGCATTCCGTCTTTTACTTGTCAGCTTAATTAATGTTAAAAATCTTTTTTGCCATACATATTGTTGACATCAATGCAATTGCTTTGTATTTATGGAAATCAAGTAACCCAACCCAATAATCTTCATAGTAACTATAAATCTGAAAAGATGATGGCTGGGAAAAATCACATTGCTCTTTCGTTAAAGTTTCTGACATTTCCTCAAGATTTACATGCATGACGTGGTCAAGAATAAACGGATTAACTACCTAAATATCATTTTCCAGGACATGGTTTTGCTTCTAGAAGAAATGTAACTCAAAATTTGTTGCTAGCCACTGCAAATGGTCGGATATGATAATTTTTAATCTCTTCTCTACAACAGGTTGTTTTTCTTCCCACTGGCATGAATTTAGGCATTTTTCCAAATGGGGAAAACTGCAATAATTGCTCTTAAAATGTTGCCATGTCACACGTTTGTCTTCTTTTTCATTCATTCCATTTTTTTCAGGACATCAAAGATGTCTCTGCTTTTACCTTGAAGTGACAAGTTGAGCTAATTCAAATGGTCAAAGATGGAAGTCATGTAACACAATTTGCTTAGTTAAAAATCATTGTCAAAGTGCAATGCTCTCTTATCATCTTGATTATTACAAAAAAATGCACAAAGTTTATTTTTCAGGAACAGTACTTCTTGGAGGATTTTTTCTTGAAACAGTCATGGAACCTCGCAATGCACAAAAGAAATCTTATCTGCAGACATATCATCGCATCGCTGTGAAAACAGAACACTTTTTTCCATTGTGAGCAAATAGCATTAACCATTTTTATCACATCACCAAAAATTTCTCGAGTTCATATTTCTAATCAACGGAATAAATCTTCAACTTCGTGACAACTAATGCTTAGTGATGTAAAAGACAATGTACAACACTGCAATGTCGGAATTTTTCTTGTTCTTGTTCTAAAATGCAGTAGCTTTTTTGAGTTTAGCAGTCATAGCGGCCGCACCATCTGTAGTCACAGCAACACGTTTCGTCCAGGGTAAATTTTTATTTTCCAACAATTCATTAAGTTTTGAGAAAACATACTTCCCTGTAGTTATCTTTCCAATCGGCAAACAACAGAGGCAATGCTCGACAATTTCTTTTTTTGCTCTTGTCTGGAAAGCAACTATACAAAATGACTTGAACATCGTTTTTAATATCCGTGGTCTCGTCAAACTATAAAGTGAAACAAGGTGCTTCCAACTATTTAGCCATCAGCTGCTGCTTCAGACTATCAGCAACCATGTCAAAGCGATGCTTCACTGTGTTTTTAAAGGAAGGAATTTGAGCTACTTTATGCACTGCTTGGTTTCCATCATGTAGTAAGTTAGCAACAATCTCCAAATATGATTTCACAACTGATTCAGTCTCTGTATATGATCTTCTTTCGTTCATGAGTTTACGTGCTACATAAAAGAAGCCAAAAGGATAAGTTTTTTTAATTGCAGAGTCGTTCTTGATCATTGAGCAAAATCAAGTGTTGCTGTGTATTCAACGACTCCCGCTGCTTTTTGAAATTCTGCGCAGATTTCTCTTCATGATCGTTGTGTCTGATTCTCAGATAAGCCTGCAACTTGGAAGGAACCAAACACATTGTGCTATATCTAACATTGCCAAACAACTACTGAACTGAGGGCGTTTGGCTTGTTATTTTACCTTGTGATGGAAAAAGCCGTACTTGACATATTTTTTGTCCCATTTTCGTTTCTTGGGCTTTGAGGAGAGTCTATCCCCATTCTGGTCTTCGCTTTTCTTTTTAAGATGTGGCTCACTATTTTGCTTATTTCTAACAGGGGCATCATCTATAACACATATGGCTGAGCTGACGTTTCCAAGCTCTCACCCTCAGTGCTTTCACTTTTAAGTAAAGCCTCATCCTTGTTTGAACACACACTCCCTGCTGTTCAATTGCTTTTACTTTTTTCAATAAATGAATTATCTTTTGCGCTGCTTTTTCTACAAGCATCTGTTTAAAGTACTTAGACATAAACATGTTCTAAAAACTAGATTTGGTGGGCTCACGTTCGTATTTATATTTGAGACATTAAATTTTTTTGGCTTTTTTGCTTTAATTCTGCTATAGCATGAAAAGGAGCCATGCCTTTCCCCAAAGTCATATAATTTATATCAATAGGTGCCTATCAAGATATTTTCAAGCAAAAACGTTTCCTATAATTCCAATTTTTTAAATTGATTCTATTATTGTTTTGATTTTATTTTGAATTGGGATTTTATTACATTTAACTTTGCTCCTAATCCAGACCTCCCTACTTTTAAATAAAGATAAGTGTTTCGTACCGATACAAAGAGCCTATTAATCACAAATATCAGTGATGGGCTTTACTATTTTAGGTCGCTATCAAAATGATGATGGTATTGATAATGACTTGTACTCTGATACGACTACGTTACTTACTCTACCTAATATATAAAGCGCGGTTTGGTTTGCACTTACACTTTAACTCCTCTGAAACTACTGGATATACAAACATCAAACTTTGTGCAATTGATCACCATCTCGGGGTAAATGTCATAGGGTATTCGACGACATCATGACGTCATAATCAAAGATAATTTCTTAAATTTACATTTGAAAAGATGAGAAGTGGTACAAAATTTCAATAAAGCTTTTGTTAGCTACCATTTCATTGTACTCTTTAAAAAAGAATAAGTGAAAGCTCTAATGTTTTCGTCTAGCTTTCTTCAGGGGTTATCGCTAAAATGAAGCCTGGTGTTGATGGCGAGATATTTATAGTGATTGAAGTTGATGAAAATGTCGGAACATTCTGATTGGTTAACAACTAGACGTTTCGTCGAGTCCAAATCAATGATGAAATTTTAGTGTGTAGACGAATTCCTTTTGGCGACAAAGCTCTGGTTTAAGCAATTTGATTAAAGTTGCTTCCAAGGTTAATAAATGAAAAAGTGTTCTTCCTTTGGCCAAAATAGAAAATTGGTTGTCATCGCAGTAAAAATCGCATTTTTTATTGTTGAGGAGGTGTTGTCCTATTGCCGAAGTACTGGTAAGGATTGAATTGAAATAAGTTACGATCTGGTTGAGTTTGGTTTCTTATTGCTTTTAGTATGTGCTGTTTTATTCTATCCTGCAGTTTTTGAAAATTTTACATTTCTTGACAGAACAAAACCATTTTGTGCTCAAACAACAGCTAGCACCCAATCTATCACTTTACAATAATTTTCATCCTTTGGTGTCGAAGATGACGTCACAATTAGCGCTTGATTGCTCAATTTGTTAGCTGTATTTTCTTAAGAACTGCTGGTCGTAAAAATGCGATTAAACGCATTTTCAGAACATATTAATAATGTGCTATCGACAAAAACAGCTCCACAATCATATTAGCCCATTTGTCAATGCAACGAGCAATTCTTTATTTAAGCATTTTAAGCCTTCTAATCAAACTTCTTCGCTTTTTCTCTCGCACGCTTACCAGTCTCTCTAAGATGTCATAATGCCGTCAGGTACGATTAACACGATGTTTTGCAAACAGTGATCAAAATACGATTATTCCCAAAATTGCAACATTTTTACAAAATCAGTTTTGTGACGAGTTCGTTGTACAAAGGCCCTTGGAGTAGTCTCCAAACCTGAGACAGGTCACCGTGAAGGTGTTCAACTAAGAGGTAGGTAGATAAAACGCACGCTTTTTCTTTTGTCACGCTGTTGTTGTCTGACCTTCTTGCACAAAACTTTATTGACGATACAGAAAACTGAAAATGGAAATTATAAATATTGAAAATCGTAGCGTCGGTAGCGTTGGCGTCGTTGGTGACGGTTTCGAACTATTTTTATCCCCAAGTGTTTCTTCTTTACCACAGCTTCCCCGCGATGACAATGAACACAAGGGAACAACTTATACAACTTAATTTACGTCGTTACTTACAAGCTTCTTTTGTGATAGTTTTCGGCTTCTCAAAACCTACAGGTTTACAAAAATAATGTACACGTCCATTCCTGCTACGTGTCTACTTGAGAATGCCGCAAAGCGTGGCAAGAAGGCAGTCACCGGTGCGTCGCTAGAGAATCCACCTTGCCAAATCTACCAACAAATTACTGAAAATGATGCTGCAAGTGAAACAAACATACTACGCTGGTTTAACTCACACACATGGCTACGAAAAAACTATAGATATAAAGCGTTTGGTGTTGCCACTATTGTAACAATATTTACAAGCTTAATTAAAAACTGATAAAGTATAAGCATGACTTTCTAGCCCTTCTAAAAAGTGGTAAGCTAAGAAAAAACAAGTAACTTTAATACATAAAAGTGATAATAATATACCAACAATTATTCTTTTTTGATTGGGAAATTTGCTTTTCAGCATTACTTGGCTCTAATTAGTTAGAGCTAAGGATCAACTTACAATGGCTAATCAAAGATTGGCTGCATTCATAATGTTCCGTTTTTAGTTGAACAGTTTTCCAACTTGAGTCTTGACCTAACAAACTTGCAACTGTCAGACAAAATTTGTTTTTGATACATTTTGACTACTCTTTCTCACAAACATGGTTCTTTGGCAATATCTGTCCATATTTTCAAAAAAGATTTGTCAAAAAATGAAGTCTCCTAACATTTATGAAATGTAGCCCACCGGTTAAAAACACTCAAATTTTTGCTGCCTGCATTTCACAAACTTATAATTTCTACAAAAACTATGCAATTTGATAACTTTGGCACATTTTGCCTGTACTTTCCCGATAGTATGGATCATTGCCATTATTCATCAAAATTTTGAAACAAATTCATTTGAAATTGAAGCCTCTAAAAACTTTAATATGTAGCCAACACATAGCAAAGCACTTGGCGATCCCCCAAGAATAATGATGGTCAACCAACAACAGGACAACAAAACGAGGGGCATAATGATGGTCCTGTTAGATTTTTCGCAACAAAATATTGCTGTCGTGCTACATATCATTTAAATGTTGAAGCCATTTTTTTTGCCGTTAGATGAGGCCGGCCCAGCCAGCTGATTCTATATTCTTAACCTCGACATTATTAATATAGGCTCTGTTATTGCAATAACTTGACTGTAAGTGCTTCATTTCGGGATAGTTTGCTTTTTGCATGGCTGCGTTTGTGCTAGGACCAAGCAGCATGCGCGCAGTCACAGGCGTTAGCTCATACAAATTCGCCTACCCTACAGTTGCGAAAAAGTCGTAAGCAGCGGTTTTAACATTTCATGGTTAATCCTGGAAACACATAACAATTACCATGGCATCCTCCCACAATTTTATTTGCTTCCAAACACTTGCTGAATTCAACAGATAAAAGCCTGCTAATTTAAGGACGCTTATGGTGACAACAGGGCAAATAAGACGTTGCCAGCACGCAATAAACTTGGGAGACATGTAGTAGCGATGCACAACCACCATAATGTTTTTTGACCGCTTGCGTTTCAAGATACGTTAATATTTGCTAAAAATACTTCTGCAACATCTTACGTTGTATCAAGATGCAACAAGTCATTATTTATTTGTTTTTAACGCAATTGTTTTTCTTCTGTTTTGACTCCTTTTACAAAACAGTGTCATGTCATAACTTTAAATGATATCACAATGCTTGCCGCGATATAGTAAAAACAGCAGCAGACGGCAAAACTATCCATTATCGTTTTGATAGGAAACATAAACAGTATAACCCATTACCAATATTTGTAATTGATCGGTACAAAACATTGATCTTCATTTAAATGTAGGGAGGTCTGAATTAGGAGCAAAGTTAAATGTAATAAAATGCCAAGTTTAAGATAAAGTCAAAACTAAACAATAATAGCATCAATTCGAAAAATTGGAATTGGAGGAAACGTTTTTGTTTCAAAATATCTTATTAGGCATCTATTGGTATAAATTATATGACTTTGGGGAAAGACGTGGCTTCTTTTCATGCTATTGCAGAATTAAAGCAAACACCACCGCCAAAAGTTTAATGCCACAAATATAAATACAAAAGTGGGTTTACCAAATCGTCAAACGGGTCTATCACTACATACCTTATTTCTTTAATGGTCAAAACGACCACTATTGGGGCGCTGCCATCATCATTGACTTAATTTCACTCCCCCTCCCCAACAGTTTCAAAAAGTGCGAATAATAGTTTGAGAAAGCATTCTTTCTTTTCGAGTACTAGCAGTTTTGATTCATAGACTAACATGGTCATCATTACGTGGACAGGAGTTATGGCCTATATTTTCTAAACCTTTTCGTTGCTGCTCTCACAAATGTTTGTATGGTGAGGTCGGCGCAACTGCATTCATTGATACGTTTTAAGTCGGCACACATAATGGTACCACCTGTCAGGGTAAAGTCGCACCATACTTGACAGAAATATTTTTTTTTTATTTTCTTTAGTAATACCTTTATAGAGCTAGAGGGATCAAAGATAAAAAATTTGGGAAAAGCAAGGACACTTTTAACTTCTCTAAGCAGACCTAAGCAAGGAAAAACGAACATGTATCATAAAGCTTAGGCAGCATGGACTTCAGGAAGTGTAAGGGAAATCAAAAAACAACGTCACTGGGTCCCCACCTGATATTTTTCTTTATAATTGCTTTATAGAGCTACCGGGATCAAGCCTCAACATTTGGCAAAAAGCAAGGACATTTTAACTTTCCCTGGACACGCCAAGCAGAGAGATAAGACATGCAACATGATGCGTAACTAGCAAAGACTTGCAAAAGTTTAAGGAGAAATCAAAAAAAAATAACGTACCTGTGTGAAATCGCTTCACGTGAAAAGCAGTTTTGCTATTTTGCTTCAAAATAGCTTAACATCAGAAGTAGGTTCCGTACTTCCAAACTAAGGGGAACGCAAGGCCCCTTGGGTTCACGTAATCAATGAACAGAGCACATAGATCTTTTGCATAGCCAGGACCTTAAAATGAGAAATTCTATTAGGAAAAGGAGTACACCAATTGTGAAAATATTGTTCTGCAGAAAAAACATAAACTTTTTGTTACTGCTTACTCAAGTGCCCTATGGGTAAAGCAGACTTGGCTGGGTAAACCGATATTCTCAATTTTGACGTTACTGATGGGGGGCCCTGCCGGGCGACGCCGACCTATAATAAAGCAAGGATTTTTTTCTGTTGCGGATATGCTTCCTGTTTAAGTTATTGATATCTGTCCTATAAAGCAAAGTAATACAATTCCCCCCCAAAAAATTAGAACAAAACTATAGACCTAACAACTTGTAAAACTGAATTTATAGAGAATATTCTATTTGAAAACAACTTAGTATGATGGGCTCTCACAAGAATATGGCGAATGAATTTAGGGAAGGCATAGCTGCTTTTGTCATTATACCGGTAATAAGGCAATTAGCGCAAAGAACTTAACTCCGTAAATATAAATACGAAAGGAGCCGCATTAAATCGCACAATAAGCTTACCATTAAATAGTTTATTTCTTTAACTATTGATAACAACCAACATTTGGCCGCCATCATCATTTTTTATGGTGTTTCAATCCCTTCCCGCCACTCTTTTTATAAGTGTTGACGGTAGTTTGTGGCAAGATTTTTTCTTTGCAAGCATTACCAGTCTTGATTAAAAGAATGTGATGATTAACATTGCGCGCACAATAATTATGGATGCGCATAAAAAAAACACAGCTTTTTCGTCTTTGTTCACATAGGTCCACGATGAGTGAAGCCAGCGCAACCGACTGAACCGATATTGTTAACCCCAACGATACTAAAATGGGGGCCCTGCGGGGGCACCAACAGAGTCGGCTAGTATATCATAACGTAAAAATCTGTCAGTGCATACATAAGTAATTCTATAACTCTGACGAAACTGCTGGGCTAACAAACATGAAACTTGGTACAATAGATCACTGAATCATTCAGTAAAGTAGCCGGCTTTGTCAGCCACCTTCGGCAAGACTATCCATCAGTTATGTTTGATGAAAAAATATAAGTTTAGGTTGCTGTGTTAACAAATAGTATTTCTTAGACCAGTGACGAAAAGTTGAAGTGAACGAAGGACACATCCTTTTCTACCCTACACCTACCTTTGCAGTAAATCCAAAGATATGGAGAATAGTGTAAGGGAGACTTGCTGCTTCTTTTTCGGATTTTGTGTTTTTTTCGGCGATATGTTACTTGAAACGTTTAAATTTTTATTAAATATAAAAGCTTTTGTTTGTTCTTCTTAGGCGCCATATCAATGATAAATTTTGGAAGTGCAGGTTTGTTGATAGATCTGACGACGTAAATGGTATGTGTTTCACACTCGCTAGCGGTTGAAATGAAACGGTATATGCAATAAAGCTTTAATGCTTTAGGCAATTTGTTATCAATATAAGTTCAAGAGATTCACTGCTACAAAATTAGCCTTACTCTACAACAACACAAAGCCGCAGGGAAATTATGAAAGATTTATGTGGGTGTGCTGCAATTTTTTCCGAATATGCATGTATTTGATGAGATAGTTATGTTTACGCTCAATATTGATAAAAATGACATTCAACATGTCTTATCTATCGTTATATGGCAACATTGCGAGAGAAAAAAATTGAGGTTGTGGCCCAACAAACAACTGTCCGATATGACGGCTTAGAAGGAGTCCTTCCTAAAAAAAGTACAATGGCACATAATTACTCAGAGAACAAAGCACTCTGGAGGGTTTGTGCAAACTTTAGATTTAAATATTCCCGGCGAATACAGTAAATCATAGACTTTGAAAACAATAACTACAGATCTCCTGCTTTGAGCTGAGCAATTGGAGTAATATGAAATATGACACCAAATTCAGTCAGATTTGATCATACGAATAAGTTCTGTGGCTAAAAAACTGTTGCAGATAAGAAAGAAAAAAAGGACAAGATCCCTAGTAGTAGACTTCAAACGCTACGCTGGTCCTCACAAAAACAACAAAACTTTGTGCATTTTCTTCTCGCAGATTCATTTTTGTTGGTAGGCCCAAAGCTTACGTTGTGTCTATTTAGTCATATCAAATTATTGATTTGCTTATTAAACTTGAGTATTACCCAGACAGATAATGGATCTAACTAATCCCAGTGAACAACGTCTGGTGAAAATCACTAAAAAACGATGGTTGGTATTATGTTTAGCTGTTATATCAATGGTTATCCAATGTTACATAGCTCTTTGTTTTGGACCAGTCAACAACATTGTGGTTTCATATTTCAAGGTATCCTACGCGACTTCTGACTGGATTACGTTAAGTGCTTTTCTCCTAAGTATAGCTGGGTTTGTTTTATGTGCGTGGTTGTCATATATCAATGTGCTAAATCTGAAGATTATTTTATTGCTGGTTTCAGCGTCCCTGCTCATTGATGCCAGTTGCGTTTTAGTTGCTTTCATGCATGCTGAACTATTTTTCGTAATGATGATTGGACAGTTCGTGGGTGGAATTGCAGTGACTGCAAGTTGCATGTTTTTCTTCGCAATAGGAGCGATATGGTTTCCAGAAAGTGAGATAGCTTTAGCAACTGGTTTAATCGATATGGCGTGGTCTATGGGTTTGGCACTATCAGAAATCTTGCCTGAAACTGTACTCCAAGTTCCTAATCATTCAAACACTTCTGTAAATTACAATAATCAGCAGACAAACGGCACTAGTGATTGGTTTTCTACTGACCAGCATCAAATCGAAATTATATTTTTGGTTATAATTAGTGTGTTGATATTGGTATTAGTGTGCACAATTGCTTTTGTTCCAAGACTACCGGAGTATCCTCCTTCACGATCCCAAGCTGTAAAACGTTTAAATTCATTTAAGCTCAGCTATTCATTCAAAAATTTCTTGAAAGAAGTCAAAGAGCTCCACCAAGATCGTGTATACATTTTAATACAGCTATCATACGGTTTTGGTATTGAAGTATATATTATGCTTACTATTATAATGCAACAAGTAGTTGATGATATATTATCACACTCAAATATCAGCCTTAACTCTTCTTTTGCGAGTGGTTTAGTACTGCTGTGCCGCTCATTTGGTATTGTACTTTTGTCACCATTAAGTGGAATGTTGCTTGGCTGGTACAAACAATATCGTTTGCACATGTTAACTGGAATAACGCTGTCATTTTTAAGCACTTTCGGCATATTTTTGTCTTGGTTTTACGCCAGTTTTGTTGGTCAATGTTTGTTCATGTTGCTATGCGGATGTTCGTTAGGTGTTTATGCAGCAGCTACTTATGATGCATTGGCGCAACATACTTATCCAAAAAACATTATGTTTATTTCCAGTTGTACATTTGTTTTTCAATTCAGTATAGGTGTTATTTTGTCAGAACTGGCAAGGTTAATTTTTTTCGAAACTGGCCCGTTGGGCGTGATGATTTTTTATATTTTTGTGAAGTTTTTATCTGTTGTGTTTACTTTTTTCATAAAACCTGATTTGAAACGTCTTCATCAGGAAGGAAACGTTGAAAATGATCGTGCCTCCGAGAGAACCCCGATTTTAAGTGAATGACGTCAAGTTCAATGCCAATTGCAGATCTCCATCACAAACTTATTGTGGTGTTTGACAGTTACTACATTTTTGTGGGAAAAGCAGCTGATCTTGCAATCGATCGGTAAGGGGTTTGCTGCCGCATAGGGTTTGACATTTAGCCTAAGCGAAATATACTTTATGACAATTCACCAAGGGTGATTGGAATGTTTGTGCTTGGTCGTAAAAACGATTTTCCTTCAATGTAGGTTACTTACAACTCCAAAACAAGATGAATATACTGCTCATAGTAGGTTATAACCGTAAAAAATCTCCTATTATCAAGAAACTTGTTAGCTTTTTTCGAGTGATGAGTTTTTCATGTAAACTAAGATTTGCTACTGCAAGACTACTCTATAGACATGCTGTCTGGAAAATGTATACAATTGAAAATAATTTAGACTATGTTAAAGTTAATGGTATAGACTTTTGGAAAAATAAACTTTTCGAGTAAAGATGACTGTGAATATTATATGCTTTTGTATATTTTTCGTCTTGCTTTTTACGGTTTTTGCACCTATGAATCTTTTTAAGGAAATTTTCATTCGCTTGGATGTTTGGTGGTGCTATATACTATACTTTGTGGTGTGAAAAACCAGTTTTGCCAACAAAAACTTTTTGTGCGTTTTTGTTTGCAAAAACTCGTGCATTTCACTCGTGTTTCGCGGACAAAATCGGTTATTTGAACAACAAAAATCAACAACTTACACTATAAAGCTTCATACAAATATCCACGCAGATGAAAATTGTACAAAAATGCATGAGAGTATAAACGTGCAAAACCAGATTAAAAACGTACAAAGCCGCACAAAACCCGTACGTACGCTCTCTACAGCGATCTTAAGTTACAACTTGGTATGAAAAATTTTGTACCGGCGGATGCATTGTTTCTACGTGAATTTTGATGTAAACAAATTTACTTTGTAGCGATCGTTTTTGTCTCGAAAATTGAAATTTTCATTTTTGTTGCAGTTTTTGTGTGTTTCACCACGCGCCTTATTCACTTCAGTATATGTTTGGAAGTTAACTCACTGATAGGGGTTTTTTTTCTGATCTAGGCTGGTGAGTGGATGCAATTAGCCTTTTGCAAACTCAACAAGGTTCTCACGGGTCGAAGCCTTCCTTTTTAAAAACTCAGGGTTTCATTGGTGTGTTTAAAATACTGCTATATTCTCGAGATAAAATTGTGCGGCTTGCAGAAAGATATGATTGGGGGACCGCGTCCTCAGATTGATAATCTAAAATAAAAATAGATGTCTTTAATGTAAAAACTTCGCTATTTTGAAAAAGTTCAGGGAAGTTAATCGCCTGAAATAATTTTGCGCTCCCTTGATTCATAGCTAACAACTTCACACTTAGACTGTGCTGTGTATGAGGATTGACAGATCAGCTGTTGATGAATACTGCCCAACCCGGGGCTCGTGTATGTGATCCGCAAACCAATCCTACAATTGGTAGCAACAGATCAATAGATAATCTTTTCAGCACTTTACCAAAAATATTTCCATTTTGATTGTTGTAGCTTTTGCTTCTCATTACGCTTTACGACGACAAAACATGTTTCTGTTGTAACAGCCGCTCATGTATTTGGCTAAAATCAATTATTTTGATGAAATCATTTTATAGAAAACCAAAACATTTTATGGGAAAATCAAAATAATTGGGCGAGATGACTAAAATGACTTCAATAGAATGATTTGTGAATCTACCAATTATGATCTCCTTCTATTAATCTGTACTGCATTGACCTTGGCTTGTTGCATAATTGTATATCCTATACTGTTTAATCGCTTAGTTGGTATTTATTACGTTTGTATTTACAACCTTAACTGATAGAACTGCGCTCGTGTCACGTGATTTGTGCTTTTAATATATGTTGTTGTGATTACCTCTCCTCTCCCTCGAGATGAAGATACGGCACGAACAGCAATTCACGTTCATATCGTCATCCTAATTTAAATTAGGCTAGGGAAAAGATGGCAGCCCGTTTCGAACCAGTCGTCGATGACTGGTAGACCCACCACCTATAAGGTGGAGTGTCATTGGTGGGTGACCAAGAGTCGCCTCTTGCGACATGCTGGGTGAGCAACTTCACAATTGCAACCCTGTGAAATACAGGTAAACCATCTGTTTGCCACATAAAGATAGAGGCGTCCTGTTTAGTGTCTTGCCCAAAGAACACAACAAGCAAGCTTGCCGGCTTGTTCTCCACACTATTCCTTTTTTCTTATGCTGAGCGCCAAGCAGGGAAGCTGTGAATACCATTCTTTAAAGTAATTTCGCATGACTCAACTTAGTGAAAGAAGCCCAAGTCTACCGACTGCGAGCCGGTCGCTCTAACCACTGCATCATTACCCCCTAACCACTACTCAACATACGTAGCTAATGTAGACGTCGCTCGCTTATTATTTTGTTATTGTTGCGAGTCGCTCATTGCTGTTGCATTTCTACAAGGCGTAGAAACAAACTCGAGGTACAAGCATCAAACTTGCTACGATTGATTACCTCTCTTGTGGTGAGTGTCATAAGAGGTATTGGTGACGTCATAACCACAAATAATTTTTTAGAATTGGCATTAATTGACAGAGGACAACCGCTTTTTGCTCAAACCAAAACCAGCTTCCGACTTACCACATTTCAAAAACTTGCATTTGTTTGGGATCTAAAATCACGTCACGATCAAGGACTTATTGAACAATCTGTTTTTTGTTCTTTCTCTAAAAGTACTCATCGCAGAAACGCGGTTAAAAGTTCTTTTAGGAGATATTAATAAGCTGCTTTTGCTAAAAACGAATTTACAACAATTAATGTTTATTTGATTATGCTACGAGCACTTCTTTATTTAATCACTTCAAACCTAATAAGCATTTTTTTTCTCTTTTTCGCTTTCACGCTTAAAGTGGGTCTATGATGTCATAATATGTCTCGTACGATTAACATAAATCTTCGCTGCCACAGATCATAATATCAAGATGTTTTCAAAAATTGCAACCTTTTTGCAAAATCAGTTTATTGAAAAACTGATTTGTGATCTCATTTCTCAACTGATTTTCAAACTTTGTTCAACAAATTAAAGATTATTTCAAGGCAATTCTGGTAGTGTACAATATGTACAATTGATATTGGTTTTTATACTGAACAATATGAAGTTTAGACCCGTGATTTAACTTTTCACCCCTCCCAAAAGTGGTGAGCTCAGTAAACACAGGTGACTTCAATACAAAAACGTTACAATAAAGTACTAACAATTACTATTTTTTGAAAGCTTAGGAAATATTCTTTCTAGCAATATGTGACTCCAATTACTTGAAGCTAAAGATTAGTTTATAATGGCTGATCAAAACTTGGTTGCCATAGATGATGTTTCATTTTTAGTTGTACAATTATCCTACTAAAGCTAACAAACTTGCAATTGTTAAACCAAAGTCAGTTCTTTGGTACGCTTTGATTACTTTTCCTCACAAGCTTGGTTATTTTGCATTGTCTGTCGACGTTTTCAAAAAGTTCCATCAAAAACTGAAGTTTCCAAATGTTCATGAAATGTAGTATACCGGTTAAAAGCACACAAAATTTTAGTGCATGCAGTTCACAAAATTGCAATTTCTAAAAAAACTAAGTCATTTGGTACATTTTGTCTATTCTTTCTCGATAGCATGGATGTTTGGCATAATCGATCAAATTATTCAAAAGACTCAAATTCTACAAATTTTAATATGTAGCCTACTCCAAGCAAAACACTTGGTAATCATCCAAGAAAAAGACGATTGGATAAAGATGGTCCTTTCTTATCGTTTGCAACCAAATGCAAGTGTCGAGCTACGTATGATCTAAATGTTGAAGCAATTTCCTTTGCAATTGGGCAAGGCTGTCGCAGCCAGCTGATTTGATATTCTTAATCTCGACATTATTGATGGGGGCTCCCGCTACTACTATAACTGAACTGTGAGTGCTTCATTTCGGGTTAGTTTGCTGTTCGCACAGTGGCGTTTATGCCAGAGCCGAGGAACATGCACGCAGTCAGAGACGTTAGTTCATATTAATTTGCCTACAGTGACGAAAAAGTGGTAAGTAGCAATCCTAATAAGAATGGCTCAAAAAGCATTGTGAGTATAGAATCTATTTGAATATGGGCCAGCCTGCAATTTCTACAAGTAGCGATTACCTGGCACTATCGTATGCTGAGCAGAGTTTCTCTTACAAATCGAACAGTTATATTTACAAATCCATTAATCCAGCAAATTCATTCACCATTTACAACCCAACACACAACAATAATACTAATAATGCTTATAGTATAACCAGTGTAACCAGACTAACCAGAGTAGTTTCTACGGCTAGATACCTAAAAGCAGCTTCTTATTCCTTTGCAACAAATCAATTTTAGGTTAACTAGGCTCTCGAATTCATCATAATTAATCGTAAATTTGATAACAGTTACACAATTCAGCATGATATCAAACTTGCATCGGAATCTCAAATTTCATACACCCTAGCATTATTATCAGATTATTATTCGGACAACTCAATAAACTTACATAAAAACTGTACACGTTTAAACCGAGAATTCCAGATAACCAGCATCTAACGTTTTCACCTTGTGGCAATGGCAATTCGCGCTAAGGAAAGCGAGAAATCGTGAGTCGTTGTTACGACAACGTTACATCATAATCCGCTCGCATTGCGTAGATCAAGAAAAAGGCTATTTGCTTATCTAACATATTGGCCCCCAAAAATTTAAAACAATTTTTGCATACCACATTAAGCAAATAGGCACGAGAAAATTTACAATTTTACACTATAAAATTCAAAGGGGCATTTTTCCCAATCTACAGTACATTATGTATTTAACCACATTATTGGTTTGGATAATTATGCGAGACCGCAACTACAAATGCATAGCTGGTCGGCCAAGGGATCAGACCAACAATTATTGAATTATTTAGGCTATTTACAAGGCCATCAATACAAAAGCAAAAGATCATACTAAGGTAGCCAAATTAGGCTGAAAAAATGAAGGATAAAGCACTTCAGATCATTCTGCCATAAAACACAATGGTCAGCTGCCTCAAGCAAGCAACGTTTGCGAACACCTCTCACTGCAGCAATCAACAGCTGCCTCGACGTGGTGGTGGGGTCTCCGACCCCGTTTGGGTTGGGTCGAAATGGCTGTTGACCTTCCCGAGGGTCCCAGTTACCCCAGGCACTCCCCTTCATTTTTTCGCTATGCTGACCCTGAACGACCGCACTAGGGCAGCACACAGCTTCCTTAAAATCGGTCGCTTATTTTCTCTTTCTCTTTTCTCCTGTCCTTCTCTTGCCCATTTTCGTCTCCTTATTCTTCTCCTTTTCTTGATGAGCGGTAACGTTCATCCCAACCCTGGCACTATCTTTCCCTGCTCTGTGTGCGCTGGAAATGTGACCTGGCGGGGCAAGTCAGTGCAATGCTGCACCTGCTCCAAATGGGTTCATCTAAGGTGCTTACAACTTTCCCTCTCCAAATTCAGAGCTCTTGACAGCTCACTCTTGGAGCTTCCCCCAATGCTGTGTCCCCACTCGTAACACTGTGACTTCCTCATCGGACTCCTCCAACACGTGTTCTTCCATTGTACAATCTGGCCCTTCGTCTGCTAATGCTGCACTCCTGCCCTACCCTCGTCTTCAAACTTATTATCCCCCGTCGGCCCATTCTATATCTTCTTCCACTGCCCCTTCACCACCGTCCCTTGCTCCTGGCTTTCCTTCTACACTTCCTGCCTCCTCTCCTTCCCCTGACTCTCTCAGGGTTCTTCAATGGAATGCTGGAGGTCTTCGAACCAGGAGCACTGAACTACTTCACTTTCTCTCGTCCCATCCTGTTGACCTTTTCCGTATCCAGGAATCCAATCATAACTCTTCTTCCTCTTTCCGGATTCCTGGATTCTCTGCTCTGCGTTCTGATCGCACCCACTCCCGGTCTGGCATGCTCTCTTGATGCCACGCACGCTTGCGGTGGTGTCATCATTTTCGTCAGGCAGGGCCTATCCTTTTCTGATTTTTCTACTCCCATCTTTCTTCGCTCGATCCCTACTCTTATTATGTAGGGGCCAACATCTCTCTTAACAACTCCTCCTCGCGGTCATTTCTTAATGTGTACGCCCCCCATTCGCTCCTCCCCGACGGATGGCAGAACCGACTTCTTTTCTCCCTCCATTTTTTCCTCTTCCAGAAATCTCTTCATTCTAGAGGACTTTAATTGCCATCACCCCCTCTGGGACCCAAGAGGCACTTCTGGCCCCCGCGGGGAGGAAGTATTTGATTGGGTCATCTCTTCTGACCTCCTCCCCCTCAATGACCCTGACACATCCACCCTTCTACATCGCTCCTCTCCTGACATCTCCTTTGCTCCCTCCTCTCTTGCCCTTTCTTGCTCCTGGGAGGTGCTACAGCACCTGGGTTCTGACCACTTACCAATTCTTCTATCTGTTCCTCTCTCATCGGTCTTTCGCCCCAATAAGCGTCCCCCTTTCTTCAACTTTCAGAAAGCTCGCTTGGATGACTTTGCCTCACACTTTGACTCCCACTATCCTTCTGCAAAGGAATACTCGTCTCTTTCTCTTTCCTTTGCTACTACTTTCTTCACCTCTCTGGCACTGAATGTGGCCAAATGTTCCATTTCTTTCGGCCGCATCAAACGCCATCCTAAAGCTTGGTGGTCTGCTGAGGTGGAAAAAGCGGTTAGTGAAAGACGCAAGGCTTTTGCTGCCGCTCACAGAAGTGATGAAGATCGCCAGGTTTACATCTCCGCTTCTCGACGCGCCTCGTCAGTTATCGCCAAGGCTAAGGCTGAGGCATGGCAGACGACTTGCTCTTCTCTTTCACCCAAATCAAATCCGAAAACTGTATACACTCTTCTCCGCTCTATCGCTGGCTATCCTAGTTTCCCAAACTGTTCTTCTCCCAGGGAATTGGCTTTGTTCAACGCCGCTTACCTGAGATCTCACTTTTCCGTTTCTCAACCAAAGACTCTGCGTAATAGAGTCACAGGCTACCTCTCTGAGCTCCACCGAGCCACGTGCCCGGAAGAGTCTCATTCGTCCTTCTGCTCTCCTTTCTCTTCCACTGAATTTCTTGCGGCTGCTTCCAACCTTTTCCCCTCCACTGCCACTGGCCCAGACAAAGTTGGCTCTCCCATGCTAAAGCACCTACCTCGCTCTGGCATGGATTTTTTTTCTTCATAAACTTTCCTGGTCTTTGCATTCCTCTCCTTCGATCTGGAAGACATCTTCTATTATTCCCATCCACAAGATGGAAAAACCTTTTGACTCTTCTGCTTCCTTCCAGCCTATCTCTCTCGCCTCCTGCGTATCAAAGCTGTTTGAACGCATCATTCTATCGCGTTTACTCTTTTTTCTGGAATCTAATTCCATTCTCTTTCCCCGCCAGGCCGGTTTCCGCCCTGGACGGTCTACACTTGATCAAATTCTGTTTTTTTATCAGTCCATTTCGGATGGGTTTGACAAACCCATGCCGGGCTCTCGGACGAACCTTTCTACTATTGATTTCTCAAAAGCTGTCGACTCTGTTTGGCATCCCGCCTTTTCCACAAACTGATTTCAGCTGGCCTCCCTCCTTGCTTTGCTCGTTGGACTCAATCTTTGCTTTCTGATAGGCGCGCGTGCGTGGTTTATCAAAATCACATAAGTCGTTCCTTTCGAGTCCGTCGAGGTGTTCCGCAAGAATCCGTTCTTGGCCCTGTTTTTTCTCTCTTTTCATCAATGATCTCCCGGCCTCTCTGCCTTCTTTCGTCGGCTGCTCTCTTTACGCTGATAATCTGGCCATTTAGTTCTTCTCCTCCTCGGTCCCCATTGCTGTGGAGGCCACACAAGGAACTTGTTCTCTGGTCTGGTTTTGATTTGATCTCTGGTCTGAGTACTGGTGTCTTCCTCTCAATCTGAGCAAATGTGAGGCCTCCTTTTTTTCAGTGGATCCCCACCAAGCTAACCTCCAACCCAACCTTCTCTTACTCGGCTCCCGCCTCCGTTTCAATCCCACTCCAACGTTTCTTGGGGTCACCTTCGACCGCACTCTTTCCTTTTCTAAACATGTATCTTTATCTTCACTGAAGGCCAAGTTTTTCCCTTGTCTCAAGGCCTTACGCTGTATCTCTGCTTCCTCATGGGGCCCCTCTAAGGAGTCCCTTTCTGTTCTGTATGAATCTTTTCTTCTGCCCCTTCTGACTTATGCTTCACCCGGATGGTTTCCTTTCCTAAGCGTCACCAATATCACCAAATTACAATGCCTCCACCGAGCGGCTAGTAGCGCCATCACCGGCTGCCTCTCGTTCTTCCCTGTCCCACTTCTTCTCTCTACCTCCCATACGAGTCACCGACTCTTTTCACTTTTTCGTCTTATGAGCGGTCATTTGTCTCCCAACCTCGTTTCCCATTTCAGGTTTGGCCAGACTTGGAGTGAAACCAAGACTCTGCAAATCGTACTGGAGAGCTTTTGCGTCCACTCACCCGCTCATGCTTCCTTCTACTTCTCTTTGGAAGGCTTTTCTTGCTTGCCCTCGCTTTCCTCCTTGGAATCTGTCCACGTTCACCGTGGAATCCACCTTTACCTCTCCATGCTCTCGCTCTGATCCTCCTCTCTCTCTCGCCAAGGTGCGGCTCTCGCTCACCTTGACTCTCTCCCACTTCATGATGTGGTACTCTGGACAAACGACTCTGTTCCTTTTCCTTTTGGCAAGGGCGGCTCCGGCGTACTTGCCAACTGCTCTCTCTGTGGCATTGAGGCCACTCTTTTCTTTTCAGCAGGCCCAATAAGTTCCAGTTTTTCCGCTGAGGCCAGCGCCATTCTGCATGCTCTTTGCTGGTCTCGGCAACACCAACAAGTCTGCCGTTTCTCTTCTCTTCTCCTCCTATCTGAATCTTGTTCTGTCCTCGCCACCCTGTCCTTTCCTCCATCTTTCATCTTATCTCAAACTCTGTGGCAGATCTGGCAGGAACTATCTTCTCTTTCCTCCTGTTCTATCAGGCTACAATGAGTCCCCGAACACTCGTTTCTCACGGATAAGGATGCAACTAATGAGCTGGCCAGGCGGGGAGCGCTACTTGCGCTCTCCGCAATGCCTTGTGGTCTCTCACCTCTAGCGGCCTTCAATTCAGCAGCAGTTAAGACAGAATTTAAATCAGATTTAGCAACAGGTGACTCAGGATTCAACTGTGAAGTTTTGCTGTATGTAAATTAGAATCAGCAGCAGTCAAAGCAGAATTCAATTCAGATTCAGCAACAGATAGATCTTTTTTAGCAAACGTTTTTGCATACAAATACCTTTTGTCTCTCAACAACCACGCAAAAGATTTTTTCAAACGGATTAGTGATGAGTATCGTGTCAACAGTTTATGCAGTACATCACTTGGGTCAGTCAGAACAAAGTTAACAGTCACTTTAGATTTTAGCTTTGAATCGTCAGCAGCCAAATCAGATAAGATCTTGGGCTGCTCTGGCCACTGGTCCTCGGGCAGAAACAAAAAATGGAAGACCTTCAACCCACACCTTTGCCTTTTCAACGTCAATGGTCATCAATCCCCTCGAGGCAATATCAGCAGGATTTTACTTAGTGTCCACGGGTCTCCATTGCTTGGAAGAAGATGCACTATGAATCACTTCAAGCCGATTGGCAACAAAAATCTTAAACCTTGTGGTAGTATTCGCGATATATTACAGAACAGTTGTTGAGTCAATCCAATAGTTCACACTATCAAATTGGAATTCAAGTTTGCTGGTGATCAGTCTCCTCAGTTTCATACCAATGACGGCAGCAGTTAGTTCCAGACGGGGTACACTTACAGACTTCATGGGCGTGACTCGTGATTTTCCCATGACCAGAGACAAATGCGCAATACCATCAATATTTAGAATTCTTATGTAAACAGCTGCTCTGTATCCCATCAACAAAGCATCGCAAAATATATGTAACTGAATCGACCTGACAGTGCATGCCGGGGACCTATAGCATCGTCTAACCACAATGTTCTCTAACAAGGGTGCTTGAGTCATCCATTTATCCTAATTTGCTTCTTGTTCATCAGATACAGTCTCATCCCATCCCAGTCCATCATAGCGGGTATCTTGCAACAATCTTTTAATCGGCAAAATGAATGGTTGGATGAAACCAAGCGGATCAAATACCTAACTAACCATGGACAAAATCCCACGTCGTGTAGTAGGTTGTTCTTTTACTTTCACCTTAACCATAAACGGATCAGCAATAAGGTCTCAGTACACTCCTAAAGCTTTCTCTATTGGGAGATCATGTAAACCAAAGTCCATTAGATTGCTTGATTTGTCAGAATCTGGTACAGAGTTGGGTACCTCAGCATGGCTACTCAACAACTTGACAAGCTAGAATCCTCCACTAGACAGGAGTTCTTGCAACTGCAATATTTGTTTGTTTGCTTTTTCAACTGACTGTACAGACTAGAGCAAATCATCGACATAGAAATGACGCAACACTGTTTGTACTGTTTCTTTGTCTGCGTGTGTAGCATTGTCTAGGGCAGTTTTTCTCTACACAAAGCCTGCGATACTTGGTGAAGACGTAGCCCCAAACGGATGGACTACCATTTGACAATTCACCGGTGGCAGAGTATAATGATCATTGGGTCACCACCAAAAACGCAGAGCGTCTTGATTCTCAGGGTCCACAAAAATCTGGTGAAACATAGCTTTTATATCACTTACGAAAGCTATCTCCTCCTGCCTGAATCTCAGCAATACACCAACTATCGAGTTAGAAACCTTGCAACAAACAGTCATTGAGTGATATTCCGCGTGATCTAGTAGCACAATCAAATACAACGCGGAACTTTCTCCCAGTACTGTGGTGAGGAATATAAAACAATTTGTCATTATCAGTTACAGCCTTGTCAGACGGAACAACGCAAGCACAACCATTCTCAAGATAATCATGAATTTTATTATTGTACTTTTCTAATAGCTCGGGATCAGTTTTAAATCGTTTCTTCATGTAGTCAAGACGTCTTTCGGCCATCCTACCGCTGGGCGGCAGTTTCAAGCTCTCATTGCGCCATGGTAAACCAACCTGATAATGTTTACCTACCTTGGCGACGGTGTATTCCATGATCCTGGCAGCCATGTTGTCTTCCACTGATGGCCGCACTTCAAAGTTCTTATCTAAATCAACAAAATCAGACGTCAAAGTGTTCAAAATCTGTTCTATACCATCTTGCAAATCATTCTCTCGTACAAAATTCACATGCACCACTTTGTCGCAATGACAAGTATTATCAGCAAAATAATCTCCATCGAACAAAGTCGAACCTAGCATAGTTTTTAGCCCGAATGGTTGTCCGTAATCACCATAGCATTGATCGATTACTCGGAAGGCCTCATGTATGTCATTACCTAGAAGCAGTCCAATTTCGTTGGTTTGTAAACGCGGAAACTCTATATCTTTCAAATGCAGATACTGTGCAGCAACATCATTTGTTGTGATGCTCTCAGATATGTCGGTTATCTTGTCAAACACTACGACACAGTCCCGTAGCACTCTAACTTCGGGCCCCCCCCAAAGTAAGTGCAAGAGCCCCTGCGCACAGGTCATATCACTTTAGAGGTGTAAAATTGAAAAGCTGCATTAAGAAAATACACCACAATTTGTACATAAGTAAACAGGCTAATGTCAGAATAAAGCATGCCAATACCGAAGGTGCAAGTCGTAAAAAATTCGGCACCGATGCCAGAGTTCAGTAGGACATTTATGCAGACACTGCGAAACGAAAGCAATGACACTGAAAAACATGAAAAAGTTATAAAAACACAGTATCATTTAAATAGTCTGGAGCGAACCTTTTTGTTCGCAAATGCTGTTATGACATTGTCACAATCAAGAGATCGGGCGCAGTCATTTTCGATTGACAACATGGCTAATGAAGATAGTCTACTGTCTGTCATAGACGTTCTATTAAAAGTTTTGATCAGTTTCAATTTGCTGAAACTTCTTTCAGCGCTGGCAACAGTCACGGGGCAAGTTAGTAAGATTCGAAGTGCGATGTACACATTCGGATACAATTCAAATAAACGAGTCTTTAGAAGATAGTTCAGAAAGTCTTGAGCCGTATTGAGATTGCGTTTTTTTTTGTAAAATTAAAACAAACCGCTGTAGCTCAGCGCTCATTTCATCAGAATCAATGTCACCGAACTTTTTTTGGAACTCTTTACAGCAAGTAAGAAGAGCATTTTCTTGTTGCACAAGCAAAAGTTTGTCTCGTGTGTACAAAAACAAAAAGGCGGAAGAAACCTCACGTAACAAATTAAAGCGCTCCTTTATTGACATAATAGCCTGGTCTACTAATGGATAGAAAAAGTTGCTTTTAAATTTCAGTTCAGGAGTAGCTCGTTGTTCCTCTTCACCTTGGTAATCAAACAATCTTCTTTTCTTTCCACTTCTTGACGGAGGAAAAGAAGGATCAATATCCAATTCCTGTGCTATTTCAACAGCAGATGTTGCGGCACTGTCATAACCCGTTGTGCGATAGTTTTGCAAAAACTTTTCAGTTGCCTGGATTTCCGTTTCCATTGTATGAAGGGAGACTCCATACGATTGAAGAATCTTGCTTGCTTTATTGACTTGGAATAGGATATCATACCAAATAAACACCGACAAAAGAAAACTCCATTTTGATAAATGAGCTATCAACGATTTTGTTTCTGAGGCAGCTCTTCCATCTTTTCTTTCTATGGAAATGGCTTCCAAGTCTTTCAGTGCCAGCAACACCTCTTTTAAATTGTATCGAAGAGGTTTGATGCATTTAATTCTGCTTTCCCAACGAGTATCAGATTGTGACTTTATGGACAGCTCCACATGTTTCTTCAAAATTTCCCAACGCTGAGCAGAGGAAGAAAACAGCACATACAACCTTGTAAGTACTCCAAAAAATGTCAATGCTTCCGTCGATCAATTAGCACTGTCAACAACAACTAAGTTAAGGGTATGGTTTGCACAGGGCACGTAAACAGCTTTGGGATTGATGTCTAGCATTCTTGCTTGGACCCCAGAATGTTTTCCTTTCATGTTAGCACCATTATCATATGACTGACCTCGACAATCAGACAATTCGAGTTGCAGTTCGGTCGCTTTTTCTAAGAAAGCGTCCAACAAGCCTTTCCCAGTACTGTCACTTAATTATTCTCAAGTAGCCAAAAAATGTTTCTTTAACAACAGCAGCTTCTTCATTACATAGTACATAACGGAGAATGACAGACATTTGTTCATGATGTGACATATCTGGAGTGCAGTCGAAAATTATAGAAAAATATTTTGCCAATTTCAATTGCTGTAAATTTTCTTTTTCAACTTCTGTCGCTAGCAATTCAATTAGTTCATTTTGTATGGTAGGACTCAAATAGTGATCTTTAGTGTTTTTATTCTTGATTCTGTCTTGAAGCTCTTTTAGGATCGGATCTCTTCTTGCCAAAAGCTCAAATATACCCAGAAAATTTCCATTGTGAGGAGATCCTAAGACTTCTTCAGATCCTCTAAAAGCAAGATTCCTTTCCGATAGAAACAAGGCAATGTCGATAAGTCTCTCTAAAACATTTCTCCAAAAACGTCTTTCATTGAAAAAAATATTCATCTCGCGTTTGTCGATAGTGGATGAATTTCTTATCCCTTCAGCTAGCAACATCCATTGACTGCAGCATTCTTGGTGGGAAATGCCGTTTTCATGGTCTTTCAGTTTTTTCAAAAAACCCTCCCATGTATTTATACCACTACAAAAGGGGCTTAGTGTTTTTCCAAATAGCTTACAACAAAAGCAAAAAACTTGATCTGATTCCCCAGAATAAACTAGCCACGACCGTGAAACACTTTCACCATTAGGTAACACACGTTTATAATGGTTGGAGAAAAAACGTTGCCTTGGAGTTGTGTTATTATATGGAAAATTCATTATTAGTTGATGTGGTCTACGCTTTACTATATCACATCGTTGAGCATCAGAAATACTTTCAGGCCATTTACATGGGTCATCAGGGATAGGGGTAAATTGAGATTCAGTTATTTTTGATATTGAAGGTTGCGTATTGGCAGGTAAATCACAACTTACATTTTCTGGAAATTCACAATCACTTTGATGCTGATCGTCATAGTCTTCTTTTTCTTGTACACTATAGTTTTCTTCATCCCTCTCGGTACTAGTGCCAGGTCTACTCTGCTCAGTAATCTTGAAAAAATCTGTCATCTTGGGCAATTTCGCTACAGCATCTCGAGCAGTGGCTGCTTCTTTTCTCTTTTGAGCACCACTTTTTAAACGTTTCATTCTATACAATGTCAATAAAATACTTTATCTGCACTCTGCAGTGTATATACAGGGTGTCCCAAAAAGATGTATACACTCTTTGAATCGTTATAACTTAATCAAGTTATTGATTTTTGCTTTCAAATAAATTGATGCAAAAGAAAGAATAAACATTTAAAGAATTTGTGAGAAAAAATATACAAAAACATATCAAATTAAATCTTAATAACACAAAAGACACTTGGGGCAATTTCAGAATGTTTACAAATTGACGAGTTCACATATGTACTCAAACTGGTGGCAGTTTTGCTCAATACGCTTTTCATATCTTGAAGAAATGGACTTAGAAAAGTCCAGCAACATTTTCTCTGGTATTTTAGCACATTCTTTTTCAATTGCTACTCTCATTTTAGCAATTGTTTTAGGTTTCCTACTGCAAACTTCGTTTTTTAGAAACCGTTGGAAGAAAAGAAACAGTTAGGATGTTCACCTAGTTTACCAGATTTGACACTGGTAAATTTCTTTGTGTTACTGTTTCTAAAAAACGAAGTTTGCAGTAGGAAACCTAAAACAATTGCTAAAATGAGAGTAGCAATTGAAAAAGAATGTGCTAAAATACCAGAGAAAATGTTGCTGGACTTTTCTAAGTCCATTTCTTCAAGATATGAAAAGCGTATTGAGCAAAACTGCCACCAGTTTGAGTACATATGTGAACTCGTCAATTTGTAAACATTCTGAAATTGCCCCAAGTGTCTTTTGTGTTATTAAGATTTAATTTGATATGTTTTTGTATATTTTTTCTCACAAATTCTTTAAATGTTTATTCTTTCTTTTGCATCAATTTATTTGAAAGCAAAAATCAATAACTTGATTAAATTATAACGATTCAAAGAGTGTATACATCTTTTTGGGACACCCTGTATATTGTCCCGGTATTTATAGCCAAACAGAATTCCAGACCATTCTATGATTGTTGCGTAAGAACGGCATTGTTACGTCAATCGAATATTCAAGATTCTACCAGAAAATCAATCGAAATATTCTAGATTCTGCGAGATAAAATGACGTGCATTCACTTATGATGTCACAAGCCAATTTCTTCCTATAGTTTAAATCGGTTGTAAACAAGTCTGCTGAACTAAAAATAGTCACGTAGCCAAAAAGCAATTTCAGACTAACTTGGGCCCCCAAAGTTGGCCTGGGCCCCCCCAATTGGGGGGTTTGGGGGGCGGCTGCTACGTCTCTGCTACGACATCCTTTACACAAAAGGTATTAGTGTCTTGAATGCCTTTCATGTGTATCGGAACAGAAGTCACGTTATGGTTTGAGACCGAGTTAGCCGTGTTTATATCTCGGCTGTAATTAGAGGGTTTGACACCTAACCTCTTCATCAAATCTGCAATAATGATATTCATAGTAGAAAACTTTTCAATTTCTACGCGAGGTCGAACAGAATCATTTTTTCTTCAGAAAACGCATCAGCAAAAACATTCTTTAATTCGTATACAGCATCCGTCGGTGGCGGCGATCTTTGATCATGAGGTTCAAACAATTCAGGTCTTGTCTGATAGTCGTCAGCGGGTCTAGCCCACGCCAGTCCCGTTGAATCGACTATGGGGTTAGCAAATGTCGTTTTAGGAAACAAGTTGAATGCAGGTGCATTAGAAACAATTGAAGCATATTATATATCATCAAACCTTACCTTAATTCCAGGCGCAGATGTGTGAGAAAGATTCATTTGCTTGATCAAATCAACTCTCACCATTGCAGGCTCAGCATCCGGAACATGCGTCGTCACCTAACGACCAAATGCGAAGCTGTGGGCATGGTCCACCTGCTTGGCTTGACTGGGCCTCACTCTCGAGCTCTTCGCATCAGTGGTATGTGTTGCTGTCCTGGAACTAAATGCGAGAAAGCTGGAGTAGTCTACCTGCTTGGCTGGACAACAACCCAGCTCTCGAGGTCTCCGCATCAGCGATATGCGTTACTGGCATAGTATTAATTGACGTTGCAGAAGTTGATCTAATAGAGGCACCTTGCTTAGGTGAATCAGTAGTGGAGGAAGTCACAACTTTTGGCACTGTGGAGCCTTTCACAAAGCTTTGTGAAACTTGCTCTTTAGCAAAATTTCTTGCTTGCTGTGACTTATATCCGCCAGTAGGCACCCTTATGACAACGCTGAAACCATCCGCAAGTGATTCCCGAATCATTGCTTCCTTTATGTGAGCCATGCGACTCAATGCCTCTCGTTGAGCATCAAGCATTCTCAACCTTTACTGCAGTTGCTGTTGTTTTACTTCCGACGATATTCTTTGCATCTCGCGTTGAGCTTCCTCTTCTGCCTGTTGTACTTGGAGCTCCAGCAGCCTCATAGCTCCGCTGTCAGATATTCGACTGCTGTGCTGCAAAGCAATATGATAAACGTCGACTAGTTCATCGAGAAACTGTGCGTCCTCGCCTTGAGGCATTACTTGCTAACAGAAACTCGTACAACTTAAACTGCAAAGTTGCCAAATAATTACAAATCAAAACATTTCTAGAAAAATTAATGAAGCAGAGTACGTAGCAATCCTAATGTAGAATCTATTTGAATATGGGCCAGCCTGCAATTTCTACAAGTAGCGATTACCTGGCACTATCGTATGCTGAGCAGAGTTTCTCTTACAAATCGAACAGTTATATTTACAAATCCATTAATCCAGCAAATTCATTCACCATTTACAACCCAACACACAATGATAATACTAATAATGCTTATAGTATAACCAGTGTAACCAGACTAACCAGAGTAGTTTCTACGGCTAGATACCTAAAAGCAGCTTCTTATTCCTTTGCAACAAATCAATTTTAGGTTAACTAGGCTCTCGAATTCATCATAATTAATCGTAAATTTGATAACAGTTACACAATTCAGCATGATATTAAACTTGCATCGGAATCTCAAATTTCATACATCCTAGCATTATTATCAGATTATTATTCGGACAACTCAATAAACTTACATAAAAACTGTACACGTTTAAACCGAGAATTCCAGATAACCAGCATCTAACGTTTTCACCTTGTGGCAATGGCAATTCGCGCTAAGGAAAGCGAGAAATCGTGAGTCGTTGTTACGACAACGTTACATCATAATCCGCTCGCATTGCGTAAATCAAGAAAAAGGCTATTTGCTTATGTAACACCTGAGGTCATAATGTTAAACAACGCCTCAATGCTTGCCACTATTTAGTGGAAACAGCAGTAGCCAGAAAAATTATCCACTATCATTTTGATAGCAAACATAGATGGTGAAGCTCATTACTGATATTTGTATTTGGAAGAACAGGCCTATCGGTACAAAACACTAATCTTCATTTAAACGTAGGGAGGTCTGGATTAGGGACAAAGTTGAATGTAATAAAATCCCAAATTCAAAAAAAGATCAAAATTAAACAACAATAGCATCAATCTGTAACACTGGACTAAGAGGAAATGTTTTTGTTTGAAAAGAGCGTAATAGACGTCTATTGCAATAGGTTATGTGACTTAGGAGAAAGCCATGGCCCCTTTTCATGCTAAGGCCGAATTAAAGCAAACAGCGTTGGCAAAAATTTTGATGTCGCAAATATTAATACGAAAGCGGGCCCACCGAATCGTCGAACAAGCCTATAACCAAACAGCTCATTTCTTTATGAGTTAAAACGCCACCATTCGGGCGACGCCATCAGTTTTGACTATGTTTCACCTCCCCTCCCCTTACACTTGTAAAAATTACGAATGATAGTTAGTGTCATCGTTCTTTCTTTTTGAATACCTCCAGTTTTCATAAATAGAACAACATGATCACCACTACATGTACAGAAGCTATGGCTTATATTTACTAAAACATTTCGTTGCTGTTCTAATAAATGCTTGTACGATTAAGCTGAAGTAGCGGCACTAACTGATACGTTTTAAATCGGCACGGGGTCATAATACGCCCTGCCGGAGTTGAATCGCACGATACTTAGAAGAAACATTTTATTCTATTTTGCTTGATAACTGCTTTATGGAGCTACCGGAATCAAGCCTGAAAGTTTGGGAAAAGCAAGAACTTATTTCACTTCAATGAGCATACCTAAGCAAGGAAAACAAATATGAGTCATAATACGTAGCCAGTAGGGATTTAAGAAAATTTGAGGCGAAATCAAAATTAACAACGTCTCTGTGTTAAATTGCATCACATGGAAGATATTATTGGAATTTTGCTTTATAATAGCTTTATAGAGCTACCGGGATCAAACCAAACATTTGAGGAAAAGCAAGGACACTTTAAACACCCCAGGACACGTCAAGCAGGGGAGAAAGAACAAGTTATATAATGCGTAGCCAGCGAGGACTTGAGAAAGTTTAAGGAGAAATCAAAAGAAAGCAGCGTCACTGCGTGATACCGCACCACACAAAAGACATTTTGGCCCGTTTGCTTTAGAGTAGGTTAATATCAGAAATGTAATCCCTACTTCCAAACTACGGAAATGCAAGGCTCCTTTGGGTTCGTGTCAGCAATGAACTAAGCACATAGACCTAAGGCATAGCCAGGATCTTGAAATGAGATATTCTATTAAGAAAAGAAGCACAAAAAGTCGTGAACATCTTATGTGCAGAAAACACATAAACGTTCGAAACTCTTCACACAAGAACCTGATAGGTGAAGCCGGATTGGCCGGCTGAACCGACACTCTCAATCCCGACGTTACTGACTGTGTCTCTTTGAGTGACGCCGTCATATATACTATAAAGCAAGGGTTTTTTCTTACGCCGATATGATGCCTGTTATGATATTTATGTCATTTATGTCTATACTCTACATCATTGTAATAAAATCCCAAGTTTAACAAAAGATCAACATAAAACCATAACCATTACAATTTGTAAAACTGAATATGGAGAGAACAATAGCCGCTTTGGTCGCCATGCCGGAAACAAGAGCGATAGCGCAGCCAAATTAGGAACTTATTACCACAAATACAAATAGGAAAGCGGCAGCACCAATTGGCGAAATAGGCTTACCATTAAATAGTTTTTCTTTGATTGTGAAAGCAACCACCACTTTGCCGCTACAATTAGTTTTGATTACGTACAATCCGTGCTCCCTCACAAGTATTGACGAAAATAAATTGTGGCAAGATTCTTTGTAAGCATTGTCAATCATCATTTAGAGAATATGATGATCACAATTTCGTGTAGGAGAATTGTGAAAGTGCATAAAATTCATTAATTTTTGGCTACTTCTTACACAAGAGTCGGATAGATGAAGCCGGTTGGCTGGTTGAACCGAAATACCAAACCCGGACGTTACTGATGGTTGGCTTCTGCCGGACGAGACCGGTAAAGCCGGCTAGTTCACAAATAAACAAACTCACCACACCGTTATTATGATGTCTAAAAGATAGCTGCACTATTTTTCTGACTGAGTTGAAGGAAGTTTTATCTTGGAAAATTTTGCTTATATTGTGCACTATATGCAAAAAGCGGACTGTAGATAGTAGACTAGTTACATGTTATCATTGTTGTCATCTATTTTTGACAAACTTTGAACGCAGTTTCATTAAGAGTTAAATGAAAACCAAGTAAAACCAACAATGTAGAATTTATTTTTTTGTATGACGAACGTAGTCAGGAGCAGCTGAAGCACGCTCACCCACCTTTTAACTAAGCTATTCAACTTTATTAAAAAGAAATGGAAACCCTACTTTTTGAAAGTATAAATTTTTAGGTTTAAAATTGATCAAAGACACCGACGATCAAACCGACTACATTACGTTGCAACAAGGAGGAGAGAGCATTGCTTTTGGTGTAAGGATGAATGGCCTGGGAGAGCTAGTACTCAAAATTATTTTTGTTTTGTCCCCAATATTAATTTATTTTTAAGTAAAACGACAAAACAGTTTTCGGCCTGTGGCGCGAATACTGCAAAGGATTGCCACGTTTCTACGAGTTCCTTTCAAGCTTTTGAAATCGAGTAAACGGTTTCAAACCAGAGCCAAGCGTTTCTATTTATCAATGTACAAAAGGAAACTGGCTTTGAGCGCAGTTTGTGAATGCTGTGTAAGAAGCAAACCGCCGACCTTATCACCCTACATTGTCCAAAGTATCTCAAACCAAAGAGGACAAATGGTTTTGCGGTTCTGAATGATAGAACCCGGGTATGGCGCAGGGGTGCTTGGCTAAACATTTGGGCCATGATTAATGTCATTCATACAACATTTGATTAAAAAGTTGTAAAAGCAGGTTTGCATAGTTTCTGCGGCTGTTACAATGGCCATATTTTTACTTTGTATGATCGATTTTACTTTGAAATGTAAGATTGCTATTCATTTTGCAATTTTCTTGTGTTTTTATTCATGTTTTTTATCGACGATAAATGATTTATGCTTGAATATTGATCTTCTGGAAGATGTTTAGACTCTGGTCTAGTTCTTTGACTCAAAAGTCTCCAGTACAATCTGTCTTTCCACAATCTCATTAATGAATAGCTCACGAATTGCAAGTGTGCCTTTTTGGTGTTTGCGACTATGTAAAAAATACCTTCAATAGCTGCTATGTAAGTTGTTTGCTGCATTTATAAAATCATGACCAAAAGATGTAAAAGATTTTCGGAATTTAGTTAATTTTGAAGAATAAATTTGTCGAAAGAACGAATTGATCTGGTTGTAAGATTTGAGGAAGCTGAACACTTCTAATTTCAATTTGGGTTAAGTTTGCAAAAAATGAGCTTGAAAGTACACATTTAATAACTCGACGATAACTCGACTCGAGTCACTGTGAGCAAGACTTGACTTGATTTGAGTTATTGGCACAAAAGGACTCGGCTTGGTATTCGATTAGTCAATCGAAACTCGACTAGGAATCAACTACTATGACTCAACGTCGTCTTTAGATTCGACTGACTCCATATGATAATGAAATCACTTGCATAAAACCGTTTTCTATTTTGCGACTTTTGCGTAATATACAGCATAGCAAATGATAAATACACATTCCTATCACACAAGAATGTTAGTGATTTTATGTAATATGGAACTCAGAAAGTGATGATAATCAATTCCTATATATGCTATGACATATAGTAGGATAAACCCAACAATCAAAATTTTTACGTGATATACTGTCGCATACAGGATTTTCAAAAGTAGCACGCATTCCTTGTGTTAAAAGACATAAGAAATCTCAACGAAAACATTTAGGATTTTTTAGAATAACTGTTTCTGTTTGTTGTAGCGTGTATCTAAGATAGAAAAGTTGCTTTTCATAAATGACATCCTATATCATTTCTTGCAAGATTTGATCGATTTGATACAATGCGCTTAGGTAAAATGAGTGGAGTATTTGCTGGAAAAATGGCAGGGGTCCAGCAGGTCGGGAAAGGTGGGGCAAAACCAGATGTGGTCAGTAGTAAAGTAGTTTTACTTGAGTAAACTACTTAAGTAGTTTTTTAGTAAAATGCTACTTACTTGAGTAGTTTTATTTTTTCCCATTTCTACTTTTACCTAAATAATTTTATTTGAGAGTAGCATTACTTGAGCAATTGCAAATTTTGCTCAAGTAAATGCGAGTAAACCAAGTTTTGTTTGGTTGGATTGTTAAGTCTTAACACATGAAAAACCTAGCTAGTTTATCAGTTGGTTAATGCGTGATCATTACGGAGATTTCAGACTATGACATTACCAGGGGTTAACTAGTAGCTACGTATCATTTAATCAATAAATAAATTGGCAACTTTGTTTTTGGCGGTAATTTTTGTTTGTTCCGTCACTCCCCTGTTGCAGACTTGCAGTGTGTGTTACAGCATATCAAGGTGTGATTTGGCTCTTTTATAAAATCGCGTGCATTTCAGGCTCTCATTTTACTTTTATGCATTTGTAGCAAAACATCTCAACGAAATTCGTTAATGAGAAAAATAACATTCGGAAGTTTTGTTTGGGAAAGGTTAGCCTTGTGTTAACTTATTAGGCCAGGCTAAATTTTTATGTAGGCCTATCTGCCTACCGGTAGCGACAACGCAGCTCACAACAAATTTTAATTTACAACCAATAGCCTATCTTAGTTTAGGCTGCATAAGATCTTAGGTAATTCAAGCATTAAAGTTAGTAAACCTGCTTACAAGACTAGGCTGTGAGCTGGTGACTTGTTGTGAAAAGCTGCTGTTAAAAAGAGTTTTTCTACTTCAGAATTTAGCTGTTTAAAAATTGTAAGTTCGACTGATATCACTGCATTAATTGAAGACCTTGTTTTATATTCATTTGAATCTGAAGATGTGAACAAATCTACTTATCAGCTTATAGCCAGCTTTAGCATCAGATAGTGTAGGTGTATACCCGCGATTTTATTACCAGTATGTATCAGTGTATGAAGATCAGCTGCTAAACGTTATCTCAGCAGATCTGCAGCCTGATAGACTGTTTGCTTTTCTTCTATTTGCCAGTTGGCTTGTGGGTGTTAGTTATATAATTACACAAGTTTTGCTGCTATGCTAAGTTAGTGAGTGTCATAAATTTATATCGTAATCTTATTTTATTGGAAGTGGCTAAAGAACCAAATCCAGTTCTTTTAGAATTGGTTCGTTTCTTTCTGTGACGTTCACATGACGTCAGATATCAAAATTAAAATCAAAAAATTTAAGCTTAAGGTTGGGGTTGGAGTTAGGTGGGTCCTACAAACCACAAGGAACTACAGGGAACCCCCTAACCCTCAATCTCCTAACCCTCTCTCCTAAACCCCGTATTCCCTTGTAGTCTTTTGTATTTCCTTGTAGTCCCTCCTTATAGTCCCTTGTATCTCCTTGTAGTTTCTTGCAGTGTTTAGTTGGACCGGAGTTAGGTGAGCACCAGGCTTTGCAAATAAGTTATATTGAGTGGGGGTTAAGTTAGTATTAAGATGGCTAAAGAGCGTGATCCGGTTCTTTAGCCACTGTCTATTTTATAACATAATTAGATTTTCATTTATTCATTGTATCGGTATTGTTTTTTCTTTGTGTACTGGTATATTTACCGGATATATTGATTTAACAATAGAGTCTAATGAGTACTCTTTTTGGTAGAAATACCAGTATTGGTACCTCTGGATCTGGCAGCACAAGTGCTTATGCAAGTGATAGTGATTCAATGATAACTGATGTATCTTCAGGAAATGAAAGTGAGACTTTGAACAACAACAATACAGGTATTACTAAAAATCCATGGCCATATTTAGATTGTTTCTTTAAATTTAAAATAGAAGAAAAAAATGCAGTTAAATTTGAGTGTTTGCTTTGCAAACCACGAAGTGTTGAAATCTCGTCCTACATAAGTTTTCCTTCGAATCTGCAAAACCACATTAAGGTTGGTAGATAATGAGAATGCCTTGTTGCAACGCTTGCTTTATATCTTATTTTGATTTTAAAGTTTTGTTTTTACAAAATATAGTTTCAATATGCCAGCGAGATTGGTGTTAGTTGAAAGTCTTGGCATGGAGTTAGCCAAAACAATGTTCAGCAATAAAGCATGACATTCTATTCTCACTAAAAAGCTGAAAACATTGATGCAGTTTAAATGTCATATGCAAATGTTTTATATAACTTTTGGGGGTAAATAGGTCGTAGACTATTTTGCAAACAAAATATTATCATTCTGGTTATGGTACAATGGATTCACGACATTTTGGCACCAAGCTTCTTTAATGATTTCTTTTCATTGAAGGTAGTGATATATAGACTTCATCAGAGGTCCACATTGGTAACATTTTGGTTGTATGTAATACATTTATAACTTTTAACTTCAATATTTTCATCATGCTTTGATGGGACCAAACAGCTCTTAAAATGTAATGCTGCATTAATCTACCTGCCATTGTCTTGGTTATAATTTTCTGCTTATGGTATTTATCAACTTTGTTTTGTAGTAATATTTTACTTAGTCTTTCATTAGAAGCTTACAGGAATTTTTTATGTATTGATATATGATATATTTTTCATGTACCTGTCTTTAACAAAATAAAACTAAGTCGATTTTCTGATCAGTCAAATCCATTTCAGTGTCTAAAATGACTTGTCACAGAAAGCCTTGAGGCATGTAGGCATGTTCACAAAATAGCTGTGTTCCCCCACACCTTGTTATGGAAACAAATCTGCTCCCTTGTGCTTTTATTTTGATTTTACATGTTATCTAGTGGTTATCGCACTGGCCTCTGGAGCAGAAACGCAGGTTTGGTTCTTGTGTCAGACAAATCGGACGCAGTTTCACCATCGACTTGCCACCAGTGCAGTATTCATCACTCGTGTGACTGCATTGCCTTGGAGCAAAGCAGTGAAGATGGGCCCCACAACTGGTGACATGTCTCAGCATGTTAAGCCTATATAATGATGGTTTGTTTGTTTTAAGGAAGTTGTTTTATTGGTGTTGTTTAATAGACACCCACACCTATTTAGTTACCTACTTTATGCTGTTTCTAAGGCTCTTCTATAGAGTTTGAACTTGATGAAAAGATACATCTAGCGAAATTAATGATATGAAGCTTTCCCAAAGACACAATAAACGTTAGTTTGCTTGGGCTCAGTAAGTTTTCAGCTTGCTTTTATGTATTGATTCTTGGCTGACAATTACGAACTATCAAACCTTTATCAAATTGTTTACGACGTTCTATATACTGATAATGTATATAGATGAATGTGTGTTATCGTTAAACAACACAGTTTATTATTACCGGTAACTATTTTCTGCCGTATGAATCATTTCATACAAAAAAAGAGCTCCTATTCCAATGCAATGTACGATTTGTGTTAAGAACAAAAACCACCCACTTTATTACGTTTGATGTTGTATAACTTATACATACCTTTATATAACATGGTACTACAAACTTGAGCACTTTCTGAAATGAAGACTTTAACTTCAGAATAACGTTAGTATTGTATTTGTAGGCAAAACATCCCAATAGTTTGGAAAAATACAAAAAGCTTCTATTGCAAGAATTCTGTCTTTTGTAAAACCTAATTTTCGTTGACTCTAAGGCAAATGTCTTTTATTTTGCAACAACTAATTTATAATATTTGGATTCTTGTGTGTAACATCTAACAACACAAGTAATGCGCTTCATATTATTTTTGTAGATTGAGCTTTCAGTTTCAGCTAATGTCTTCGCAAGATACTGATAATTGATTAATCACTTACCACGCTCATCGCCTGCGGGGTAATAAAACGCCTTTTAAATATTGGTACCAGTAATTCCTCTGGGGAACGGGAAAAATAAGGTTTGCCATTTCTCGTTTCCCGGGAAAATTTCAGCAGAACCCTGGGAAACAAATTGAGTTTAAAATTCCGTTATGAGCATAAATTTTCCTTATTCCTGTGATTGGACCTTAAAAATCAAAACTTATCGACTGCTTGCTTCGGAAAAATTCTGGAAATTTCCGAAATTCTTAGAAATTTGAGTTTAAAATTTCTCGTTTTCTGGAAAGCCAGATGGTCGGAAAAGTAGGACTTTTCGTTTAACCTTTGCACCAGTAGTTTTGTTCAGTTTTTATTAGCAATGTTCTTCAAATTGCAGAGTTATATGAATATTAACTTAGAGCAGTACCAAGTGTGCCTCCTCGGTGGTTGACAGGCTGTTTTGACTCCTTGGAGAGTTTGATACAATGACCACTAAGTCGAGGGGAAAAAAGTTAATGTGGTTAAATCGTCGACGTCGAATCACTTCACTGTTTGACCCTGCTAATAGTCTATTCGGCCAACGTTTTGTTGTTATCAGCAAAGTAAAGCAAAATTAATGCGTGTAAGTTACTTCAGTTTGTACCTATGTTATCTCACCAAACTTTTGAGTAAGAAGTAACTTAATTTGTAAATGGCCAAGCTTTACTGCCTTTTAGCCTGCTAACGCAATGCTTTTTTCTTGAGATCCAATAACACAAAACGTTACGATATTTGGCAGCAGTAATGATGCTTTTTACAATGTTTCCGCAATTTCTGTGGTATAAGTATAAAATATTCTAAGATCATTTTTGAGTTCCCGAAATGTTTATTTTTCGACGACGAGGGCAATGAAAATGTATACAGTGTTAGATAACAAAGAAGTTAAAAATACTGGCCTGAAAAAGCTTAATATACTGTTTCAGGTTGAAGTAAAACACAGCTGAACCACACTCATTCAAAATAATAAAACTACTTTTTTACTTAAGTAATTTTATTTCGACTACTTTTTTATTTAAGTAAAAATGTACCGGTATGCTGTTACATCTACTTTTACTTTAACTACTTTTTCGACCAAGTAGTAATACTTTTATTCGAGTAGAATTTGAGGCTACTTTGACCACCTCTGGGCAAAACGGACTACTTAATACCTAACCGGTAAGTTTCCAAATACTTGCTTGGCTTCTTTGAAAACTCAGGACTTTTTGCAGCGCTATGGTCAAATCCAAAATTTACCCAATTTGAAATTTGGTGACCTTTTTTTGGGGTATCATCAATTTAAAAACATTAATTTTGCTCAAATTGTTTTTTATACTAAATTAGCCAAATTTAAATTTACAACTAATTCCGTTCTATTTTCTTAGCATTCCTCGTTGCAGCTCGGGGCATGTTAGGAGCGACGGCACTCACTTTGAGAACCACTGTCCAACCTAGGATAGCTCTGTAAGCGTTTTACAACAGTTTCTCAAATGTAAGTGGCAATTTAACTTAAATATTTAGGTTTTTGTTTGTCCCATGAAAGTTATCGTTTGCTAATCAAATTTAGAAGCATTTGCTTGCTTCGAAAAAAAATTTTAATGAATCCTCTTCTAAAAACAATTAAAATAAGTTCAGGCCATTAGGAACAAGGTGTTCATGTTACTACTTTTTTGCAGACATAAGCTTTGGAAAATATGCAACTTTATTTTGTTTCCGTTACAGTTGTATAAAAGAAACACTTCTATAAAACAAAATCGCTACCAAAACAAAGCAAACGGGCAAGAAGGAGTGAGTTATCTCCTCTGGCAATTACAAGCGCATTTTGCAAACAAAATAGTTATCGTTATCATCGGCACAAGCTTCATGAGCCCAACTTCACCAATTTATGCACTTGGTCCATCCTTCTTTACTAAAAGGTTTGGACTAGAGCTTATGTTATCAAAAACATGTATCAAATTGCTGTCATCACTTTCACATTCGTCCGTTCTCTTTCTGAAAAATCTTTGTGCCGTTTTTTGTTTTTTCGACCTCGCATTTTTTGTAGCATGTTTTTGGATTGTGGCCTTTGTAGTGCAAGCTTTTTGTTTTAACGAAATTGTAATCAAGTTATTCGTATAAAGCAAATTTGTAAAAATAGTTGCCGCTCCTGTCTTGCCTCTTCGCTTTTTTTTGTTTGCTATTTGCTAGTGAAATTGGTATAGCATGCAAAAGAGTCTCGTGTGCAAAAGTTGAATTTCAATCAACAGCTTTATGCACTTCCGGGGATGTCATTTCTTCTCCAGCGCTTGATATAAGTCTACTTATCTCATCGAATAGGTTTGGCTTTCAACCACTGCACATAAGTAAGAAGTGCAAAAACACTGGTGTCTCCAGAAAAATCAATTGGAGTATGATCTCCATCTTCACATAACTTTAAATTAGATGAAAGTGTTTCTGATTTTTCAAACCCATTAAGTGGATTAGGCAGGATCTTATGCTCAGTTGTAAGTCTTAATAAATAATTTGTCCTTATGAAACTCGGTAACTATCCTACCAAGGTAATTGCAAAGGTATTTGAGTAGAACGCGATAAGTGGCAACTAGAAAAAAATATCTGGTGGTTGCAGCCGATGGCTACTACAAGGTTGTGGGCACGAAACAGTCTCTTGATTTTTATAAGCATCACGTTTCTTGTGTGGCTGATGTTATTATTCAGTTTTTAAAAAGCCTGATGTTCTTCTGATTGTTTTGCTTGAAAAATAAAGTGTTTGACGCACGAAGTGAAAATCTCCATTTACATCTTGCATCAAGGATGGCATGCATATTCACAATAACAAGGTGTGCTGTCCATTAACTCTGGCTTTATTCTTTGTGTTGGAAAAATTGAAAAAAGAGGACAAGAGCTTCTTCCAGCTGACACATAAATTACTGCTGTTGGCCAAACGCCCATTTCCGCAGATGTTAGAGTACCATCTTGATTTTTGTTCCTCTAAGCAGCAATTCCAGATTTCTTTGTTTGGACGGTGATGATACCCAATTGGTATACATTGAAAATTTGATAAGAAGCAAAGAGAAAAGTACTGAAAATATTCTTTGGAAGGTCAAGAGTTAGCCTTCTCTCAATCAATTAAACTCCTTGCCCGAGCTACTGACGTTGCTTTCGGGGTATAAAAATACAAGTTTGTTTTTTCAGAAATGCCACACCCAAACTAGGCATGTACAGCGTTTTGCGAAGTTAAAATTGTGGCTTATAATATTTTTTTACTGGCTGGAAGATTAATGACCAAGGATAGTAACGGCAAGTCTTTTTTGAAACGTCAAAAACCTTTGCTTAAGATTAGGTATGTGACTTAATAATTCTTTTTTCTAATCTGCCAAAAGCGTTGCGCGAAACCGCCCAATATTTTCTTGCTTCCTAGCATCTCTTCATCTTGTTTTTTCAAACTATTTATGGAGTTGGATTTCGGCACTCGTACAATTGTGCCTACCATCGCATATCCCGTTTTACCACCTTCTTGTACATTTTGAATAGCTCTACGTAGATTTCATCATGGCGGCACGTGAGATTAGGATGACTTGTTTTCCTGATTAATAATACTAACCTGATAAATAATATTTTTGTTTTCCCAATGTAACCATTGCCCCAACTTAAACGACTCTTCTCATTTGTATTTCCTGTGTGAGCTAGACAGGTTGGTTTAGCAAGTTTCAGAGCAGAGAATCCATTCTTTCATCAACTTAAAACCAAAAAAATTCTCCAAATGGTCTGCTTTTTTCGAGAAGTATTTACGTAAACAAGGCCCTTCAACTCAGAAAACAACTTTCAAAAACGTTGGATTAGTGTTAAGCTCTCGTTTGTTTAAACTTCCACGAGCAATGGGTAGATTTTCTAGCCCAGTGGTTCTTAATTAGAGGTGCTCGCATCCCCAAGGGGTGCGAACGTCTCTTTGAATATTGATATCAGCGATGACAATATAAAAAACATTACATAAAATGGTACAAAGGAGTGCAAAAATGATTTTTTTATGAGGACAGGGCGCGGGCTTCGAAATGACTTGAGAACCGCTGCTCTAGCACATTTCGTGATCAATAATTGGGCATGGCGAAGCAATATCTTGAGCGGTTTGATCCTTCGAGCGACGCTTACAGGCCTCAGGAAGTGTTATTTCCAATTTTTGGCAGGAAGTGTTATATTCCACAAGTTTAAGCGAAAACGTATGATGCTAGTGCGAAAAAGGTTTAGCCTTACCCAAATTAAGCGTAATAGAAGCATTACGATGGCACAGATGAGCAGTCGCTATTTCAAAAGTAGCGGCCTTACCTCTGCTTGCAATTTAACTCAAATTGTCGCGCGATAGTAGCGAGTAACGTCCGCTACATTCTTCGCAATGTAGCAGACGCTACTGTACTTTCAGCTCAAGAATTACTTTTTTATTTTAAACTCGTTTAAAAATAAAACAATTTTAACTTTAGTATTCGTAAGTATCGAGTTTCAAAATTTCCGGAAGGGCAAAACTGAAATATTTCGCTTCGCGACGTAATAAATCATCTACCGTAATCTCTTCAGCCTTCAAGTTCACATAGAGAAACCCAGCGGTAACAGATAAATAGGGCAAAGACCTGGCTATTTTAGTTTATACAAGACAAGATTACTGATTGACATTGTAATTAGCCTTATATTCTAACTCAAATTTCAACACGTTTGCGAGAGTCATTCGTAAGCTTTTCAGAATATCAGTATAAGGCGTGCAGTGCTAAACGTAAAAAAGTCAACTCTGTACCGACATGAGCATGAGAGCTATGACTGTTACGACATGATGGAATGTTTGAATCAGAGGTGTAAACAAGCCGACCCGGGCCCAGTTACACAGCAGGTCTTCCAAATCACATCAAGTTGGAAGACTTGTTGTGCACTTTATTTGTTCTCTGTAACTAAGAGACAACTTTTAAAAATCAATTTATTTGTCCGGGTGGAAGTCTATTTTTTCGGTGGGGAGGGGAGAATATACCTTTCGAAAGCAGTTGTTTTGTCCATTGTTGTGGTGCAAACCTTTTTTTGATATTTTTGTGAATCGCGGGTAGAAATTGATGTTTTTGACCAATCTCGAGATAACAAACTTTTTTATCTTGATCAACTTTATAAAATGGATTTTGTGCTCTTCTTTTTACAAACGTTGACCGGCCCCACGAAATGCTCTGGTGAGCCGTAGCTTGCCCATTTCTGTTTTAAGGGAGATTGAGTATATTAACAGATTCGGGCTCTCATGGAATAATGCCAGGTTTGTAGGTACCACCTGTACGACCTTATCAACTCGACTGGTAAAATCACCACGACTGTCACGAAAGAAAATAACTGTTTGCAAAATTACGATTGTTGCTTGTTTACGGCAAAATAATAATAAAAATGATAAAATAAATAATGGAAAATGATTGTGGCAAACGAGTAAATTAGTTACTAATTAAATTCCTCTATCAAAACGAACTAAATAGCGCAACTTTGCGATAGCAAGTTTAGCAAACTCTCGGGTTGCAGCCTCTAACCCAGTGGCCTTAATTAATTTTATGAAGTTGAATCCCAGAAACAAAACAACAGTGGAACCTCATTATCTAGTTAGATATTGTGGCGAAATGAAGGCATAGGATTTGATGCACCTTTAAATCTATGTTTACCGTTCTCTTAAAGATTCGGTAGCTGCATGATTTTTTCCCTCTTAACAATTTCTTGGTTAACCATGTTGAAAACGCGTAAAAAGAAGTCGAAAATATTTTACAGATGAGTTTTCGTCTTTGTAAAAATGAAAGTCTACGAAAATTAGTCGTCGCACAGAAAAAGAAAACTTGGCGGTAGCGAATATTCGCGAGTTTAAGAAACGCAGGTATTGAGTTTGGAAAAATGTGCGTGTGAAACTTTTGTGCTCCCACTTAGTCGCGCTTCCCGTAAAAAGTAGCAGGTCTTTTCTCCATGTACAACCATAAAGGTTTTCCAAATATTTGGAGGTATTTTTTATTTCTTCCCTGGCCCAAATTTTTCAGGGCGCGTAGCTCCAGTTTGCTTTGCGCCATCGTTAGAATATGGCATCACTCTAGGTAAAGCAAAAGCAGATTGTCACTGTCTGCAGTTTGCTCAAAGTGCATCGGTGGCTTCTTGTATTACTTCAAAAGCAAATTGTTTCCTACACCGCATTAACTTTTCTTGATTCTATTTCTGAGCCATTGTGTGAAAATATTAATTAATGATTATTATACGATTACATGCATCAGCCATATAAGTTGACATATCAGCCTATTTTTAAAGCCTTAAGAAGTAACCCCAAAAACAAGGTTAGTCTACTTGAGATATCAAGTTATATAGGCATGACATTACAGTTGTGTGCAGAAGTTTAGGACCACCTACCAAAAATTTCCTTTTTCTTGATTTCCAGCCTTGCAATGTCATCCGGCTTGTTCAAAATTGCATCATCGTATTGAATCAGTCAAGCCCTCTATATAAACAGTTAGTAACGGAATCTTGTGATAGAAAATAGCAGATTGTGACGTAATCCTTTTTGCGGGAGAGGTAAAGATCTTTGTTTAACCTTGACCTTTGTTTAACACTATTTAACTATTGTTTAAGCATTTCTATGCCCAAAATACACAACACAAATCAACACTGTAATAGTTCATTTACAATGTTGAGCAAGAAATAACAATTGTTTTGAAGAGCTTAATCCTTTTGTTGAATATTGTTCGTGCGTTTTATTGTGTCGCCGCGTGCGAGTTTTGAAGCCTTGGCCTCTTGCTTCGCTCTACCATTGATAGCAAGTGAGTTAATTTATTTGGCATTTATCTCGCCTGTTAAAGCTTCAGGCTGCCTCCATACCGCCGCAATTACACTTGTTTATTGGTTTTGTGCCAGTTATTGTTTTGAGTTGCCAGATCAAGCTGAAGGTTGCAACATGAAACGTTGGAACCATAACCGGTAAAGGGAGAGATGTGGCGGACCTTATGGAGCAAAGAGGGCTGGACATACTGTGTGTGCAGGAAACTCGCTGGAAAGGGGAGAAAGCAAGATGCATAGGTGGAGGATATAAAATGTGGTACTGTTGAAGCGAAAACAAAAAGAATGGCGTGGGAATCATATTGAAAAAGGAACATGTAGACAGGGTAGTGGAGTTGTGGAGACTAACAGACAGGATAATATGCTTGAAGATAGAACTTGATGGTGTTTTGTTGAATGTTGTCAGTGCGTATGCGCCGCAGGTGGGGTGCATACGTGAAGAAAAGGAAGCATTTTGGCTGGATCTAGATGAGACAGTGGAAAAGATACCAAAGAATGAAAGAATTGTGGTGGGAACGGACCTAAATGGGCACGTAGGAGAAGGGAATAACGGTGATAAAGAATGCATGGGCAGACATGGATTGGGGAAGAGAAATAACGAAGAACAAGCAGTGGCGGATTTTGCTAAGAGAATGGAACTAGCGATCACTAACACCTACTTTGTAAAGAAATCAGCACACAGAGTCACCTACAACAGTGGCGGACGCAGTTCACAGGTGGATTACATTATGGTGAGAAGAAGAAGAATCAAGGAGGTGGTGGATACAAAGGTTATTGTTAATGAAAGTGTAGCAAAACAGCACAGAATAGTAGTAAGTGCGATAATCATCTGGACGAAGTGGAAGAAAGCACCAAAATCAGTGAAGAGAATAAAATGGTGGAAGCTGAAAGACTTGAAAGTGAAGAACAAATTTAAAATGGAAGTGATTAAAAGCGGAATACTTGGTGCAAAGGAAGATTGGCAAAGAGTAGCTGAGATGATACGGAGCATTGCCAGAATGGAATTGGGTGAAACATCAGGAAAAATTAGCACGGCAGGTAGACGGGTGACGTGGTGGTGGAACCAGTAAGTCCAGGAGAAACTGAAGGATAAGAGAAATGCTAAAAAGGCATGTGATACCATGAGAGATGATGCAAGCAAGTTGGCCTATAAAACTGCAAGAAAACAAGCAAAGAGAGAAGTGGCAAAGGCAAGAAACAAGGCATACGAGGAACTGTACGAAAAATTGGAAACAAAGGAGGGAGAAAATGAGTTGTTTAAGTTAGCAAAACAGAGAAACAGACAAAGCAAGTATGTACAACAAGTAAGAGTAATCAAGAGTAAAACTGGAGAAATACTGATGGAAGAAGAGAAAGTGAAACAGAGATGGAAGGAGTATTTTGACGACTTACTCAACCAGGAAAACCCTAGAGAGAGAAGAGAAATGAGAACAGAAGAGACAAAAAGGGAAGTGGAAGATATCTCTGTAGAAGAAGTCAGGAATGGGTTGAGAAAGATAAAGAAGGGAAAGGCCCAAGGACCTGATGACATACCAGTGGAAGTATGGATCGCTCTAGGAAATAAGGGTGTGGAGTTTTTAGTGAACTTTTTTAATAGACTCCTACAAGGGGAGAAGATGCCAGATGAATGGAGGAGGAGCGTGCTTGTATTTTTGTACAAAGGCAAAGGAGCCATCAAGGAATGTGGAAATTACCGTTGAATCAAGTTGATGAGTCACTCTATGAAACTGTGGGAGAGGGTAATAGAAGCAAGGATAAGGAAGGAGGTGACGATTGGTGAGCAACAATTTGGGTTCATGCCAGGAAGGAGTACCACCGACGCAGTTTTCTGTTTAAGGATGCTGTTGGAAAAGTGGACTGAAGGGCAGAAGGCGGTACACTGTGGTTTTATTGACTTGGAGAAGGCATACAACAGGGTGCCCAGAGAGGAACTGTGGGAATGCTTGCGGTTAGCTGAAACATCAGAGTGCTATATAACGATTATTAAGGACATGTATGACGGAGCGACAACAACTGTGAGAAGTGCAGCAGGGTTGACTGAGGAATTCAAGGTAGGTGTTGGACTTCACCAAGGCTCAGCACTCAGCCCATTCCTTTTTACCATCATCATGGACAAGCTGACGGAGGACATCAGGAAGGACGCACCATAGGATATGCTGTTTGCAGATGACATACTGCTGTCTAGGCAAAATTGCAGGGAGCTAGAAGATGATCTGGAGATGTGGAGAAATGCACTGGAGAGAAGAGGCCTGAAAGTGAGCAGGAGCAAGACCGAGTATTTGAAGGCTGGGGATGTGGATGATGGAGAAGAGTTAAAGCTGCAAGGAGAAAAGCTAAAGAGAGCAAAAAATTTCAAATATCTGGGTTCGACAGTTAGTAGCGATAGAAGATGTGAGGAGAAGGATCCAAGCAGGCTGGATGAGTTGGAAGAAGGTGTCTGGAGTTCTGTGCGACAGGAAGTTATCAGCAAGGGTTAAGGGTAAAATGTACGAGAGTGTTGTCAGACCAGCCATGCTTTATAGAATGGAAACGGTGGCAGTGACGGAAAGACAGGTGGGAAAAATGGAAGTTGCAGAGTTGAAAATGATGAGATGGGCACTGGGAGTGACGAAAGGACAAGATAAGAAACCAATACGCCAGAGGGACAGCGAAAATCGCAAAGCTAGGAGACAAACTTCGGAATACAAGGCTACGCTGGTATGGTCACGTGAAAAAGAAAGAAGAAGGCTACGTGGGAAAAACGATGATGGAGATGGCGGTGCCAGCTAGAAGGAAAAGAGGAAGGCCAAGGAGAAGGTGGATGGATTTGGCAAGAGAAGACATGTAAAGGGTTGGAGCTAAGGAAGGAGATGAAGTCGACCGGGAGAAGTGGAAAATACTTTCGCGCTGTGGTGACCCCAAATAGAAAGAAGCCGAAAGAAGAAGAAGAAGTTGTTTTGAGTTGCCAGCGAACGAATGGCAATTTACACCGTTGTGTTGTTAGAAGATTGTGTTTAGCTTTCTAAAATCTTTTACCTCCTTTGGTCGTGATTTTATAAATGCAGCAAAAAGCTTGCATAGCAGCTGTTGAAAGTATTTTTACAAAGTCGCAAACACCAAAAGGCAAACTTGCAATTCGTGAGCTATTCATTAACTCTTTTGCTCCCGCAAAACAGTCCTCAAATTATTTGCATAAAAAGACCATTGATTATCTTTGCTTTTGTCATTCACTGGTTGTAGGCAATTAGCTATTATATCGATCACGTTATATCACTGAAAAGAAAATTTCATTGTAATTTAAAATATGCTGACCTCCAAAAAAATTTTTTTGTCCGAGAATATAATTTGTGCAAATTAACTCCCGATTTTTTGGGGGAGTAAATCACTTTCAAAATAGAGTACTGTAGCTTTAAAAATTTTCAGAGACTTCATTTTTTGATGTATTGTTTCAAAAATTTAGACACATCATGCTAAAGAACCATGCTTTTGAGGAAAATAGTCAAAATGTACCAAGTTACTTAGTTTTCCTACAATTGTTACTTTTTTGAGATCCCGAGTCACAGATATTTCAAGATCTTTTTGGGCCAGAACAAAATGATGTGTATTGGAATTGCGTTTTTGATTGATCAAAATGAAATGAAAATTAAATCAAACTACCTGATGTAATATTTTTTTGGAAAGGAAATTTTCATCCCAATTTGCGTGCTGTGTATTCTAAAAACAATGTTTTGTGACTCAAAACAAAAACATTTTTATCCCCTTCTTTTTTGGTGGGGAAAACCAATGTTACACCAAGTTTAAAAGGTATTACAGGCCTCGCGTGTAGACGAAATTTTTTTTAAATGGCCGCTAGATGATGTAAAAGAGTTATACTTTTGTGAAAACAAAGTAAAAAATCATCAAAGAATAAATTTTTTGTACTATTTTTAATTTTTTGAAGCCCAGCAGCCAAATTTTGGCCTTTTTGGGGGGTTTTGGAAGCTACTGCAAATACCCTTTTCATCAATCGATACAAAATAACTCTTTGCCTATGCCACCTAATATTGCCCATCTTTGAAAAGATTGTTTCTTTCTGATTCAAATGATATGCAGTATAAACAGATTATTTTGTTGCTTAAGGTGAAACATAAGCTATTGTTTCTCACGGCCTTTTAGCAGGGGGAAAGCTAATTTTGATCGATTATAGCACGCCTGTCAAAGTCAATAAAAAGTGCTTTGTTTGCATTTTCTCCTTGGTAATTTGATACAATGTGGTAAGAGAGTGGCGCAAGTTAATAAAAATGTTCTAAGATTTTTAAAAGGTGTACTTTTTTACAATTTTTAATTTTATAAGATCTAGCACCAAAACTGGGGGGGTTTTGCCAGTACCGAAGATGATTTAGGGTTTATCATGTATGCTAGCCTTTTTATCAATCAAAACTTAGCCTAAAATATGTATAATGATATATTTTTAAAAAGGAAATATCTTCATCTTTCAGATGATATAAAGTTTAAAACTAATATCTTATTGCTAAAAATGAAACAGGACCGTTATTATACCCCCTTTTTTTGTTGGGGAAACCAGATTATCTCCCGAAGTACCCTACCTTGCAAAGTCAATAAAAAGTGTTTGATATACACCAGATTCGTGCAAACTTGATACAGGGCGAGGAAAAAGAGTTGTGTAAACGGATAAATATGATTCCAAATTTGGAAAGGGAGTACTTTTTGTGTGATTTGCATTTTCTTTGGTCCAGCTATCAAATTTTGAGTGTATTGGGTCGGTACTAAAGATAACTCCAGGTATCATGTTTCATTAATCATTATAAAATAACTCTTAGCTTAAACCATGCAACAATATATATTTTTGAAAAGGAAAATTCTTCAACATTTAGATGATATGTAGTTTGAGAGGAAAATTTTGTTGCTAAAGATGATACAGGACCATGTTGGCCCCCTACCATTTTTGTAGGAAAATCACTAGTTTTTTTGCTTTCGATATTTTTAGAATTGGCTATCTATCAAAAATTCCACAGACTTCATTTTTTGATCAATCTTTCTGAAAACTTAGATGCAGACGGCTAAACAGCCATAGATTTCAGAAGAAACAGCCAAAATGTACTAAACGAATCAGTTTCCTTACAAATTGCAATTTTCTGAAGTATCGTTGAAACATTTTTCAACAAAAAAATCAAAAATTGTGTATGCCTACTATTTTTTTTATCAGACATTATAAAGTAATCCTAAGCATCAATTATTTAAAATTTTATATTTTTGGAAAGCTAATTTCCTGACCTTTCTAAATATACTACCAATTGTTAGGTTATTACATTGTTTATGTATTAAAATTATCTGTTTGTAATAGGCTATCAAATTTTTGGGGAATAAAAAATTCGACTACAGATAATATAGGTCAATTTTTTCAGAATAAAAACAAATAGTTAAGACACAAATAAAACATTATCGGAATCGCCTTGAAATAATGTTTAATTTAAAAAAATTGTTGAATTCGGTTGAGAAATAAAGTCACAAATCAATTTTTAAGTAAACCGATTTTTTCAAGTTTTGAAAAAAATCATCAATTGATGATCTCATGGGAGCGAAAGAGGGGTTTGTGGAAAGAGAGATTGTACTGGAGACTTTTGAGTCAAACTTTTGAGTCAGAGCTAGACCAGAGTCTAAACATCTTCCAGAAGATCAATATTCAAGCATAAATCATTTATGGTCGATAAAAAACATGAATAAAAACACAAGAAAATTGCAAAATGAATAGTAATCTCACATTTCAAAGTAAAATCGATTATACAAAGTAAAAATATGGCCATTGTAACAGCCGCAGAAACTATGCAAACCTGCTTTTACAACTTTTTAATCAAATGTTGTATGAATGACATTAATCATCGGCCTTGTTACATACGCAAATAGCCCTTTTTCTTGATCTACGCGATGCGAGCGGATTATGACGTAATGTTGTCGTAACAACGACTCACGATTTCTCGCTTTCCTTAGCGCGAATTGCCACGAGGTGAAAACGTTAGGTGCTGGTTATCTGGAATTCTCGGTTTAAAATATTACGGTTATTATGTTAGTTTGTTGAGTTGTCCGAATAATAATCTGATAATAATGCTAGGATGTATGAAATTTGAGATTCAGATGCAAGTTTAACCCTCTGTCTACCATGGGGTCAATTTGACCCGAATTACATTTTTGAAAAGCTCCTATTACTAAACCGTTTGCAGCAGCGCTATGAAACTTCTTGACTTTTATTTTATATCGAAGAGGTTTGTTGACTTAAAAAATTTTTTTTGCTGGACATCTTTATCATGAGCTAATAAAAAAAGCAGCATCGTATACCATTGGGGTCAAATTGACCCCAAGCAGTTTTACAAATATGTGACCCGATGAAACATGCGAATAAATAAAAAAGTACTTAATTATTGCACTGCTTACTTACCACAAATGAAGATAAATTTTTTTATCTATAATTAATAAAAACAAAAATGTCAATAAATTTGAAAACAAAGACAAAAGAGTTAAATGCTAAAAAGCAACATCTCAAGATAACTTTTTGAAGATGAAGTTTTGGGTTTTCTATCAAGTGACGACAGCGAAGAAGAAATTAGCGACTTTGATTGGATTTCTACGGATGATGGCAAAGAAGACAGAAAAGGAATATCTTCATGTGATTCATCTTCTGAAGAAGAAATGGATGACTAATCATGTTCCTCTGCTTCTGCAAATTAAATCGTTTTCAACACCAAAACGTGGCAAACAACATCTTTCGCAAATAATGCTAGTAGAGCAGCTGCGCATAATCTCATTCGACAAAGTCCAGGACCAACAAGATATGCAAAATCTCAGTGCTCAGTAATAAGTGATACTTTTTCTTTGTTTTGCGGTCTTTTCCTCGAAAAAACATATGTCAGTGGACTAATTTCGAAGGAGCCATAGTATATGGTAGCTCTTGGAAACCCGTGGATGATGAAGAATTCAAAGTTTTTTTTGGTGTAGCTATTTTGATTGGCGTATATAAGTACAATAAAGAAAGCATTGCACAACTATGGAACACACCTGATGGCCGACCCATTTTCAATCGCACATGAATAGAGAAAGGTATCAACATTTTACGCGGTCTCCGATTTCACAATGCACATTCAAGACGACATCATTGATCCTCTGACAAATTGCAACCAATCAGAGAAGTGTTTGAAACTTGGGACTCTTGCATGATTCTTACACCTGCAGACCAAGCATGACAGTGGCCGAGCTGCTGGTATGCTTTAGAGGAGGGTGCCTTTTCAAGCGGTACGTTTCTTCAAAACTAGGAAAATACGGAATAAAAATCTGGAGAATTTGCGACTCCACTTGCTCTCACTCATGGAAAATGCAAGTCTACATTGAGAAAGATACTGTGCCGCGTTTTAATAATAATATAGGACTTTTCGGTTCTATCTCAATCTTAAATTTCCTTTAAAATTGAGGGGACGTACGATAATCGCTCGGATAATTAGGTCTGACTGCAACTTAACAAAACTTGGAAAAGATTGGCTTCCACTGAAAAAAAAACATCTTAAACCATATTAATAGCAGAATAATGTATTCGCAGAAATAATACTTCACGACTTCAAGCTTCTTCGCTCAACGATCTCGAAATTAACCACTTTACTACACAATCAGGAAACAGCCAAAACTAATTCCACGAATAACTGTCCAATATTCGCCACGTCAACAGAATCCACACTAAATTATCACAAAAAAACAATAGCCCTTCTTTATTCCGTCAATCAATATCTCCCTCTCTCTCCCCGTTACACGCTTCTCTACTCTACTAACAACTACTCTACACAAAAAATCCCGTCGCGTTATATATAAATCCAAAAAACAATCCAGAAAACGCTAGAACAAAATCACGTGAAAAAAAGAAAAAAAAGCATTTCAAGTTATGTAATCGGTTATCCAAATTCTTCGAAGAAGCTAGAATCACTAGATCAATCTGGAATCATATTATGTCATAAACGATTGTGACGTAATTAAAGGCGTATTTACAGCAAATCCAATTGCGAGCAAAAAAGGGCTTTTTTCTCAATCAGTAGCCGAGCAAACAAATGATACAGCACTTTACACCTATATGAAAACTACTCTTACAAAGCAAATTTCCTTATTTGTGACATACTAGATGAGCCCAAGAAACTAATCAAGGCACAAGAGTATTTCTTGTTTTGATAGAAAACATTGAAAATTCTGGCCGAAATATCACTTGCGATAATTTCTTCACAAATCTATCGTTTGCACGAAAACTTCTTCGAAAGAAGCTTGCACTGGTAGAAAAAATGAGAAAAAACGAGCCGGAGCTCTCAACGGAATTCACAGTGGTCAAAGGACGGAATGTGAAGAGCACAGTCTTCGGTTTTCAACAAGATGCAATGATTGCATCGTAGTATCCTAAAAAAACCGTGCAGTCAACATGCTTTCAACGATGCATACCCAGCCAAAAATTGAAAGCATTTTGGATCAGAAACCAGACATTATTTTGTTTCACAACAAAATAAGAGGTGGCTTTGACGCTTTAAGACAGAATGGGAAGATCATCCTCCACCAAATGCATCACTCGAAGATGGCCATTAGTCTTATTCAACAATATGATTGATGTCAGTGCAATTAATGCATTTATCATTTGACAAAGAACAAATCATGAAAATGGCAACATGTGCATGAGGCAAAGGAGAAAGTTTTTGATCAGTCTTGGAAAAAGAGCTGTGTGGGATTAAACAAGAAGCACATCCTGTTGCAGCAATTTCTGCAAACAGAAACGGGAGTGTTACTCTTGCTGGAATTGGTGCTTCATTGAATAAGAGAGCCTGATGTCCTTTGGGTGACCGCAATAAGGACAAAAAATGTCAATCTCTTTGTTCTAGATGTGGCAAACATATACAGTATGTCCTGAACTCTCGGACATTGTCTGCATCAACAATGATTATTTTGATATTGCTATTACCATTGTTATTATTTTTATTTTCGTTTGTGTTTATTTGCAAATGTGTTCAAGGTTTCTGTTATTTTTTGTGTTTATTTGCAAGTGTTTTTGAGGTTTTTGTTGTTATTCCTTATATTTGCTAGTGGTTTGGTGGTTTGTGTAGGAGGATATTTATGTGAGACGCATAAATGAAATCAGTAGGCTACGCTGCAGGGCTATTATAATAGAGTACTGTTAATTTCGTCTTTCATTGCTGTTTATTTTTGGGTACAATGAAAACACTAATTATTGGATATGGATTAAACAATATTACCATCAAAATCAACTTTAAAACAAACCGCAAAACTTGTGTTCGCTTGGTGCAGCAGTAACTTGTACGACTATTGTTCTCATTTTTAATCGGTTTTTAAATTTTCATTATTGCTAGAATAATCAATTTCTTTATTCATTATGTGCTAGGTAAGCAAAAAGTTAAAAAAATACAACGAAAACAACTCTCAACAAAAAATTATGACTGGGGTCAATTTGACCCCACTGGTACAAAATGCATGTTTTTTTGCTGGCAGACAGATGGTTAATATCGTGCTGAATTGTGTAACTGTTATCAAATTTACGATTAATTATGATGAATTCGAGAGCCTAGTTAACCTAAAATTGATTTGTTGCAAAGGAATAAGAAGCTGCGCTAGGGTATCTAGCCGTAGAAACTACTCTGGTTAGTCTGGTTATACTATAAGCATTATTAGTATTATCATTGTGTGTTGGGTTGTAAATGGTGAATGAATTTGCTGGATTAATGGATTTGTAAATATAACTGTTCGATTTGTAAAAGCAACTTTGCTCAGCATACGATAGTGCCAGGTAATCGCTACTTGTAGAAATTGCAGTCTGGCCCATATTCAAATAGATTCTACATTTGGATTTCTACGTATTTTGCTTCATCGAACTTTCTACAAATACACTGATTTGTGATTATTTGGCAACTTTGCAATTTAAGGTGTACGGATTTCTGTTGGCAAATAATGCAGCAAGGCGAGGACGCACAGTTGCTAGTTGAGCTAGTCGAAGTTCATTACAGTGTCTCGCAGCACAGTAGTCGCACATCTCACAGTGGAGCTATGAAGCTGCTGGAGCTCCAAACACAACTGGCAGAAGAGGAAGCTCAACGCGAGATGCAAAAAATAGCGTTAGAAGTAGAACAACAACTTCAGCAAAGGTTGAGAATGCTTGATGCTCAACAAGAGGCATCGAGTCGCATGGCTCACATAAAGGAAGCAATGATTCGGGAATCACTTGCGGATGATTCAAGCTCTGTCATAGGGATGCCTACTGGCGGATATAAGTCACAGCAAGCAAGAAATTTTGCTAAAGAGCAAGTTTCACAAAGCTTTGTGGAAGGCTCTACAGTGCCAAAAGTTGTGACTTCCTCTACTACTGATTCACCTAAGCAAGGTGCCTCTATTAGATCAACTTCTGCAACGTCAATTAATACTATGCCAGTAACGCATATCGCTGATGCGGAGAGCTTGAGAGTGGGTACCAGTTCAGCCAAGCAGGTGGACTACCCCAGCTTTCTCGCATTTAGTTCCAGGACAGCAACACATACCACTGATGCGGAGAGTTCAAGAGTGAGGCCCAGTCAAGCCAAGCAGGTGGACCATGCCCACAGCTTCGCATTTGGTCGTCAGGCGACGACGCATGTTCCGGATGCTGAGCCTGCAATGGTGAGAGCTGATTTAATCAAGCAGATGAATCTTTCTCACACATCTGCGCCTGGAACTAAGGTAAGGTTTGATGATACATCATATGCTTCAATTGTTTCTAATGCACCTGCATTCAAAGTAGAGCGATACTCGTTGTTGTTGTTGGTTACCCGACCCCTTCCGAGGGATGGGGGCATGACGGAAAACCATGGAGCTCCAGAAGCCGGGCAACTCTCCAGGGTCTGGACCAGAGGTCGCAAAGAGAAAGAGAGTCGCCAAAGAGTGAGCGGCGCAGAGTCCGCAGCCGGACAGCGCGGAATGAGACGAGAGATCCCCCGGTACGAGCGCCGCAAGAAGGACCCCCGACCCCGCCAATCCCAGAGAGATAAGAACCCAAAGAAGGCTGTGCCCTAGGGTGATGCAAAAATGGTGACCATTTCAAAATTTGTGGGGCACCCCTTAATTTTGTTCATTTTGGTATAAAAACGCCCTGTGTAATGTTTTTTTCAATTCTAATAATATTTAGAGTATGCTACCATAGGTCAAAGTTTGTAATTTTGTTCTTTTTTTTTATTTTTCAGATTATTAAATATAAGTTACATAACCTAGTTATATTTACTAATCAGATACTGTAAAATAGCAATTTCATCACTGCTGCATAATTTTCACACTATCATTGAGTTAAAAGCTAGTCTCACTCTGTTTATACAGTAGAAGAACTGCTCTCCCAAACTTGTCCCCACCTCAACCCCCTGCTATAAGCCCCACAATAACTTGAGCCAATTGTAAGACAGAGCGTCATAGCTTCAGTACCCTCACAGCTGTCACAGAAGGAGGTTGTGCTTCTCTTTGTTCTAATAAACAGTAAGCAATCTTCATTTTAATACACAGTAAGCAATGGCGTCTCGCCATCCAACCAGAAGCATTACAGATATATGGCTAGTTGGTCAGCCCATAGAAGCATTAAAAACTTCTGTTCTTCCATCTAAAAGAGAAGCAATGTCATTATTCATGAATTATAAAACAAATTGTAAGCAAACTGTTAGAGAAGCTCTAACATCAACTGCTAAAGATGTGATGCAAGTCTGGGAACAAGCGCGAATTCCAACAAAACTGAAAAAACATGTAATTGAGAAATTGAATTCTATTTACAATGAATGGTTGAAATTAAAGAAAAATAAAGAAAATAAGAAAAAACAAAGTCAAAATTTGCTAAATAAACAAAAGAAATGGGATCATGACTTGGATAAATTATTTGATATTGCCCATGCTGATGCTCTGAACTTAATGGACAATGAAGAAGATAAAAAGTTTTTGATGTTGCAAAGGCAGCCTAAGCGTGAAGGAAAAATGGCTGGTGTGGATTAAAAATATTCACAACTTCAAAAAGCAGCAAGTGAAAATGAAAAGAAACTTGAGATTAAAAGAAAAAGACAAATGAGTGATTTTGAAAATACAGTTGAACTTGCTGATAGTGGCTCATCATCAATTACTTCTGCAGAAAACTCCAGCCAGGATGAAGACGAAGAGTACACAATTGATCCTAGCAAACCATCAACATCTAGAATCTCTTCAGCAAGAAAAAAAGTCAAATTAATGGATGACAGGCTACTAGCTTCTCTTGATGTTGCTAAAGTCAGTGATAGAAGTGCTTCATTGATTATGATTCCCACTGTGAAAAATTTAGGTCATGATCCGGATGAATTTAATGTCAGTTATTCAAGCATCAGGCGTGCAAGGCAAAAATTTCGCAAAGATATTTCAGAAGCTCTAAAAGCTGAATTAAAAAATGATGTTCCCTTAACTATCCACTGGGATGGCAAACTATTGGAAGATATTTCGGGAGAAGAAGTTGTTGACCGGCTTCCAGTTTTAGTTTCAGGAAATGGAGTTGATCAGCTCTTTGGTGTACCAAAACTCAGCAGTGGCACTGGAGAAAACACTTCAGCTGCTGTGTTTAAACTTGTTCTTGACTGTGGTCTATTAAATCAGGTAAAATGCATGTGTTTTGACACAACAGCTTCGAACACTGGCCGTAAAAATGGAGCTTGTGTTTCACTTGAGCACAAAATGGACAAAGATATGCTTTGGCTTGCCTGTCGTCATCATATTTTGGAGATAGTTTTAGAATCAGTTGTGTCCACCTCATTACCAGCTTCATCTGGACCAAATATACAAATATTTAAACGTTTTAAAGTAAATTGGGATAAACTGAATAAAGAATCCTTCCAGACAGCTGAGAATGACCAAACCATAGCCACCAAAATTGCCAAAATAAAAGATGATACAATAACATTTGCCAATAACCAGCTGAAAGAGCACCAACCCCGCGATGATTACAAGGAATTGCTTGAACTGAGTATAATATTTGTTGGAGGAATCCCATCTTCAGGAATACGCTTCAAAAAACCAGGAGCCTGTCATAGAGCCCGATGGATGGCAAAGATAATATATTCTATGAAGATCTGGATGTTCAAACAGCAGTTCACTTTGACAAAGTCGGAAGAGAAAGGTCTGAGAGACATCTGTTGCTTTGCAGTTGAAGTTTATATTAGATCCTGGTATACAGCACCTGTTCCTCGTTATGCTCCTCGGCTTGACTTGCAACTATTAAAGACTTTAGTCAAATACAAAGAAAGCGAAGAAAAAATTGCAACAATTGCACTCAAAAAGTTCTCAAACCATCTCTGGTATCTTTCTGAAGAGCTTATAGCACTTGCTTTCTTTGATGAAGAGATCTCCATTGAGATGAAGAACAAAATGAGGGAAGCTCTGGAGAACCCTGCTGAGCAGAATAATATCAAACGAACCACTATTGACCATGCAGTAATTGAACAGAAGCAGCTTAATGATTTTGTGACTTCACACACTAAAGTCTTTTTTGAAATCCTTGGCCTCCCGTGCAGTTTCCTTGAATCAAACGCAGAAAATTGGGATTCTAATGATGAATATTTGAAAGCACGTGAAACTGTAATGAATATGAAAGTAACAAATGATTTAGCAGAAAGAGGAGTGAAGCTAATGGAAGAATATAACAAGATCCTCACAAATGATGAGCAACAAAAGCAGTACCTTTTGCAAATAGTGAAGAAGTTCAGATTTTCTCTACCGGACAAAAACAAGAAAACAATTATGTCACTGAAATAAATCGTCATGATGATACATGCTAGTGGTTATGATAGGCTTACTGGGGAGTTTCCACTTAAAAAAAAGCAACGCGCCCATGACTATACCTCAATAGGTGGTGTGGAAATTAGTCTCCAAAATGTAGCAAAAAAATGAAAATTTACTTTAATGTTAGAATTTTTAAAGGCTGGTAGCAACCTCTAAATATCAATTGATTGACCTCAAATTTTGTATGTAGTGTTTTTGAGGCAAACAGTATCAGATTAGAGGGTGCCCCATTAAAATTTCAAAAAATTTTCAAAACCCCCCTTTTTGCATCACCCTACTGTGCCCGTTGCAGCGAAGACCAGAGAGGACACAGCGAGCATGTCGAGGGAGCACAAGCTCCCCAGTGGAAACCGAGGGAACACGCGCGTCAAAAAACCTCGATGAGACAGCACGCTTCCAGCCCGAGAAAAGAGAAAAGTGGAGGAGAGAGACCACAAGGGACTGCGGAGGGCGCGAGCAGCGCTCCCCGTCCCGCGAGCATTACCGCCCCCCGGGAGAAGCAAGTGTCCAGGGACCCACCGCAGCTCGACATAACAGGAGGAAAGAGAAGACAGAGCCTGTGACAAGAGGAAAGGACAGAACAAGAGCCAGATAATAGAAGAAAAGAAGAGAAATGTCAGACCCACCGGGACCAGCAGAAAAATCTGAACACACTGGGCCCGCTGGTAAGGAAAGAGTGGCCTTAGCGCCACAGAGAGAGCAGCCGGCAAGAATGCCGGAGCCGCCCCCTCCAAAAGGAAAAGGAACAGAGCACCCGACCACGAGGGGGAGAGAGTTAAGATGGGCGTGAGCCGCACCCTGGAGAAAGAGAGGAGGATCAGAGCGAGAGCACGGAGAGAAAAAGGCGGACCCCACGGTGAACGAGGGCAGACCCCAAGGAGGAAAGGGAGGGCAAGCAAAAAGAGCCCCCCCAGAAGAAGTAGAAGGAAGCATGAGCGGACGCAAAAGCTCTCCAATCCGCAGAGCCTTGGCCCCACTCCAAGTCCGGCCAAACCTGAAATAGGAAAGGAGGCCGGGAGACGAAGAGCCCGCCCACAAGAAAAAAGAGTAAAGTGAGCCAGAGTGACCCGCAAAGGAGACAAAGAAGCCCCGGCGAGCAGCAGAGGGACAGGGGAGGACGAGAGGCAACCGGGCGCCCCAACCCGGTAAGATCGGCAGCGCCCAGGGAAGGAAACCATTCGGGTGAAGCGCAGGCGAGAAGGGGCCGAAGAAAATACCTGCACAGAACAGAGAGGGGTCCCATGAGGAAGCAGAGATACAGCGCAAGGCTCCGAGACGCGGAAAAAACCTGGCTCCCAGCGAAGACACACGCCCAGAAAAGGAAAGAGCTCGGTCGAAGGCGACCCCAAGAAAAGCCAGAGCGGGGTTGAAACGGAGGCGGGAGGTGAGCAGGAGACGGTGGGGCCGGAGGCCAGCCCGGCGGGGATCCACTGAAAAAAAGGAGGCCCCACATTTGCCCGGACCGAGAGGAAGACACCAGCGCCTCAATCAAAACAGAGCCCCCCGCGTAGCCCCCACTGCAGCGGGAACCGAGGGGGAGGAGGACCAAACAATCAGACCGCAAGCGCAAAGAGAGCAGCCGACGAAAGAAGGCAGAGGCAGAAAAGACCATCAATGAATAGAGAGAAAAGAACAGGGCAAGAACGGATCCCGACGAACCCGAAAGGAGCGGCCCCCGTGATCTTGAAAAACCACACAAGCGCGCCTATCAGAAAGGAAAGACCGAGTCCAACGAGCAAAGCAAGGAGGGAGGCCAGCCGAAATAAGCCTGTGGAAAAGGGCGGGAGGCCAGACAGAGCCAAAAGCCCCAGAGAAATCGACAGTAGAGAGAATCGTCCGAGAGCCCGGCCCGGGCCCGCAAAACCCATCCGAAATGGACCAAGAAAGGTACAAAACCCGATCGAGCGCGGACCAACCAGGGCGGAAACCGGCCCCGCGGGGAGAGAGAACGGAACCAGATTCCACAAAGAAGAAAAGACGGGATAGAATGATGCGTTCAAACAGCTTTGATATGTAGGAAGTGAGAGAGATGGGCCGGAAGGAAGCAGAAGAGTCGAGAGGCTTTCCCATCTTGTGAATGGGAATAATAGAAGATGTATTCCAGGTCGAAGGAAAGGAATGTGAAGACCAGGAGAGATTGAAGATATGAAGAAGAAAATCCATGCTAGAGCGAGGTAGGTGCTTTAGCATGGGAGAGCCAACTTTGTCTGGGCCAGTGGCAGTGGATGAGGAGAGTTTGGAGGCAGCCGCAAGAAGTTCAAAGGGGAAGAAAGGAGAGCAGAAGGACGAATGAGACTCCTTCGGGCACGTGGCTCGGCGGAGCCCAGAGAGGTAGCCTCTGGCTCTGCTACGCAGGGTCTTTGGCTGAGAAACGGAAAAGTGAGATCTCAGGTAGGCGGCATAGACTGATGCCGACTCCTTGGGAGAGGAATAGTTTGGAAAATTAGGAGAGGAGGAAGGAGAGCCAGCGATAGAGCGAAGAAGAGAGTACACAGATTTAGGGTTGTATTTGGGTGAAAGAGAAGAGCACGTCGTCTGCCATGCTTCTGCTTGGCCTTGGCGATGACTGACGAGGCGCGTCGAGAAGCGGAGATGTAAGCCTGGCGATCTTCATCGCTTCTGTTAGCGGCGCGAAAGCCTTGCGTCTTTCACTAACCGCTTCTTCCACCTCAGCAGACCACCAGGCTTTAAGAAGGCGTTTGATGCGGCCGAAAGGAATGGAAGATTTGGCCGCATTCAGTGCCAGAGAAGTAAAGAGAGCAGCAGCAAAGGAAAGAGAGAGAGACCAGTATTCCTCTGCTGAAGAAGAGTGAGAGTCAAAGTACAGGAAAAAGTCATCCTAGCGAGCTTTCTGAAAATTGAAGGAAGGGGGACGCTCGTTGGGGCGGAAGACTGGGGAGAGAGGGATAGTTAGAAGAACTGGTAGATGGTCAGAACCCAGGTCCTGAAGCACCTCCCAGGAGCAAGAAAGGGCAAGAGAGGAGGGAGCAAAGGAGATGTCAGGAGAGGAGCGATGTAGAAGGGTGGATGTGTCAGGGTCATTGAGGGGGAGGAGGTCAGAAGAGATAACCCAATCGAATACTTCCTCCCCGTGGGAGTCAGAAGTGCCTCTTGGGTCCCAGAGGGGGTGATGGCAATTAAAGTCCCCCAGAATGAAGAATTTTGTGGAGGAGGGAAGAATTGAGGGAGAGAAGGAATTGGTTCTGTCATCCATCCGGTAGGAGCGAATGGGGGGCGTACACATTAAGAAATGACCGCGAGGAGGAGTTGTGAAGAGAGATGTTGACCCCTACATAATAAGAGTAGGGATCGAGCGAAGAAAGAGGGGAGTAGAAAGTTCAGAGAAGGATAGGCCCTGCCTGACGAAAATGATGACACCACCGCCAGCGTGCGTGGCATCAGGAGAGTGAATGCCAGACCGGGAGTGGGTGCGATCAGAACGCAGAGCAGAGAATCCAGGAATCCGGAAAGAGGAAGAAGAGTTATGATTGGATTCCTGGATGCAGATAAGATCGACAGGATGGGACGAGAGAAAGTGAAATAGCTCAGTGCTCCTGGTTCGAAGACCTCCAGCATTCCATTGAAGAACCCTGAGAGAGTCAGGGGAAGGAGAGAGGGCATGAGGCATAGAAGGAAAGCCAGGAGCAAGGGACGGTGGTGAAGGGGCAGTGGAAGAAGATATAGAATGGGCAGGTGGGGGATATGAGGTTTGGAGACGAGGTGACGCGAGAGTGCAGCATCAGTAAAGGGGGGGCCAGATTGTACAATGGAGGTATACGTGTCGGAGGAGTCCGATGAGGAAGTCACAGTGTTACGGCGGGGGGGGGGAAGCTCCAAAAGTGAGAGCTGCCAAGAGCTCTGAATTTGGAGAGGGAAAGTTGTGAGCACCTTAGATGAACCCATTTGGAGCAGGTGCAGCATTGCACTGACTTGCCCCGTCAGGTCACATTTCCAGCGCACACAGAGCAAAGAAAGATGAGGCCAAGATTGGAATGAACGTTACCGCTCATCAAGAGAAGAAGAAGAATAAGAAGACGAAGAAGGGCAAGAGTAGAGCAGGAGAAAAGAGAAAGTGAAAACAGGCGACCGATTTTGTAAATGCTGTGTGCTGCCCTTCTGCGGTGGTTCAGGGGGCAGCATAGCGAAAAAATGAAGGGGAGTGCTCGGGGTAACTGGGACCCTCGGAAAAGCCCACAGCCATTTCGACCCAACCCAAACGGGGTCGGGGACCGCACCACCACTTTGAGGCGGCTGTTGATTGGTGCAGAGCGGTACTCGTCGCTAATCCGTTTGAGAAAATCTTTTGCGTGGTTGTAAAGATACAAAAGGTATTTGTATGTAAAAACGTTTGCTAAATAAGATCTATCTGTTGCTGAATTTGAATTGAATTCTGCTCTAACTGCTGCTAATTCTGATTTTCGTACTGCAAAATCCCAGTTGAATCCTGAGTCACCTGTTGCTGAATCTGAATCGAATTCTGCTCTAACTGCTGCTGATTCTGATTTACATACTACAAAATCTCAGTTGAATCCTGAGTTGCCTGTTGCTGAATCTGATGTAAATTCTGCTTTAACTGCTGCTGATTTGAAGGCCGCTATAATTAAAATTGTTAAACTAGTGCAACATGACGCCTTTGCTGATGAATTTGAGATTTTGCCGCATCTGGATAAATTTGAAGGATATGTATAACCCTTGTTCTAAAGGGCCGTTACGAAAATCCGGATTGTTGCGTTCCATATAGAAATTAAGTCCCGTGGTTGTGAACGGTATTATGTATGTGGGAGGTCGATTACAAAACTCATCGTTAGATTCATATAAAAGGCACCAGATGTTGTTGCCGAGTGACCATCATGCCACCAAGTTAGTGATAAAATATTACCATGAAAAGGAAGGACATTGCGGAACTTTGCATGTTTTGACAGCTGTGCGTGAACAATTTTGGGTGCCGAGAGGACAGGCGACCGTCCGTTTGGTGCTAAAGGACTGTCGAGTTTGTAGATTCTGGGGAGCCAAGCCTGGATCGTAGATAATGGCTCCATTGCCGCCAGAGAGGGTTACAGCTGGTAGTGCCTTTGCTCATGGAGGACTCGATTACATGGGTCCTCTTACAGTCAAGCTCGGAAGAAGTACCGTCAAACGCTATGCCTGCGTGTTTACCTGTTTGGCAACAAGAGCGGTACACATTGAGGTCGCGTATTCTCTTGAAACTGATGCCTTCCTAAATGCTTATTTCCGTTTTTGTAGTCGAAGAGGAACACCAAAGAGCTTGCACAGCGACAATGGAAGCAATTTTTTTGGTGCGGAGAAAGAACTCAAAGATAGCGTATGCAGATGGAATGGAACTCATGTTCAGGACATGCTCTCTCAGCAGGATGTAGAATGGAAGTTTTCACCACCTGCCGCGAGTCATCAAGGAGGTGTGTGCGAACGAATTATCCGTTCTAATCGGAAAATAATGCGTGCTATAGTAGGCGAACGGTTACTCGACGATGAAGCTTTGCACACATTTCTCTTGGAAGTAGAGCGAATTTTGAATAATCGACCAATTACACCAGCAAGTGATGATCCTACTGATTTGTTGCCTTTGACGTCCAGTATGCTGCTGTTGGGACGGGTGGATTCGTCACTGCCAATTGACAATTTTGTGAAAGCTGATGGTTATAGAAAATCGTGGCGCTTGGTGCAATTGCTAAGCGATAAATTTTGTGCTAGATGGACCCGTGAATATTTGCCCATTTTACAAACGCGCCAAAAGTGGTTAAAACCACACCGTAATCTCAAGGTTGATGACGTCGCACTAATGCTTGACGAAAATTCCAAACGAAGCCATTGGCTCAATAGTCTTGTTGACCAGTGTTTTCCTGATGCAAAATGGCATCATCAGGCGTGTAAAAATTCGCACTGCAAATAATACGTAGGTGAGAGATGTTCGCAAACTTTGCTTGCTTGAGGCAGCTGACTAGCTGTCCATTGTGTTTTATCGCAGAATGGTCTGAAGGGCTTTATTCTTCATTCTTTCAGCCTAATTTGGCTAGCTTAGTATGAGCTTTCGTTTATTGCTTTGTGTCGTGAACTTTTGCTTTCGAATTGATGGCCTTGTAAACAGGGATGTGGAAGCGGTTATTTTTCAAACGCTTCCGCTTCCACCATCAAAAAACGAAAAAACGACCGTTGACAATTTTTTTTAACTTTTGTGGGTCTGTAACCTGCCTTCTCCTACACTTTATCATTTTGAGAAGACAAAAACCTTCATTTATTGCTATTATTTTACCTACTTCGCTTGAGCTTATTGTTTCGAACTACTCTGTGTTTGTTTTTCTTAGATATCAGAACTCGTGTCGAATGTAGCACAGTGCTTTTTAATCTTTTTGTCATCGCGGAACCCCTAATGTACTTTCGCGTTTGTCACGGAACTCCCACTAACAAAAATTTAGAAATCACGAATTGCTTGCAAGAAAATCAAATATTTCGTTACTGCAATTCAAAAAATAATTAAACACTTCAACAAATAGACAGTTATTACAAGTTCCTTCACCACTTACAACTACTTTTACAACAGTTAACCTAATGCTTCTCAGATCTAAATCGTATGACCACATATCACAGCTCTCGACAATAACCTGTCGTCACAACAACAAATTACACCGTATAGCGTTGATTTTCCCTCTCTATTCTCAATTAACTCTGACTTTGAGTTAACTTTAACTCTAATCATCATTACCTTCTGTCAGTCCCCAAAACACGTATAGACTCCGATCTTTTTGGATAGTGAAGTGCGAAATTTCTGTCGTATATATAGTATGTACATGTAAAGCGAGCAAAATTGAACTGCACCAATCAACAGCCGCCTCAACGTGGTGTTGCGGTCCCCGACCCGTTTGGGTTGGGTCAAAATAGCTGTTGGCCTTTCCGAGGGTCCCAGTTACCCCGGGCACTCCCCTCACACAAACCATTTTTTCGCCGTGCAGCCCCCTGAACGACCGCAGAAGGGTAGCACGCAGCCTCTTTAAAATTGGCCTGTCTTCTCCTGCCTTTCTCTTAAATGTCTTATCATTCTTCTCCTTTTTCTGATGAGCGGCAACGTTCATCCAAACCCTTGTCCTCTCTTTCCCTATTTGGTGTTCGCTGGAAATGTGACCTGGCGGGGTAGGTCAGTCCAATGCTGCACATGCTCTAATTAAGTTCATTTAAAGTGCTCACTCCTCTCCTCTAGATTCAGAACTCTTGGTAGCTCTCATTTCTGGAGCTGCCCTCCCTGCTTTTTTTGGAGATTCTACACCTACCAGCACTGTGACTTCCTCGTCGGACTCCTCCAGCTGGTATACCTCCACTTCTCAATCTGGATCCTTCACTGCTCAATCGCACCCCACCCTCACTTTCAAACTTCTTATCCTTTTTCCGCCCATTTTGTATCTTCTCCCTCTGCACCCTCACCATCGCCTCATGCTCCTGGCTGTTTCTCTTTACCTCCTGCTTTCTCTTTCCCTCCCTAACTTTCTTAGGGTTCTTCAATGGAATGCTGGGGGTCTCCGAGCCAGGAGAACTAAACTACTACACTTTATTTCGTCTCATCTTGTTGACCTCATTTACTTATCCAGGAATCTAACCTCAATTTATCTTCTTCTTTCCGGATCCCTGGATTCTCTGCTATGCAATCCCATGGCACCCACTACCGATCTGGTATTTTTTCTACTGATGTCGCAGACGCTAGCGGCGGCGTCATCATTATCGTCAAGCAGGGCTCATTCTTCTCTGAGCTTTCTACCTGCTCTCTTTCTTCGCTTGGCCCCTACTCTGATTATGTAGAGGTCAACATCTCTCGCTCCCATTTCTTAATGTTTATGCTCCCCCCATTCGTTCTTCTCCGAAGGATAGCAGAACCAATTTCTTTTCTCTCTCCATTCTTCCCTCCTATGTGGAAGCGGAAGCGGTGGATTTTTCGCGCTTCCGCTTCCGCTTCCACAGAAAAAGTACCGCTTCCAGCTTCCGCTTCCACATCCCTGCTTGTAAATAGCCTAAATAATTCAATAATTGTTGGTCTGATCCCTTGGCCGACCAGCTATGCATTTGCAGTTGCGGTCTCGCATAATCATCCAAACCAATAATGTGGTTAAATACATAATGTACTGTAGATTGGGAAAAATGCCCCTTTGAATTTTATAGTGTAAAATTGTAAATTTTCTCGTGCCTATTTGCTTAATGTGGTATGCAAAAATTGTTTTAAATTTTTGGGGGCCAATATGTTAGATAAGCAAATAGCCTTTTTCTTGATCTACGCAATGCGAGCGGATTATGATGTAACGTTGTCGTAACAACGACTCACGATTTCTCGCTTTCCTTAGCGCGAATTGCCATTGCCACAAGGTGAAAACGTTAGATGCTGGTTATCTGGAATTCTCGGTTTAAAAGTGTACAGTTTTTATGTAAGTTTATTGAGTTGTCCGAATAATAATCTGATAATAATGCTAGGGTGTATGAAATTTGAGATTCCGATGCAAGTTTAATATCGTGCTGAATTGTGTAACTGTTATCAAATTTACGATTAATTATGATGAATTCGAGAGCCTAGTTAACCTAAAATTGATTTGTTGCAAAGGAATAAGAAGCTGCGCTAGGGTATCTAGCCGTAGAAACTACTCTGGTTAGTCTGGTTATACTACAAGCATTATTAGTATTATCATTGTGTGTTGGGTTGTAAATGGTGAATGAATTTGCTGGATTAATGGTTTTGTAAATATAACTGTTCGATTTGTAAAAGCAACTTTGCTCAGCATACGATAGTGCCAGGTAATCGCTACTTGTAGAAATTGCAGTCTGGCCCATATTCAAATAGATTCTACAGGCCTAAATGTTTAGCCAAATACCGCTGCGCCATACCCGGGTTCTGTCATTCAGAACCGCAAAACCATTTGTCATTCAGAACCGCGAAACCGTTGTCTTTGCTTTAAGATACTTTGGACAATGTAGGGTGAGAAGGTCGGCGGTTTGCTTCTTACACAGCATTCACAAACTGCGCTCAAAGCCAGTTTCCTTTTGTACATTGATAAATAGAAACGCTTGGCTCTGGCTTGAAACCGTTTACTCGATTTCAAAAGCTTGAAAGGAACTCGTAGAAACGTGGCAATCCTTTGCAGTATTCGCGCCACAGGCCGAAAACTGTTTTGTCGTTTTACTTAAAAATAATTTGACATTGGAGACAAAATAAAAATAATTTTGAGTACTAGCTCTCCCAGGTCATTCATCCTTACACCAGAAGCAATGCCCTCCCCTCCTTGTTGCAACTTAATGTAGTCGGTTTGATCGTCGGTGTCTTTGATCAATTTTAAACCTAAAAATTTATACTTTCAAAAAGTAGGGTTTCCATTTCTTTTTAATAAAGTTGAATAGCTTAGTTAAAAGGTGGGTGAGCGTGCTTCAGCTGCTCCTGGCTACGTTCGTCATACAAAAAAATAAATTCTACATTGTTGGTTTTACTTGGTTTTCATTTAACTCTTAATGAAACTGCGTTCAAAGTTTGTCAAAAATAGATGACAACAATGATAACATGTAACTAGTCTACTATCTACAGTCCGCTTACTGCATTGTTACGTCGCATCCAGTTCTACTAAGCCTCGAACCCAGGTTATTTAATCTACTGTTCCACACATGCTAAGACTTGCTACCATGTAATCACTTAACGCCTTTTCATTTTGTGTAATCATTGGAACGTTTTTTTTTCTGTTGCCTAATAAACCTTTTTGTGAACCAATTTATTGAAGAACATTAGTTTTCAGTTCAGTTAATACTTGTACAGCTAGCAGTAACATCAAGGAATCCTAGTTCAAAAGTAAACGGTATGTAAGTCTTGTGTTTGTGTTGGATTGTTTTTTGAATCTTGTTTATGTTTTAGAAACCGCTTTCGCTCATCCGCCTCATATACAGAGTGTCCAAAAAGTTTCGCCCGATTTTATATTAATAGCAATTGTAAGTTTTAAATAAATTTTATTGTATGATAAATGAGAACTACAAGCACAATAATAACTATGAATAAAACAAAGACGAAACAATAATCAAAAGGAAAGAAGTAAGGTTACAACAATGTTCAAACAGGTCATTGAGACAGTTTGAATCGTTTCCCGTTGTGTTCAATGCAGGAAACCAATCGTGCAGCAACGCTGCGACAAATCTTTTGGCATAGTTCCATACCAATTGTGGCAATTTTGTCAGCAATAACTGGACAAATGTCAGGAATAGTTCGTAATTTTTCTTTGTACACCATGTCTTTAAGAACACCCTATAAGAAAACGTCCATTGGAGATAAATCAGGTGAATGTGCTGGCCATTCAAATGGCCCACGTCGACCAATCCATTTGTCATTAAAGTTGATGTCAAGCCATTCACGAACACCATGAGCATAGTGTGCTGAACCCCCATCCTGTTGAAAGTAAATGTCTTCTTGTTGCTGTACTTGAGGAAAGAAATAGGTTTGAAGCATATTGAGGTACTGTTCGCCAGTGACAGATGCATCGAAAAAGAATGGACCAATATAATTGCTATTAACATAAAATCGGGCGAAACTTTTTGGACACCCTGTACTTGTGTTCGTGAAAGGGACAATAAAATCGTCGTGCTGTTGAGGGTGAACCGGCGCGTTTCGTTGCAGTTCTATGTAGGATATTGGGGCTAACCAGGAACCGCGTCAAGTATCTTACAGCATACAGTGCACAATAAAAGCAAACTTTGCCAAGAAAAAGCTTTCTTCAACTCAGTCAGTAAAATATTGCAGCTATCTTTAACCCTTTGAGGGATAATGTAGCACATGTGTTACATGATTGTTAATTGTTTTATCATTATGACGTAATAACCATTTTTCTGAAATTCATTGTAATTTTGTTGTTACCAAACTATTAAGGAATTGTCTCAAATTTTATGAATTAAAATCTTATGACCCTCAAAGGGTTAAGACACCATAATAACGGTGTGTTGAGTTCGTTTATTTGTTAATTTGTTCCTTCTAACTCAACGCAGAAATTATTCCTGTTATTGACCCCAATTACTGTGATTGCAAATCATTCCATGATAATAATATCAATCGCAGTAAAATGAATCAGTCTTGCAGAAATGAAACAACAATGAGCGACTCCTAATTATAATAATAAACGAGCGACGCCTACATTACACTTATTGTAAGCACAAATCACGTGACACGAGCGCAGTTCTATCAATTAATCTTGTAAATACAAACGTAATAAATACCAACTAAGCAATTAAACAATATAGGATATACAATTATGCAACAAGCCAAGGTCAATGCAGTACAGATTAATAGAAGGAGATCATAATTGGTAGATTTACAAATCATTCTATTGAAGTCATTTTAGTCATCTCGCCCAATTATTTTGATTTTCCCATAAAATGTTTTTGTTTTCTATAAAATGATTTCATCAAAATAATTGATTTTAGCCAAATACATGAGCGGCCGTTACAACGAAAACATGTTTTGTCGTCATAAAGCGTAATGAGAAGCAAAAGCTACAACAATCGAAATGGAAATATTTTTGGTAAAGTGCTGAAAAGATTATCTATTGATCTGTTGCTACCAATTGTAGGATTGGTTTGCGGATCACATACACGAGTCCCGGGATCGGCAGTATTCATCAACAGCCGATCTGTCAGACTGGGGCTGAGATGCAGGCTACAGCCTGCCCAGCTCTCGCTTTGTTTCTCCATATCAAAACAAAAACTCTCAACTCGCTCTTAAAACCTTAATGTCGATCCTCATACACAGCACAGTCTAAGTGTGAAGTTGTTAGCTATGAATCAAGGGAGCGCAAAATTGTTTCAGGCGATTAACTTCCCTGAACTTTTTTTTCAGATCAATTTTAAAATAGCGAAGTTTTTACATTAAAGACATCTATTTTTATTTTAGATTATCAATCTGAGGACGCGGTCCCCCAATCATATCTTTCTGCAATCCGCACAATTTTATCTCGATGACCATATTTAACCCGAAGATTGCAGTTTGCACATCCCTGCCAGACAACAAGATGAGTTTGGTTCAGCAGAGCATAGCACAAGGGTGGTGTCTGCTCAAAATTACTGCATCTAAGAAAAAAACTAATTTGTATTATCAACTGAAGTTGATTATCAAATTTTAAATCCATAAATATTTCAGAGGCTGTTGGTGAATGTATTGGTTGCTCCTTACTTGGAATCATTTTTAAGATTCAATATGGCCGAACAGTCGTTTTGATATTATGCTAACACAGTAACTTTAATGAACTGTATTTTTGAAGACAATTTAAATCAAGAAACAAGATGTCAATGAGGTTGCCAAACCCAATGGCATATTTTCTACGTTAATTTTATGTTAACGGGGAACAGCACGGTATCATTAGACATCCCAAACTCTATCTAAACAAACTTAGTCTAAATAGAAACTAGACATGTTCAACTTCTTAAACCTCTTACATCTTAAATGTTGTAAGCAAAGAATATAGCAGTATTTTAAACACACTAATGGATCCCTGAGTTTTAGAAGAGGAAGGCTTCGACCCGTGAGAACCTTGTTGAGTTTGCAAAAGGCTAATTGCATCCACTCACCAGCCTAGATCAGAGAAAAAACCCCTATCAGTGAGTTAACTTCCAAACATATACTGAAGTGAATAAGGCGCGTGGTGAAAAACACAAAAACTGCAACAAAAATGAAAATTTCAATTTTCGAGACAAAAATAATCGCTACAAAGTAAATTTGTTTACATCGAAACTCACGTAGAAACAATGCATCCACCGCTACAAAATTTTTCATACCAAGCTGTAACTTGAGGTTGCTGTACACAACATACGTTGGGGTTTTATGTGGCTTTGTACGTTTTTAATCTGGTTTCCCACGTTTATGCTCTCATGCATTTTTGTACAATTTTCATCTGCGTGGATATTTGTATGATGCTTCACAGTAGAAGTTGCTGATTTGTTGTTCAAATAATCGATTTTGTCCGCAAAATACGTACTGAAAGCATGAGTTTTTGCGGGCAAAAACGCACAAAAGATTTTTGTTGGCAAAACCGAAATTTTTTACATAGCAAGGTAACGTATATAGCACCATCAAACATCTAATCGAATGAAAATTTCCCGACCAAAATGCAAAAACCGTAAAAACCAAGGCGAAAAACAAACAGTATAATGTGTACAGCCATCTTTACTCGAAAAGATTATTTTTCCAAAAGTCTATACCGGTAACCACAACATAGCCTAATCTTTTTTAACTATAAACATTTTCCAGACAGCATGTCTATAGAGTAGTCTTGCAGTAGCAAATCTTAGTTTACATGAAAAACTCATCACTCGAAAAAAGCCAACAAGTTTCTTGATAATAGGAGATTTTTTACGGTTATAACCCACTATGAGCAGTATATTCATCTTGTTTTGGAGTTGTAAGTAACCTTCATTGAAGGAAAATCGTTTTTACGACCAAGCACAAACATTTCAATCACATTTGATTAATTGTCATAAAGTATATTTCGCCTAGGCTAAATGTCAAACCCTATGCGGTAGCAAACCCCTTACCGATCGATTGCAAGATCAGCTGCTTTTCCCACAAAAATGTAGTAACTGTCAAACACCACAATAAGTTTGTGATGGAGATCTGCAATTGGCATTGAGCTTGACGTCATTCACTTAAAATCGGGGTTCTCTCGGAGGCAGGATCATTTTCAACGTTTCCTTCCTGATGAAGACGTTTCAAATCAGGTTTTATGAAAAAAGTAAACACAACAGATAAAAACTTCACAAAAATATAAAAAATCATCACGCCCAACGGGCCAGTTTCGAAAAAAATTAACCTTGCCAGTTCTGACAAAATAACACCTATACTGAATTGAAAAACAAATGTACAACTGGAAATAAACATAATGTTTTTTGGATAAGTATGTTGCGCCAATGCATCATAAGTAGCTGCTGCATAAACACCTAACGAACATCCGCATAGCAACATGAACATACACTGGCCAACAAAACTGGCGTAAAACCAAGACAAAAATATGCCGAAAGTGCTTAAAAATGACAGCGTTATTCCAGTTAACATGTGCAAACGATATTGTTTGTACCAGCCAAGCAACATTCCACTTAATGGTGACAAAAGTACAATACCAAATGAGCGGCACAGCAGTACTAAACCACTCGCAAAAGAAGAGTTAAGGCTGATATTTGAGTGTGATAATATATCATCAACTACTTGTTGCATTATAATAGTAAGCATAATATATATTTCAATACCAAAACCATATGATAGCTGTATTAAAATGTACACACGATCTTGGTGGAGCTCTTTGACTTCTTTCAAGAAATTTTTGAATGAATAGCTGAGCTTAGATGAATTTAAACGTTTTACAGCTTGGGATCGTGAAGGAGGATACTCCGGTAGTCTTGGAACAAAAGCAACTGTGCACACTAACACAAATATCAACACACTAATTATAACCAAAAATATAATTTCGATTCGATGTTGGTCAGTGGAAAACCAATCACTAGTGCCGTTTGTCTGCTGATTATTGTAATTTACAGAAGTGTTTGAATGATTAGGAACTTGGAGTACAGTTTCAGGCAAGATTTCTGATAGTGCCAAACCCATAGACCACGCCATATTAATTAAACTAGTTGCTAAAGCTATCTCACTTTCTGGAAACCATATCGCTCCTACTGTGAAAAAAAACATGCAAGTTGCAGTCACTGCAATTCCACCCACGAACTGTCCAATCATCATTACGAAAAATAGTTCAGCATGGATGAAAGCAACTAGAACGCAACTGGCATCAATGAGCAGGGACGCTGAAGCCAGCAATAAAATAATCTTCAGATTTAGCACATTGATATATGACAACCACGCACATAAAATGAAACCAACTATGCTTAGAAGAAAAGCGCTTAACGTAATCCAGTCAGAAGTCGCGTAGGATACCTTGAAATATGAAACCACAATGTTGTTGACTGGTCCGAAACAGAGAGCTACATAACATTGGATAACCATTAATATAACAGCTAAACATAATACCAACCATCGTTTTTTAGTGGTTTTCACCGAAAGTTGTTCACTGGTATTAGTTAAATCCATATTCCTGCTCGGTAATACTCAAGTTTAATAAGCAAATCAATAATTTGCTGTCTAAATAGAAACAACGTAAGCTTTGGGCCTACGAACAAAAATGAATCTACGACAAGATAAAATCATCCACGATCGCACAAAGTTTTGTTATTTTCGTGAGGACCAGCGTAGCGTTTAAAGTATGCGCAGTTCTATCAATTAATCTTGTAAATACAAACGTAATAAATACCAACTAAGCGATTAAACAATATAGGATATACAATTATGCAACAAGCCAAGGTCAATGCAGTACAGATTAATAGAAGGAGATCATAATTGGTAGATTCGCAAATCATTCTATTGAAGTCATTTTAGTCATCTCGCCCAATTATTTTGATTTTCCCATAAAATGTTTTTGTTTTCTATAAAATGATTTCATCAAAATAATTGATTTTAGCCAAATACATGAGCGGCCGTTACAACGAAAACATGTTTTGTCGTCATAAAGCGTAATGAGAAGCAAAAGCTACAACAATCGAAATGGAAATATTTTTGGTAAAGTGCTGAAAAGATTATCTATTGATCTGTTGCTACCAATTGTAGGATTGGTTTGCGGATCACATACACGAGTCCCGGGTTGGGCAGTATTCATCAACAGCCGATCTGTCAGACTGGGGCTGAGATGCAGGCTACAGCCTGCCCAGCTCTCGCTTTGTTTCTCCATATCAAAACAAAAACTCTCAACTCGCTCTTAAAACCTTAATGTCGATCCTCATACACAGCACAGTCTAAGTGTGAAGTTGTTAGCTATGAATCAAGGGAGCGCAAAATTGTTTCAGGCGATTAACTTCCCTGAACTTTTTTTTCAGATCAATTTTAAAATAGCGAAGTTTTTACATTAAAGACATCTATTTTTATTTTAGATTATCAATCTGAGGACGCGGTCCCCCAATCATATCTTTCTGCAATCCGCACAATTTTATCTCGAGGGCCATATTTAACCCGAAGATTGCAGTTTGCACATCCCTGCCAGACAACAAGATGAGTTTGGTTCAGCAGAGCACAGCACAAGGGTGGTGTCTGCTCAAAATTACTGCATCTAAGAAAAAAACTAATTTGTATTATCAACTGGAGTTGATTATCAAATTTTAAATCCATAAATATTTCAGAGGCTGTTGGTGAATGTATTGGTTGCTCCTTACTTGGAATCATTTTTAAGATTCAATATGGCCGAACAGTCGTTTTGATATTATGCTAACACAGTAACTTTAATGAACTGTATTTTTGAAGACAATTTAAATCAAGAAACAAGATGTCAATGAGGTTGCCAAACCCAATGGCATATTTTCTACGTTAATTTTATGTTAACGGGGAACAGCACGGTATCATTAGACATCCCAAATTCTATCTAACCAAACTTAGTCTAAACCAGTGGTTTTCAAACTGGGCTCCGCGGGATAATTTTTTCGGCTCGCGAAGTACCATCAACACGATGCTTCTGAAGAAAAAATTTTGCGTAAAATGAAATTTTCAGGCAACTTATTTTCCAAACCAAACTTAACAAACACAGACAGTGATACTCTTTCGACCTATCAGGTCTCTTCAGTGCAGTTGGTGACCCACAAAAAACTAGAGGCTTTGATTAAAGCATAGCTTAGATCGCCACACTTGTGGAATCTATACTAGATCCACTTTGGTGGAAGATCTGTCAGTACTCTGCGAAGCCGTATCACTCGTGAATGAGTGGCGGTTGTCGCAGGTGCACTAAGTCTAGCAACTGCTAGAACAATAGTGCTGTCACAGCCTAGTGGTCACAAGCTCTTATAGTAATGCAAGAGACTAGCAATGCACTGAACAAACTGCAGATAGTGACACTGTTTTGCCCTCTCAGGTCTCTTTGGCAATTGGTGACCGACAAGAAGCTAGAGGCTTTTAATAAAGCCAAGCTTAAACCGCCACACTTGTGGAATCTGTACTAGATCCTTCGCAGAGTACTCACAGACCTTCCACCAAAGTAGATCTAGATTTGATAGCACTGGTGATCAATGGAAGGAAAATACTGCTGGGTTAAAAGCCTCCTACGAAGTTGCAAGGAAAATAGTTATCGCTAAGAAGCCCAACACCATCGGAGAACATCTGATCTCGGTAATACTCAAGTTTAATAAGCAAATCAATAATTTGCTGTCTAAATAGAAACAACGTAAGCTTTGGGCCTACGAACAAAAATGAATCTACGACAAGATAAAATCATCCACGATCGCACAAAATTTTGTTATTTTCGTGAGAACCAGCGTAGCGTTTAAAGTACGTGTATACTACTAGGGAGCTTGTGCTTTTTTTTTCTTATCTGCTACAGTTTTTTAGCCACAGAACTTATTCGTATGATCAAATCTGACTGAATTTGGTGTCATATTTCATATTACTCCAATTGCTTAGCGCAAAGCAGGAGTTCTGTAATTATTGTTTTTAAAATCTACGGTCTGTTTGTAGGGAATATAAAAATCTAAAGTTTGCACAAACCCTCTAGAGTGCTTTGTTCTCTGAGTAATTAAGTGCCATTGTACTTTTTTACGGAAGAACACCTTCTGAGCCGTCGTATCGCACAATTGTTTGTTGGGCCACAACCTCAATTTTTTTGTCTCGCAACGTTGCGGTATAACAGTTGATAAGACATGTTGAGTGTCATTTTTTCAATATTGAGCGTAAACATAACTATCTCATCAAATATATGTATATTTGAAACAAAATTGCAGCACACCCATATAAATTTGTCGTAATTTCCCTGCTGCGTTGTGTTGTTGTAAGAAAACGCTAATTTTTTAGCAAGTGGATCTCTTGAACTTATATTGATATCAAATTGCCTAAATCATGAAAGCTTTATTGCATGGACTGTTTCATTTCAACCGCTAGCGAGTGTGAAACACATACCATTTACGTCGTCAGATCTATCAACAAACCTGCACTTCCAAAATTTATCATTGATATGGCGCCTAAGAAGAACAAACAAAAGCTTTTATATTTAATAAAAATTTAAACGTTTCAAGTAACATATCGCCGAAAAAAACACAAAACTCGAATAAGAAGCAGCAAATCTCCTTTACACTACTTTACATATCTCTGGATTTACTATAAAGATAGCTGAAGAGTGGAAAGAAATGTGTCCTTCGTTCACTTCAACTTTTCGTCACTGGTCTAAGAAATACTATTTGTTAACACAGCAACCTAAGCTTATATTTCTCCACATATAACTGATGGATAGTCTTGCCGAAGATGGCTGACAAAGCCGGCTACTTTACTGAATGATTCAGTGATCTATCGTACCAAGTTTCATGTTTGTTCGCCCAGTAGTTTCGTCAGAGTTAAAGCTTTACTTATGCACGCACCGACAGAGTTTTGCTTTATAGTATACTAGCCGGCTCTGCCGGCGTCGCCCGCCGGGCCATCGGCGTTGTCGTTGTCAGGGTTTTCGTCGGGGCGCCGTCGCCCTCAGGGCCTTTAGTGATGTCGGAGTTAACATATCGGTTTAGCCGGTTGCGCCGGCTTCGCTCATCATGCACCTATGTCAACAAAAACAAAAAAATTGTGTTTTTTATGCACATTCACAATTATTGTGCACGCAAAGGTGATCATCATATTTTCTTGATCAAGAGTGGTAACGCTCACAAAGAAAAAATCTTGCGACACACTACTGTTAACACTTGTAAAAAGAGTTAGGGGAAGGGATTGAAACACCGTCAAAAATGATGATGGCAGTCGAATGGTGGGTGTTTTCACAGTCAACATAATAAACCATTTAATGGTAAGCTTATTGCTCGATTTGGTGCGACTCCTTTCGTATTGATAATTGCGGTGTTAGGTCCCTTAGCTGCGCTAATTGCCATATTGCCGGCATAGTGACAGAACCGGTTATGCCTTCCCGAAATTCATTTACCATATTCTAGCTGGAGCCCATCATGCTAAGTTATTTCAAAGAGAATATTCTCTCTAAATTCAGTTTTACAAATTGTTAGATCTATGGTTTTCTTCTGATTTTTTTCTTAAACTTGGGATTGTATGATATTGCTTTATAGTATAGATATAAATAACCTAACAGGATGCATATCCGCAACAGAAAGAATCCTTGCTTTGTAGATCGGCGTCGCTTGCAGGGCCCCATCAATATCGTTGAGATTGAGAATACCGGTTCAGCTGGCTATGCCTGCTTCACCCATCGCGCACTTGAGAGAACAGTAACAAAAAGTTTTTATTGTTTTCTGCACATAAAATTTTCAGGATTGGTGTGCTCCTTTTTCCAATAGAATTTCTCGTTTTAAGGTCTTAAGCATGCTTTAGGTCTATGTGCTCTGTTTATTGGTTACGTGAGCCCAAGGGTTCTTGGGTTTCCTTTAGTTTGGAAGTAGAAAACACATTTCTGATATTAAGCTACTTGGAAGCAAAATAGCAAAACTGCAGTGCGATTTCACACAGGTTCGCTATTTTCTTTTGATTTCCCCTTAAACTTTCTCAAGTCTAGGCAGATAACGTATTATGCTGCATATTCTTATCTCACTGCTTGAAGTCCCCAGGAAAGTTAAAATAGTTCTTGCTTTTCTCCAAATTTTGTAGGTTTGATCCCGGCAGCTCTATCCAGCTATTGTAATGCAAAACAGCTTGTGGTACAATTTGACGTAGTGACGTTGTTTTCTTATAATTTCCCCTCAAATTTGTCAAGTCCGAGCTGGCTACGCATTATGTTTCATGTTCCTTTCCCCTTGCTTAGGTCTGCTCAGAGAAGTTAAAAGAGTTCTTGCTTTTCCCAAAATTAATAACTTTAATCCTGATAGTTAAATACAGGCCTAGTAAAATAGACAAAATGTTTCTCCCAAGAATGGTGCGATTTTACCCCGGCAGGTGATGCCATCACCTGTACCGACTTAAAACGTATCAATAAATGCAGTTGTGCCGGCTTCACCGTACAAACTTTTGAGAGCGCAGCAGCGAAACGTTTTAGTAAATATAGGCCACCAACCGGCTTTGCCGGCGTCGCACGATAGAGACCTTCCATCAGTAATGTCCGGGTTTAGTATTTCGGTTCAACCGGCCAAGCCGGCTTCACCCATCCGGCTCTTGTATAGGCAGTAGCGAAAAGTTAATGAATTTTATGCACTTTCACAATTCTTCTACACCAAATTGCGAACATCATATTCTCTTAATCATGACTGGAAATGCTCACAAAGAATCTTGCCACAAATTATCGTTAATACTTGTGATGAAGAAGGAATCCAATATATAAAGCGCAGTTCTGTCTGTCTGTGGATCTGTTTTAACTTTTCTAAAACTGCTACAAATACAAGCATTAAACGTTGCATAATTGATCACCACCCCGTGGTGAGTGTCATAAGAGTATTCGTGACGTCATCATGAAGTCATAATCAAAAATAATTTTTTAGAATTTGCATTAATTGACAGAGGACAATCGCTTTTCGCTCAAACGAAAACCAGCTTCCGACTTACCACATTTCAAAACTTTCATTTGTTTGGGGTCTAAAATGACGTCACAATCAATGATTCATCGCGCAGTTTTTGTTCTTTCTCTAAAAGTACTCATCGCACAAATGCGATTAAACGCGCTTTCAGGAGATATTGATAAGGTGCTTTCGTTAAAGACAATTTTACAACAGTTAACGTTTATTTGACAATGCTACGAGGAAATCTTTGTTTAAGCTCTTTAAGCCCTCTGTGCATTTTCTTCTTCTCTTTTTCGCTTGCATACTTAAACTGGCTCTATGAACTGATAACATGTCTCGTAGGATTAGCACAAATCTTCGCTACCGCAGATCATAATATCAAGATGTTTTCAAAAACTGCACCCTTTTTGTAAAATCGGTTTATTATAAAACTGATTTGTGACCTCATTTCTCTGTTGGTTTTCAAACATTTTTCAACAAATTAAAGGTTATTTCAAGGCGAGTCCGATAGTGCATAATATGTACAATTAATATTGGTTTTTATACTAAAAAAAACTGAACTTTAAGATCTGTGGTGTAACTTTTCACCTCTTCCTAAAGTAGTAAGCTCAGTAAACACAGGTGACGTCAATACAAAAACCTGATAATAAAGTATTAACAATTACTATCCTTTGAAAGCTTAGAAAATATCCTTTCCATCAATATGTGACTTCAATTACTTAGGGCTAAGGATTAGTTTATAATGGCTGATCAAAACTTGGTTGCCATTCATGATGTTTCATTTTTAGTTGTACAATTATCCTACTAGAGCTAACAAACTTGCAATTGTTAAACCAAAGTTAGTTCTCTGGTACGCTTTGATTACTTTTCCTCACAAGCATGGTTCTTTTGCAATATCTGTCAACGTTGTCAAAAACTGAAGTCTCCAAATGTTCATGGAATGTAGTATACCGGATTGAAAACACACAAAATTTTAGTGTCTGCAGTTCACAAAATTACAATTTCTAAAAAAACTAAGTCCTTCGGTACATTTTGTCTATTCTTTCTGGATAGTTGTGATTTTTGGCATTATCGATCAAAATATTCAAAAATATTCATCAAAAAATAAAGTCTACAAATTTCAGTATGTAGCCTACTCCAAGCAAAACACTTAGTGATTACCCAAGAAAAAAACGAGTGAGTAAAGATGGTCCTTTCTTATCGTTTGCAACAAAATGCAAGTGTCGAGCTACATATGATCTAAATGTTAAAGCAATTTCCTTTGCAATTGGGCAAGGCTGTCGCTGCAGCCAGCTGATTTGATGTTCTTAACCTCGATATTATTAATGGGGGCTCCCGCTACTGCTATAACTAAACTGTGAGTGCTTCATTTCGGGTTAGTTTGCTGTTCGCATGGCGTCGTTTATGCCAGGATTAAGGAACATGCATGCAGTCAGAGACGTTAGTTCATATTAATTTGCCAAGAGCAGGGGTCGGCAAACGTTTTTCACAAAGGGCCACATTGCTGACACTTTAAGGACCCGTGGGCCAAAGTTAACTGAAATTAAGTTGGAAGTAACGATCAAATGTGTTATGTTGCCCAAAAAGTAGGTGATCTCCAAAAAATAAAAAAGGTCATCATGTCTTTCGCTGTCACCAACTGTACTGTTCGCGATCAAATTAATTGGATCGAACTAGCTTTGTCAAGGGAATGCTGCGAGATACATTTGTTTTGCAATTGTGGAAAAACCTTCGCGGGCCGCAGTTTGCCGACCCCTGGCCGACAGTAAAGAAAGAGTGGTAAGTAGCGATTGTAACAATTGATAGCTCAAAACGCATTGCGCGGTCATAATGTTAAATGATATTTCAATGCTTGCAACTATTTATTGAAATCAGCAGCAGGCAGCAAAATTATTCACTATCGTTTTGAAAGCAAGCATAAATGGTAAAGCCCATTACTCATATTTGTAATTGCAAGGATATCGGTACAAAACGCTAGTCTTCATTTGAAAGTAGAGAGGTCTGGATTAGGGGAAAAGTTAAATGCAATAAAATCCCAAACTTAAGAAAAGATCAAAATTAAACAATAATGGCATCAATTTGTAACACTGGATTAAGAGGAAATGTTTTTGTTTGAAAAGAGCGTAGTAGACGTCTATTGCAATAAATTGTATGACTTAAAGGAAAGTTAGGGCCCCTTTTCACGCTATGGCCGAATCAAAGCAAGCAGCCCTGGCAAAATCTTAATGTCACCAATATCAATACGAAAGCGGGCCCACCAAATCGTCGAACGTGCCTACAACCAAACAGCTAATTTCTTTATTAGTCAAAACGACTCCGTTCGGGCGACGCCATCAATTTTGACTATGTTTTACACCCCTTACACTTTTATAAATTACGAATGGTAGTTTGTGTCATCGTTCTTTCTTTTTGAATACTTCCAGTCTTCATTAATAAACCAACATGATCACCATTACATGTACAGAAGCTACGGCTTATATTTAGTAAAACATTTCGTTGCGGCTCAAACAAATGCTTGTACGGTGAAGCTGGCGCAGCTGCATTAATTGATACGTTTTGAATCGGCACGGATGATAGTATGGCCTGCCGGGGTTAAATCGCACCATACCTAGGAAAAACATTTTTTTCTATTTTGCTTGATAATAGCTTTATAGAGCAACCGGAATCAAATCTGAAAATTTGGGGAAAGCAAGAACTTATTAAACTTCTATGAGCACACCTAAGCAAGGAAAAGCAAATATGAATCATAATGTGTAGCCAGCAGGGACTTAAGAAAGTTTGAGGCAAAATCAAAATTAACAACGTCGCTGTTCTAAATCGCACCACATGGAAGATATTATTGGTATTAGCTTTATAGAGCTACCGGGATCAAACCAAACATTTGAGGAAAAGCAAGGACACTTTAAACACCCCAGGGCACGTCATGAAGGGCGAAAAGAACATGCTACATAATGCGTAGCCGGCGAGGACTTGAGAAGGTGTGAAGGGAAATCAAAATAAAAAATAGATGTTCGCAAAATATAATATGATGTTCGCAATTTGGTGTAGAAGAATTGTGAAAGTGCATAAAATTCATTAACTTTTCGCTACTGCCTATACAAGAGCGGGATGGGTGAAGCCGGCTTGGCCGGCTTGGCCAGACAGACAGAATTGCGCTTTATAGTATAGATGTTTCCTGCACATGTAATGGTGATCATGTTGGTGTATGAATCACGACTGCTAGTTTTTAAAAACAAAGAATAATGTCACAAACTAACATTAGTACTTTTTAAAGCTGTAGGAGAGTGGATGAATAAAATATAGCTAATGATGACGGCCCCAAATGATAGTCATTTTGACCATAAAAGAAATAAAGTATGTAGTGGCGTGCCCTTTTGACGATTTGCTGGGCCCGCTTTCGTATTTATATTTGTGGCATGAAATTTTTGGCTGCGCTGTTTGCTTTAATTCTGCCATAGCATGAAAAGGAGCCACGGCTTTCCCCTAAGTCATATAATCTATTCCAATAAGCGCCCATTGAGATATTTTCAAGAAAACACGTTACCTCTCATTCCTCTTTTTCGAATTGATCCTCTTGTTGTTTAATTTTGATTTTATCTTACACTCGGGATTTTATTGCATGTCACTTTGCCCCTAATCTAGACCTCCGCACATTTAAATGAAGATCGATATTGCGTACCGATACGAAGAGCCTATCCATTATAAATATCAGTAATGGGCTTTATTATTTATGTTTCCTATCAAAACGATAGTGGATAGTGTTGCCGCTTAGTGCTGTTCTCACAAAATAGCGGCAAGCATTGTGATGTCATTTAATATTATGACATGACAATGCTTTGTGAAAGGAATAAAGATAAAAGAAAAACGCATTGGTAAGAAAACAAATAAATAACGGCTTGTTGCATCTTGATACAACGAAAGATATTATAGAAATACTTTTAGCAAAAATTAACGTATCTTGAAACGCAATCGGTCAAATACAAACATTATGGGCTGGGTGCAAAGCTACTACATGTCTCCCAAGTTTATTGCATGCTGGCAAAGTCTTATTTGCCCTGTTATCGCCATAGTCGCCATGGGTGGGCGTCAAGGTAATTGATATGTACATCCAGGACTAAGCCAAAAAATGTAAAGACTGCTACTTACCACTTTTTCGTAACTGTAGGCGAATTTGTATGAGCTAACGCCTGTGACTGCGTGCATGTTGCTTGGCCCTGGCGTAAACGCCGCCATGCCAAAAGCAAGCTAACCCAAAGTGATGCACTTTCAATTAAATTATTGCAATAGCAGAGCCTCTAATAATAATGTCGAGGTTAATAACATCAAATCAGCTGGCTGCACCAGCCTCACCCAATCGCAAAGAAGATGGCCTCACATTCAGATGATATGTAGCTCAACACTAATATTTTGTTGCAAAAGATCAAACACAACCATCATTATTCCCCTCCTCTTTTTTTTCGGTGATTACCAAGTACTTTACTCCGAATTGGCTGCATGTCAAACTTTATGGAGACCTTATTTTTAGATAAATTTGTTTCAGAGTTTGTTGGATAATGGCAATGATCCATGCTATGGAGAAAGTGCAGACAAAATGTGCCAAAGTGATCAAACTACTTAGTTTTTGTAGAAATTTCAAGTTTGTGAAATGCAGGCAGCAAAAATTTGAGTGTTTTTGACCGGTAGGCTACATTTCATACATGTTTGGAGATTTCATTTTTTGACAAATCTTTTTTGAAAACGTGGATAGATAAAGTCAAAGAACCATGCATGTGAAAAAAACAGTCAAAATTTACCAAAGTCGGATAATTGTTCAACTAAAAATTGAACATGATGTGTGGCAACCAATCTTTGATCAGCCATTATAAACTAATTCTTTGCCATAACCAAGTAGAGTCACAAATGCTGGAAAGCAAATTTCCTAAGCTTTCAAAAGACAATAATTGTTGGTACATTATTATTATTTTTATGTATTAAAGTTACCTGTTTTTTTTTCAGTTTACCACTTTTTGGGAGGGGTAAAAACTTATACTTCATCGGTTTTTTATTGAACTGATTTTGTAAAAATATTGCACTTTTTGAAATAATCATCATATTATGATCTATGTTAGCAAAACACTGTGTTAATCGTACCAGACGGCGTTATGACATCATACAGCGACTAGTAAGCGTGCGAGAGAAAAAGCAAAGACGTTTAATTAGAAGGCTTAAAGTGTTTAAATAAAGAACTGCTCGTTGCACTGTCAAATGAGCTTAAATTTTTGTGAAGTTGCTTTTTTTCAAAAGCCTCTTATTAATATATTCTTCAAATCCGTTTATTCGCTTTTCTCCCCAAAAAACAATACTTTCGCACAGATTTCGAGGATGCTTTTTTAAAAAAAATAAGGGACACTGCGAAAATCCGCTGCTGATGAATAATCGAATCGACTAAAGAAATAATTAAAACTGTTGCTTTGACAGAGAAGAATTTAATCAAGACATCAAAATCAATCAAAAAATGGACGGAAAGTTTGCAAATGTCCATGCAACTTTAGCCATTCATAGATCTATATGTTGGTGCCATTATGGAAATGTTGCCATAGATTAAGATCAAAGCTTGTTCTTGAAAACAGACAATAGTCCTGCCCAAACATATTGCAGTCACAAGACATTACAGTATTCCCTCGTTTATCGCGGCTAATGGGGACCAGAACCCATCGCGATAAGTGAAAAATTGCGAAGTGTCAGGAATTTAGAATTCCCAGCGCCTTTGGAGCCGATATTCATGAAAACTTACTTCTTTGAAAACTGACGGAAAAAGAGCACGAAAATTAGAAATATTTTCTGTTTTATATAATCCAGACATAAGTTTGACCTTTTCACTGATGGTCATCGTCTTCTTCTTTCTCTTGGGCTCACTAAAGTAATCTTTCGCAGGGGCACGGCGCTTAGGCGGCATTTAAAGGGCTTAACGAAAAGTTGATTGCAAACACAACACTAAGATACTCGAGATACAGTCAACAGCGTGAACGAGAATGGCGTGATGATGCGCAGTCAATCAGCGAAATGGCGCTATTTTTGAATTTTTATTTTTTGATAAATATTTTTTAAAAATCCGCGATGCACTGAAGCCGCGAAACTTGAACCGCCAAGCGGCGAGGGAACACTGCATACTATTGGCTTTATTTTAAAGCCTATATTTTTTTTTCGGTAGAGAAGCCAAGTTGCAGTTGCATTGCGTTGTATGCAGTGTTGCCAGTTCCGCGGTTTTCCGCGGAATTACGCTAATTTTGATGAGGCGTTGCGGGAAAAATTTAGCAGTCGCGGATTGTGGTTTTTGGGCAATTTTTTTGCCATCCTCTTACGCTATATTGGGTTAGTTTTTGGAGTGACAACAAGTGTAAAAGTATAAGACAACTATGTGTGATATGGAGGTTGTTACCGTCGCTGGCATATTTTTGTAAGAAGAACAGCTCGAAAACAGGCTCAAATGGCACTAAATTGCATTATTTTCAGAAAACTAGAATGATTTGATACCGTCTAATAGGTGACGACCTTTTTTTTGGAGATAACCTCCTAGCCAAAGAAAATATTACCAAAACGATCACCGCAGCACCTGTTTTTTTTGAAATTATGCAGAAGCACAGGCTGACTTGTCTATCGCCATCGATGGAAAAACAAATACTGTGGTGATGCCGGCCTGGATTGTTCTCCTAACGGCCCTGTATGGACTAACTTTGCAAATTTTCGGCTATTTTTCAACAGGCAAGCGTTGGGCTATTTTGAGCTAGTTTTTAGGTACCATTTGGGCAGGAAACTTAAAGAAAATCTGACAACACTAATTGTATGGCCTAATCCTGCGTTTACAAAGAAAACTGTGGTCGGTTATATTAGTCTTGGCCAGCGACGTCCACCCCGCGGCCCAGGTTGAAAGATTTGTGCGGCCCTTTCTATAGTACCGAGACTTATGGTTTCATACCAAACTGAAAAAATTCTTTTCAATTTTATGGTTTACGAACCTTTAATTCAGCTTGAACTTACTGTGCAGCAGCGGTCCCCAAAGCATGGGCCGCGAAGGGTCAAAAAATAAGTAGCAACAAGGTTCACATCTGTCGAATCCATGTTTGTCAAAACGAAATTTTATGTTTTGATTTTTCAAGTTTTTTCAATTCCATCATCAACATAATTATTGCATCATGCACATTTCGTTTGGCTTCCACTATCTAAAACTGAATTATTGCATCATAAGTGATTACCAAGAGTTTATTAATAGCAGTGCCAATGTCAACAAAAAAAAGAAAAAGATTGAAGATGAAAATCGACAGCTTCAGAAACAGCGGGAAGAATTGCACTTTTTTGTTCAGGTGAAAGGCAATGCGATATGCATATTATGCCGCCACACCATTACTACCTTTAAATCGTGTAATTTGAAAAGACATCACGAGCAAAAGCATAACGAAATTGTGAAACTTAGTGTTAACGAACGAAAAGGCAAGCTGCGTTTACTCAAAATGTTTTTCGACGGTCTTCTTCTGAAGCTAATGCAATTGTAAATGCCAGTCTGCGCATATCTCAGATTATTGCCAAAAAAACAAAACCTTTTTCGGATGATGAATAAATAAATAAATGCTTGCTTGCGGCTGCAGAAGAAATTGCACCAAAAAAGTCAACAATTTTGGGCACATCAGTCTTTCACATCATGTCATATCAAATAACATTTGCAAAACGTTAGCAACCGCAGCAAAAAATTTCGTGTATTTTTCAATGGCTTTTGATGAAACGACAGATATGATAGATACATCACAATTAGCTATGTATATCAGAGGAGTCAACAAAGAAATGAAAGTGACAAGAATTTCTGGATGTTGTAAGCCGAAAGGAGAGGACTACTGGTAAAGATATTAAAGAAGGTGTGTTAAAATGTGTGAACGCTCATCAACTTAATTTGAGAAATCTAATTGGCATTGCAACAGATCGAGCACCGTCGATGATCGGAAAAAATTCTGGGCTGTAACTTTGATTCTGAGAAATATAGAAGCTTTGAAAGAATGTCCAAGCTCCGAAAGAGAGATGTTCATATGTCATTGTTTTTTGCACCGGGAAAACTCGTGCGCACTAGTTCTGGATATGTCCCACGTTGTAGTCAAAACAGTTAATGCGATAAAACATAACTCTTTGAAGCATCGTCAATTTTAACAATGTCTTCAGGAACTGGAATCTGATTACGGTGATGTGCTTTATTCTTCAAAGATTCGGTGGCTAAGTCGTGGAAAATGCTTAGAACGGTTCTGGAATTTGAAAGACGAGATTAAAAATTTCATGAAAGAAAACTGCTCTGACATTCCTTAACTTGATGACAACCAATGGCTTCTTGATTTGTGTTTTCTTGCTGACATCACGAAAAAATAATAAACTCAATTCCAAGACGCAAGGACGAGAAGAATTGATTACAGATTGCTATGAAGATAGACAGCATTTGTCACAAAACTTAAACTTTACGAAAATCAACTTCAATCGAAAAATGATGTTCATTTCCCGCTATTAAACAGCTTCAAGTGTGACAGCAAAAATGTTACTAAATATGCTGAACAAATTACGCAATTGTTGAAAGCTTTTCAACAAAGATATGCTCTACTAAACAATTTTGACAATTTGTTCAACATTTTCATGTGCCCATTTGACTTTGCGATAGAACAGGCACCTGAGATTTTGCAACTTGAGCAGATGGATGGCCAAGCAAGCACAGAGCTGAAACATCTATTTTGTAGAATAGACAAGCTTCAATTTTACGGTGAATATGTTGATGGCGAAAAGTTTCCCAACATGAAGCAAATGGCAATATGTATTGTAGCAGCTATGGGTACAATTTATGTATGTGAATCTTTCTTTTCAAAGTTACAGATTGTAAAGACAAAGCATCGCAATAGGTTATCGGATGAAAGCATGACAAACGAGTTGCGTTGTGCAACAACAAAACTTCCGGTTGACTTCAAAAAGTTGAGTTATCACATTCAAAAGCAAGTGTCACATTGAAGTTGCTTATCAATAAAATACCTAAGTATTGGCTCAATGATACAGTGGGTTGGAGAAAGCTGATTTTGGTAGTTTGTGTTTCGGAGTTACAAATACTCATGCAGCAGTACTTTTCCTTTAAAAACAAAGAAAATTGCCGCAAGGTTTTTCCCTACAACCCAAAGCTTAGTCTTTGAGAGGTTTAAAACGCAAGTTCATTGCTAAATGACGGTACTTCAATCCATTCAACCATGTTGCCCACACTCGTTAGGCTTGCTTCCCCACTTGATCACTACTAACTAAGGAATTGCTGAATGTTATTGTAATCTTGGTACTCATCAATAACCTACTAAGCCTGAATACAAATAGCCTACCAAGCGAATATTTTTAAAATGACTGCACCTTAATTGCGAGATCACTTTCTTTGCAACTTTGAGCAAAGGTATCTGACAAATCAAACTTTTATAATTTCATATCAACATTCTGCTACTAAAACTGATAAAAACTGATTGCCTGAGCAAAAGTACGATGAAAATATGATGAGCTATTTTAAATCACCGTGTTTCAAGCATTTAGATATTTATTACGACTGCCTATCACGTTACTACGTCTCGTTTCATGTTAAATACGACAAAACGTTTTTTTTTACAGTACTTCATTTCTCTAACCAAGGCTTAATCCACTAAGCAGTTGCTAGTAGAAAGATTTCTATATTTCATATTTTGAAATCTTTCTTTTTTAATAAGTCTTTTTGCGAATCTAGATGGAGAATGCCAAAGAACCACGCTTGTGAGGAAAATAGTCAAAATGTACTAAAAAACTAACTTTTTTTAAAACATGCAGATTTGTCAGGTCTAGTGGGATAATTGTTCAATCGAAAATGAAACATGATGTATAACAACTAATGGTTGATCAGCCATTATAAACTCATCCTTAGCCCTAACTAATTAGAGTAACACATTGTGGGAAAGCAAATTTCTTCAGCTTTCAAACAAGACTGATTGGTTAGTACCTTATCATAACCTTTATACATTAAACTTACTTGTTTTTACTCAGATTACCACTTTTTAATGTATAATAAAAAGTTGCACTACAAATGTTATAGCTCAGTTTTTTACTACAAAAACTGATAGTAAATGTGCATGTTACGAGTATGTGTTATCGGAATTGGCTTGAAATACCGTTTGATTTTTTAAAAAGTTTGAAAATCGGTTGAGAAATGAGATCACAAACCAGTCTTTAAGTGAAGTAATGTTGTACACATGTTGCAACGTTTGAAAAAATCGTCAAATAATGATCTCTGCTAGCAGAAGATTGTTATTGTTGCCAGGCAGCATTATGACATCGTAGAGCGAGTTGAAGCGCGAAGAAAAAAAGCAAGAAAAGTATGTTTAGAAAGCTTAAAATTCTCAACCTTTTGAGGGATAATGTAACACATATGTTACATGATTGTTAATTATATTATAATTATAAAGTAACAACCATTTTTCTGAAAATCATTGTAATTTTGTTGTTTCCAAACAATAGAGGAATTGTCTCAAATTTTTTGAATTAGAATCTTATGATCCTCAAATCTCTTGTTGCCTTGGCGATCCATCATTAACTGTCGTAGGGCTTCTTTCATCAAAGACACCTTGTTAAGATAAAAATTCCAAAAAAGCTTTTAATCGCGTTTCTACGATGAGTATTTTTTGAGCGAATTAAGAAAACAAATTCTAGAGTTATTGTTTCATGAGACGTCGCATGACATCGTAAAGAAAAATTGATTAAAGTTGGTAAGTCTGGTATTGGCTTTTGTTTAAGCCAAAAACCGCTTTCCTAGGTCCAAAAATGCGATTTAAAAATAAATTTATTTAATTATGACGTCATCATAACGTCACGAATCCCCTTGTAACACTTACCCTAAGAAGGTGATCAATCGTAACAAGTTTGATATTTGTACGTTTAGCAGTTTCGGAAGAGTTGAGACAGACACACAGAGAGAATTGCGCTTCATATATTAGATATGGTCTATAAAATTCAAAGTTTGAGGGAAAATAAAAGAAAACAGAAATAGCTTGGAGTGAAATCTCTGTGTAAACAGGGAATGATGTTGCTTAAAAATAGATAAAGAAGCCTAAAGGAATTGTGAGCAAGTTTTCAAATTGACAACGGCACTAAAACATGACACTTTCCCAGATGTATTTGACTCGATTACGCTGTAAAGAAAGAGCACAAAGCGAATACGCCAAAACAAAGCGAATATATATGTTTCAAAAAGACCCAATCAATATTGGGTGGCATACCATAAAGGTGCAACATGTGAAAAGACAAAAACGTTTTTGTTAATTTTAGTGGTAGGATGGAACGTTGACTGTTGAAATCAGCCAAAGAGAAATATACCACCCATTGTTGAATTTTCACGTCTAAATTTTATATGCAATATACTGAGTTTTAAACCCGCAGTCTTTCGATACAAGTCTGACACTCAGTTCATCATGTCGTGCTGCTAGTAGTCACAATTTGAGCCTTTTGCCCCGAGTATTCCAAAATTTACGCGTGTTTGATTCGAAGATCAAGTCAAAAAATGTAAGTGAACCAGTACTGTACAGTTGAGAATATACAAATGGGAGAACGGTGAAAATATTTGTGTGAAATAGCTGTTAGAAGATATGCATAAAATAACCGTTGGAGATTGCCATTGCTGTTTGGATTAAAAGCTACTGAACGTTCTATATTAGATCGGTTTTTTAGATCGGTTTCGTCATAGTCCGGTAAGCTCAATTGTAATACTTGTCTTTTATTACCTATTTATGCCGCTAGTTTTTTTTACATTGATTGTTTAATATCTAAATTATTAATCCAAAATTTGACAACAACTTGTGTTATAACTGAACCCGTAGTCTGATCCCGTGTTTTGTATATAGAATTCAAGCATAACTTGTGTGTAATTGAACCCGTAATCTGGTCTGGTTTTGTGTATGCGATATTCGAACATAACTTGTGTTGTAATCGAACCCGGATTCTGATCTCACTTGTGTGTGCTTCATTTGGTAATTTATCTTCGTGTTACAGATAACCGTACTTCTTCACGCTCCCCAACTTTGATGCCGCATTAATATAATAAATATTTATAACATCGGCTGGAAGTGTGAGATTTTGAAGTGCGCGTAAATTCGACAATACATCTGTCTCAGCGGTCTCAGTTTTCCAAAGACTGATTTCATAGGCTAATGTTACACCCATAAAACAATTTGATAAGTTATTTTCAACAAAGAACTGAAGTCGTAAAATTGGCGAATCACCTTGCTGCCATAACCCGTCCATAAATTACTCCACTGGCCTATAGATTAAATTGAAACGCAGTATGTGAACTCAAAGACGTTAGATTTATGAGAGAAATGAAATTTTTCCATTTGATTGGTGGCCGTATTCCAATAAGCGCTTTTTTCCACCGCGGAATCAACCCACGTTGGTACTTTTTGAGCCTATTTAATTTATTGAGTCAACTTGTAAGTGCAATCGATTTCAAAACACAAATATGTAATCTTTGCTCAGATTGGAAAAGAAAAGTTTTTCATTGTAAAAAGGTTTGCTATTGCCGACTAACTTACAAAATAAAAAGCTCCATGGTAAAATTGTTTCAGCCCATGGTTTAATCTGTGGTTGCCACATCTGAAGAGGTACAATTCCTAAAACATTTATGGTGGTCACGTTCATACTTTTGTGCACAAGCAGGTTTAACTTTGTGAATAGAATACAGTGGTGTCTTTCTCTCAACTTTGTAAATAACTTGGGTACCTTAGTAAACATTTTTATGCCTCACATACCGAATTCTGTACCGACCAAACCTACTGGCTCAGGTGAGATTTGGGAAAATAATGCACTATCAGTTATCGCTCGGTGCAGAAAATATTTCAACGAAAAGATCTAGGGTGTAAATTAGTAGTATAGGATGCGTCATTTGGTGACGTTTTAGTAGGAGTTGTGACCTCATGAGTCGGTAAGGAACTTTTGTTGGTGAAGTGCTGTGCGTTGTTAGTATGGAAGCGATAATTTAAGATCCCTGGGGGGGATGGAATTCTGTGAAGTACACGATAACACTTTGGTCGCAATTGGGCCTGAAGATTAACGGGGAAGGATCCTTGAAGTCGGTAGAGAGTTAAATAAAGAGTGTTTATGTAAGACCTGTGTATAGATTCCCTCATCACCTAATAGGGATTTGTGATAATAAGTGGCAATACTGACCACGTTAGAAAACAATAGAAAAGATTGTCGACTGTAAAAGAACGGCTGTGTATTGTCATTTTTCAGCGAAGTTTATCATAATCTAAAAGTAACAATTTTAATAATTAATTATTAAACCTCAATTACAAAAAAGTTGTGCGAAAGTTACTGGACATGATAGACCGCGCTTCATCAGTTGTTAACAATTTGATGGTAAGTTTGGTTTCACTCTAATTAATTTGCTGTGGGAGATCGCCTGCCCTCCGCACACGGTGACCCTGATTTTCGTAAGAAGAAAAAAATAAACCAACAAATTATCTTTTCAACAAACTGCAAACAGCTTGGCTTTTCATATATTAGCCTGGAATTGACAACACTGGTCATAAACAATTTGCAATAATTTACATTAGTTCCATCTTTTGTACTATGTCCATGTGTCTTGCTGACTGAGTTTTAAAAACCAATTGTTAAGGAAATTATTTATCGTTTTTATTCATTTGTACATTGTAGTAGTTAATGCAAATTTGCTTGTGCTTAAAAGTGGACCAGCAGTCTTCTGCAGTTGATAATAAAGTAGAAACCTTCTGCAGTTGATAATCATTTAAGCACTTAATCAATTCAAAATATAATTGCCGGTCATCTAGATTGCTGTTGTGATATTTTTCTTCAAATCGGGTAAACCATAGAGAATCATCATCAGTAGAAAACTTTAAGAATGGTTGAGAATGACAAAAAACATGGGAAACACTTGTACCTACTGCACCAGTAGTGAAAGGTCTTTCAAAAGTAGTCGGAGTGGCCACCGATGTTTGATGACAAGGTGATGAAGAGCTTAGTTGTAGAAAATTGTCTCTCACTGATGGCAGCTTAGAATTCACTGTTCTATTACGAAGATCATAAATTGGAGATTGCATGTTGTAGGCTAGTCGGGGTCACCACTTGTAGGAATTCCTCAGCAAATGCACAAGTCTAAAGCTACTTGTAATTTAATATATATTTACACAATTGTTAACAAATTACAACAAAACCTTATTCAAATAGAATAGTTAGCGAGAAAAACACTTAATCCAGCTACAGTTTTGTAGGCTCAGACCTTACTTGTCTTCACAAGTAATCGTACTCAAGCACATGTGAAATTGTGGACGGCGGAGCATGATGTTCCTAAAGGATTTAGTATAACGTGTAGTGTTTGGGTACCAAATCACTACACATCAGCAATCGCTCACAGCAGAACAAAACATTAACAGAACATAACAATCAATTTTCAAGATACATGACGCGAGACCATAAATTAACTGATGAACTGTCAAGAGTCGACAAAATCTCAACTCCAAATTAGATCATGTTGTTGAACAACAACGCCATATGTTTTGCCACAACATAGAACAAATGAATGTTCCTTCTCAACATCATGCTGGCGTTTCCTCATCTTACATGCACCATACACAACCACCTCGTACGGATACATTTTATGCCAAAACACCTGTTACCACTAGTCATAATTACCCACGTCATCTCAGTGCTATTACTTCAGGTTCACCAGAGTTCTGTTGGTACCATACCACATTTGGTCCAAGAGCTATCTAGCAAAATCTTGCAGGATTTTGAAAAAATCATCTTATTTTATAGCACAAAGAGCTGGTCGGTGGGTTCTTCACTTAAGCTCTGAGTATGACCTAATTTATTGTAAAAACTTTACTGTAGATACTGGATTCTGGACGCCGAGTTACTTCGACCTCCGCTGCCTCTGTTCTTGCCGGTGGCATGAAACATACCCGCAGCCACAGGCTTTCAGTTTTATAATCAGGCCCATAACTACAAAAAAGTTGTAAGTAATAGGGCTATTGCTTCATACCTTTACTCCTGTAAATACATCAAACACTTTAGCGCCTTTCCAGTTTTAAATTTGCGCACTTTGTCAAATGCACTTTTGTCAAATGAACGCATAAAAGTTTATAAAATTATATTATTCTTTGTAAATTAGCACCAAATTAATTTATTCGTAAATTATGGATACAGTTTGTGAAATCCAAAGTTTTGGGAAAAGCAACAGAAAAAAAAATATGTCAGTAGGTCTACTTCACTATGTAAAATCGTAGTCATTAAATATACAATCGAATGGCGGAAATATTTTTTCCTTAAAATGGGTTATTAGGCCAATTAGTTGATTAGATTCAAGCGGTACGTATAGTTTACATTCTTTTGCTTTACTCCGGGACCAACGCAAATAGTCGCAGTCAATGAACGTGATGTCACAAATGCTATTTGTGAAAGGTTGCGCCAAATCGTGAAATAAGTCTACCATCAAATAACCTATTTTTGTAATTGCGAGACAAAACTATTAGACCGCCCAACTCCAACTTTGGTTATGTGCTCTTACACTTATTACAAAGAATAGATAAAAACTGTGAAATGATATAGAGTTTATGGGTACGATTGGGATAAGAGACCTAGGGACGATGCCCCTATTTATACCAAATTACCTTCGCTCTCAGAAATATTATTTGGGTGAAGCCGCCGTGGCCGGCTGAACCGTTATTTCTAACACGATAAAACTTTTTCCAAAACGACATAAATTAAATTTGCCCTGCCAGGCGACGCCAGCATAGCCTGCTAGTTGATAATTATAATCGAATAGTTTATTACACTGGTTACTGATTATTACACTGGTCACTGGTTACTGGTTCAATTTTTGTGTAGCCACACAGTATTTTTTGTAGCCATACTACTTGTTTCATACATGTTACAGTAGTACTTTTTTACAAGAAATAATAAATGTTTGTAGGTCTATGGAGCGCGCAAGATTTTTAATCACATTATTTACGGTTTCGATTCTTCATCTCGCGTAGTCATTGTCACTGGCATGTGCAGGGATTTTGAAAATCGCAGGCAGAAAAGTAAACTTACCAACATTTTATCTCTATTTTAAAATGATGATTTTTTTAAAATATTGACTTGTGGTAGGGGTTGATTCATCCATTAGTTGTTGATGATGACCTTGTAAGTGATGGTTATCTTGAGTGTCTCTGATGTCGACAACGTGTCAAATCCACAGGAGTTGAGGCATAGAAGATTCTGTTTTCTTGTAGCAAGGGAATGAATGATTTCATCTCATATAAATGCAGAAAAATCATGGTGATTTTCAATGCGGAGGATCAAAAAGCCAATATTTTATTAGTAACAATGGCGATGTAAATGTTTGGTTACTTTTCAGATCTGCCTCAGAGTTTCCGTGTTCTAGCATTCCGTTAGAATTGCTTTGCTTTTTTGGAAAAACTTGCTGCTTGTTTAAGACTGCTAAGCAAAATGGTTCATCGTAAAACGTATTTTTATAAGACACGACAATACGATGAGTGTGAAGACATGGCCGTTTAGTTATAATCGCTACAATAGTGGTGATCCGACCTCTACACCGTCTTGAAGCAAATTACGTCATGCTATTTACGAGAGTGATAAACTATCATGTAACAATCATGGACTACAATAAGTTGATAGACCTACTACATGTCCCCAAAGCTGTGCATAGCCACTGTATATTTTCAAAGTTTTGCAAGTCCATGGCAATGCCTTATTTGCCTTCTTTTCACTATAGGTTTCTTTTAACTTAAAAAACTATTGTCAGCTCAATTCTGCGTATCAGAGTTGCGCAAGGGCGCCTAGGTGATTCATATTTTGAGGATTAAGATATTAAGTACGAGAACTACTACTTACGACTTTTTTGTTACATTAGACGTGTTTGTATGAGCTCACGTCTCTGGCTGCGCTTATGTTGCTTTGCTTGGCATAAACGCAGCTAGAGAAGAAGATATTAAATTGAACAACCAAAGTGAAACACTCACAGTTAATAATAATGCAAGAGGCTAGCGATGCACATAGCAAAACTGCAGACAGTGACACTGTTTCGACCTATCAGGTCTCTTCAGTGCAGTTGGTGACCGACAAGAAGCTATAGGCTTTTAATAAAGCATAGCTTAGACCGCCACACTTGCGGGATCTATACTAGATCCACTTGGTGGAAGGTCTGTCAGTACTCTGCGAAGCCGTATCACTCGTATCACTCTGCGAAGCCGTATGTGCATCGCTAGCCTCTTGCATTACTATACATGTAAGACCTTGTGACCACTAGGCTGTGACAGCACTATTGTTCTAGCAGTTGCTAGACTTAGTGCACCTGCGACAACCGCCACTCATTCACGAGTGATACGGCTTCGCAGAGTACTGACAGACCTTCCACCAAGTGGATCTAGTATAGATCCCGCAAGTGTGGCGGTCTAAGCTATGCTTTATTAAAAGCCTCTAGCTTCTTGTCGGTCACCAACTGCACTGAAGAGACCTGATAGGTCGAAACAGTGTCACTGACTCACAGTTAAGTTATCACAATAGCAGGGCTCTCATCAATAATGTTATGGCTAAAAAGATAGGATCGGGCAGCTGCGTTGGCTTCATTCAAATGGTATTTGTGAGAACAGTAAAAAAAGTTAATGTTTTTTGACATAGCCAATTCTCGTTCTAAAATCAAATCGATTAAACAAAATATTATAGGAGTTGTGCATAGCTGTTGTATTAGCCGGTCATTGACAAACGTGACAAGGCCATGCTTCCTGCTTAAAGAAGTCCCGGCTAGTGCAAAGCCTGGTACTGTTAGCTTATCTGCACTAGTGCAGTAGGTCTCATGAAAATGATGAAGTACATTCATCTTGCTTGCAGTGAGGCCTTCGATGTTCAGCTGCAAGACTGCTAGTCTTTGGAACTTGTTGACGGTGTGCCCTGACAGGGGTACATCGTCCATCCTTGAAAAGGGCGTTTGCCGAGTAGTAGACTCTGGCTGAACATCGAGATGAGGGGTTGCCTTTCAAGATTGGCACGTTTGGTTTCTGTCTGACATTTCCGTAAAACGTTCTAACGGCTCAGGTTGCGAGAAAACACCTGCCATCTGAGCCATCGGGTCAAATACATCTGGGAAAGTGTCATGTTTTAGTGCCGTTGTCAATTTGAAAACTTGCTCACAATTCCTTTAGGCTTCTTTATCTATTTTTAAGCAACATCATTCCCTGTTTACACAGAGATTTCACTCCAAGCTATTTCTGTTTTCTTTTATTTTCCCTCAAACTTTGAATTTTATAGACCATATCTAATATATGAAGCGCAATTCTCTCTGTGTGTCTGTCTCAACTCTTCCGAAACTGCTAAACGTACAAATATCAAACTTGTTACGATTGATCACCTTCTTAGGGTAAGTGTTACAAGGGAATTCGTGACGTTATGATGACGTCATAATTAAATAAATTTATTTTTAAATCGCATTTTTGGACCTAGGAAAGCGGTTTTTGGCTTAAACAAAAGCCAATACCAGACTTACCAACTTTAATCAATTTTTCTTTACGATGTCATGCGACGTCTCATGAAACAATAACTCTAGAATTTGTTTTCTTAATTCGCTCAAAAAATACTCATCGTAGAAACGCGATTAAAAGCTTTTTGGTGAGATAGTCGCGATGGACTTTGTTGGCCCTATGTCCTCACCTACAAAGCAAGAAAATGTTTATTTAGTATTGGTTGACCATTTCACGCGATATGCCCAAGCGATTCCCCTTTCAGACCGTGAAGCACAAACTGTAGCTTCAGCAATTTTTACTCACTGGATTGCCATGCATGGAGTTATGGAAGTTTTACATTCAGACCAAGCCCAGGAATTTGAAAGCAAAATTATCGGTGAACTGTGCACTTTGCTACATGTTAAAAAATTACGATCATCTCCATTTCACCCTGAGGGAAATTCCATTTGTGAAAGACTGAATGGAACCTTATTGTCAATACTAAAACTATACATGATGAATAATTTTGATGACTGGGATATTTTGATTCCGTCAGTACTCTTGGCATATAACTCGACTAAACATTCATCTACGGGCTTCACACCAGTATATTTAGCTTTCGGAAGAGATTTACGACTTCCTTCACAGTTTGTTTTCCCATCACCAGTGAGCGCGAATGAACCGCAAATGCAATCCGAATACGCTCGTGACCTGCGACAAAACTTGCAAAATGGATTTTGACATGTTAGTAGCAACTTGAGTAAAGTACACTAGCAAACAAGGGATAAATCACTACATTATGCTGCATGTAATCCCTATGAAGTTGGCGATCTAGTTTATGTCCTTACTCCGAAAGGCAGCCGAGGCAAACTTGGTGAAGTTTGGTCAGGGCCGTGGCGAGTGATAGCCCGAACCGGTGTTATTTATACCTTGGCTTGGATAGGTGATGATGACAATCATAAAACAACGAGACGATACCATTATAATTTGCTAAAATTCTGTCTCCCTCGTGACAACTAACATTGGATATTGAACCCCACTTCGGCGGACAGAACCAAACGGACAAGAAAGCCACTTGAACGGTTTGGTGATTGGGACTACGATACTGTTTGACAACTGGTTAACGACTAATTTAATGTAGCTGTGTAATTTTTGCTATGGTGTGAAACTGTTTTGTTATATTGTGTATTCAAAGTGTTCAACTGTAGATAAGTGAAATGTAGCCCAGTGTTGATATTTGAGAAGTAATCTGTGTGATTACTAAATAACCTTTTTGATTTTGTGTAAACATTATTTTGTATATATCCTTGGCGGGTATGTACTGTAGTCTAAAGAGGATTAACACCTGATGTGATTTTTTTTGCGTTTCATTTTTTTTGGCTTAGTCGTTAGTTATTTTTTTTGTCTAGACCTGAGGATAGGTCTTGTTGGCCGTGGGGGTAATGCAAAGTGTAGTTAGCGGAGTGACTAACACCCTACAGGAGTGAGTCTTCCGTTAACCTTTCACATGTGGTGGTTGGTTTGCTAGAATAGTCAAGTAGTCTGCTGTAGTAAGGTGTTGTTAAAATAGATTGGTTTTGTGTTGGAGATTGTTAAAATAGGATGATTTCATGTTATAAGTTACTTGTTTTGTATTGTCTTTTAACTAATTGATTCTGTTTAAATAAGTTTCAGGTACGTAGGCCTAAATTGGTAATACGATTGGTAGATTTAACTGTAACTGCTATTGTTGGAATACTGGATTTAGCTTGGTTAGCGTTGTACGGGACACTCCATTTACGAGAAAGCGAATTGCATTGACAATTGCTAGCAACAGATCACTAAATGATCTTTTCAGCACTTTACCAAAAATATTTCCATTTCGATTGTTGTAGCTTTTGCTTTTCATTACGCTTTACGACGACAAAACATGTTTCTGTTGTAACGGCCGCTCATGTATTTGGCTAAAATCAATTATTTTGATGAAATCATTTTATAGAAAACCAAAACATTTTATGGGAAAATCAAAATGATTGAGCGAGACGACTAAAATGACTTGAGACTAGTCTCAACTCGGAAGTGTGTAAAGATTTACAATCAAATCCAAATCACAGAGTTGACTTCAACAACCCACAAATTCTCACCAGCTCTCCTGACAAATCCAAATTCCTCATTCTAGAATCTCTTTGCATTCAACAATTGAAACCTAGTTTAAATTTAGACTCCAAATCCTTTCCTCTCCGTTTATTTAACACGTGACCATCGCTTCTTGTGTGTTCATTTTTGTGTCAGTATGGCGTAGTTGCTAGCCAACTTGTTTGAGGTACATTATTTGCGTTGAAAATGGCACCAGTTGAGGGCCGAAACGTTCGCAGTATGTTTATAACAAGTTGCTTGGCTGTTATTTTTGGATTAATGTAAAGCTTTATTCTTGAAGTTAATTTACGACAAATTATTATTTTTCGTTAACAATGAGAGACCGTAAGCCAAACACGGGTTAAACGTTTGCAACGTTTTAGGCATAGGCCAATCTAAGTTATAACTAGGCAGTTTTGTAAAGTTTAGCATTTGCTGGTAAGGAATAAGGGCAACCAAATTAAATATGGATTTTCTGAGGGTCTGTTCGATACTTCAAATCGTGCATTTAACTGACCCGAGATGAACTTAAATGTTATCGGCAACTTACATGTAATTTAGGTCGTTTATTACAGTGTGTTTGATAATGGCAATAATGGAATATATAAGGTATAGGATTGGAAGGAAAGTCTTGTCCGATAGAAAATAGTATTTATTTAACCAATAAAAACAACATATACATTGAGAAATATATGCAAAACATCGCTGTGAAAAAATGTTTAGTTTAAATGCTTTATTAAATGCTTTGTTTAAATGTTTGTTTCAATAATTGTTTTAGATAGTAATCATTTAAAATTTGTTATCATTATATTCACGCGCGCATGTAGGGTTTTGTAAAAGATGTTGTCCTTTAGCAGAAAAGGGGGTTTCAGCTTTAAAGCTTCTGATTGGCTTGCAAGAGCGGGCCATTGTGCTTTGGTCCTGAGAAATATGCTCCTGGAGAATGGTTTTGGGCACATGCTGCTTAATCCTCTGTTGTAGTCTTTGAGAAGTACGACCCACGTACCGACTATCGCAGTGGCACAAAAATTGGTAAACAATATTGCTTTGATGAAAAGCGGGTAGTACATCCTTTTTGGTTGCAGGCAGAAGTTGTCTTGTGATGTAGACAATGCATGGTTCAACTGCAAAGTAACAGCGTTTGACAGCTGTTTTAATTTGCATTTCGTACCTCGGACGAATGATGTTTTGCTTACATTTCTCAATGTATATGTTGTTTTTATTACTTAAATAAATATTTTCTATCGGACAAGACTTTCGTTCCAATCCTATATTTGTCGCCGAATACGGTTAAGTCACCCGCCCTGTACCTTAGTGACCGGTAGATGACAATTCGGCGACTAGAAAATCAGCTCGGTAGAGTTCAACGACTACCTTCTATACCTTATCCTTCGGCCTAAGGACTTACGCTTGAGAAGCTAGGTTGCCAGCCCACTCTTTTACAACACAACTCTATTAATATATAAGCTTTCGCACGTAGACAATCACCGACACCACGCTTGTAGCAGCCGATAGTCCCCTTTCCTTATAGTAGTACTTGGCCCTTGCCTTCTAATTCTTTACACTTCTCGCTTGTCTCTTCACCTCCCTTCTTTTCTTTCTTCTCTGTTCTGTCGTCAGTTTGCTTTCGTCTATCTCTGAGTTTTCAAAGTTACCCACCCGTAGGTAACCGAAATGAAGTTCCCAAATATTTCAGCCAATCAAAATTACTAGAAACTAAAAATTAACAAGAAAAGATTTGAGAACGGGGGAATACCGGAAACTGCTGCCCAAAGAACAGCTAATAAAAACGCATAGAAAATCAATCAGAAAAGGTTTGTCTACGGGGGGAGTACAGGAAATAACTACCAATAAAATCGCTTTGAGAATAAAGTAAACAAGCGACGGTTTGTATACGGGGAAATACCGGAAATGACCAAATGACCAAAAGACTAAAATGAACAAAGGACCAAAGGACCAAAGGACCAAAACAGAAAAATTACGTCGACACGGGATAATGAAATGAATATTCCCGAGATGATAATGAAATGAATATTGTTACAGCATTATTCGTAACCAAATGAATGAGCTAGCAAGCATCTGCCAAGGTTACTTTATCAAATCATTTGGCAAGATTTTCATGAAGCTATAGCCTGTTTAATGAAGTGGAATGGTTTTTATTAGAAAACAAACACCAGCGAACCCTGCACTGTCTGCACTGCCATACAGCTTTTTTGTCAGTTTTAATAATTTGATAATGTGGCTATGGGCTTCCCTCTCGTTCAGCTAACTTGCTAACACCTTTGTTGGCTATTTCGGATCGAAACTTTTCAAAAACGTATGTCCTTGATGTATTACCAATTCGTCGACGATACTTTCACAGTCTTTAACAATAAAGAAGAAGAATGTAGCGAGTGTTTGTTTTATATAAATTTCCGACATCCTTTTTCTCGCTTCACATTTGAAAAAGAAAGTTATCGCTACTTACATTTTCTGAACGTACTGGGGGAGAAAAGCGATTCCTATTTTATCATTTCTGTGTTCAGAAAATCTACCTTCACAGCTTAGGTCAAGGTAAGGTAACTTGAGCCATTTTTTGAACAAATGCCTATTTTGAGAAATGTTTTGCTTTTTGAGTATTTTTTTAATTGCAACTTAAAATACATTTATATTTTTTCAACGCAAACAAAGTTTCGCTGACATATGTTGAAAAATGACCATCAACTTGCCCCATTGCCAAGTTCAACCCACCTCACTTTATAGAGGTTTACTTACCCCTTGGGTGGGTAAGTTTAGCCAGGCTATGGGTGAGTTGATCCACACTACTTAACTATGGTTTGAGCATTTCTATGCCCAAAATACACAACACAAATTTACAGTACAATAGTTTATTTACAATGTTGAGCAAGAAATAACAGTTGTTTTGAAGAGCTTAACCTTTCCTTACACGTAAAAAACCTTTCATGTCAAAAATTTTACAAAAAGTGCTAATTTTTATTAAAATCTCTTTGTCTTAAAACCAAACAAAAAAAGAACTTTAATTTTGACACCACAGTTGTAATCTCATTACAAGCAAAAACAAGTGTCGCTAGAACAGTGAAAAAACTTTTTTTGTAATATCGGGGGGAGGCACAACTTGGACAATGGCTCAACTTACCCCAGTTTTCCTACTACGTACGTTGGTGTCCTTTTTGCCCTAAGAAGAGAAAAATCAATTTTATTTCAACGCTAGGCCAGACTATCTTGGTATTTGCTCTAAAAATTTATGCTTACAACTGAACTTGCTAAAAATCGGTAAATTTTATTGGCCAATGGTTATCCGTATCGCGTTCACCAAGAAGATTCTACAATTTAACAAACCACCGCATTTAGGTTCAATTAAGAAAAGCCCAACATACCTGCATTTACAATGAATGGGAAATATTTTGATGAGATTGGAAACGCAAGTAAAGGCATTTGTTAAACGTTGCTTTTTTGCTGTTGTACCCCGCATTGCCTACGCTGTCAGATAGCTTCTGTCAGCAACCAAAAAGGAAGTGCTACCTATTTCTCGTCAATATAACGTCGTCAACTAAATGCTTGTGTCATTGTGATAGTCGGTATGTGGGTCGTACTTCCCAAAGTTTGAGACAAAAGATCAAACAGCACATTCCCAAATCTATTCTGCAAAGAAACGCTCCACACGACTGCAGCTTTCTTTTTCGCTCCTCCAAATCAGATAGCAATCACCCTGAAGCTTCGTGCGCAGCAATTGGACTAGACCTGTAGTAAAATCCACCTTGTGCGCATGAATACACTGCAGTCAAATTCTCAATCCTTGCAAACTCACTGCTTTTCATTTATCCATTCTTAAAGCCACTTACGTAGAAGCATCTAAGTCAGATTTATGCAAACTAAAAGGTAAAATAGAAAATTTTGCTCAAAAATGATCACCAGCGTCATACGGTACCATGCAACAATCTATTACATCATGTTTATAACCCGCGACCGGTTTCGACCTTATTGGGTCTCATCAGGCGGTTGTAAAAAAAGCACTCAATAATAAACATGCTGATAAAACAAATTTGCCATTGGGTTCTAGCAGTTGCTAGACTTAGTGCACCTGCGACAACCGCCACTCATTCACGAGTGATACGGCTTCGCAGAGTACTGACAGACCATCCACCAAGTGGATCTAGTATAGATCCCGCAAGTGTGGCGGTCTAAGCTATGCTTTATTAAAAGCCTCTAGCTTCTTGTCGGTCACCAACTGCACTGAAGAGACCTGATAGGTCGAAACAGTGTCACTGTCTGCAGTTTTGCTATGATTATCATCACTTTCTGAGTTCCATATTACATAAAATTACAAACATTCTTGTGAGATAGGAATGTGTATTTATTATTTGCTATGCTGTATATTACGCAAAAGTCGCAAAATAGAAAACGGTTTTATGCAAGTGATTTCATTATCATGTAGAGTCAGTCAGTCGAATCAAAAATCGAAGTTGGGTCATAGTAGTTGATTCCTAGTCGAGTTTCGATTGACTAGTCGAATACCAAGCCGAGTCCTTTTGTGCCAATAACTCAAGTCAAGTCAAGTCTTGCTCACAGTGACTCGAGTCGAGTTTTTGATTCGAGTCTCCCCAACACTGATTACTTGGATACATTAAATGTGTACTTTCAAACTCATTTTTTGCAAACTTAAGCCAAGTTGAAACTAGAAGCGTTCAGTTTCCTAAAATCTTTTACCTCTTTTGGTCGTGATTTTATAAGTCCAGCAAGAAACTAACATAGCAGCTGTTGAAAGTATTTTTACAAAGTCGCAAACACCAAGAAGGCACACTTGCAATTCGTGAGCTATTCATTAACTCTTTTGCTCCCGCAAAACAGTTCTCAAATTATTTGCATAAAAAGACCATTGATTACTTTTACTTTTATCATTCACCGGTTTTAGCCCATTGGTTATTATATCAATCGTGTTATATCGCTGAAAAGGGAATTCCATTGTGATTTAAAATATGCTGACCTTCAAAAAAAATTTTTTGTCCCAGAATATATTTTATGCATATTATTTTTGCAAATTATTTTTCCCCCTTTTTGGGGGAGTAAATCACTTTTAAATTACTTTCAAAATAAGGTACTGTAAATTAAAAAAGTTCTAGTGACTTCATTTTTTGATATATTTTTGCAAAAATTTAGACACATCATGCTAAAGAACCATGGTTTTGAGGAAAAATAGTCAAAATGTACCAAAGAAATCAGTTTTTCTACAAACTGCAGTTTTGTGAAGCTCAAAACCCCAAGATTTGAGTGTTTTTGCCAGTATTGAAAATAGATTAGGCCTACGAAATTTGCCAATTTCATCAGTTATTATAGAATAACTCTTAACCTGATCCATGCAACAAAATATATTTCTGGAAAGGAAATTTCTTCAACATTCAGTTGATATGTAGTTTGACAGGAAAATTTAGTTGCTAAAGATGATACAGGACCATGTTGACCCCCCCCTTTTTTGCAGGAGGATCACCAATTTTTTGCTTGGTGTTGGCTATTTACAGACTTCATTTTTTGATCAATCTTTCTGAACACTTAGATACTGACAGCTAAATAACCATGAATATCAGGAAAAATAGCCAAAATGTACCAATAAAATTAGTTTTTCTTCAAATTGCAATTTTCTGAAGTACCGTCAAAAAATTTTTCAACAAAAAACAAAAAATTTTGTGTGCCTACTATTTTTTTATCGAACATTATAAAGTAATCCTAAGCATCATTCATTAAAAATGTAAATAATATTTAAAATTTAATTATTATATTTTAAATATAATTTATATTATTTAAAATTATATATTTGTGGAAAGCTAGTTTCATGAGCTTTCTAAATATATTGATAGTTGTTAGGTTATTACATTGCTTATGTATCAAATTTAGCTATTTGTAATAGGTTATCAAATTTTCGGGGCTGAAAATTTCGACTACAGGTAGTATAGATCAATTTTTTTAGAATAAAAACAAATAGTTAAGACACAAATAAAACATTATCGGAATCGCCTTCAAATAACCTTTAATTTAAAAAAAATTGTTGAAATCGGTTGAGAAATAAGGTCACAAATCACTTTTTAAGTAAACTGATTTTTTCAACTTTTGAAAAAATCATCATTTGATGATCTCGCTGAAGCGAAAGAGCGGTTTGTGGAAAGAAAGATTGTACTGGGGACTTTTGAGTCAAAGAGCTAGACCACAGTCAAAACATCTTCCAGAAGATCAATATTCAAGCATAAATCATTTATCGTCGATAAAACGCATGAATACAAACAAAAGAAAATTGCAAGTGAGTAATAATCTCACTTTTTAAAATAAAATCGATTCTCCAAAGTAAAAATATGGCCATTACAACAGCCTTAGAAACTATGCAAACCTCCTTTCACAACTTTTTGATCAAATGTTGTATGAATGATATTGATCATCGGCCCAAATATTGCTGCGCCATACCCGGGTTCTATCATTCAGAACCGCAAAACCATTTGTCCTCTTTGCTTCAAGATACTTTGGACAATGTAGGGTGATAAGGTCGGCGGTTTGCTTCTTACACAGCATTCACAAACTGCGCTCAAAGCCAGTTTCCTTTTTGTACATTGATAAATAGAAACGCTTGGCCTTGGTTTGAAACCGTTTACTCGATTCTAAAAGCTTGAAAGGAAATCGTAGAAACGTGGCAATCCTTTGCAGTATTCGCACCACAGGCCGAAAACTGTTTTGTCGTTTTACTCAAAAATAAATTAACATTGGGGACAAAACAAAAATAACTTTGGGTACCAGTTCTCCTGGGTCATTCATCTTGACACCAAAAGCAATGCCCTCTCCCCCTTGTTGCAACTTAATGTAGTCGGTTTGATCGTTGGTGTCTTTGATCAATTTTAAACTTAAAAACTTATACTTTCAAAAAGTAGGGTTTCCATTTCTTTTTAATAAAGTTGAATAGCTTAGTTAAAAGATGGGTGAGCGTGTTTCAGCTGCTCCTGGCTACGTCCGTCATACGAAAAAATAAATTCTACATTGTTGGTTTCACATGGTTTACACTAAACTCTTAATGAAACTGCGTTCAAAGTTTGTCAAAAATAGATGACAATAATGATAATATGTAACTAGTTTACTATCTACAGTCCGCTTACTGCATATAATGCACAATAAAAGCAAACTTTGCCAAGATAAAACTTCCTTCAACTCAGTCAGAAAAATACTGCGGCTATCTTTTAGACATAATAACGGTGTGTTGAGTTCGTTTATTTGCTCCTCCTCACTCGACGCAGAAATTTTTCCATTTATTGACCGCAATTACTGTGATTGCGAATCACTACATGATAGTAATATCAATCGCTGCTAAATGAATCAGTCTTGCAGAAATGAAACAACAATGAGCGACTTGTAATAATGATAAGCGAGCGACGTCTACATTACCTATATTGTAAGCACAAATCACGTGACACGAGCGCAGTTCTATCAATTAATGTTGTAAATACAAACGTAATAAATACCAACTAAGCGATTAAACCAATGTTTCTCAAAGTGTGTGTCGCGACACATTGGTGTGTCGCGAAAAATTTGCAAGTGTGTCGCGAGTTTTTTGAGAAATAATAAAATGTTTTTAAAATAACATTTGATTTATTAGTTAATTATATTTGTTTTACTTTACAATTTATTTAATTTAAAATTTGTTTCAAGTTCAAGTTTTATTATTGAAAATCAAAAATACTTAATTGAAGTAAGTTTTTTAATATTTATTACAGATTTTTAATTTTTTTGTTTAACAATTGGACTTTTTATTTAACCATGGATAAGTTTTTAATGAAGAAAAGCGGGAAAGAAAATAAGCTAAGTCAAAAAAAAGGAAGTAAGCGAAAATTTAATGAAGATTATATAAAGTATGGATTTATTGCATCTGGATCTGAAGATGTCCCACTTCCGTATTGCTTGATTTGTAAGAAAAGTTTGTTAAATGAGTCTCTGGTTCCAAATAAACTGAACCGACATTTGCAGAATAACCATCCAAATGTTAAAGCCAAACCAAGGGAATATTTTGAGAACTTAGCAACCGAAATTAATCAACAATCGAAAAAGATGACAAACTTTTTGAAGGTACCTGAGAAAGCTCTAATTGCAAGTTACAAGGTTGCTCAGTTGATTGCGAAACGCAAGAAAGCACACACAGATGCTGAAGTACTTATCGCGCCAGCACTTGCTATTATTGTCGAAACGATGCTCGGATCTGAAGCACCAAAAAAAATAAGAACAGTACCACTGTCAGATAGTACAATTTCAAGAAGAATTGAAAAAATATCATCCGATTTGCAAGATCAAGTTTGCGAACATTTTGAGACACCTGAGGATAAGCTTTGGGCACTTCAAATTGATGAATCCGTTGATATAAGTGGAAAAGCTCAGGTTCTGGCATTTATTCGATTCATCAAGGATGAAAGTTTTGTGAACGAATTCTTCTTTTGCAAAGATTTGAAGACTACTTCAACAGGACAAGATATTTATGAGATAGTAAATGAGAACGTATCACTATTCAACTTTGAGTGGAAAAACTGTGTGAGTGTTTGCACTGATGGATGTCCATCAATGCAAGGAAAAAAGAATGGATTTGTAACACTTGTGCGTCAGAGAAATCCCAATATAATTAGTGTCCATTGTATGATTCATAGAGAAAATCTGGTATCCAAATCAATTCCGGAAGTTTTAAGATCTGTTATGAGACAAGTAATCCAAGTAGTGAATTTTATTAAGTCGCGACCTCTTCAATCACGTCTTTTTGCTCAACTTTGTGATGCTATGGACTCAGATTATAAAAGTTTGCTATACCATACTGAAGTTCGCTGGTTGTCAAAAGGAAAAGTGTTGAATCGACTTGTGCGCCTTAAAGTGGAAGTACTTCCTTTCTTGAAAATAAAGATACTGATTTTGGATTTGATTTGTATGACGAGATCTGGTGGTTAAAAGTTAAATTTCTTTCCGATTTATTTGATAAATTAAACTCACTAAACCTGAGTCTTCAAGGACCGTTTGAAAATATTATAACATCAAAATCAAAATTGAAATCATTCAAAGAGAAAGTTTCCTTGTGGAAGATGAAGGTATCAGAGGGAATATTTGATTGCTTTCCAACTGTTAACGAATCTCAGTACAAGAAGAAAATTGTTTCAGAGATTTTAATTTCACTCACTGAATTACAGTCGGCACTTCAATTTTACTTTCCATTACTTAATATTGATGATTATGAATGGGTGATAAGTCCATTTACGATTAGCAAAAAACCTAATTTGACAATCGCAGAGGAGGAACAACTGATTGATTTGAGAAATGACATATTTTGTCAATCAATATTTACTCATATGAATTTAAATAAGTTTTGGCTCAAGGTGAAAAAATCTTTTCCATTAATTAGCCTGAAAGCTGTCAAAATTTTGTTACCATTTTCTTCTTCATGGTTTTGTGAAACTGGCTTCTCGGCATTAACTGAAATCAAATCCAAAAAGCGAGAAAGACTTCTCAGAATTGATGATGAAATGCGAGTTTGCTTATCATCTTTGAACCCTCGATGGAATTTAATTTGTTCTCGGAAGCAAGCTCATGTGTCACACTGAATAAATTTTTATTATTGTTGTTCTTGATTTTCGGCCCAGTTTCCTTCTGTTGTTACTTTAATCTCAAAGTGTCGTAACGTCATTGTAAATTATTATACCTTCATTTAATAGTTTTTTTGAAATATTTGCTTGGTGGTGTGTCGCGGAATTTTTCTAATGTAAAGAGTGTGTCGCAGCTCAAAAAAGTTTGAGAAACACTGGATCAAACAATATAGGATATACAATTATGCAACAATCCAAGGTCAATGCAGTACAGATTAATAGAAGAAGATCGTAAGTGGCAGATTCACAAATCATTTCATTGAAGTCATTTTAGTCATCTCGCTCAATCATTTTGATTTTCCCATAAAATGTTTTGGTTTTCTATAAAATGATTTCATCAAAATAATTGATTTTAGCCAAATACATGAGCGGCCGTTACAACAGAAACATGTTTTGTCGTCGTAAAGCGTAATGAAAAGCAAAAGCTACAACAATCAAAATGGAAATATTTTTGGTAAAAAGCTGGATCATTTATTGATCTATTGCTAGCAATTGTAGGATTGGTTTGCGGATCACATACACGAGCCCCGGGTTGGGCAGTATTCATCAACAGCAGATCTGTCAGACTGGGGCTGAGATGCAGACTACAGCCTGCCCAGCTCTCGCTTTGTTTCTACATATCAAAACAAAAACTCTCAACTCGCTCTTAAAACCTTAATGTCCATCCTTACACACAGCACAGTCTAAGTGTGAAATTGTTAGCTATGAATCAAGGGAGCGCAAAATTATTTCAGGCGATTAACTTCCCTGAACTTTTTTTTCAGATCAATTTTAAAATAGCGAAGTTTTTACATTAAAGACATCTATTTTTATTTTAGATTATCAATCTGAGGACGCGGTCCCCCAATCATATCTTTCTGCAACCCGCACAATTTTATCTCGATGACCATATTTAACTCGAGAATTGCAGTTTGCACATCCCTGCCAGACAACAAGATGAGTTTGGTTCAGCAGAGCATAGCACAAGGGTGACGTCGGCTCAAAATTACTGCATCTAAGAAAAAAAAACTAATTTGTATTATTAACTGGAGTTGATTATCAAATTTTAAATCTATAAATATTTCAGAGGCTGTTGGTGAATGTATTGGTTGCTCTTTACCTGGAATCATTTTTAGATTCAATGCAGCCGAACAGCCGTTTTGATATTATGCTAACACAGTAACTTTAATGAACTGTATTTTTGAAGACAATTTAAATCAAGAAACAAGATGTCAATGAGGTTGCCAAACCTAAGGACATATTCTCTACGTCAATTTGATGTTAACACGGAACAGCACCGTATCATTACACATCCCAAACTCCATTTTCGCAAATTTAATCTAAATAAAAACTAGACATGTTCAGCTTCTTAAACCTTTTACATGTAAAATGTTGTAAGCAAAGAATATAGCAGTATTGTGAACACACTAATGAAACCCTGAATTTTCGAAAAGGAAGGCTTCGACCCGTGAGAGTCTTGTTGAGTTTGCAAAAGGCAAATTGAATCCACTCACCAGCCTAGATCAGCAAAAAAAACCTCTTTCAGTGAGTTAACTTCAAACATATAACTAAAGTGAATAAGGCGCGTGATGAAAAACACAAAAGCTGCAACAAAAATGAAAATTTCAATTTTCGAGACAAAAACGATTACTACAAAGTAAACTCGCCATCATCAAAACTCACGTCGAGACAATGCACCGGTCGGAACAAAATTTTTCATACCAAGCTGTAACTTAAGGTCGCTGTACGCAACATACGTACGGGTTTTGTGTGACTTTGTACGTTTTTAATCTGGTTATGTACTTTTATACTCTCATGTATTTTTGTACAAGTTTTATCTGCGTGGATATTTGTATGATGCTTCACAGTGTAAGTTGTTGATTTGTTGTTCAAATGATCGATTTTGTCCGCAAAACACGTACCGAAAGCATGAGTTTTTGCGGACAAAAACGCACAAAAGATTTTTGTTGGCAAAACCAACTTTTTTGCACAACAAGGTAACTTACATGGCACCATCAAAGTATATTTTGCCTACGCTAAACGTCAAACCCTATGCGGGAGCAAATCCCTTGCCTATCGATTGCAAGATCAGCTGCTTTTCCCACAAAAATGTAGTAACTGTCAAACACCACAATAAGTTTGTGATGGAGGTCTGCAATTGGCATTGAACTTGACGTCATTCACTTAAAATCGGGGTTCTCTCGGAGGCAAGATCATTTTCAATGTTTCCTTCCTGATGAAGACGTTTCAAATCAGGTTTTATGAAAAAAGTAAACACAACAGATAAAAACTTCACAAAAATATAAAAAATCATCACGCCCAACGGGCCAGTTTCGAAAAAAATTAACCTTGCCAGTTCTGACAAAATAATACTTATACCGGATTGAAAAACAAATGTACAATTGGAAATAAACATAATGTTTTTTGGATAAGTATGTTGCGCCAATGCATCATAAATAGCTGCTGTACAAACACCTAACGAGCATCCGCATAGCAACATGAACATACACTGGCCAACAAAACTGGCGTAAAACCAAGACAAAAATATGCCGAAAGTGCTTAAAAATGACAGCGTTATTCCGGTTAACATGTGCAAACGATATTGTTTGTACCAGCCAAGCAACATTCCACTTAATGGTGACAAAAGTACAATACCAAATGAGCGGCACAGCAGTACTAAACCACTCGCAAAAGAAGAGTTAAGGCTGATATTTGAGTGTGATAATATATCATCAACTACTTGTTGCATTATAATAGTAAGCATAATATATATTTCAATACCAAAACCATGTGATAGCTGTATTAAAATGTATACACGATCTTGGTGGAGCTCTTTGACTTCTTTCAAGAAATTTTTGAATGAATAGCTGAGCTTAAATGAATTTAAACGTTTTACAGCTTGGGATTGTGAAGGAGGATACTCCGGTACTCTTGGAACAAAAGCAATTGTGCACACTAATACCAATATCAACACACTAATTATAACCAAAAATATAACTTCCATTCGATGCTGGTCAGTAGCAAACCAATCACTAGTGCCGTTTGTGTGTTGATTATTCTAATTTACAGAAGTGTTTGAATGATTAGGAACTTGGAGTATAGTTTCAGGCAAGATTTCTGATAGTGCCAAACCCATAGACCACGCCATATCGATTAAACTAGTTGCCAAAGCTATCTCATTTTCCGGAAACCATATCATTCCTACTGTGAAAAACAACATGCCAGTTGCAGTCTCTGCGATTCCACCCACAAACTGTCCAATCATCATTACGAAAAATAGTTCAGCGTGAATGAAAGCAACTAAAACGCAAATGGCATCGATGAGCAGGGACGCTGAAACCAGTAATAAAATGATCTTCAGATTTAGCACATTGATATATGACAACCACGCACATAAAACATAACCAACTATACTTAGGAGTAGAGTGCTTAATATAATCCAGTCAGAAGTGGCGTAGGATACTTTGAAATATGAAACCACAATGTTGTTGACTGGCCCAAAACAAAAAGCTACATAACTTTGAATAGCTATTAATATAAGCGCTAAACATAACACCAACCATCGTCTTTTAGTGGTTTTCACCAAACGTTGTTCACTGGGATTGGTTAAGTTCATATTCCTGCTCGGTAATATTCAAGTGTAATAAGCAAATTAACAATTTGATATGACTGAATAAACACAACGTAAGCTTGTGGCCTACTAGCAAGAACTGAATCTGCGAGAAGAAAAAAATCATCCACAATCGCACAAAGTTTTGTTATTTTCGTGAGGACCAGCGTAGCGTTTAAATTATACTACTAGGGAGCTTGCGTTTTCTTTTCTTTCTTATCTGCAACAGTTTTTTAGCCGCAGAGCTTATTCGTATGACCATATCTGACTGAATTCGGTGTCATATTTCATATTATTTCATTTGCCTAGCACAAAGCAGGAGTTCGGTAATTATCGCTTTTTAAATCTATGCACTGTATTTGTAGGGAATATAAATATCGAAAGTTTGCAGAAACTCTCCAAAGTGCTTTGTTCTCTGAGCAATTAAGTGCCATTGCGCTTTTTTTCCGGAAGAACGCCTTCTAAGCCCGCCTATCGGACAGTCTTTTTGTGGGAAAACAACCTCATTTTTTGTCTCGCAAACTTGCCGCATAACGATAGATAAGACATGTTGAGTGTCATTTTTATCAATTCTGAGCGTAAAATCAACTATTTTAACAAATATATGCATGTTCGAAAAAAATTGCAGCACACCCAGGTAAATCTGTCATAATTAACCTGCTGCTTTGTGTTGTTGTAGAATAACAATAATTTTTCAGCAAGTGGATTTCATAAACTTATATTCATAACAAATTGCCTGAAGCATCAAAGCTTTATTGCATTTACTGTTTCATTTCAACCGCTAGCGAGTGTGAAATACATACTATTTACGTCGTCAGATCGATCAACGAACCTGCACGCCTAAAATTTGTCACTAACATGGCGCCTAAGAAGAACAAACAAAAGCTTTCATATTTACTAAAAAAAATAAACGTTTTGTGTAACGTATCGCCGAAAAAACACAAAATCCGAAAAAGAAGCAGCAGATCTCCTTTACACTACTCTCCGTATCTCTGGATTTACTGCGAAGGTACCTGTATGGTAGAAGGGGATGTGTCCTTCATTTACTACAACTTTTCGTCACTACTCTGAGAAATACTATTTGTTAACACAGCAACCTAAACTAATAATTTTTCACCACACATAACTGATGGATAGTCTTGCCGGGGGTGGCTGACAAAGACCGCTAGTTAACTATATAATTTAGTGATCTATCGTACGGAGTTTCATGTTTGTTCGCCCAGTAGTTTCGTAAGAGTTAAAGCGTTGTTTATGCACGTACTGACAGAATTCTGCTTTAAACTATACTAGTCGGCTCTGCCGGTGACGCCCGCAGGGCCCCATTAGTAAGGTTGGGGTTAACAATATTGGTTCAGCCGACAGCGACGACTTCACTCAACGTGCACCTATGTAAACAAAGACATAAATATTGTGCTTTTTTATGCACATCCATAATTCTTGTGCACGTAACGGTGATCATCATATTCTCTTAATCAAGACTGGTAATGCTCACAAAGAAAAAAATCTTCTTACAAACTACCATTAATACTTGTAAAAAGAGTGAGGGGAGGGATTGAAACACTTCAAAAATGATGATGGCGGCCAAGTGGTGGGTGTTTTTACATTTAAAGAAGTAAACCATTAATGGTAAGCTTATTGTGCGATTTGGTGCGGCCCTTTTCGTATTTATATTTGCGGTGTTAAGTTCTTTAGCTGCGCTATTTGCCTTGTTTCCGGCATAGTCACAGAACCGGCTATGCCTTCCCCACATTCATTTACCATATTCTGGCAGGAGCCCATCATACTAAGTTATTTTCAAAGATAATATTCTCTCTAAATTCAGTTTTACAAATTATTAGGTCTATGGTTTTATTTTTGATTTTTTTCTCAAACTTAGGATTGTATTACATTGCGTTATGGTATAGATGTAGATGCAGATTACTCAACAGGCAGCATATCCGCAGCAGAAAAAATCCTTGCTTTATAGATCGGCGTCGCCCGGCAGGGTCCCATCAACAACGTCGGGATTGAGAATGTCGGTTCAGCCAACCAAGCCTACTTTACCCATCGGGCACTTGAGTGAACAGTAACAAAACGTTTATGTTTCTACCATACTTAAGATTTTCATGACTTGGTGCACTCTTTTGTCATAGAATTTCCGATTTTAAGGTCCTGGCTATGCTTTAGATCTATGTGCTCCGCTCATTGCTTACGTGAGCCCAAAGGGTCTTGGGCTTCCCTTATTTTGGAAATAGGTAACACATTTCTGATGTTAAGCTATCTGGAAGCAAAATAGCAAAACTGTTTTTCGTGTGGTGCAATTTCACACAGGTGCGTTGTTTTCTTTTGATTTTCCCTTAAACTTTCTCGATTCCTTGCTGGTTACGCATTATGCTTCATGGTCTTATCTCTCTGCTTGAAGTTCCCAGGAAAGTTAAAATAGTCCTTGCTTTTCCACAAATTTTGTAGGTTTGATCCCGGTAGCTCTATAAAGCTATTATAAAGCAAATAGCCAGCAATATTTTCAATATGGTGCAATTTGACAAAGCGACGTTGTTTTCTTTTGATTTCCCCTCTAAGTTGTCAAGTCTATGCTGGCTACGCATTATGTTGCATGTTCGTTTTTCCTTGCTTAGGTGTGCTCAGAGAAGTCAAAAGAGTGCTTGCTTTTCCCAAAATTTATAGCTTTGATCCCGGTAGATCTATAAAAGCCAAGCAAAATAGAAAAATGTTTCTGATAAGTATGGTACGACTTTACCCCGGCAGGTGATGCCATTACCGGTACCGACTTAAAACCTATCAGTTAAGGCAGCTGCACCGGCATCACCATACAAACATTTGTGATAGTGGCAACAAAACTTGTTGAAAATATACAGACCATAGTTCCTCTTCATGTAATGGTGATTATCTTAATGCATTAATCAAGACTGGTAGTATCAAAAAGAAAGAATGATGTTACTAACTATCATTCGTACTTTTTAAAACTGTTGGGAATGGGGATTAAAATATCGTCAATGATGAAGGCAGTGCCTAAATGGTGGTCGTTTTGACAATTAAAGAAATCAGGTATGTAGTGTTAGGCATATTTGATGGTTTGGCGGGCTGACTTTTGTATTTGTATTTGTGATAGGAAGTGGTTTGGCCGCGCTGTTTGCTTTAATTCTGCCATAGCATGAAAAGGAGCCATGCGTTTCCCCATAGTCATATAATTTATACCAATATACGCCTAATAAAATATTTTCAAGCAAAAACGTTACCTCTAAATTTTCCGAATTAATGGGATTTTTGTTTAATTTTGATTTTATCTTAAATTTGGGATTTTATCACATTTTACTTAATCCAGACTCTAATCCAGACCTCTTTACATTTAAATGAAGATTAATGCTTTGTGACGATACAAAGAGCCTGTCAATTGCAAATATCAGTAATGGGCTTTATAGTTTATGCTTGCTATCAAAATGATAGTGGATAGTTTTGCCGCGTGCTGCTGTTCTTACTGTATAACGGCAAGCATTGTGATATCATTTAAAATTATGACATGCTTTGCTTTGCAAAAGGAATAAAAATAAAGAAAAACGCATGCGTAAAAACCAAATAAATAATGGCTTGTTGCATCTTGATACAAAGTAATACAAAATAAAAATTAATAAAATAATTTAAACAAAGTACGACGTTATAGAAGTACTTTTAGCAAAAATGTACGTATCTTGAAACGCAATCGATCAAATAGAAACATTTTGGGCGGGTGTGCAAAGCTACTACATATCTCCCAAGTTTATTGCATGCTGACAACATCTTATTTGCCCTGTTATCGCTATAGGTATTCTTAAACTAAACAGACTTTTATCGGTTAAATACAGCAAGTGCTTGGAAGCATATCAAAATTGTGGGTGGACGTCAAGGTAATAGATATATATTTTCAGGATTAAGCCATAAAATATTAAAACTGCTACTTACCACTTTTTCGTAACTGTAGGCAAATTTGCGTGAGCTAACGGTTCTGAATGCGTGCATGTTGCTTGGTCATGGCATAAACGCAGCCATGGAAAAAGCAAACAAACCCGAAATGAAGCACTTACAGTTAAGTTATTGCAATAGCAAAGCCTCCATTAAAAATGTCGAGGTTAAAAACATCAAATCAGCTGGCTGCCTCGGCATCACCCAATCGCAAAAAAATGGCTTCAACATTCAGATGATATGTAGTTCAACAGTGATATTTTGTTGGGAAAGATCAAACAGAGCCATCATTATTCCCCTCCACTTTTTCTCGGGTAATCACCAAGTGCTTTGCTTCGAATTGGCTACATATAAAACTTTTTAAAGAGTACTTGTTTGGATGAATTTGTTTCAATTTTTTGATGGATAATGCCAATGATCCATGCTATTAGAGAGTATCGCTTTTATGTATTAAAGTTGCCTGCTCTTTCTCAGCTTTCCACTTTTTTGGAGGGGTAAAAAGTTATACTTATACTTAAACAGTTTTTAAGTAAACTGATTTTGTAAAATGTTGCAATTTTTGAAATAATAATCATATTACAATTTCTGTTAGGAACACACTGTGCTATTTGTACCAGACGGCATTATGACATCGTAGAGCGAGTGGTAAGCGTGCGAGAGAAAAAGCGAAGAAGTTTGATTAGAAAGCTTAAAATTATTAAATAAAAAATTGCTCGTTGCATTGTCAAATGAGCTTAAATTTTTGTAAGGTTACTTTTATCGAAAGTGCGTTATTAATATGTTCTTCAAATGCGTTTAATCGCGTTTCTACAATCATTAGTTTTTGAGAAAATATACTGTAACAAACAAATTGCGCAATCAAGCGTTGAGCGTAAATTTAAAAAATTACGTTTGATTATGTTATCATGATGACATTACAAATACCCTTATGACACTTACCCCTAGGTAATGATCAATCGTGCCAAACTTAAAGTTTGTATACCCAGTAGCTTCAGAGGAGTTAAAGCGTACGCGCAGACCAAATCGCACTAAATATATTAGATGGAGCAAGTATCGTAGCCTTAGCGAAAAAAAGACCATGCGTTCCGCCAAAGTCTTGTACCCGATTGCAGTAAGCCAATTTAGCTATTTTCAAATAAAAATAATTTCTCTGGGTGTTATTTTGCTTGTTGATAAGCCTATTATTTTACTTTAATTTCTCCTTAAACTTGGACTTTTATTACATGTAACTAGGCCTCAAATCCCATTAAAAATCAAGATTGGGCTCACTACTTATCAGCCTATTATATAACAAATAATCATTCATTTGTTCCTTTTCTAAGTGAGGGAAGAAAAAAGTAGTTTATTTTTGATAGCAGGCCAAAGTGCCACTAATCTCGATCTCCCTACATTTAAATCAGAAGTGTTTTTATTTACTAATAGCGTATCGCTTCATAAAGTTTATTTCTTTCATGCACTAAGTAGCGAAGGGAACCACATATTCAAAGTGTAATGAGAGTTTAAGAAATTAATGCTTTTACAAAAACAACCCATTTACAGTAGGCCTACTCACGACTATTTTGTGATGGTGTTAGTGACCTCTCAAATCACTGACAACGCTTAAATTGTCCGGTATAAATGCAGTTAGGGAAGGGCAAAAGGGCCCTTTCCTTCCCCAATCATCTAAGTCAGAAACCCTTCAAATTAGTAAAGTCAAGAAGTCTAATCCGGAGTGCAGCATTCAAAGTTCAGTTATTTTGATAGGTTATAGCTTAAATTGTTTATCCATGGAACAAGTGTTATTGTAAGTATGCAATTATCATTTATTTAAATTGCAATTGTTTTTCCCTCTTTGCTACACGTGATCACTATGTTTTGAGATCAGTCTGGCGAGCTTCCTAACTTGGTAAAAGTATTCAAACGTGGAATCCACCTACTGTTCAGTTATTGTTATTTTTATAGTAGCAATTTTGCCATCAAAAAACTGATTGTACTGCTACAGGTCAAACCGATTATCCGAAATGCGATTATCCGAAATTTTGATTATCCGTAAAAAAAATCTTGTCCGCCGAATTTTTTGCTTTTGTCAGCAACGATCGATTATCTAAAACCTCAATCACAAATCCCGTGTTTACCGAGCATTACGGATAATCGGGTTTGACCTGTATGTAAGTACTGTAATACTTGAGCACGCAACATATTATCAATTTATCTTTTCTTTCTTAACGGCAGAGAGTTATATATACAGCTGCTACCTGCTGCTGTTTTTACTAAAATCCTGACAGAGAGAATCACGACTTCAAAAAACTTTTGAAGCGTTCCAAGCAAAAATAGAAATAGGGACTAATATCTGAAATTAAAAAACTTTAAAGAAATCGCTTCTTGCGTTGTCAAAAATGCTGAAATTGTTAAAAATTATTTTAATTCGATGTATCTTGTTAACATCTCCCGAAAAAGATATTATCCCCAATTCTATAATCAAATCTTTTAAGACAATAAACAGAATAAAATCTGCAATCGAGCGTTACTATGATGTCTTCTTACATTCTACAGGGATCAACTTTTTGAATATTGGCAGATGGCTATTGCTTGAGCAAAAAAACATTTTTCTCCGTCAAAAATGAAAATTATAAAAGTTGTTTTCAATCATCACGTCATCATGACGTCAAAAAACTTTTCTGTGAACACCACTAACCTATAATCCCCCATCTTCCTAGTAAAGATATTTGAAGCATTTCTGCTTTTATATACGCCTGAAAAAATTTCGTGCAAAACAACTGTTGTGTAAATATATTAAGATCAAAATAAAATTCAATGTGTGATCTTTTGTAATATTAGTAATATAAGAGATCATGTAAATATCTGTACGAGGTCATCAACCAAAAAAATGCATGTGGTCAGCATACTTCGGCGTCATGCCAAAAATACCCGGCTTCCTTTTAGAGTTTTTTGTTGACATTGTGGCTTAGTGATAGCTGCTGTTGAGGCTTTACATTGTAGCTTTGTGGCTTTACTCCCCGTGGTGGCTGTGCGGATTGCAGATTCGAATATCACTGAAATCAGTTTCTACTCTTGCTGCAAGATTGTAATACGTCAGTGACGGGATGACTGTATTCAATATCGATTACTAGTAAGACGGTGATATTTAAGTTTAGATTTTGGATGTGTATATTCTCTCATACATCGCTTTCTTTTGAATTCTTGTTTTTATTAAACAAGCGTCACGTCAGGTGTAGGATTCATCGCGGTGCAAACAGACCGAGGAGTATGATTGTAATAGCCGCTGCAAAATGTCATGGCTAACCGGTTTTGCAATATTCCTAACTCGTTTGTACGCGAAGTTGCCATCTAAATTTTTTGGAGATTTGTAAATACAATAATTAATAGCTTACCTATAAGCAGCCACTTTTCCTTTCAACATAAAATAGCTTACAGCAGTGCTTAACAACCCGGTAAATGATTCACCCTGGGCTGAATAAAAAATTTCAAGGTTGAATGAAGCTAAAGGGTAGGAAGAAACACACAAGGAAAAGACCTAATTTTGAGTCATAACGAACAACGTCATAATTTTGTTCATTGTTTTATCCATTATATGAAGCGCAATTGTGCCTGTCTGTCTGTCCAACTGATTGTGTGTGTCTGTCTTGAATCGTCCGAAACTGCTGCACGTACAAACACCAAACTTGGCACGATTGATCACTTCCTCGGGGCTTTTTTGGATCAAGGAAAGCGGTTTTTGGCTTGAACGAAAGCCAAAACCAGACTTACCAACTTCAATCAATTTTTCTTCTTTACGATGTCACATGACGACATATTTAACAATTATTTCTAGAATTTGTTTTCTTAATTTGCTGAAAAAATACTTATAGTAGAAACGCGATCAAGAGCTTTTTGGGAGATCCTAGCAAGGTGTTTTCGACAAAAACAAACTCTACAACGATTGAAGCTCATTTGACAATGCAGCAACAGATTGTTTATTTAAGCATTTTAAGCCTTCTAAACATGATTTTTCTTGCTTTTTTTCTTCGCGCTTTCATCTCGCTCTACCATGTCATAATGCAACCGGCGCGATGGCGTAGTGGTTGGAGCGTCCGCTTCGAAGTCGTAAGGCCAGGGGTTCCTCCCCTAAGTCGAGTCATATCAACAGACTTTACACAATGGTATTTACAGCTTCCCTGCTTGGCGCTCAGCATATAAAATGGATAGTGTGGAGAACAAGCCGGCAAGCTTGCTTGTGATGTCTTTGGGCGAGGCACTTAACGGGACGCCACCACCTTTATGTGGCAGACAGGTGGCTTACCCCTACTTCACCAAGTTACAATTGTGAAGTTGCTAACCCAGCATGTCGCAAAAGTCGACCCTTGGGTACCCACCAATGCAGTCCGCCTTGTTGGTGCTGGGGCTACCAGCCACTTATGACTAGTTCGAAATGGGCTGCCATCTTTCTCCCAGTCTAATTTCAATTAGTTTGACGGCATAAGCCTGAATTGCCGTTCATGCCGTTCCTCCATCACGAGGAAGAGGAGGGGTAATCACAACAACAACATGTTATAATGCTGCCTGGTACAATTACCTTATCTTCTGCTAACTGAGATCATTATTTGACGATTTTTTCGAACGTTTCAAGATGTTTACAACATTACTTCACTGAAAAACTGATATGTGACCTCATTTCTCAACCGATTTTCAAACGTTTCAAAAAATCAAAGGGCATTTTAAGCCATTTCCAACAATACATAACATGTACATTTACTATTAGTTTTTATAGTAAAAAAACTGAACTATAACATCTGTTGTGTAACTTTTTATTTCATTTCAAAAAGTGGTAAGCTGAATAAAAACAAGTAAGTTTAATGTATAAAGGTTATGATAAGGTACTAACAGTCAGTGTTGTTAGAAAGCTGAAGAAATTTGCTTTATAGCAATATGTTACTCTAATTAGTTAGGGCTAAGGATGAGTTTATAATGGCTGATCAATCATTAGTTGCCATACGTCATGTTCCATTTTTAGTTGAACAATTATCCTACTAGACCTGACAAACCTGCATTTTTTAAAAAAGTTAGGTTTTTGATATATTTTGACTACTTTTCTTCACAAGCGTGGTTCTTTGTCATTATCTATCTAGATTCGTAAAAAGACTTGGCAAAAAAAGGTTTGAAAATTGTGAAATGTAGCCTACTGGTTAAAAATACTCAAAATTTTGGTGCCTGCACTTCACGAAATTGCAATTTCGACAAAAACTTTTTTCTTTAGTACATTTTCACTTTTCTCTCTCAAAAGCATGGATCATTGGCATTATTCATAATCACCATTACATGAAGAGGAACTATGGTCTGTATATTTTCAACAAGTTTTGTTGCCACTATCACAAATGTTTGTATGGTGATGCCGGTGCAGCTGCCTTAACTGATAGGTTTTAAGTCGGTACCGGTAATGGCATCACCTGCCGGGGTAAAGTCGTACCATACTTATCAGAAACATTTTTCTATTTTGCTTGGCTTTTATAGATCTACCGGGATCAAAGCTATAAATTTTGGGAAAAGCAAGCACTCTTTTGACTTCTCTGAGCACACCTAAGCAAGGAAAAACGAACATGCAACATAATGCGTAGCCAGCATAGACTTGACAACTTAGAGGGGAAATCAAAAGAAAACAACGTCGCTTTGTCAAATTGCACCATATTGAAAATATTGCTGGCTATTTGCTTTATAATAGCTTTATAGAGCTACCGGGATCAAACCTACAAAATTTGTGGAAAAGCAAGGACTATTTTAACTTTCCTGGGAACTTCAAGCAGAGAGATAAGACCATGAAGCATAATGCGTAACCAGCAAGGAATCGAGAAAGTTTAAGGGAAAATCAAAAGAAAACAACGCACCTGTGTGAAATTGCACCACACGAAAAACAGTTTTGCTATTTTGCTTCCAGATAGCTTAACATCAGAAATGTGTTACCTATTTCCAAAATAAGGGAAGCCCAAGACCCTTTGGGCTCACGTAAGCAATGAGCGGAGCACATAGATCTAAAGCATAGCCAGGACCTTAAAATCGGAAATTCTATGACAAAAGAGTGCACCAAGTCATGAAAATCTTAAGTATGGTAGAAACATAAACGCTTTGTTACTGTTCACTCAAGTGCCCGATGGGTAAAGTAGGCTTGGTTGGCTGAACCGACATTCTCAATCCCGACGTTGTTGATGGGACCCTGCCGGGCGACGCCGATCTATAAAGCAAGGATTTTTTCTGCTGCGGATATGCTGCCTGTTGAGTAATCTGCATCTACATCTATACCATAACGCAATGTAATACAATCCTAAGTTTGAGAAAAAAATCAAAAATAAAACCATAGACCTAATAATTTGTAAAACTGAATTTAGAGAGAATATTATCTTTGAAAATAACTTAGTATGATGGGCTCCTGCCAGAATATGGTAAATGAATGTGGGGAAGGCATAGCCGGTTCTGTGACTATGCCGGAAACAAGGCAAATAGCGCAGCTAAAGAACTTAACACCGCAAATATAAATACGAAAAGGGCCGCACCAAATCGCACAATAAGCTTACCATTAATGGTTTACTTCTTTAAATGTAAAAACACCCACCACTTGGCCGCCATCGTCATTTTTGAAGTGTTTCAATCCCTCCCCTCACTCTTTTTACAAGTATTAATGGTAGTTTGTAAGAAGATTTTTTTCTTTGTGAGCATTACCAGTCTTGATTAAGAGAATATGATGATCACCGTTACGTGCACAAGAATTATGGATGTGCATATAGATTTTAGACGGTAAGCGTACCTTCTGAAAAATGACATAACTTGTTTGTTGAGCAAGCTATCATGACATTACTAAACTGTTTTATGGGACCCATTTTAGTTATATTACTAGACGTTTTGGCAATATTCTAGTCTAGCCCAACTTGTCTCTCTTTAGTATAAATGGGTAAGGTTTCTCTTAGCCCAGGAGAAATCGGAAAGTTATTTGGTAATCTTATTTCTTTGAAGTGCGTATGTTTCCGAAAGTGAAAAATGAATTAGTAGATGAATTCTGTGATCTGTCAGTAGCGCTATGTTAACTCTGATGTTGACTGATTTAAGTTTAGGTAATCTTCCTCACACAACGATACACATTCACAAAAAACTTTAACAAGATTTTCAATCACCGAACTGAATTATGGGAAGCTGCACGAACCGAACTTAATGGCGATCCGTCGTAGTACATCGAGGGCTGAAACAGCCATGATACCGAAAGAAGAAAAAGATTTTTCTAATACTTCTTTGCAGGTACATCTTGTGTATCTCACCTGCAGACTGTAACAGTGCAAGTACAGGGTGCGCCAAAAAGACCTGACACATTTGATAATTTAATAGAAATCAAACGCGTTGACTAAAATATATGATGTTTACATTTTTGGAAAGCGTATAGCATGCCATTTTGTGCGGTGTCCAAAAAACAATCTACAATGCATTTGTGACGTCATAATGGTTGATTTTTAAATTAATGTAATTTTTAAAATTGTGCTTTATTTGCTAAAATGAAGTGGTTGGGCTCACACCGTTCTCTGGGGTGAGCCCAACCACTTCATTTTAGCAAATAAAGCATTATTTTCTCTGGGGTTACCTGAAATTGAAAGTGTACACTCAACGCCCACGATTTTATATTGCATTAATATAATTGTTATTTTGCATTTAAAAAGCACTTTGCTTACAAAATGCCATAATTTTCAACATCAACTATTATTACGTCACAAAATGTAGTGTTCATGTTTCGCGTATTCCACACAAAATGGCATGCTGTACGCTTTCCAAAAATGTGAACATTTCCTGTTTTCATCAACAGGCTTGATTTTTATTAAACTTTCAAATGTGTCAGGTCTTTTTGGCGCACCCTGTATATTAGATTGAAAGTGACTTAAGTTAAGTTGAACATCTCTCATATTCATGCCTTTATGTTTTGAATCATAGTTTTAAAAAATATACTAGTTTTTAGATCATGAGCATGTTTAAAGTCTTAAAACAGAAGTCTGTAGAAAAAAGTAGCGCAAAAGAAGATAATTCATTTGTTGAAGAAAGTGAAAGCAATAGAACACAAGAGAGTGTATGTTCAAGCAAGGATGAGGCTTTAGTTAAAAGTGAAAGCACTGATGGCAGAGCTTGGAAACGTAAGCTTTATGTGTTAAAGATGATGCTCCTGCTAGAAATATACAAAATGGTGAACCTCATCTTAAAAACAAATGCAAGAACCAGAATGGGGATAGACTCTCCTCAAAACCAAAAAAAGGGATTGGAATGAAGAATATGTCAAGTACGCCTTTTTCCACCAGCAAGGTAAAGTAACTAGCCAAACGCCCTCAGCTCGGTGATTGTTTCGCAAAGTTAGATATAGCAACCTGTGTTTGGTTCCTTAGGAGTTGCAGCATCATTTGAGAATCAAACACGAGTAACATGATGAAAAATCTGCGCAGTTTTCCAAAAAGCAGCGGGAGTCGTTGAATACACAGAAAAACTTGATTTTGCTCAATGATCAAGAACGACTTTGCAATTAAAAAAACCTATCGATTTGGCTTCTTTTCATGTAGCACGTGAACTCATGAATTAATAAAAACCATAAACAGAGATCAAATCAGTTGTGAAATCATATTTGGAGATTGTTGCCAACTTACTACATGATGTAAAGCAAGCAGTACATAAAGTAGCGCAAATTCCTTCCTTCAGCAATACAGTGAAGCATCACTTTGACATGGTTGCTGATTGTCTGAAGCAGCAGCTGATGGCTAAACTGTTCGAAATACCTTGTTTCGCTCTGCAGTTTGACAAAACTACGGATATTAAGAACGATGCTGAAGTAATTTTGTGTAGCTACTTTCCAGACAAAAGCAAAAAAATTGTCTAGCATTATCTCTGTTGTTTGCCGCTTGGAAAGATAACCACAAGGAAGTATATTTTCTCAAAACTTAATGAATTGTTGGAAAATAAAAATTTACCTTGTACGAAATGTGTTGCTGTGACTACAGATGGTGCGGCAGCTATGACTGCTAAACTCACAGAAGCAAACTCACAGAAGCAGTGTTTCCCAACCTGATCCCCAATGCCCACCTAGTGGGCGCTTGTGCAAATTTTGTGGGCGATAAAAAATTTTTAAAAATAGGTGGGCATTCAGTCATTATTACTGGACGTTCTTAACAAAAAAAAATCAGACTTACATTGTTGATAAATAATTTAATCGACTAAAGCAATGCTTCCCAACCTTTTTTATGCTGTTGCCCACCAATTAAACATCAAATTGCAATACCGTCCACCTATACATGAAACCAAGTGGCCAAATGTCTGAACAATAATTTTATTAAAATGTATTTTATTTATGAGATCCACAAATGAAGAGGCAGAAATATGCATAAAATGTTTTATATTTAAAGTATTTTATTAATGACAGCCTTGAGGTTAATGAATTTTAGCTACCGGTAGTTTCAAAATGTCCGGTTTAATATTCGACAAAAGTAGTTTCAGGTTGCCTCTTTGTGCAACATCAAGTTTATTTCTGTTTTTCGTCAAAACATGATTCACAGCACTAAATCCAGTTTGCACAAGGTAAGATGATGGGAAAGCCAAAACAAACAGTTTTGCTTTTATCCAAGTTTTTGCGTGAATAAAAGCAAAACTGTTCGTTTTGGCTTTTTTAGAAACCTCAATCCAAAAACTACTCAACCATTTTTTCTGAAAAATTATTTTGGGCTCTTCATTATTTTGGATTTCAATTAAGTTTTCTTGCACATCTATCTCTTGTTCTTCCGCTGCACACAGAAATGGAGACTAAAGCCATTCTGGAATGACCAATTCTACCAAATCTTTAAATCTGGATTCAAAGTCTTTTTTAGCGAGTCTAAATGTGAGCAATAAACTTGAAGGATCAATGTCACTGAAGTGTTGTGCTAATGCTGTGAACTGCATGTTCAGAAGTTGACTGTATTCTCTTCGTCCTGTGTTTTGTTTGAACACTTCTAGCTTTTTCACAAATGTCAATACTGCTGCCGTAGCTTCGATTAAGTTGAAATTTGGTCCTCGTAGCTTCAGATTTAATTGGTTCATTTTCTCAAATATGTCCGATAAATAAGCAACATCATCTCTAAAATAATCAATATCTTTAGACAAATCATCTTCATGACTAGAAAGTAAAAACTTCACAATTGCGTCATACAAACTGAAAAATCTTTTGAGACAAGACCCTTTTGAAAGCCAACGTACCTCTGTATGCAAGAGCAGTCTTTCAAATTTTTCATCATTTTCGTCAAACAACTGTTTGAACAGCCTTGGATTTAATGCACGAGTTTTTATTTTATTAATCACACGCACAACCAAACTAAGACTGTCCGTTAATCTCTCACTGAGGTTTTTGGCACAAAGATGCTGCCTATGAATAACGCAGTGTATTGCAAACAGGTTTGGTACTTCTTCTTTAGTACAAGCTACAAGTTTTTTGTAACGACCCATCATATTTGGAGCTCCATCTGTGGCACAGGAAATCATATTTCTAATCGGTATGCCTTTTAAATTGAAATAGTCTTTCAGATTTGAAAAGATATTTTCTCCTTGGCAAAATGTTTCCAGTGAATGACAGAAAAACATCTGTTCACAAATTTTTTTGTTCTTTATAAACCGAACATAAGCTAGTAGCAGTGCCTGATTATCAAAGACAGTGGATTCGTCAAGCTGTATACTGAATTCTGTTTCTTGAAGTTTTCGGCACATTTGAGCCTCAATATCATCGCTCATTTCATTAATGCGAAGAGACACGGTGTTATTGCTAAAAGAAACCGATCTTAACTTATTAGTATCTATTTTAAATACAGTTGACATGATTCCAGTCACTGCACGTAAAATCAACTGCTCACCAATTGTATGTGCCTTACCGCATTTTGTTATTAATTTAGAAAGTTTGTGCGAAGCATTGAGACCATTTTCAATATCATAATTTGATTTTTGAGCAAACATTGGCAATGCCTTACGCTTGTCAAATTTTCTTTCATTTTTTGGAATGCTGAAATTGTCCAATTGGCCTTGTCTGGGTGTTTTTTAGCAAATGTGCTTTTAATCGTGAAGGTTTCATTGCCTCATTTGACAACACAACGTTACACACAAGACAAAACGGCCGAGAAACGTCAGTGGTATATGATACAAATCCATATTCCAAATATGTTACATGATACTTGCGTAAGTAATGCTTTTCTCTCTTTGTTGACTGACCATCACTATCAGTATCTTGTTTCCTTTTTGTTGCCATTTAATAAAACTTAACTTTTTTTAAATACGCCAAAGAACGTCTTATCGACCATACGCCGATTTGCCTGTCATACAATTAGCGCGTTTGATTAATTTCCGTGAAGTCACTCCCGTAAGCGCCTTGGCAATGTAAGATATGCGCAATACAGCAAAGTAAACGGTGTCGCGCTAGGTAGAGTAACCTAGTCGGAAAAAATAAGCGCTTACCCGAGTAAGCATGAGGTGAGTAATTGAATATACTAAATTTGTTTCTGTTTGTTCAAGTCTAACATATCATCGCTTATTTTGACTTCCTTAGTTTTGTAAATTATGAATATCAATACAATCAATTTAATCAAAGAATTTGCTAAGCTGTAATTGTAAGTTTGATTTTTTTTTGTTGAAAACGCCCAGTAATAATGACTTAATGTCCACCTATTATTAAAATTTTTTTATCACCCACAAAATTTGCACAAGCGTTCACTAGGTGGGCGCTGGGGACCAGGTTGGAAAATACTGGACTAAAGAAATAATTAGAATCGTTGCTTTAACAGAGGAGAACTTAATCAAGACATAGAAATCAATCAAAAAATGGACGGAGAGTTTGGAAATTGAGAAATGTCCATACAACTTTAGCCATTCAAAAATATATTTGTTGCTGCGATTAGCGAAATGTTGCCATAGATTGAAATCAAAACGCGTGCTCGAAAACAAACAATAGTCTCGCTCAGACATATTGCAGTCAAAATACATTATACCACCTGCTTTATTTTAAAGCCTGATTTTATTTTCGGTAGAGAAGTAAAGTTTCAGTTAAATTGCGTTGTATGGCCTAATCCTGCGTTCATAAAGACAACTGTAGTCGGTCATATCAGGCTAGGCAGTTTGTGTTTAAACCTGTTTCGGAGCTAGAAGTACTGATGCAACAGTGCCTTTCCATTGAAATAAAGAAAATTGCGGCAAGATGTTTTTCCTATGACCCAAAACTTAATCGTTGTGAGGTTTAAAACGCAAGTTCATTGCTAAATGACGGCACTTTAATCCATTCAACCATGTTGCCGACACTGGTTAGGCTTGCTCCCTTACTTGGTGACTGCTAACTACAGAATAACTAAATGTTATTGTAAGTTTAGTACTCATCAATAACATATTAAACATGGGTACAAATAGCCTGCCAAGCGAATATTATGAAAATGACTGCATCTTAATTGCGAGATTACTTTCTCAGCGACTTTGAGCAAAGATATCTGACAAATCAAACTTTTATCATTTTATATCAACATTCTGCCACTAACACTGATAAAAACTGATTGGCCGCTCAAAGATGCGATGAGCTAATTTAAAATTATCGTGTTTAAGCATCTAAATATTTATTACGACTGCCCATCACGTTGCTACGTCTCGTTTCATGTTAAATACGACAAAACGTTTTTTCAATCAAACGTTTTTTCAATCGCTTCATTTCTTTAACCAAGGCTCAATCAACCAAATATTTCCTAGTAGTAGAATTTCTACATTTCATATTTTCAAATCTTTATTTTTTTCATAGAATATTTTGCGAATCTAGATAGATAATGACAAAGAACCACGCTTGTAAGGAAAAGTAGTCAAAATGTACCAAAACCTAACTTTTTTAAAAAATGCAGGTTTGTCAGGTCTAGTAGGATAATTGTTCAACTAAAAATGGAACATGACGTATGGCAACTAATGATTGATCAGCCATTATAAACTCATCCTTAGCCCTAACTAATTAGAGTAACATATTGCTATAAAGCAAATTTCTTCAGCTTTCTAACAACACTGACTGTTAGTACCTTATCATAACCTTTATACATTAAACTTACTTGTTTTTATTCAGCTTACCACTTTTTGAAATGAAATAAAAAGTTACACAACAGATGTTATAGTTCAGTTTTTTTACTATAAAAACTAATAGTAAATGTACATGTTATGTATTATTGGAAATGGCTTAAAATGCCCTTTGATTTTTTGAAACGTTTGAAAATCGGTTGAGAAATGAGGTCACTGTAACAATAATAATCTCGGGAATATTCATGACATTATCCCGTGTCGACTTAGTTTTCTGTTTTGTTCATTATTTCCGGTATTTGCCCATAATCAAACCGTCGCTTGTTTACTTTATTCTCAAAGCGATTTTATTGGTAGTTATTTCCTGTACTCCCCCCGTAGACAAACCTTTTCTGATTTATTTTCTATGCGTTTTTATTAGCTGTTCTTTGGGCAGCAGTTTCCGGTATTCCCCCATTCTCAAATCTTTTCTTGTTAATTTTTAGTTTCTAGTAATTTTGATTGGCTGAAATATTTGGGAACTTCATTTCGGTTACGTACGGGCAGGTCACTTTGAAAACTCAGAGAGAGACGAAAGCAAACTGACGACAGAACAGAGAAGAAAGAAAAGAAGGGAGGTGAAGAGACAAGCGAGAAGTGTAAAGAATTAGAAGGCAAGGGCCAAGTACTACTATAAGGAAAGGGGACTATCGGCTGCTACAAGCGTGGTGTCGGTGATTGTCTACGTGCGAAAGCTTATATATTAATAGAGTTGTGTTGTAAAAGAGTGGGCTGGCAACCTAGCTTCTCAAGCGTAAGTCCTTAGGCCGAAGGATAAGGCATAGAAGGTAGTCGTTGAACTCTACCGAGCTGATTTTCTAGTCGCCGAATTGTCATCTACCGGTCACTAAGGTACAGGGCGGGTGACTTAACCGTATTCGGCGACAGTCACAATTTGTTTTTAAGAGAAGTAATGTTGTAAACATGTTGCACGTTCGAAAAAATCGTGAAATGATGTCTGGTAGCAGAAAATAAGTTAATTGTACCAGGCAGCATTATGACATCGTAGAACGAGTAGAAGCGTGCAGAAAAAAACAAGAAAAGCATGTTTAGAAAGCTCAAAATGCTTAAATAAAGAATCTGTTGCTGGATTGGCAATCCATCATTAATTGTTGTGAGGTTTCTTTCATCGAAGGCACCTTGCAAAGATTTCTCAAAAACGTGCGGAAATCGCGTTTCTACGATGAGTATGTTTTAAGAAAATTAAAAAAACAAATTCTAGAAATAATCGTTAAATATGACGTCGTATGACATCGTAAAGAAGTAAAATTGATTGAAATTGGTTAGTCTGGTACTGGCTTTCGTTCAAGCCGAAAACCGCTTTCCTCGGTCCAAAAATGCGATTAAAAAAAATTATCTTTGATTATGACGACACCGTGCCGTCACGAACCCCCTTGTGACATTCACCTTGAGAATGTGATCAATGGCGCCAAGTTTGATGTTTGTACGTTCAGCATTTTTTGGAGGAGTTAAGACAAACACACAGAGAGAATTGCGCTTTATATATTATATTAGCCGGCTCTGCCGGCGTCGCCAGCAGGGTCCTTATCAGTTACGTCGCGGTTAAATATTTCGGTTAAGCCGGTCAAGCCGTCTCACCATCGGGCTCTTGTGTGAAAAGAAACAAAGAATTTTTGTTTTTTATGCATTCCCATAATACCTGTACACGAAATAGTAATTATCTTATTCTCTTCGTTGAAACTGGTGATGCTCACAAAACTAGAATGTTGTCTTACACTATCTTTAATACTTTTAATAATTGTAACCGGCGAGGGGGAGAGGATGGTAACATAGTCAAAGATGATGGTGGCGGTGAAATGGTGGTTGTTTTCACAATTACAAAAATAAACTATTTAGTGGCAAGCCTATTTTTCGATTTGGTCCGGGCCATTTCGTATTTATATTTGTGGTATTAAGTTCTTTGACTGCGCCATTCATCTTGTTTCTGGCACAGCGAGAAAATCGGCTGTACCTTCGCTCAAAGCTATTCACCACATGCTAGTAGGAACCCATCAGGAAGAGTTGTTTTCAAACAAAATATTCTCTCTAAATTCAGTTTTAGAAATTGTTTTGTTTGTGGTTTTATTTTGATTTTTTCTTAAACTTGGGACTTTATTACGATTCTTTGTAATACGATTTATTACAATTACAAGTAACACGATTACAATTTATTACAATTCTTTGTCAACCCGCAGCACCAGCTTCACCCATTGAGCTCTTGTGTGAGCAGTAGCAAAAAGTTAATAAACTTTTACAATTCTTCTACACGAAACTGTGATCATCATATTCTCTTAATCATGACTGGCAATGCTCACAAAGAATCTTGCCACAAGTTATCGTTAATACTGGTACTTGTGAAGGAGCAGGAACTGAAACACAATCAAAACTGATTGTAGTGGCAAAATGGTGGTTGCTTTCACAATTACATAAACAAACTATTTGATGGTAAGCCTATCTTGCTATGTGGCTCTGCTCCTTTCCTACTTATATTTGTGGTATCAAGATCCTAATTTTGCTGCGCTATTGGCCCTGTTTCCGGCAAAACGACAAAAGCGGTGATAGCTTTCCCAAAATTATTCACCATATTTTATTAGGGGCATATCAGGCCGAGTAATTTTCAAACGAATGCTCTTTCTAAAATCAGTTTCACAAATTGTTATGGGTATGGTTTTACAAAATATCTTAACATGCAGCGTATCAGCATAAGAAAAAATTCTTTGTTTATAGTATAGATACGACGGCGTCACCCGCAGAGCCCCCGTCATTGAGAGCGTCGGTTCAGCCGGCCAACCTGGCTTCACGTATTAGGTTCTTGTGTAACCATTTACCAAACGTTTATGTGTTTTCTGCACATAAGATGTTCACGACTTTTTGTGCTTCTTTTCCTAATAGATATCTCATTTCGAGATCCTGGCTATGCCTTAGATCTATGTGCTCTGTTCATTGCTGACACGAACTCAAGGGAGCATTGCGTTTACCGTAGTTTGGAAGTAGGGATTACATTTTTGATATTAAGATATTCTAAAACTAAATGGCCAAAATGTCTTTGGTGTGGTGCCATTTCACTCAGTGACGTTGCTTTCTTTTGATTTTCGCTTAAACTTTCTCAAGTCCTCGCTGGCTACGCATTATGTAGCATGTTCTTTTCTCCCTGCTTGACGTGGCCTGAGGAGTTTAAAGTGTCCTTGCTTTTCCTCAAATGTTTGGTTTGATCCCGGTAGCTCTATAAAGCTATTATAAAGCAAAATTTTAACGATATCTTCCATGTGGTGCGATTTAACACAGCGACGTTGCTAATTTTGATTTCGCCTTAAACTTGCTTAAGTCCCTGCTGGCTACACATTATGATTCATATTTGTTTTTCCTTGCTTAGGCATGCTCATAGCAGTTTAATAAGTTCTTGCTTTCCCCAAATTTTCAGATTTGATTCCGGTTGCTCTATAAAGCTATTATCAAGCAAAATAGAAAAAAAATGTTTCTCCTAGGTATGGTGCGATTTAACCCCGGCAGGCCATACTATCATCCGTGCCGATTTAAAACGTATCAATTAATGCAGCTGCGCCAGCTTCACCGTACAAACATTTGTTTGAGCCACAGCAAAATGTTTTAGTAAATATAAGCCATAGTTCCTGTACATGTAATGGTGATCAAGTTGATTTATTGATGAAAACTGGAAGAATTCAAAAAGAAAGAACGACGTCACAAACTATCATTCGTAATTTTTAAAAGTCTAAGGGGGTTGAAACAATCAAAATTGATGGTATGGCCCAAATGGTGGTCGTTTTGACAATAAAAAAAATGAGCTATTCAGTGGTAGGTTTATTTGACGATTTGGTGGGCCCGCTTTCGTATCAATATCGGTGACATGTAGATTTTTGCCAGCGCTGTTTGCTTTAATTTGGCCATAGCATGAAAGGGGCCATGCTTTGCCCTAAGTCATATAACCTATTGCAATAAGCGCCTATTAAGCTCTTTTCAAACAAAAACATTCCCTCTTAATCCAGTGTTACCAATTGATGCTATTACAGTAGACGCCGCTTAATAAGCCCGTCTCGGGACCGGACGATTTTGGACTTGTTTAGCGGGTGGGCTTGTTCACTGACGGACAACTTTTTCTAAATATTTTGGCAGTGGGTCTTCCCTTTAATCACTGTCACTTTACTGATTGACCGTAATTTGTGTATTGTGACGTTGTTTCCTTGTTTCATTGAGTTCGCTTTTTCTCGCATTATCGTGCAGGTGCAGCCTGCTCCATGTAAAAAATAATCAGTTTTTGGACATGAAGGGTTTGTGACAAAGCAGAAGAATTTTAGACAGTAACCAAAATGCTTGATGTTTATCCATACCGAGAAAAAAATTAAGAATTACGTAATAAAATTTGTTAGTTATGAAGCTTTTTAAACAAATTTATAGGAATTGTGTTGAAAATTTGGGCTTATTAAATTGGTTTTCGGGCGTATAAAGCGAGTTTTGTTAATATACTGTTAAATGGAAAAATTCCGAGCCGGACGAATTTAGGTTTAATATGTGTGTGGGCTCATAAACCCTGGGCTTAATAAGCGGCGTCAACTGTATTATTAAATTTTGATTTTTTCTTAAGTGTGGGATTTTATTACATTTAACTTTGCCCTTAATCCAGACCTGCCTACTTTAAAGTGAGGATTAGTGTTTTGTACCGATATCCTTGCAATTGCAAATATCAGTAACTGGCTTTACCATTTATGTTCGCTATCAAAATCATAGTGCAGTGTTTCCCAACCTGTGGTCCAGGTGGCTTCTCGAATGGCCCACCGAGAGGTCCTTTTGTGAAAACGAATTATTTAGCATTAATGCTTATTCAAAAAATTCTACGTGAGCCTTTCTGTCAATTTTCAACCATTGGTATTTAGGCGTTTATTTTTTTAGCAATGCTGATGTACAGTCAAGGTTAGCTGCTAGTTAGGCTCAGCTCAGAGCTTATGAATTAGGTAGCGGTTGTCAGCATGTATTAGATTAGAATTCTAGCGCGTCTTGTTTTCTTGCTTTACATTTATGGCCTATAATTCTTCATAAACCTCTGTATTTGTAGACTGTTCAGCCTAAGCTACAGTAATTGCGTATAACGTGATATGTCGAAAAGAAGATGGAATGAAAAATGCGTTGAATTTGGCTTCACCAAAAAGGTTCGAAAAGATGAAACAGAGAAAGCACAATGCATTTTTTGCGATTAAGTTCTTACAAACTCGAGTTTAAAACCATCCAAACTGAAAATATATTTTGCAACGCATGGCGGATCAACAGTTCATGGTACCGATGCTCTAAAAAAAGCAAACCACTTATGATCAAAAAGGCACTCTTCCTCGGTTGCACAAAACAAATACCATCATGCAAAAGTCAATGTTACAAGCGTCATATAAAGCTCCTTACTTGATTGCGAAGAGTAAAAAAGCACACAGCATTGATGAGGACCTTATAACACCTTGCCTCGTGGAAATGGCTCAAATTATGTTGAGAAACAAAGCAGCAACAAAATTAAATAAGATATCTATGTCAAATAACACTGAAAAAAGGCGTATCGAGGACATGAGGTGCGACGTTTTTGGCTCAAATTGTGCATGGTATGAAGAACAACGCTTTACCCATAGCCTTGTAATTGAATGAGTCAACTGATGTTGCACGCATTAGTCTACTGTTGGTATTCGTACGCTACGTACAAAAAGAAAAACAAAATTTGAGCCAAAGGAAGAATTTTTTTTGTGAGAGTCTCTAAGCTACAAGCAGCTGCGACAGATAACATGAATTTAATCAAAGATTTTTGTGAAAAACATGACATTACCCTTGAAAAAATTGGATATGTGTGTACTGACGGTACACCAGCTATGTTTGGGTGAGAATCGGGATTCGTGGCACTGCTAAAAAACATGAATCAAAACTTAATCATAATCTACTGCATATTACAGCAATTTGCATCGATGAGCAAAACACAGCCTGATTACTGAAGGAAGTGATTGGTTCTAAAGTTAATATCGCAAATTTTATTCGAGGGAGAGCTACAAATCACAGGCTGTTCAAGTGCTTATGTGAAGAGATGGAAGATAAGCACACTTCTTTTCCATACTAATGTACAATGACCGAGTCGTGGAAAAGTGCTCAACCGATTGTTTAAACTACCCTGTGAATTGCTTGCATTTCTAAAAAATAATGAGAAGCCAGTTTATGGCACTCATTGGGAATCTCATCAATTTTTATTCTGCTTGGCACAACTTGCAGATATTTTTGCAGCATTGAATGATTTTTGTATCTCCCTTCAAGGGCGAGGAACAGACGTCATATCATCAGTGGAGAAAATTACAGCGTTCAAATAGAATCTAGACTTGTGGCTAAAGCAAGTTCTAAAGGGTAGTTTTAATCAATTTTCTAAATTCAGTGAGCTTCGAGAAAGTATGCAAGTAGACTAACATGTACTAAGCTACATTGAAGATCATTTAAAATTGCTGCGATTGATATTTGATAATATTTTTCCTGCTGAAAAAGTTACCCCATCATGGGTTCAAAATCTATTTCTGATCAATATTAATAACGTGGTGGAAAACTTCCAAGTAGAAATTCTTGATCAGAAGACATCTGGGACTGCAAATATGATGTTCACCGCAAGCAATCAAGCCGAATTCTGGCTGTCCCAGCTGGAGTGTCTAAACATTTCAGCAAAATCGCTTTGAACCATCTCCTGTCCTTTGCTACTACATATCTGTATGAACAAAGATTCTCTACGTTAATGCATATGAAAACTATGGAGCGGAACCGGTGGAAATTAGCCGATAACTAAACAAGCGCGTTTCTCTCAAATATCGCTACTCGATTTGAGTTGTTAGTTAAAAACCTTCAAATGCAACAAAGTCATTAAGCATTTATAGTAATGCAAGAGGCTAGCGATGCACTTAGCAAAACTGCAGACAGTGACACTGTTTCAACCTATCAGGTCTCTTCAGTGCAGCTCGGTCACCAACTGCACTGAAGAGACCTGATAGGTCAAAACAGTGTCACTGTCTGCAGTTTTCATTAAGCATTGTTTGACAGAGGCAGTTTGTATTGTGTAGGATAAATTGTGTTGTACATGTAATACACTCAAATGTCATTGAATTTTATAGTGTTACTGCTTATACGAGGAACATTGGAGGTAGTGGTCCAAGGCGGTATAGATTATCTTTTAGTGGTCCACGGGTCCAAAAAGGTTGGGAATCACTGTGATAGTGGATAATTTTGCGGCCTGCTGCTGTTTTCATTACATAGTTGCAACCATTGCGATGTCATTTAACATTATGACCTCACAATACGTTTAAGCCATTAAATATTAGGATCGCTACTTATCACTTTTTCGTTACTGTAGGCAAATTAACATGAACTAACGTCTCTGACTGCGTGCATGTTCCTTCTCCCTGGCTTAAACGCCGCCATGCAAAGAGCAAACTCACCCGAAACAAAGCACTCGCCGTTAAGTTATGGCAATAGCGGGCGCCCCCATTAATAATGTCTTGGTTAAGAATATCAAATCAGCTGGATGAGCCAGCCTCGCTCAATTGTAAAAGAAATTACTTCGACATTTAGATCATTAGTAGCTTGACACTTACGTTTTGTTTGGGTGTTTTTAACCTAATAATAATAATTTGGATGTTTTTAACCTATAGACTACATTTTATAAACATCCACATTGTTGTTAAAGCAAGTAACTTTAATAAATTAAAAGTCATTTTAGTTCGTATAACATCTTAAAATTTGAACGTTTTCGACTTCCATAAAGCCCTTTCAAGAATTAAATCTGTAAATGTGAAGTAATAAATTAAAATAATTAACGATAATTTCATATAATACTCATTATGAAAATATAGTACTTCTAACGGCTGTAAAAACGTAGCCAACTTTAAAATAAATAACAGCTGGGAAAGATCGGATGCAAAAACCTTTAAGCTCATCGAAACCAGGATTAAAGTCTTCGAAAAATGGCAAGATTCCCAAAATTATGCGAAAATCCAATATGGAATGTCATGTTACGATTGCGTGCAGTAAGTAAAGTTGTTGTAAATTCTTCTAATATATGTTTAGCAAAAACAAAGCTCCACTTGCATAGCATAGTTTATTAATGCTCGGGGTATGAGGTTTTATAAGTAAAGCTTCATGAATTTTTGCTTCATAATCTGAATTACATTTCTTCAATATGGTGAAAGAATTAATGTTATATTGTAGATTAGAGCAGATGGGGCATGACAACATGTGATCCTTAATTGCGCTTTTTCTTGAATCTGCTAAATTCAGATGCTCCTTCACTCGGGTGATCAAAGACATACCAATGTATATCAAGTTTGTATCACACAAACAAGTAAATTTATAAACGACATTTGAGCATAGAGGCAAAGGCGTTTCTGATTTTAATTGAAAATACTATCCTACTTTATTTGTGCGATACAGAGGAAGCAGCCTTATATCAACTTGTTTTAAACATAATCGAGAGAGAGCTTTCACAAAACGGATTGACGCTTCACCAACATACGGAACAAAAATAGGACATACAGTAACTCCAAGTTATTTACTACACTTATTTCATCAACAGGTATTTCATCAACAGGTATATCATCAAGTTTGGCTTTAAATTTGTTGTAAATTTTATCAAAAAACCAAGCCGGATAGTTATTATCATAAAATAAGCGCTTCAACTTTCCAATCTCGACCTCAAATAAATGCTGGCTGTAACAAATAGATTTAGCTCGCTTAAGTAGGCACAGTACAAGGCTCGATTTCCAAACATTTGAACATATTGTATTGTTTAACATTAACATATTGTATTGTTTAACTTGTTGAAAATTCTATGGGTTAATCAAAATCCATAAAATAAGTAATCCAGCGCGGCCGTGGTAAGCATGATCGGAACATAAACTTGCAAACATTTTGTATTCCGTTATTAAACCCTCCATTATTGACAAATACATGTTGTCATCGACCAATCACTTTATTGAAAATTTAAAACAGGTAAAAGTTTAATCACATCAAATTTTGGTTAACTTTGATGTAGTCTCACTTTCCACCAACGTACCACTAGAAGAAACCGCTCAAATCATAGCAAACTATCTATTTGACAAAGACAATCCAAACGCACCACCGATGGAAAAGCGTGTTTTCATCAAGCTTATGAAATTGGAAACTCAGGGAATGTTTCTATACAATGGTGAATTATTTAAACAGATTGACGGAGTAGCAATAGGGTCACCTCTTGGACCGACATTAGCAAACTTTTTCTTAGCAAATTTAGAAAATAAGCTTCTTAATAAAACAAATGGCTTTCATTCTAAAGTTTATTTACGATATGTGGATGATACTTTTGATATTTTCGATGACAATCTATCGATAACAAAATTTTTGAATTTGCTAAATAAACAACATTCAAACATGCAGTTAACCATGGAAAAATCAGAGCAGGCGCTCCCGTTTCTGGATGTTCATGTTCAAATTCGAGAAAATGAATTAGATTTAAGTGTGTGGCGAAAAGAGACTAATACTGGCAATTTATTGAACTTTAATGCAATATGTCCAAATGTTTGGAAATCGAGCCTTGTACTGTGCCTACTTAAGCGAGCTAAATCTATTTGTTACAGCCAGCATTTATTTGAGGTCGAGATTGGAAAGTTGAAGCGCTTATTTTATGATAATAACTATCCGGCTTGGTTTTTTGATAAAATTTACAACAAATTTAAAGCCAAACTTGATGATATACCTGTTGATGAAATACCTGTTGATGAAATAAGTGTAGTAAATAACTTGGAGTTACTGTATGTCCTATTTTTGTTCCGTATGTTGGTGAAGCGTCAATCCGTTTTGTGAAAGCTCTCTCTCGATTATGTTTAAAACAAATTGATGTAAGGCTGCTTCCTCTGTATCGCACAAATAAAGTAGGATAGTATTTTTAATTAAAATCAGAAACGCCTTTGCCTCTATGCTCAAATGTCGTTTATAAATTTACTTGTTTGTGTGATACAAACTTGATATACATTGGTATGTCTTTGATCACCCGAGTGAAGGAGCATCTGAATTTAGCAGATTCAAGAAAAAGCGCAATTAAGGATCACATGTTGTCATGCCCCATCTGCTCTAATCTACAATATAACATTAATTCTTTCACCATATTGAAGAAATGTAATTCAGATTATGAAGCAAAAATTCATGAAGCTTTACTTATAAAACCTCATACCCCGAGCATTAATAAACTATGCTATGCAAGTGGAGCTTTGTTTTTGCTAAACATATATTAGAAGAATTTACAACAACTTTACTTACTGCACGCAATCGTAACATGACATTCCATATTGGATTTTCGCATAATTTTGGGAATCTTGCCATTTTTCGAAGACTTTAATCCTGGTTTCGATGAGCTTAAAGGTTTTTGCATCCGATCTTTCCCAGCTGTTATTTATTTTAAAGTTGGCTACGTTTTTACAGCCGTTAGAAGTACTATATTTTCATAATGAGTATTATATGTAATTATCGTTAATTATTTTAATTTATTACTTCACATTTACGGATTTAATTCTTGAAAGGGCTTTATGGAAGTCGAAAACGTTCGAATTTAAGATGTTATACGAACTAAAATGACTTTTAATTTATTAAAGTTACTTGCTATATCAACAGTGTGGATTTTAAAATGCTTTATCTCTCTGCCAAAGTTGTAAAAATGAAACATCATGTATGGTAACCAGTTTTTGATCACCCATTGTAAAGTAATCTTTAGCCTTAAGTAACTGGAGTTTCATATTGCTGGAAAGGAAATTTCCTAAGCTTTGTAAAAACAGTAATTGTTAGTACTGTGTTACAATGCTTTTGTATTAAAGTCGCCAGATTTTACTAAGCTCATTACTTTTTATGAGGGAAAAAAGTTTCACCAGAGGTCTTAAAGTTCAGTTTTTTCAGTATAAAAACTAATATTAATTGTTCATACTATACAATATCGGAATTGCCTTGAAATGACCTTTATGTTTTTGAAAAAAGTTTGAAAATCAATTGAGAAATGAGGTCACAAATCAGTTTTTAAGTAAACTAATTTCGCAAAAAGGGTGCGATTTTTGAAAACATCTTGATGTTACGATCTGTGGTAGCGAAGATTTGCGTTCAAAGCACGAAACGTATTATGACATCATAAAGCCAGTTTAAGCGAGCAAGGAAAAAAAGAATAAAAATGCTTAAAGGGCTTAAAGGGCTTAAATAAAAAATTTCTCGTTGTACAGTCAAATAAGCTTTAATTTTTGTGAAGTTGTTTTTGTCGAAAGCACCTTATTAATATTCCCTAAAACAGCGTTCAATCGCGTTTGTGCGATGAGTACTTTGTGAGAAAGAACAAAAACAGATTGCGCAATGAATTGTTAATTGTGACGTCATTTCAGACTTCAAACAAATGAAAGTTTTTGTAATGTGGTAAGTCGGAAGTGGGTTTTTGTTTGAGCAAAAAGCGGTTGTCCTCTGTGATGTAATGCAAATTCTAAAAAATTATTTTTGATTATGACGTTACTATAACATCATCAGCCCCCTTTATGACACTCACCACAGGGTGGTGATCGATCGTGCCAAGTTTGATGCTTGTACCTCTAGCAGTTTCAGAAGAGGTAAAACAGACACACAGACACACAGAGAGAATAGCGCTTTATAATATACATGTAGATCAGGGGTTCTTAAACCGGGATCCACGGACCCCTTAGGGGTCCGTGGAAAAGTTTTATGGGGTCCGTGAAGACCGAATAGAAATGTTCTATACAGCAGTGCTTTTCAACGGGGTGTATTGTACATCCAAGGGTGTACCAAAATTTTTAAAGTGTGTACCACTACAATAGGGTGTACTGGGGTGTAAAACATACCATAAAACGGTATAGTGAATTTATTTTCATATTAGGTGTCATTGTATCATAATAAATAGACAGTACTATGATTCTGACCTGATTGTACTGAAGTAAGAAGGCCTCCTCTATACACGAGTGCCAGCAGAAACTATGACATAACAATTGTCTGCTGGACTTGTATGAGTTTGGGCAGGTGCAAAAAGTTTGAGCTGGCAGTTTTTATTGTTTAAGTAAGCTTGTCAAGTACTGTATGATCGAGGTAGTTAAGAAGTGTTAATCATGTTCTATTCTGATAAGAAAGTCAGCATTTTGCAGTGGACACGTGATACCTAACAGTATTTTTATTTTTATAGAATTTTAAGGTTTTGTATAATTTATCTCAGAAACTAAATATCTCATATCAAGAAATGTCAAAAAAAAGAAAGTACAGTGATGAATATATTTCCTTTGGTTTCACTTTCATGACTGAACGTGATGGAACACAAAAGCCACAATGTTTTCTGGGTGGAAAGGTTCTTGCCAATGGAAGTATGAAGCCTTCAAAGTTAAAAGATCATCTGAAGTCATTCCATCCCAATAATTTATCGGACAAAATTGATCAATTACGCATGAAGAAAGCTCGATTTGAGAAAGCTGGAACTTTACCGAAGTTAGGATTTATCACAACGCAAAAACCTTTTGTCGAAGCATCATATAAGGTTGCTTACCGTATTGCCAAGCAAAAAAAAACACACACAATTGGGGAAACCTTAATAAAACCATGTGTTCTGGAAATGGTTGAAATAGTATGTGGCAAAAAAGAAAGAAAGGCACTCGAATCAGTGCCTTTGTCAAATGACACCATTCAGTCCAGAATTACTGACATTTCTGCCAACATTTTAAAACAAGTAATGGAAGAATTGAAAACCACACCCTTTCCATTCAGTATGCAGCTGGACGAAAGTTCAGATATTTCCAATTGCTGTCAACTGCTAGTTTTTGTTCGTTATGTTCATGCTGATATCATTAAAGAAGAGTTTTTATTTTGTGAATCACTTCCACAACATGCAAAAGCCACTGACGTATTAGAAATGCTTAACAATTTCTTTGCTAATCAAAATTTTGAATGGAAGGAAAAAATTGGAAGTTTGTGCACAGATGGAGTACCTGCAATGCTTGGTAAAACATCTGGGTTTGCTACTTTGGTGAAAAAAGAAGCTCCTCAAGTCAGCGTTACTCATTGCTTTTTACATCGCTATGCATTAGCATCGAAGACTCTCCCTGAAAATTTGAGACAAGTTTTGTCTGATAGTGTGAAAATTGTTAACCTAATCAGAGCTCGTGCCTTAAATCATCGAATATTTAAGAAGTTATGCCAAGAAATGGGAGCAGAACATGAAGTTCTTCTTTTTCACACAGAAGTTCGCTGGCTGTCAAGGGGGCAAGTTTTGAAGCGCTTGTTCGAACTTCGAAAAGAAGTTTCTGTTTTTCTTAAAAGCAAAAATCTTGAATACTCAAATCAGTTTGATAATGAAGAGTTCCTTCTCAGTTTAGCTTACTTGGCAGACATTTTTTCTCATTTGAACGAGATTAATATTTCCATTCAAGGCTTTGGCGTTACAGTGATGGAAGCTTCTGAAAAAATTAAAGGTTTTCATGACAAGCTATATCTGTGGAAAAGAAGATTAGAAACTGAAAACTATTCCAACTTCTCGATGTTGGAAGAAATGTTGCTCGACAATGAAACTGGAATCTGCCAACCTCTTCCCATTTCTCTGCGCATAGACATGTGTAGACATTTGGAAGCATTGCAAAATTCTTTTAAAAGTTATTGCTTAGCCACAGAAGATCTTAAAAAGAAATCTTGGATCCTTAATCCTTTCCTCGCTGAACTGGAGTCCATCAGTTATGACGACTTTGCTAAGGATGAGCTCATTGAATTGAAGGCAATGGAATCAGTCAGAATGTCCTTTAATTCAAAAAGTATTGGCGATTTTTGGATTTCATTGAGGCAAGCATATCCTCTTTTGGTAAAGAATGCCATGGCTGCTATTATACCTTTCGCTACAACATATTTATGTGAGTCAGGATTTTCTTCCTTAGTTGTTATCAAAACCAAAAGTCGAAACAGGTTGAATGTAAAAGATGACATGCGCGTTGCCCTGTCAAAAACGAAGCCACAATTTGATGTACTTATTGAAGACAAACAGGAGCATCCTTCACATTAAAAGAAAATTAGCGTGATAAATTGATTGAAGATGTTGCCTTTCTATTCGTTATACTTAAAATAAAACATCAATTTTCTTCACATATTCACTCTATTTCATAACGTTGTGTCCACTTTTTTGAAGTAGAAAAAGTTACTTACACTAGTCAAAAAAAGAGGTCCGCGCAAACAAAAAAACTGATTTGGGGGTACGTCTTAAAAAAAGTTTAAGAACCCCTGGTGTAGATGCTTTTGAAATTCAAAGTTTGAAGGAAAATCAAACGAAAACAGCAATATCCTGGCGTAAAATCGCTGAGTAAACAGGGAATGATGTTGTATGAAAATAGATAAAGAAGCCTAAAGGAATTGTGAGCAAGTTTTCAAATTGACAACGGCACTGAAGCATGTTTCTCTCCAAATGTATTTAACCCGATTACGTTGTAAAGAAAAAGTACTGGTCTACTCGCCAAGGCGGCGTAGCCACCTAAAACAATTTTTCTTATCCCGACATTAGTGGCGGGCGACGCTGTCAGCGCCGGCTACCAACAAATAAATTTTTGAAAAGCCTTTTTAACGTTTATGTCGTTTGAGTTATTTGTTTTTCACGCTAAAACAAAAGTGAATAGACATGTTTCAAAAAGACGCAATCAATATCGGGGGACATATAATAAAAATGCAACATGTGAAAAGACAAAGAAGTTTTTGTCAATATCAGTGGTAGGATGATACGTTGACAATTGAAGTCAGCCAAAGAGAAATACATCGCCCACAAAGCAATTTGTTAAGTATTTTTAACAAAAAACTGAAGTCATGAAATTAGCGAATCACCCTGCTTTCACAACCAGTCGATAAATTACTCTATTGAATTGTAGATTAAATTGACACGGACTGTGTAAACTCAAAGACGTTAGATTTACGTGAAAAACGAAATTTTTCCATTTAATTGGTAGCCGTATTCCAATAAGCGCTTTTTTCCACCGCGGAATCAGCTCACCTTAGTACTTTTTGAGCCTATTTAATTTATTAGGTCAACTTGTAAATGCAATCAATTTAAAATCACAGATATGCAACCTTTGCTCAGACTGGAAAATTTATTCAATTATTTCACCACGGACCAGAGTGCGGGTTTTTTTTTAATTTCAGCTCCAAAGGGGCAAACTTGTTGCAGAGATAACCTTCTTTGGAGATCCAGCTGAGTGCGCGGGCCAGAACTTGAAACTTCGTTTGGCGGAGTGATGTCAATTTCGACCGTGGCACGGACCACAAAAAAATAGGTCTACATGGCGAAGAGGCTTCCCATTTGATTATAGCTGAATTTCATTACAAAAAAAGGAAAAGACAAGATCTTGGTGTAAAAAAGTTCGCTATTGCAGACTGACTTTCAAAATAAAAAACTCACCATGGTAAAATGGTTTCAGCCAGTGGTTTAATCTGTGGTTGCCACATCTAAAGAGGTACAATTTCTAAAATATTTATGGCGGTCACGTTCGTGTTTTTGTGTACAAGCAGGTTCAACTTTGTAAATAGAGCAAAATGGTACCTTTCTCTTATCTTTGTAAATAACTTGGGTACCTGAGTAAACACTTTTGTGCCTCACATATCGAATTCTGTACCAACCAAACCTAATGGCTCAGGTAAGGAAAATAATAGTGAACTAAAAGTTTGGGAAATAATTTACTATTAGTTAGCAACCCGGTGCAGAAAACGTTTCAACGAAAAGATTTAGGCTGAAGACCAGTAGAATAGAATGCGTCATTTGGCGACGTTTTAGGAGGAACAATGACATCATAAGTTGGTAAGGGATTTTTGTTGGTGAGGTACTGTGTGTTGTTAGTGTGCAAGTGATAACCATCAAGGTCCCTGGGTAATGGTATTCTGTGAAGTACACGATGACACATTTGGTCGCACTTGGGGGGTGGTGAAGAAGATTTGCGGGAAAGGACCCTAGAGGTCGGTAAAGAGTTAAATTGAGAGTGTTTATGTAAGACTTGTCCAGATTTGCCTGGGGCGCTAGAGGTCGGTAAAGAGCGGTTATATAAGACTTGTCGAGATTAGCCTGATGTGTTGTTACACAATATGCTATTAATTATTATTTTACCAGGCGTGTCCAAATTTTTGCGCTTCTAGTTGGATTTCATTGATGTGAAGTCTTGACAGACCACACATAGTGCATTCCTGTTTTGGACGTTTAACAATGACCAATACGTCTATTTCGACGATTTTATATCTAAAAGTTTTTAAAAATGTTTAAGATTACAAGTTTAATACACGATGAGAGTAATTGCATGAAAATTTTAACTAAAGGGTGTAAATAGATTGTAAGTTTATAATATAAAATGTTGTTATGAATTAAAAAAAAATAGAAGCACGCCATGCGCCATTGAGTGTCGGCATTGCTGCTGCATAGTTTCATACCAATATATATGCACTTCGACAGTGCTGAAATAAGGGGAACAATGCGTATGTACACTATTGCTTATTACAAGATGGGAGGTTCTTGACATCGATATAAACTTTTATTTTAGAAAACTACCATTTACAATCTTTCTGCCGGTAGGAACCCCACAGCCCGGATTAGAATGAATCCAGCATCGTGTATCACAATAATTTTAAATTCTTGTTTGTAGACGTTGCTGTAGAAATGTACGGTACCAACGGTATGGTATGCCTCTAGATAAGTGGTTCCCAACCTTTTTTGTATGGCGGCAAAGTATTGAGTTCTTTAAATTTTCACGGCACCCCTATCACAAAAAAATAAATATTTTCTACTAATAAAGGCTTTTTTACAATAAAAAACAAAAACATTACATAAGGAAAATTTTTATTCACATAAATCAACATATCTTGTATACAATAATATCGGGTATAAAATAACAATGGTAAATATCAGTGGGACAGTTGTGCCTAATGTTTCTTGACTACTGCTGCAATATTTGGACAAATGTGAGAGTGACACACTTTTAACTCTTCTTCAATATTTTAAAGTCTTTCACGTTTCTTATTTTTGATGTTGTTCCGGTAGGAAAATCCCAGTTCACATAGGTACAAAGTCGAGAATTGCAGTAACATCTTGATGGCTTTTTACTTAGAGTTGGTGGATATTTTCTCATAACCCTTTGAGGACCTTTGGTACACATATGTACCATGATTGCTGATTGTTATATCATTATGTCGTGATAACCAATTATCTGAAATCCATTTTATTTTCGTTGTTACCAAACAATTGCGGCATTGTTTCAAATTTTATGAATTAAATTCTTGTGGTCCTTAAAGGGATAACAGAAATTCAAAAGGCGTTCGATAGTGGTTGTGCATAATTCAATTTGAGAGCACGATCACTGGAAAAACTAGCTTATTCTTCCTCTTCACATAACTTAAAATTGTGATGGTTGATGACTGATAAATCTAGGAACGGATTGCGAATTCAATCAAATTCTTCAGTGCTGATTGAGAAAAAATATAGTTTGATTTTATTTTCTAAACATGTCAAATGCTCACCAATAATAATGGGAGTCATCTCGGTAACACAAGTTTTTTGAACCAAGGGAAATGTATCCGAATTATCTTCCCTCATTCTTTTCTTCCTTATTGTAACTTTTTTCTTAAAAACAACTAATTTGTTTGTTGCTGTAAGAATATTTTCGTTTCTACCTTGCATATTGCTGTTCAGACTATTACCATGTCTAAATATTTCACTTAAGTACTCTATTTTAGACATCCACAATTCATTTTTATGGTATTTACAATATCTATCAAGTTTTTCATTTTCAAGAAAAATAAGAAGTTCTTTCTGAAGCTCAATTACTCGAGATAGTACGTTCCTTTTTGATAACCATCTTACTTCCTTGTGAAGTAGTTAACGAACATAACGAGAATTCATATCTTTGCACAGCAACTCAAAAATTCTTGACCTCAAGGGTCGAGTTTTTATAAAATTTATCATTTCAATAACTTGATTCGTTGCCTCTTTTAACTCTTTCGCTCCCGCGATCATCGATTGATGATCTTGTGTTTTCAGTGTTTTCCTCAAATTTTTCAAATTGAGTTACAAAATTAGTTTACTAAAAAATCGATTTGTGACTTTACTTTTCATCCAATTTTCATAAAATTTTCAAAAGATCACGCTTATTTCCTCACGTATTGGAAGATGTACAATTTGTGCCTTAATTCTTGGATTTTTATACCTAAAAAGGGTTAAAAAGACCAAGAACCCAGTTGCAGACGACAAAATCGGCCAAATTCTCAGCAATAGCCAACCACACTAAAATCAAATTGAGATTACATCTTTACCACAAAACCAAACCCTTTATCATTAACACAGTCTGAAAACTACTCTTTTGGGGCATCATTTGACAAAATTTCAAGCGATAATGATAAATTTTACGTTTTTAAATTTCCAAATTTTTTAGGGGTCTCAAAACCCCCCCAAACAAATTTGAGTGATAAGTAGATAAAAGTAAATTTAGTGCATAAAAAATATGATATGTTGCTAAATATCAGTTACATTTGAAAGCTTAGGAAATTTGCTTTCCAGCAATATATAACTTTAAATAGTTTAGACTAAGTGGTATATGATATTTACTGATCAAAAATGAGTACTGTACATCACATCAGTTCAAACCCCCCAAAATTTTTTGACTTACCTTTACTAAATTATAATTTTTAGAAAAACTACATCCTTTAAAAAGATAAAATAAATTGCAAATATTTCACCACTAAAGTCATTTTGCATCAAGTTTCCAAGGAGACAAAGACTGAAATACAAGTTTAAAAGCTAGCAGAAGTTTGGCTTCTCTAAATCAAAGTTTGCTGTATCCCCCTTGTTTCTCAAGAAATGGGAAGGGTGTAAACAAGCTGCTGCTTCATTGTCAGTGACAGCATATTCTATTTAAACTTGATATTTTCTGAATCTTGAAGAAATTCCCTGTTCAAAAATACATAATGTTACATGGTTTAGGCTAACCTCTAGCAGATAATGACTGATCATATTTTAGGTACTAAATGTAACTACCAAAATTTAGTACCGGTCGGTACCGGTCAAAAAAAAGGTCATGTGCCTCAGAAAATTGCAAACTGTAGAAAACCTAGGCTCTTAGGTAAGTTTTGAGTGATGTACCTTGAAAGCTTATTTCCTTAGCATCATTTTGCGACCATTTCTAAAGAAATTGGTAGAAAATAAAATCTGTAGTGATCTTTGAGGTGAGGGTACTACTTTAATTTCGAAGACAACTCAGCCCCAGTTGGGGGGTTAATTTGCATAACATTTGCATATTCAAAAAAAATTTATTTTTGTTTTTATTATATTTGAAATCCTCAAGAAATGTAGATTTCAACGATATATCACACTTAATGTAGAAGTAAACAGATGAGTAATGATTTACAAACAAACTTAAGGTATTTTATGATGATTAATTATGATTGATTATGACAAATTATGACAGTTTTTCGCACTGCCACCTTACGGTTTTTTTTCGCTATTCACGCGGGAGCAAAAGAGTTATCCATATTGTTCTATATTTGAAACTAACACATCTCAGTGTAAAGAGCAATGAATTCGTACGATGTAAAAATTCTGTTTTTCTACTGAAGATACAAAACCTTTTATACAACCAACCATTGATGGAGCTCCATCGGTAAATATTCCCACACATGAATCCTAGGATAACCCATACTTTTTGAGGCATATTGTGATTGTATCAAAAATATCTTGACCCTCTGTAGTTGCGGGTAGCTGTTTGCAGCATAGAAATTGATTAATTATGGCTTTTTCATCCATGACACGTATGAATGCAATTAACTGTGCATGATTACTGATTTCAGTGGATTCATCAATTCGGAGAGCAAACAGACTTTTTTGAAATTTTGATATTACACTTTCCTCAATATTATCAGACAAGTCAAGAATCTTTTGTTGAATTGTATTGTTTGAAAGAGAGATTTTGCTAAGTTCTTTTAAGCATAATGGAATTTGATGGCTTCTAGGTATCATCTCTTCGTGGCACACCAGTAATCATTTCGCGTCACACCACTGTGCCGCGGCACAGTGGTTGGGAACCACTGCTCTAGATAACCTAGAAGTATAGACGAAACACTAGTTGTTCTGTGATGACATACTATGCAGGTTTACGAGTGTATGCCTTTTGCTTTTGAATTTGGCTGAAGGTAACCCAAAAAATTGTATAAACTAAAAACAAAACTGCAAAGCACGCCAGCGTCAAAAATTTGAGTTGATTTACAATAAACAAACAAAGGTTTATTAAAGAAAAATTAAAGCACTTGAAAAATAAATCAGAGATTTACCACCAACGATGTTGTGGTGATTTCATTTCAAGCACTGAAAAGAACCACGCACTTGATCTGTCATAACCTATAAGTTCTTTTCTCAAAAAGCATTTGTCTTCGAAAGTTATAACCGCTTTTTCTAACAACGCAAATAAAATAGGAGAATTGACAAAAGCCTGGTACCACCTTTTGACTTATTTTGACTCAATATATTGCACTGCAGCAGTGCGTGGTGTTTCGCTCGAGCTAATTATTTTCAGGCGACGAATCAAAACCACAAAACGCATACAGTTATTAGCCAAAGCTGGAATAACGCATGATGATAATTGTGGTGAATACATGTAGAAATCGATTCGGAGAGAGTTACAAAGGGAAGTTTTGTTTTTACAAAGACGTGATGCTGATTTTTATAAAAATAAGATTTTCGAATAAGGGTTGAATTCCTCTTGTCCCTCGCGCTAAACAGAGCTTGGATGGCCTACATCAGGGAAGGCGAACCAATGACCAGCGGAGCACTGGTAATTCACAAATCACTGGCTTGCCACTGATATTTCAGTGACCCACTTAATCTTCACTGCGAAGCCCGTTCTTTGAAGAGGTTTGGGAGCAAAATGTGGCCGACATACAAGTAAAGACCTTTTTTTAGAGATGCACCCACAACAGTTGGAAAAATTGGGTGTAGTTAGATGTAAAGATCTTATTTTTGTGCTAGCAACCACAAAATTGTTGAATCTATAACCCATTTTTCCCTTTTTCCTCAGTGAAATCTCATCTGTAATAATTCAATGAAAAAAATTTGCCATCCCTGGACTAAATGCCATAGAATCCGGGTTTGGTGTTACCTTCCTCACGCCTTTCTTGCCTGTTAGTAATCTCTACCTCATGCTTTAGAGTCAGACCTTCTAATAATCGCACCATACAGTGACAATATATTTCTACTGCAAGCTGCAACCGAGAAGGAACACTTGCTGGAAAGTAACTCTCACAAACAGAACAAAGCAAAGTCCATGCGGGCACTGAATTGACAATCTCACAATTGCGAGACGCCACTTTGTCGCGCGAAACTGCGCTGCCGACAATATCTGTTTGGGAAGACTTCTAACATAGCTTTTTTTGCACCCAGCCAATAATTTTACCGTGAGCCTAACGCTGATTATCTCAATTTTGTTTTTGGCGTGATCTAGGAACAGACATTGTGCTTCCAAGTTTTGTTTGTCTTTTTCCACAGGAGACATTCATCAAATATCCTGTCTGATCCAGACATCGACCATCACGCAATCACCTCCACGCATTCTGATTTGATGTATGGCAGCTAACACTAGTTACAGTAAATTTAAACGCAAAAATGAAATGCAGTATTTTTGAAATCGATCTGTCCCTCGATGTTGGATCGGGGAAACCTTTCTTCCATATTTTGATCAGCCAAACCATTACAATAAATAATGATTTAATTTTATTGAACACAAGGAAGTCAACAAAACAAAAAATAACAAGAAAAGAACACCGAAACTTTTTGTCCCCTGTCGGAGACTTCGTAAGGGCAATATAAATCTGCAATACTGAAGACAAATTAAAATTTCACCGAACAAAACATTTATAATAATAGTAGTATCTGCAGAAGCAACTTCGCCCCATGCAAATGACCAAATTTTATACTTAAGAATGCCGTAAGGCGCTTTATTAGTAGCGCTTCCTTTAGCTCGGTTTCAGTTATAAAGCGGCGCTTTTTTAATAATGTACAAAGTTTTGCTCTGATGGCATTGTTTCTCTGAAGGTTTTACACTGATCACAATCGGATTTGATGACGAAGTTGGAGAAACTTTGGTTAGTAGAAAGATGGTTTTCCATTCTTACGAACAGCTGCCTAATTGTCAGACCGATGAATGAAGTGTTCTTGTCACAAGAGCATGTATACTGGTAGAGAACATGCCAGCAGAAAAAGAGCGAGTAAGAGGTATTTTAGGTTGAAATACGAAATCATTCGATTTCTCGTTGCTGTAATCATTTGAATACCCGAAGTGCTCATCGGTCAAATTCCGGAAAACTAAGTTTATACAAAAATGTATCAACCAACGCGTGCTTAGAGCCTATTTAAAGCTACCAGCGCGTTGCGATTTTATCGCAAACGCTGTAATCATGCCGTGTAAGTTGCTGGTTTACCGGCGGGCCAGGTCGATGTTCGAACCAGCTCTCACAATTTCTTAGCCCTATCAGCAACGCGCTTGCGTCTATCGATTTGTTCCGAGATTCTTCCTGCGTTCCTGATACTGTAGATTTGTCAAGCAGACGATCAGGGGGAGTTTGACGTTTATTGTGAATGATTCGTATATTGTGGAAATTTGAACGACGTAACAACCAATAAATAGACTCAATGCGAACGACAGCGCATGCGGTTACCAATAATTTGGGCTGCGCAGTTACCCGGATTTATTAACACTTCCTTACTAAATTTCCTACTCACGATTCACTATAAGCAGCAATTTAGCTTTGTAAAAGAAAAACTGTTCAATGGTATCAAAACTGCAGCAGAGATTCTAGTGAACAAATTACTAACGTCAAAGTGACAATTCTAATCGCTAAGCAATGTGCGTCAGGACCAACCAACAACCTTCGACAACACAAGCACGTTTGGGGCAATTTAGCGCCTGTGCGACACAGTCCAATAAAAGAAAAACTCGATTGAATTACAGCGTTAAACAACAAAAACTAGATCATGCGCCGTCGGCCCGGGTTCAACTCCAAATCGGGACGACGGAATGCAGCACACAAAATAACAATATTTTACATGCCGTAAAGGGACAACAATGCAAACGCGAAAAGCCGCTATGATTTCTAAATGTAGCCTGATAAACTTAACGCAACCTGTTGCAGTTGAAATAATAGATCGTTAAGCAGGCAAGCAGAACTTTTGCAAGGGAGAAGAAGGTGAGCCACAAAACCACAATGTTTTTGTGGCAAAGTTGCTGAGCATTTTCAAAAGTTATGGCGTCTTCAACCTAACACCGGCAAGCCTATGTTATTAAGACGAGGCTTGAGTACCGTTTTTAAACATCCCGGTTAGGCCCATGCATATTGTATATTCAATATCACTTTTACTGGTATAATCAGGGAAAAAGCGGAAGTTATTTTCTCCCCGTTTCCAAATTTTTATTCGCAGTAGTACTAAGTTGCGGTGACGCCATTGCGAAAAGTCAAAATTCATATTTGCTTTCTTTTTCTGGCCATACGCACCAAGAGTTTTTGTTGTCGGGAAGCATCTTGACTAGTAACTCTTCATGATTCTTCGGAATACTCCTTTTCTTAAGGTTGCAAAGTTTTCTTCAAAGTATTTTTTCTTTTATTTTAGAGCGACTTACTCTTCGTAAAAATGTTTCTATCAAATTATATAGGTCTCTGAAAGGAGCTAATAATTATAGTAAGCTACGAGGCAACGTTTGCTTTTACTTTCTGTAAAGTGTACTATTGTCTTTTTCTTTCATACAATTGTATTTCTAATATTCAAAGTGTTCTATCGTTTTATTTTTAGGAAAAAGACTCTTGCAATTAAAATCTGCAGCAATTGCCGAATTAGAAGCAATAGCTTGTTTGAGAAACACCGTAAAAAATTTATTGAAAAGACAAAACAACAACTCACTAAATGTTCGGTGCAGGATATTTTAATAGCTCTTCAATGCAACAAGATCACACTCAAACATTGAATGAAACAAGGAAGGACCAAATATCACCAGGGCGCATTTTTTTCAAAAACTGGGAATCTAGGTGAACGCACATAGAAACCGCTTTAATTCCAAATACTGCCTTGTTAAAATAAAAGTCTTCATATTTTTACACAGCTCGGTTGCAATCCATTAAACCAACCAATCCATGCAGGTTGAGATATATAACATGGGTCAAGTAATCTACAAGAGCTGGATTATCAAAAATTTCTCTTTACCTCAAGCCGATGAGCATGATTCAAAAGATGAAACCATTAGCATGGTAATTGTTTATGCTAAATGCAATGTTTTGGGGATTCAAAGCTATTTCCCATAAAAAGGGTATTTTCAAAGCCTTAAATACAAAGTTACAAGGTCTAGCAGGCTGTTCATTAAGATCTGTGGCATTTTTCACTCTGGGAACGACATTAATTAAGCTATGTAGTTCTTTTGCGTCAAAGGTTTCACAAGCAATATCAGAAAATTTTAAAAATACACTTTCAGAACAAATAAAAGCATTATGAAAATCTTACCCGTTTTAATTGATTTGTAAAACGTGCAAGGGTACTTGTGGGTTATCTGTCACCACTTTTTTTCACCAGGTATTAAATTACTATTATTTAACCCTAACCCTAACCGTAACCTTAACCCTAACCCTAACCCTAACCCTAACCCAAACTCATTTTAGGCTTAAACATTATATATACAGTTAAATAATAGTAATTTAATACCTGGTGAAAAAAAGTGGTGACAGATAACCCACAAGTACCCGTGCAAGTTATCAAGGTCTAAGCCTCGACCTAGTTCAGAACTTTCAAAATCTTGTTTAAGTTAAGTTGATGCGCGTACGTTTTGCTATTAGCTTACTAAAAACATCTAGCGACTAGCCTACTGCTTTTTAGGCGTGGTAAATGTACCAGTTATGTGAGAACACACAGACAGATCAATAAGATAGTGGTATAGATATACAAAGATTCACTTCTGTTTAGCACAACTTCGTAGGTATTTCTATCACAAATACCTCAATCGAGAAAAGAGAATGGTCGTCGTAAAGTCCCTTACCAAGAACAGACAACCCGGTAATACGCAGTCACACAGTGAAGTATAGAAGTAGAGAAAGACAAGACTCACCAAAATTTTAGTGTTGGTTCATGCCATAATTTGGATTTAAAAATGGAAAAAATTAGTGCTTAAAAACTTAAAGCTGTTTATTAAAGAATATCTTTAGAGTTGAAATAATTTTACATCACTTTAAGATTTTAGTAGACGCTATTTTTGTACTCTTTCTACTTCAGTTTAAAATCCGGCTATCTCGGCATACCACATAACCATTAAGCTTACAGCCATCAGTTGGAAGGCTTCTAAATGTATTGATCAACCCAATCACATTTCTTACATTGTTTCAGTCGCAATCAACCAGCTTTATCCAGTGTAATACGAATACAATTCACCATCAAAACATTGCGCGCCACACCACGCTTCTGATGTATTAAAGTAAAAATCAATTGCATAGTCAATGTAATAGTTTAATCTATTTGATGGTGGCAAAGGAACATCAACATTGAATTCTGCTCTCTTATTGGCTTGCGTGGCCCAAACTTATAATTGCACAGTGGGTGACATTATTTAAATAAGAATAAAATATCGTAGCTGGCAGCTCCTGACGAAACAGCGCATTACAGTACTAAACGCTGTTTTGTCAGAGTTAACAATTATGCTGAATCGGAAAGATTTCGTCTGATTTAGCTTAATCGTAAATTTTTTGTTTGATTTAGCTATAATTTGAACGTTTCTCTGATGTTATAGGAGTAATACGTTTCGCTAAATATGCCCTAAATTGAGATGGTATTTTGTGAATTATTTTTTTACAAACCACGCCCCATAGGCGTGCTGAAGCCTCTATTCAAACTGGGCGATAAACAGATAAACAAACAGACTAATCTTTCATTAAACGTTGCAACTCTAATTGGTCGAAATGAAAAGTATAATTGCGATAACGTTACAAAAACGAGCAATGCTCCGGATAGCTTTCATCTTGGGCTCAAATCCAGGATCTACTACAGTGGCGCATCCATGGTAGGGATATCAGGGATGCATTTCCAAAAAACTAAAGTTTTGTATTTAGAAATTGATTTTGAAAACAGGTTTGTCTCGATGCGCAGTAAAACTCTCCAAAAATGATTTCAAAACACAATTGGCTGCGAAATTGCAAAAAAGTAGGTTTTTACATAGCTTGGTTGGTAAAGGCTGGAGAGAAAAAGATGCACATTTGCTTCAAACATGGCTTTGATTGGAGCACTGGGGTGCAGCCTGGAGTGGGCTAAGTGTTTTACAACTTCTCAACTTACCCTTACATCTTTGCCTTAAACACGGGTGAAGACTTTTTTGGAGGTGCTCAATAAATAAGTCATTGTTGTCACGAATACGTAAATTTGAGTTAAGGAATACTTTTGCATATGTATAGAGTTGTAATCTGGTTGTTTTGCCGTGATTATTTTATTTGTACATCTGAATTGTTTGTAGCCCAAAACTTGCTAAACTGTTTTCAAAAAAAGACCTTGTTTTTGGATTTATAAATAGATTTGTAACTCACATGCCTTTCTGACGTCACAATGGCTGTCTACGTGACTTTCCAGCGTATTCTAGTGATTCCTGCTTCTTCTCGAAGATTTTCCTTTTTTTATCATTATTACTACCGATTACGTAATTTAATAACGGTGTTTTTCCTCTGTCACGAGATGTTCCAGCAATTTCTAGATTATTTTCTAGCTGTTTATATAAGGTGGCAAGATTTTTTTATTCATTCAGAAATTCATTGAGTAGTAGATAAGAGTAGAGTAAAGATGAGAGTGTTGTAAAAGGCGTTGTTCTGTGGTGATTGTTGTGACAGGAATTAAGCAATTATTTTGGTGGTTTTAGTTTTAGTTAGTCTCTGATATTTATTTATTGAAGTGCTTTAGTTCTGTGTTTTGGCGAGCGAAGGAATTCGAAGTTATAAAGGGGTTTGTGAATACATTGTTCTGTTCTTGATCGAGAAGTGCGCTGGTTAAAGTATCTTAGTGGAAACCAATCTTTTTCCCAGCTATTAAGTTGCAACCAAACTTAATTATTCGATCAATATTGCAAGTCGCTTCAATTTTAAGAAGTAAATTAAAGTTGAAATAGAATCAAAACTCTATTCAAACGCGACAATTATTAACCCTTTACAACATAAAAAATGTCTGATAGAGCATTGTTTTAATGATAATGTGGAACAAAGAATTTACGATCACTACTATGGGGCAAACTAAAACTAATGCTCTTATACGGAAAGCGAAAGTTCTGCTATGATGCTTGGAAATGGTGCGATATGTTTTAGTTTACGGTAACAAGCAGTTACTAAAGCAGCTTCTTAGCGTTAGGTTGACATAATTTTACAAAAACAACAACAGATTCTCCGTATCCCATTTACTTCCTCTTCCTGCGGAAGGGCATCCATTTACTGATGGGATCAGATGCTGGCTGTGGTGGTATTAATCCAGCATCGAGTATTGTCATCCAAAACAGTCAGACCAGCCACTGTGCGCGATGTATGGAGCACATTGAGATAACGTCGTCAGCGGTTTGATCAGTGGCACCACACTCGCGATTCGGCGACTGAACGAGACCCCATTTGTACATGGACGAGTGAAAACGCCCAACTCTAGTTCGCAAGCGATTGAGTTTAACCCAAGATGTTCTGGGCAAGGCCATTCCAAGGGGACTAGAACGGGCCAGGGAATGAAAAACGGAGTGGGGATGTGCGGTTAGAATACCCTGAGCTCCATCTATTATTCGTTCATTGAGTTGCGCGGACGCCCAGTTTAAATAAATCATTTAATAGTTTTCGCGCAGCAGACACAAACGGGCGTCTAAACTTCAGTCTCCCCTGGGGCACATCCGGTGACCCAGCTAGTTCACCGTGTAAAATATGGTCTGGGTCCAAGGTGCCAAGCTTGGCCAAAGGAGAGTGTCGCTCTCCAGCGGCGAAGCTCAGCTGACTGGATGCCTGAAAAGATTGGCAGATGGTGTGTCGACATATAACGCAGGCTTCCAGTGACAATGCGCAAGGCGTTATTTAAAACACTGTCGATGAGATGGGTGTGTGCGCCGTGACACCAAACTGGTGCACGTTCTCAGCTGTAGAGTAAACTAAGGATAGGGCAGTTGTACGCAGTGTTTCAGCGCCAGCGCCCCATCCCACAAGTTGCCTCAAAAGCGTGACGCGAGTAGCTAGTTTTTTGCGCATTTACTGCACCAACGGGAACAACATTGG